>OU612079.1:4800000-6000000 GCA_914767735.1 Anoplius nigerrimus | reverse complement strand
GGACGAAACTTTACGCTCCCGTGTTCCCTTTACGCCGCCTACCGAACTAACGTTTTTCACTTTGTTCCTCGTTCCGAACACGTTACATCGACATGGCTTAAACGCCATTTTCATCCGACTCCCATATTCGATTTCTATCTCACCATTCTTGCCGATATTCTTGCCGTTCTTGAACCTTTCTATTCTTCTTATAATTTGTCGAAGGCACGGGATCTTACCTTTTTATGGTGCGCATTTTATTATTTTTCTGCGGTTTACGGTGTATAATATGTAATTGCATTCTTTTTATGTCTCATATAAAACTGCTGTTGCCTCCTTTCTCTCTTGAGACTTTCTTGTTGTGTTTTAAGACTGCGCATTGCTTCTGTTGCACACAGAGGTTTGGTTTTTCATTTCATTCATCGGCGATGAGCTTAAAAATATTTATTTACGACATTTAGAGTCCAACTGTAGACAATACATGCCATACGCTGTAGATAAGGAATTACTTATTACATTCTAATTCAATGTAATGCTGCAATGGAGATCTCCTTCGCTCTGTCGCAGATTACTTTCACCGTCGAAACGATTCGAACACTTTGCCGCGAAAGGATCTATTCTGCATAGTAAAATATGTATTGGTACTCGCCGCACGTTCGCTGCATTATCCGAAAGAGCATCGTTAACTTACAGTCTATGCGCCGTGGCGTTCGATATTCGGAGACTCGTTAATGATTGGCTAGTCTGGTCGAGAGGCAATTAATAATTCGATCTATTAATAACCCAGCCAACCGTTAGTCGACTAGACGTTTCGGATTATTCGATGACGTCTATATAGGAATCTCTTGCCTTCCATGCCTGAAATCCAAAAGATAGAAAAACACAGCAGAAAGGAAAAGTAAAAAAGGGGTTACGAGCAGAAACACCGAAGGAGCGAGAGAAAATAGGTGCAATACCGGAGAGAAGAAAAGAAGATTACGGCGCAAATATGGGAATATATAGAGTGCGGAGGCGCAGTAAACGCACGAGAGAGATGGAAACACAAGGGTGGGAGAAAACATAAAAGAATGGAGCAAAGAGAGACCAGAGATAATAGTCTGAAGAAATGTAGAAGAAGAGAAAGCAACAATGTGCTGAAATAAAGAGAGGTGGGAGAACCAATATGTGTGCATATGAAGAAAAAGAGTGAGAGAAACGGAAGAAAGGGAGATAGGACGGATAAGCAGCCAAATAGAGAGAAAGAGGGAGGGCGAGAGAGAGAGAGACAGCCAGGGTACGCCTCAGGAGTTCCAAGGTAATCTTCGGCACTTCCCGGATACTAGTTTGACTCGGCCATCCAATCCTCCCAATCTCCTATCGTTTCCCCTCCCCACCCTTGAGCGTCCTCCTTCCTTGAAGTCAGCCACGTCCCTCCTCCACTCCCATCATCCCTGCGACGCAGCACTCACGCTCAGACGGTAAGAGGATCACGCTCATATATAAGCACGCCGAACTATGGGATTGGCCGATGTCAAAGTGACGCGTGTAATATTAACGAGACGCCGGGCAACGTTTCGACCTTCGACGGTAGATGCATCCGACGATGGATCCGCTTGATCGACAGTCGGTGCGCGCTCGCAGTATCGGAATACAGGCGAACGGAATGAATATGTCGCAAGGGGGAAATTTCACATCGCGGCGGAGTTGACGTTTGAGCTAATTGGATCCTTCAATGTTGCGACGTTGTAGGAAGACTCGGCGCTTGGAATAAGTACTTTTCGTTAAAAGCAATTGTGTATCGATAATAAGCAAACATTTTATACAGAAGGTCTTACTGACTGTGAGACCAATGCGCGTGAGCATCTCCTAAGACATTTGCAGAAGCAAAATTTTGTTAATAAAACTTATTCTGTTTCTAAGAGAACAATGTGATGATGCATACGAATTCTGGCGAAGTGTTGTCCTCGGTATTGCAATAAGCTTTGTTCTGTAAAATTGATTTGTTTATCTTCCGATAACGTGATCGATATCTGTGTCACACATTAAGGACTCTTCCATTGTATCGTATTTCCTGTTGAAGTTGATAACCATGTCCGAGTTTATGAAAATCCTGGTTCATTTCAACACTGATTACATAGTTTCTAATGGTATAAAGTTATATTGGTAAATCTTTTAAAATAATTATTATTTCGCGTAATCAGAAGTGGTGAATTTAATTTTCTGTGAACAGATTTAAAAGCATCCAACAGAAAGCAGATTTAAAAGGATCCACAAAACCGTCCGTGAAACAAAACAGTGTGTATATATATTTGCACGCAGAGAAAACCTTTTTTCTGCTTAAACGTGGAAAAATCGCGTGGTTCCTGATGAGAAAAGTATAACTTGAGTAATTAGCGTGCTTCATTAACAAAACTTTGAATTACAAGCGGTACAATAAAACCAGTGCAACCTTCGTGAAATTACGTGTGACTTGTTTATTATCTGTTCTGAATCTTGCCGTGTGCCTCTTGCTGTGTGCTGTGAATTTAATTTACCGCAATCACTCGCCAGTAGTTCCAACGGAAATTGAGCAGACATCACAGTTTCGCCCCTGCCACATCATTAATCAACCATATTTGATTTAATCGAGCAAACTGAAGAAAATAGATAGAAACCTACATACTCTTATACTCATACAGCCCTATCCACGTTCGAACAAAGATTGTATGAATAATGCCTTCTTCCATAAATGCACATATCGAGCGAAAAAGCTATTTAATCATATCTATTCTTCTGAACAACACTGCATTGATGTTTCGGGTCGGATAATCGCATTTCTTACATTTGAAAAGGCAATGTGTCGAATGTTTTAAAGTCGATGGATTGGGAGAGGGGGGTAATTAGTTCGAGAAAACGATTGACGCACTTCAACTAGCTCCACGATCGTGCATGCAAGGGGTTGTTATTTTCAAGCTGGCGAAGAGGTTCCCGCCGTAAGTGGTCTGGGAAGGGAGGGGGAGTTGGAAGGGGCGGAAAGGTAGGCATACCTAGCGCGCCTTTCCCTCCGATATTTCTTCGCTTTCCTGCGAGTCGAGACGAATGGCCGAGCGGGGGATGAAACTCGTTCCTGCGTGACGGCGGCAACGGCACCGAGTTTAAGGATCCCAGAATTTATCGCTCCGCCACGACGAATTTCGGCTCGTCCAGGCCAAATTAAGCTTCCCTGCTCCTTTTTGCCACGCTCGTCAGCCACAGCCCGACTACGTGCTGCCACCGAATTGGCCTTCTTTCCAACTTTTTGCGCCCATCACAGTGCGCCGTTTATTCGGCGAAATGGCTCCGCTATTCGTTGCGCTGACAAATTTATGCGATTCGGTTATCGGATCTTCGGCGCGGCGATAGAGTGTAGTTCGATGGACGAAAATATTGTTCCTTTCTTTGAAGTGCGTGTACTATACTGGTACTGCTTTTCCTTTTTGGTTTAAAATATTCCTATCCCGGTTATTTGTAATTTGTTCGTGGATCCATTAACACTAGAACGACCAACGATTTTTATTCACATTTCTATTTAACTTGCCGGAATGATACAAATCAGTATAATAAACTTACATAACGGAAGACAGTAAATCATTTACCTACCACAGGGATGCTAAGAAATATTACAAAAAATAGAATTCTATGACATAGAAACTACTATTAAGATTCGGTCCTCCCAATTAGCTTGGCTAGTCGGTAGTTCTACTGTTAATGTACAGTTGATTAAAACAATTAGTGAGTTTATACATATATTAATAAAATTTGAGAAGATTACATATAGGGATGATCCTTTGGCAAGAATGTGCGCGACTCACATATAACAGATACCTACAATACAAATAGTATAAATCGTACGACTGACAGATTTTTGTGCAATAAACAAGAGTCAGCTCATTAATGCTTGTATTAAATTACAACTTTAATGCTTCTCAACTAGCCTCAATTAGCCTTTCGTTCTTTTCGTAGCACAGTCTGTGATGGAGTATATAAAGTCCTCCCATTGACTGTAACATGACGATAAATCTAGCGATTGCAGCTGAGAGAGATTGTCGAATCTCATATATATCCTCCTTCTTCTGCGCATGAGAGTCTTTATCAAGTGCCTCGATGGGCTGCAGGCAGTAAGCTTAGACGGCTACAAGATCCGTGTCGTTTCCCGAGAATGAGGGTGAAAGCAGAGATAGATACCGGCACGTGATAGGAGAAATCTGAGACGGTAAATGCTTTGAAGCAAGTCCTTGCTGAGACCAAGATTCGTTATAAGCGTAATAACCACGTGTCTGACAATACTCTGTTTTCGGTAAAAATGTGTCGACTTGATGTCGTGATGTAAGGTTATACGATAGTTGGAACAGAACTATTGCATCTGTTGAAAAACATTTGACTTGGCTTAGGTAACATACGTAGAGATGCTGAAGTGAAGCGCTAAAACAGACATACATGCAATAGAAGCACAAATGACATTTCAACTGCACTCATTTAAGACGAAAGAAATTAAATGATAATAAGAGGAATATTTGTTGTGTGGCATATTGTTTCTCCACAAACAATAATTTAAAGACCTTATAGACGAATATACGCACGCTATAATTACATAACTCCAATGCGATTGCTGTATTTGTATGGAAAGTTTCGTATACATGACAAGCGTCTTACCGTGAAGCAAGTTACTATACCGAAGTGAGAAAGAGATGAAAACGCGCAGGACAATGAGTAATTTGCGAAGGAGACGTAAAATAAAAAATGAAGCTCAGCGTGTCGGAAACTCCGAATAGTCTCGTTTCGGTGGTGAAGTACAATATTAAGGTAAACGTAACTCGGAGCGTGAAGTGGAGTCGGGTTGCGGCGAGATACGGCTTAGCCCGTTGACGTACTTTTAATGACCGCCGCTTAGGGAAGCGACTTCGTGGTTGTCGTGAGTGCTAGGAGGTCGCAGGAGCTTGGCTACCGCCATCTCGATTAGGCGGAATGGCTCTAAGAGAATTCACGGCATGCGGCGCAATATTGCCACGTGTAGATCACATCGGTCTGAACGAGGGTGCAGGTGGTGGCCGATGCCGGGGCGAGAGGGGGACCTGTCGAGTGGCGGTTTAATACACGCTATGAACAACGCCTAACCTCCGTACACTAGCACGCGACCGTTCACCTACACACGAGCGCGGACCTCGACGTCGCATGCACGTCAACGCCCACACTCAACGTAGGGGCATCGATAAGCATCTATATATACGAAGAGGGTAGAGGCGAGAGTCGTATAAGCGTCGGGGTGCGCATCAATGCACACGTCTTTAAGACATACGATATACACAGATTCACGCGCGGTTGGACCGATATTCACACCTCTATACATATATGAGCCATCGCACATATATGCAAGATCCGAACGATCTATGCTTCCGTGCGGATATTTTGAAATATACGTATTTCATACGCGAATACTTAACTCTTTGCGCAGATAAATAGAGGCGTATATCTCACTACAGTACGGCGAAAGGCACGCACGTCTTTTTGCCCATCCCGTGCACCCGACCTTGCAAAGCATTCTACATTTAGAACTTAAATCGATAAATTCGTCCCCCCCTCCTTTATGCTACTTTGAACTTTCATCTTGTTGCGCGCCTCTTGCCGCTTTTTCACTCTCACCTTTTGAACTTCCCTCGTCTAGACCGCCGAATTACTTCGTTAGCTTGTGCCTCGATTCCTCGCGTATTAAAGCACGGTACTGAGATGACACGAGGCAATGTGGCCTCCCTTTACATTTTCTAGGCGGCGTCTGACTGTCTGCGGCTCTAATTGGCTCCTGTCGCGACACTAGAAGCGCCTTCCTAATTATAGTGTCATTCTCGGTTCTCTTGCGAACTCGATAAACGCGTTTATTCATGCTTATATCTAGACTTGCCATGCGTCCGACCACACATACTTCCAAATTGTCGTTTAGAAGCACAAGGGTGTCGTTTAAGGTGGGCTATTTCATTAGCCTCGAGAGTTAACAATATATTTGATATACATAGTACGCTGCATAGATTCTACGATTCCAACAATAGAACACGTGAAAATATTCAGGTAGAAAGTAACAAACTCGACATTTTTGCACAGAGAAGGTAATTTGAAATTAAATGTGCCAGTGTCTTGTTCGCTTTGGCGTTCAAAAAATGCATCCAATAAAAGTTACTTAATATAAAGGGAGAGTTGACCATTATTGCCCTCTACATTGATTGTACCAATTGAAAGAATATAGTTAACCTTTACATGGTTCTTTTACATTCACGCATAGAACGTGTATTACTTTGCCGTACTAGTATTCGTAAAAAGCAGTAGAAAACAAATTAATCTTACAACTGGTGTAATTAGTGTTACGGCGAGTGTGAAGATGGGGGAGTGACACCCGCAAACCTAGAATAACGTGAAGTGAAACAGTCTGATGTCTAAAAGTCTAGTCTAAAATCTATCATACCGTGATATTAAGTCGGCTCTCTTGCGTTTTCCGCGATTCAGATTCTCGAAGCGCGTTTGTAGGAGAGTGCAGACAAGCAAGGTAATCAGATCTGGAAATGGTCCGATATGAAGCGGCCGATACGCGTGCCCTCGCCACACTCGAGAACATCGCCCGGATCGTAATCGCGCTGAAACGGCGACTCTGCGCCAGACTCGCCCGCGCAAACTCTCGCCAACGTCGTCGCCATCGTCCCCCGTTGTTCTTCCGACGAACTACTTCTAGATTTATGCATGTTAATTAACTCTGCTCGACCCAGCGGAGTCGCGGGCGATAAGTCTTCCGCATCTGACGATTCCGCAAGCGGCGCTTACAATTTGAACCCAGCCGGAATTGCACGCTCGAATTAGCATCTGCGGATTTATTACGGGTGAGAAAGTGACACGGGGACTATGCATCATCGGCGTAAAGTGTGCGTGCGAGATAATGTTCGTGTTTTCGCTCGCAATTATACGGAGGGAGTTATTCGTTTCCAGCGATGCGGGGCCAAAGCATCTGGATATTGTATCGTCGATTCTGCAAAGGTGCTCCTATGGATCTGTGCAAGTCTTGCGAGGGTGAACTGTGTCGGGTCACAATTTACGGTTTCGCGAGAAAAGAAAAACGGTCGGTGACCGTTTTCTTCACGTGAAATAATTAGGTTTGAAACTATTAAACTGTTATCTCGTCCAGAGTACTAAGCAGCTACGTTATCGGAATTCCCATAATTACTATGAAGAAAATTTGAATTTACAAGACATACGTCTACTGTTTCTAGTGTGCTCTTCAATAGATTTAATTATGTGGAAACTCTTACTGTTCACTTCAGTTTTTTTTTACTATACACGATTTGTCCAGCTTTGAAATGATATTCAATTTGAGTTGAATTAGGAATTTACTGATATTTATTTTTTAACTAGAATGTCTATTCCTTACAGATATATAGATATAGTACAATAATGTACGAAAATCCACAATTATGACGTAACAGCAAATAGAGCGCAATATCATGACAGTCAGGCAAAATACAATACTGCGGTATGCTTATTCGAGCAAGTGTCCACTGTGATGCCCGAAATTGCTGTAATCAATGTCATCTTTCCGAAATGTTGAATTCTACGTAACATTAGATATACACGGATTTTCACGATATTTTATAGTATATTCACTCCCGTCCGTAAGTCACCGGACACCTACCAAAATTTGAATTTGGTCAATTTCTTATTTCTGAGACACTTATTTTATGAAGTGAAAATAACACTTGCTGATTGTTCACAATTTTTTGAGTATATATATTCAATTTTTCAACAAAAACGTTACATAAATATGATATTCTCTTCTGATCGAAATATGAAAGACTTCTTTTCATGAGTGTCCGATGGCTTATAAACGGGGGTATACCTACACTTTTGTGCAATTCTTCGTCTGTTCTTTACTGCAAGAACTTCGACAATTCAGGCATTCTGCCGTAATCGCAATCCTTCAAAATTGTCCTCCTCTCTCAACCATGCAAATTGCGGCTGAAAAATTACAGCCATCCTTCGATTTTTCGCACACAAGCGTATCCCGACATACGGCCTTCCTCCGCGATTGTACACTTGACCTATGCAAATGACGCACGAAAAATTACAGCAATCATTCGATTTTTTCTTTTTGCCCCCCCCCCTCCCCCCTTCACCCCTAGCGTTCGCACAAACTCGACGTAGGAAGCTCGTAAACTACGACGGCGGCGGGCGTTTTTTTCCCAGCGCTGTCTCGTTCGAAAACGTACGGAGATACGGTCCGAAGTTTTACCGATGCGTCGAATATTCAAATTGCAGCGTCGCGAGCGCGACGTGAACAGAAACGGACACGAGGAGTTGCCGTCGATCGTCCGGGCTACTGATTTAATTACGGTTACTGATACACCGGGTCTGCCGATCGATCGCGATCGACGGATAAGCCACCAGACCCGCCGCCTAACTGATCGCAAACGCCGGAGATCGCAAATCTATGAACGGGCTGGGAAGGGTGGGAGGGGAGGTGGGGGTGTAATAAACGACCGACGGCCACTTCCAGCGACCTTCCACCGGCCACCAGCCATTTTCCTACTATGGCTGAACTCTACTAGCCTTCCTGCTCGCGAAATGTGATCGACACTTCCCACAGCTTTTATATTACAGAATTCTCTGTTATCCTCAACTGGACTTGCTTTGTTGCAAACCATTCGCAACATATCTTATATTCTCTGAGTTTATTATTTATATTTTTATATCTTGCGGCAATATGCGAGACAATGAATTCCAATCACAGTTTACTATATTTCAAGGTATCTCTGAAAGTGCAGAATTTTCGGTCATTGCCCTTTATGTTGAAACAAAATGTCCAAGTTGACAGGATTTAGCGTTTCTGTCATTCGACAAATGGGTGGACATGATACATCACATACCAGCTGAACAGTACGCAGGATTATGTATGCTTTCTGTCCTTCAAAGGAAAGTATGGATGATTTTGGTACTGAGGAATTACTGCCCACTTGTACGCAGGTGTTTTATACTTGAAGGGGTTCTTTTTATGCAGCAGGGATTTTGTAATAGCGGAGCGTTCCAAAAGAAAACTAAGTAAGCATTTTCGTAGTATTCGTGTACAAGATGAGAATGGAAAGTATAGCAGCGACAGTGATTGATCGTAATTCATTTGTAATGCAGGGCAAAAATAGGTATTGTGCTACGAGAGAATTACCTACCTACATATATGACGCAGAATAAACGGTTCACAAGTTAAGAAAATTATGCACTATAAATAACTTTACAAATATGTTCTTTCGCATGGGGATAATAAATGATTGAGAATGACAAAAATGAAAAAGGTGGCAAAAAAAAACCTATTCAGCCTCATTATCCTCTCCTCAACTGTAATCGATTCGAGTAAATAAGAAAACTTGAGTTGAATATTTTCTGGGAATTTAAAGTAAATCGGCGGAGATAGAAAGAAAACCTAGAAAGAAGACTACAAAACAGGTTAATCTGTGTACCACGCACTCAACAGTAATCGGTCATGATAAATGAAAAACTCAATCTTGCTATGTGCTCTGCTAATTAGAAGTAAGTTGGAGAGAACAAAAAAATCACGCAATCTAGCAGAGCATAAGTACTGTGCATACCGTGCACTAAACTGTAATCAATCACGATAGATAATACACTCGATCTTAAATTTTCTTGCAAAATGGACGTAAATGGGATGGAATAAGAAAAAGGCACGCGACCTAACAGAACGTGTGTATATCGCACATTCGACCGTACTGGTGCCCTTTTTTTTTCATTTCAGCATGTCCGAATAGACACGATCAAAGGATTTTCGGTATTGGTTTCAGAGATATCGGTTTGTTTCTTCCGATGCATTTTGCGGTATCGTCGCGCCACTTTCTCCCCATCGTTTTCACGATTTTTATAACTCGTCGAGCGGAACAACAATTTTTCCACTTATTTCTCACTCTGTAACGTCCTTTTCGTCGCGTCTGACTACAAGCGTCACATTTCGTTCCTCTCTGATATTTTTCGCTGCTTTCTTTTAGTGTTATTTATCTCACATTGCTTGTCCTATTTGAGTAAAAACAATTTATATTTTATCTTAGGCCACGCATGCGATTGTGTTCTTTTTACTTATTTGAGAACCACGATTATCTGTTCCAACTGGTACTTGATTTAATGCACATGCGCAATAAAC
The DNA here is from genome assembly GCA_914767735.1 of Anoplius nigerrimus. Classification (NCBI taxonomy): domain Eukaryota; kingdom Metazoa; phylum Arthropoda; class Insecta; order Hymenoptera; family Pompilidae; genus Anoplius; species Anoplius nigerrimus. Next base: position 5,989,850 of record OU612079.1, on the reverse strand, counting down.
ACCTTCGTGAGATTAGTCACAAAATAGATCGATCGCTAATAGACAGATTATAATCAGATAATCATAATGTATTGATTTCCCTCTCTCAAATTGATTTCCTAATCGCAAGATGGGATACGCATTAATTTATTACTTTGCTGTTGTATTGTGATTAATTCTTACTCTATACCTAATACATATCAGGTTAACTTTTGCTTGTACCTATACCTTTACCAGTCTCAATAAAGGCATGTAAAACGAATAAAAATTTTCTAAACAACCTTAAAACAGTTGCTACGTCCCTGGCAGTGTTCAATGATAAACGATGTCAATTTAATCGCAAAAAAAAGGCGTGCAACGAAGTAAGAGAGGTGTTGGCACGAATCGAATTAAATCGTTGACCGGATACGTTAACGCGATTTTCTCGTTCGTCGTCAGTCGGCCTGAACGAAGCAAAGAAAAATGGTGAACGCGGAAATGCTGGTGGAGGGTGGAGGGGGGGGGGGGAGGAGATGAAAGGGGAAGGCTGAGGGATGTATGTGTGTTCGGTCGGGCGAGGTCGGCGAAAGAGTATATCTCCGTGAAAATTCGAAGCGCTTTATTCGCGACGGAAATGACCAGAGCTCACCGAGTATCCGGTCGTCGGATACGCGTTATTTCCTACACAAAACACGCAGCGCCGCCGCGATATTTTCCCCGCCTTCGCCTTTACAAATGGAGACAGCCGGGTATAGGTATGTACTTTCGATTCTTGTCACTCCCAAACCTGACAGTTGCCAGAGATTGCCTATCGCTTCAATTTTACACTCTGATACGATTCGGAAAGCATATTTAGAGTCAATGTGTAATTGTCCTTTGCCGATACTTATTGTGTAATTACCATGAAGCAGTGATAAACGACTAATTACATAATTAAAATCGAATTTTATTTATTCATCAAAATATCCAATAAATGAACAAAAGAATAAAACTCGAAGCATGTAGGTAATTACATCGTAAGTTTCATTAGGTCCAACGTAAAGGGGAATAAATAATATTAATACTGGGAATCGATACCCACAAAGTGCACTAGTACGGATTGTTTGATTGCGTACGTTCGTTAATTAAGATCATTCAGCACCGCGCCTCAGCCTCCATAAATCTCTCATATTGACCGGTCATTTCGGGTTCGCGGAACCAATATCTGAGATTGCCTGGAGTACAACAGTGCAATGATAGAGTTTCCGCCTTTTGACCTCCTATTGTTTTCTTCGAAATGACCTCCTCGAGCGGCCCTTAGCCAACTCCGGTGCCAAGTTTGGCATTGGCGAAGTCCAGACCGGCGGAGTCGCTCTCGTGGAGTGGCTCTCGTCGCTGACTGAGAACGACGAGTGGAGATTATTCGCGTAGATTCGCGGGAGCGAGTGAGTGAGCAAAGGAAGGAGTGAAGGCCAGTATCTCGCACGCTCTTTGCCGAAGCGTCGTCGACGCGAGGCCGACGCTGGGCCGACGCACACCCTATCCTCCGAGTTCAAAGGAGTAATATCCCTGCTGCCCTGCCGCCTAGCCGCCTAGCCGCCCTGCCGCCCTGCCGCCCTACCGGCCGAACGAGCATTGTTTCCTAACTACTGCCGCTTTACAGAAGCGCGAAACTGTACTAATGATTTTACGCCGTGCGGGGGGAGAGATAGCGGGGCAAGTTTGCGGTAATGGCTCGCTAAGTGGCATTTCAATTGCCCGAATGCTACAATTTCGTCGAAGCTGCGGCCGGTGAAACGGAGATACATACAGAGGTTGAAGAGAGAAAATGAGAGATCGAATGGCGACGGACGGAGAGCGAGGGGTGAGACGGTTGGGTAGATGGATAAATTGGGAGAGGGGGGGGGCGGAGCAGAGAGAGGGAGGGAGATCCACTCAATTTCACGCAACGATTACGGCCACGGCTGCATAAGCTGTTCTACGATGTGGTTAATGAAACGTTGATGTAGCCCTTCACCCTAAAGTTGACTAACTCCGCGGACGGCAGGCCCTTTCTCGACAGACGGTCTGCTCAGTTCTTGCGTGCGCCCGTTCAAATCTTGAAAAAAAAATATTACACGCTCGGGGAGGGTGGCCAACGCAATGTGGTGAGAGATCGTGATCGTGACGGGGAAAAATACCGCTGTGCGATAAGCAGTGTAAAGTATGGGTTATGAGACCTTACTTCGGATTCGAACGGATAACGTAATGGTATGACGTCTTAGTTTTTTTTTCATCAGATGTTTCCATGTTTCTCGCTTGTCAGGGAGTTATGTGTTCATATCAGGTTCGGTCATGAAGTAGATGGCAATTTACATTTGGGTCATATAGAAGCATTTGTGTTTTACTACCTGGCGGTTTGATGAGGGATAATATTATTATATTCGGCTATGTACAGTTAGAATAAGATCAGATGTCAGAAAGAACACAAGCATTCAGAGTTTGACATTTTTATATGACCGGGTATTGTATTTGTTTTATGTCATAAGAATGTTAAGAATGCTATAATATAACGCAAATAATATTCATTTTCATGATATTTTTCTGATAAAAGATTGTTTAAGACTTTCAGTTAATTTTTCACTTTCAAATTAATAAACAACATAAGAATACGAATCCTTCGAATTGAAAAATCAACCTTCTGTGTTTAAAAAAGTCCATCGTCCTTCTATTCCATAATGCGGAGTTTTTTTACGTCAGAATTTTCTCGATGGAATAGGTAATGTATGGGTTATACTCATACAGTGATATGACGTCAAAATTAATTGGAAATATACGGAATGCTCGGCATGTTGCGGTGGTTGAAAACCATAACTGGATCGTCTGTATTACTTTGACGTTTCAATTTCCTTACGGTGACGTTGCCGGTACGCCAGCTTTTTGAGAATTTCATGCAACTTTGAAGACGGCGGGTGCTGTGGTCAGAGGTAAAAAGGATCCGCGGGATCACAGAGTATCACAGAGAATCGTTCTTCCTTGGCTATCACTGGAAACGATTCTGCGCTCTGGCTTAGTTTATCTTCATTGCATTTCCGTCAGTCATGCAAAGCACAGATTGTTTCCCTCTGAGAAGAAATGTAATGTAATAAGTATTCAACCGAGCAATTTACTTGCTGGATACATATGCAAAGATAATTTGCCAATGTAATGTATAAGTGATAATAAAATTCCGTGTCTTTTCGGGGTCTTACTGTAACGGTAGGCAGACATCCTGATTTTCTTTTGCAAAACTGAAGCTTTAAGAAGCGCTTCAGAATGATGGCATAGTTATGATTGGAGCATTCACTGTTTAATGATTTGCACAAAACCTACTTCAGCGGAAGAATAAAACGATGCAAGAGGGTGCACGGACGAAAGGAAAAGTGGAAGGGGACATATTCATAGAGATGAATTTATGTAAAGACTGGAAGGATTCAAGAGTATATGAGGTTCAATTAAAGGAATTAAGGTTTCTGATAAGAATTTGGTACAAGCTACTGAGGTCGGTTTAGAAAGGGGGTTGCGATTGGCAGGACATGTAATAATAGGGGAATTGAGTATTGTATATAAAAATAATTTTGCAGAATTTGAGGATTGGTAATCCGCTTTAACTGTGACGAGGCATTCTTGTAGTAGGTCTCAAATATTTTTTTACCATCGTTGTGATCAGTAGAATAATTGTTTGGTTTGATATCTTTATTTATTTTAATTACCAAAGGCCTACTTTACTGCTAATGAAGTTCTATCTAATGGAATTTTCACCATGGTACGTAGAAAATCAATAAAAATGTAAGTAATATTTTATAATAACAAAATTGTCCGGGTTGACGGCCTTACACAAAATTCTTTGTACAGAACGTGTTTAACATGAAAAAAAAGCTCTTGTCAAAGATATTCCATAGTTCGACCATTTTTGTTCACAAACGAATATTGCAGTAATATTTTTTTTAATGACAGTACTTTATTCTCAAAAGGTCGACTTTGTCGGTTTAACCGAAAAGATCTCGCCAACAGTGAAAGCAGCGAAGAAAGAGAAGAAAAGCGACATGACGGTCAATAGAAAATAAAGGGGCCGACACATTAGCGCGCTCGCCTTTTCGGCGAGCCCCTCGGCGAGAGCACGCAAAGATTAAATTTAATAGGAAACTCGCGAATACTCGACAGAAGCCCGCCGCTCTTAAGTTCTCCTTTCAATGTTGGCTCGGTTACACGGCTCGGCATTCAATGCCGCTCTTTCGCTCGCTATCTTTTTCCGAAGGGAACGAGCTCGCTTTCCATTTTCTTCGCACCGTCCGTCAGACGGGAAACAATCTCTCACGTTGCTTCTCTACTTGAGTGAGAAGAGTGGGAGCGACCGAGCGAGCGAGCGAGAGAGGGAGAGAGAGAGAAAGCGAGAGAGAGAGAGGGAGAGAGAGAGAGAGAAGGCACCGAGACGCAGCGCGATTTGCATAGCAGGCCGATTAAATTAAGTGCGGAAGATAATGCGTTAAACGCCTGTGGAAATTGGCTTGCCCTCGAAGCCACGCGACAGAGTTAATCGCCTCGCGCGATGACGCTTAATGATTTCTAATGATCTCGTTACCGGAAACGCCCGCCTCGAAAATTATGCGCCGCCGAGGGCTGAAACTTACGTTACGTTAACAGTTATATCGATACTAATCGGGCTGAAGTGCGGGCATACGGCTGACGCCCTCGGCGTAATCTCGTCCGCGTTTAGGGCTAATGCGCACTGTAATTTGACGCTTTAATGGCAGCCTGCTTTCGAAGGGAAAGTTTATGTTTGCCGACGCCCGTTCCGACAAAATATAACATGAGAAACATTGTCAACGTATCGGTTGGTATCTTTGACATATTGGTATTGGATGTTTTGTAACGGATGGACGCGCATTCTGACTGTACATTAGGAGGAAATCAACGTAAATGTGACAGTACCGATTTCACTAACAAGGCAAGAGTGTCGATTGAAACGGTAATCTTTTTTTAAGTTATCGGAGAAGTGTGAGTGTATTTGGATCGTTTAGCTAATTCCATCTGTAGAGCCGGGCTGGTTGAGTTCTAAAGTAAGATAGCTCGTCACTGGTGCTATCCGAACGTAGAGCTTGACATAACAGGTATATTATCGGTGCTATGCTTTATATTTCTGTTGTGCTTCGTCGATAAAGGAAGATTTTTCCTGAGACAAAACATTCTCTTCTACGCACTCATAGGTTAATATATATTACCTCCCAGTAATTTTGTTCATAAAACAATTGTACCGTACAGGACCCTATCGTATCATTGCACCGAAGGAAAGGCATAGTAAGCAAGGTACAATGAAGGGACGTTATTTTTTCCGCGCAGCAGCATGAAGCGAAAGGGAGCCGATATTAAAGAATAACGTTCAAACGGCATGAACGTGACCCTTCAAAGATCCATAAAGCATTCCCCATAAAGTCGTGTGAAAACCTCTTTTCACGCGTGAATGCGATATGGGCGACTGTATCGAAGGAACGTAAATCAAGTCCCGCATAAGTAAACTCAGGCACGTCGTAACTATCGTCGCACGTAGAGCGAATAGTCGTTTCGCAAAAGGTGCCTGCAATTACGCCATTCAACTCGCCCTCTGCCACCAGGCTTCTTCCGATGCCGCGAACGGTCATATTGTTGAAGGTATCCCGCGAATAGGCGATCTGGAGTCGTGCACGTATTACTTATGCAATTCTCGTCGTCTAAGCGGGTACACGTCCGCGGGTCGCGATTATTACGTCGTTACCCGCTCGCAATAGAGCGTGTACACCCACAAATGTATACGCGGTGACCCAGTAATTGGAATACGATCGAGGATCTAACCAATTTCTCTTTCGACATGTAAATCATACGTGAGAAGCGATTTTTCACCTGGGGTTCAATTTTCAATGAAATCGACGCAAAAGACTGTTATTTTTTTATGCTGTCGAGCTAGTGATTTGTACTAGCTTGTAAAATAAACAGAGAGATGTGAAAAATATAATCTGGAATATATAATTCAGTCTTCTTCTTAGTGCAACCACTCTGTTGAATCGGGTGAAGTGATAATGATAATGTAATGCGAGAGAGAAAGAAATTATAAGACGAAACTTTTTGAAACTGCAAAAAAAGTAATGACGATTACTCAAATTATTTGCTGTACAAAGTCATCCGCAAAAAAGTAATGTATTGTTCTAGTATTTAGTAAATGACTCATAAATGTATTACTGCGCGGTTGTTCATAATTTTTCGAAGAACTGTAGTTCTGTTACAGCCTTTGCTACGCTTATCAACTCACCCTGTATAGAAAAGTGGGTGATCTGGTTTTCTTCGTGTCTGGCTAAAGGGATCGCGACAAGGATCACTCGAGTACGGCCGCGTGTCACTGGGTCGCCGATTCGCAGACCGATAAAGACGCGCCAAACTTTTATCCCGTTCTCACGTACAACTACTTCCGCCATTTTCCTCCCGTTTAACGCGCTCTTACCATTTGCTCGCTTTTACTTCACTCTTTATTTTTCTTTCTTCCTCGTTTCTATCCCCTCGCCTTAACCTTCTCCTTCTCGATTCAGTTCCTATTTATGTCACGTCAACGGACGATTCCCTCATATTTTTTCATTTTTTACAATTCACAGCCGCACTTTTTTTTTATCGTCAAGGAAATCTTTGGAAGACTTCTGGCTTTCTTCGGGGGAGGCCAGCGAGATCGCAGCCGCCCTCTTCCTACCTTATTTTCGGTACACTATTTCCCGTATTTAATCCGTTTGCTTTTTCCTATTTCTACTACCGTAACATTAATTATGAATCAATGACTATTAACATGAACGAAAATAGCCAATCTCTTTCACTTCCGTTCTTTTCCTTTATCGGGTGTTCTCGCTATCGTGCGCGCGTTTAAAATTTCAACAGCGCAAAAGATCCCACCGTCTCATATATCTCGCAATGCCCAATGATCGACAGGTCGAAGAACCCAATAGTAGTTTCGCCCGCTCCCGATACCCAAATAATTCGGTCTATATTTAAATTTACTTTGTACAACTAACTCAGGCGGAAAAGTAGCGACCGCATGAAAATGTTCCGCGAACTCGAGCGCGACCCGTCTAACAAGTATTCGCGCGGAGTATACCATTAAAGGGTAAGCCCGGGGCATTGCCTAAACTCGAATGGAATGGCCTGCATCTGCCGGGAGTCCGATCGGCGAACGGTTAATTTGCCGCTGCGGGGGTTGAGCGCAGCTCTAAAAAGTTTCGCCTCCCACGCGTCCCATTCGAGATCTTCCACGGGCGGAAAGTAATCGGCGAGCGTAAACTCAGTATAAACCTTGAGCGTGCGACCGACCTAAGCGTTAATTCCGAACTATCTAAGTGCCCCCCACCCCCCACCCCCCAGCCTCCCTCCCCGCCTCGGTGGCGGTAATCGATATCGTCGCGCCTGGGATCAGCAAGCCAGCCGGCCAATTTATCGAGGTCAGAGTCCGGACCGCCCCCGCATTCCAAACGAGTACACCGCGCGAATAACCAATTTTCAATTTCCCCTCTTTCGATCCCGAAGACGATCCTACCGACGCTTCTTCCGTCGAAAATTCGGTGGGCACAAATTAACCGCTCGCCGAAGTTAATCTCGGAATGACTGTCCCTCGCAAATTGTTTACTTCCCGTTTCCCTTCGGCGTCCACTAAGCGGTCATGTTTCACAAATGAAGCTTTTACGTCCCTCTGTTCTGGATTTTTCCTCTCCTTCGCTTCTTCCTGCTGTTTTTCACCTGTTGGAAGACCGCGTTTGTGCCTTGTTCATCGGAAGTTCATCAAATCCAAATGGAGTCCGTCAAATTGAAATCTCCGTTTATTGCGGGATAAGTGTTCGTGCGTTATAAGAGATCGTTTTGCATTATCTTCTCAGTGGCGCGAAAATTCATATCTTTCATTCGCTGGATGATATTCTGTTGCAGTGATCCCCTTAAACGATCAAACACTTTAACTACACAATGTATTTTAATCCCATTTTTTATTTCATCATTATTTTGAGGTGTAAAAGTATGAATCGTTTATATTCATTCACAACCGTTTTTTTTGTCTTCATATAGCGCTAAGGTATTAACATCCAAATATATATTGTTCATTGATAGGAGGGTTTTAGATACTTTGACATTCGGGATGATTGCCAGTGGCAATAATTAATCCGCAAAAGCTGAGTGTGCAGTCATCTTTGCTCCCCGGCGACAAAGACACGCGCGGAACAGAACTGTCTGTGGATGTTTGCGCTTCGCCTCACATCAAAGTGCATTTTCGCTACGCGCAGAATGCAGGCAACTGCAGTGGATCGCGTAGCGTCGAAATGCTTTTACCTAATGCTCGCATGCTGATGACAGGGCGCGAGATGAGGAGGAGCGTAAGAAACGTTTTGCACATTCGCACGCACCTTCGTGGCATGCTTATAGCGCGTAATATAACGTGTGCAGTGAGAAAGTGGGCAGCATGATGCATGTGAAAATGGATTCGGCGGAAAATACGGCGCAAACGGGGGGGAATAAAAGAAATGTAAAAATTCTAAGACAGCGCCAGCTATGAATGAAAATGAAAATGAGTTTGAGAATGAAAATGAGAACAGTTTAACAGCAGACAGGCTTCATGAGCATAAACAACGTAAGATATGTTAAGACACGATACGACGAAATTAAAATTCTGTGCAATAAAGAAGTAACTTACAGATATATAATGAGGGGGAGAAATTAGTGAGGAGAACGCAGCTAAAAGAAAGTGAATGCGAAAATACATTTCAAAAGGAGGGAAGAAGAGGAGATTGCGTTGGAACTTGCGTTAAACTCATGCGTGCTCGAACGTTTGCCCCATAGCACATACGGGTGGAACAAAGCACTTAGACTGTGACTGAGGCTTTGATCGTGCCATCATGGCATCGTATACCTTGTGGATGCTCTTGCACTTGTCGTTGCGATAGTGTGTTCATGGCAGGAGCACAGAACTGAGGAAACACGGCACAAACTCCGTTATCTTTGTCTGCGTCTTCTCTTTCTCCGTCTCATCTTCTATCTCTCTCTGTCTCTCTCTCTCTCTCCCTCATGTTCAACCGTCAGTCTTTCACGTGCACTGTTTTTATGTTACGTATCTACCGTTACGTATGCGTTGCTCTTAAAGAAGATTATCTTCTTCCAGGGGTAAATAGAGTAAACGCATCAACAATGGACCGCTTCCCTTTTCTTCTCTACGTTCATACATATTTATTATTTTTGTTTTCTCTGCATCCTCAGATTTCTACCGTTATGAGCTTCTATTTGCTCATCCGCCTTCTACTATCCTTCATTTAATTCTCCCGTTGCATATATACCTACGCGTTACCCCTTAATGTTGTCGGATTTACACATTCATACGAACACTGAGCACCGGTATCTGCTTAGACGGTCTAATAAAGGAGAAATATATCTCTGAAATTTGTCTTCATATGTCATTAAGATAAACTTGCTAACTTTTTACGGATCAAATATGGAGTAACTTATTTGGCATGGAATCTGTCTAAATGTTATTTTTAAATGCCATTTTATTTTCATCGTAGTAACGGCTGCACAAGAGATTTACTTAAGTTTCTCCATTTTTGTGTATTCTTGTTTGTTTCTGATTCTCAAGTCTCTCTCTGTTTATTTCCCTTTCTCCCTCCCTTTCTTTCCATTCTTACTCATTAGTGTTATCTCGCTCCATTTTCTATACGCGCATGCCTTGCTTCTCCGCATGATAAGCAGTAAACAATCTATTTAGCCAGCCGTGTGGCCCAATTTTGGATCTGCAATTTCTGTAGTAATTTCACTTAGGGCGATGGAACATGATGTATCCTTGTCGTATATATGAGGCATTCCATGCAAAATCGGACACTTTTGTACCTCACCCCCTTCGATTTTTTTCAAAATTTGTTATGTTTTTAAGACCGATGAAACACACGTTCATGAATTTTTTCAGATCTTTTTAACTATCTGTTTCGAAAATATGCAATTTCTTAAAATTTGGGCTCGTTTTTTTCAAATGCTCATAACTTTGCGAAAAATGCACCAATTCGATCGTTCTTTTTTTCAAAAATACAAATTTTGGACATGGGACACAAACATGGAATGCCTCACATACATGTTGACATGTGCGCACGATTAGACATAGGCGTAACAGTATTCAGAAGTACGCTTTTAATAAAAATTATTGTTTTCTGCCCGTCACGTGATATGCATGTAGGTATTTGTGAAGTTAAATCCGCTTCACTTAACTGAAACCGTACTTTGTACATTATTGTTTCTAATAAATTACCACACGTTTAATGTAGTTTTGTGATATACGTAACATATTTTGAAGTATCGGGGAGAGTGGCCTAAAGCGGGTAAGCTAACGCTGAAAGCTCAAAAATCTTAGTTTTTGTTGGATTATAATAACAATTTTGATTTCGTGTAGTAGGAGAGATATCGTACTTAACAATAAAAAACAGGATGCTGTCATTTTGAAACAAATAATTATTTATAAGTAAAAATGACAGACTCTGCAAAAACCCGCTTTGCCAAATAGGGGGCCTAAACCGGATAAGCCGTTTGGGCAAAGCGGGTAAGCACTGTGTGGTCATTTTTACGTGAAAAAGTTGGAAACCCGCAAAATTGTGTGGTAATTTTTACGTGAAAGAGTTGGTAACGCTGTTCTCAACTCGGGTGCCTGATCGGAAATGATCGAAACTCGGGAGTGTCGGGTAAACACGGCATAAGCGACAATTGACAATCGCTTTACATTTGGCAATATATGAGAGCCCACGTGCTTTAGGCGGGCTACCCGCTTTGGGCTACTCTCTTCTACCCGCTTTGCCCAAAGGCACATGTCGCACTAGCTAAATTATAAACTCACAAAAAAAAAATCCGATACTTACATTTATAAAGTAAAATCGTGCCAAAATAATATGATAATGTTAACAATATGATATATAGGGTGAGCCAGAAATCGACGGAGAAAAATTGAGGGGTGGTACAACACATGAATACAAGCCCTTTTTGTCAAACAATATATGGGTCCCAACTCAACGGATAAAAAGTTACAGGGCATTTTTGCACCGTCACATTTAACGCATTGATTGCCGCGCGCGTCGTCGATGCCTGACCTGGCGGCGAACGTGTTAAAGAATTATCACAAGAATTGGAGCAGATATTTCACAAAACACTTTAATAACACTAATATTATTGACTTAGATGCTCAAAAATAAAAAGTTAAAATGATGCCACTGTTTCATTATGTATTTGTGGCGCCCTAATCGAAGAAATCCTGGTACAGAATATTTACAGATAATTAACCCCTTAACGTACGATTTCTTTTAAATAAACCGGCCAAAAAAAATGAATTTTTTTTTATGTAAAATACACGGTAGAACATTGTCTTGGCAAAGACATAGAAAAATATAACATTAATCAAATTTTTATTTTAATTTTAGCAGCATCAAATATAACGTTGCCCGAATATACTCGGGTGTGCACGGTTTGGCCGGTTTAGCGTGCCCAAATATACTCGGGTGTGCACGTTAAGGGGTTAAATGAGTACAAAAATCTAAATGTACGCAAAAAATCAAGAAAAAGGAGAATATTATAAATACAATTGATGTTTCTGCATTGGTTTAGTTGGTACCGTTTAAAATCTGATTGCACGGGAATGGTCTTGTAGATTCTTAGAGCGGTATAAATGCTAATTGGAAATCTCACGACCATCCGATTCTGTTTCCATTCCGTCCGTTTGCCCTGAAATTAACACAAAGCCGAGGAAAATGCAGGCGCTGATCAAAGTCTGCCAACATGCAAGAGTAAAAGTGGAACAACGAGAAATAATTAGTTATTTTTTAATGCGCATATATAATTGTAGCAACCTCTGACCTCCCGTCAGAGGTCGCATCGAAGATTTCCGCGGTTGTCTATCGCTCGATCAATCTGCGACATATAGTTATCATTGAGGCTAGTCGAATGCTCCAATATACGATAAGTATGTTCGGAGTAGAGTCCGTCGACATAGCCTGACTAAAATGTCCGCCAGCTAAGTTAGGACAAAACAGAACAATACTTGTCATAAGCAAACGTAATACTTTAAACATATCAATTTACAATTATCGGCACACATCAACCCAGAAAAATATTCGGATGCAACGGGTATACTATTCTTTTTCCGTTACTCTTAATTTACACGTGTTACATAAAAAAACTAGTTTCGAAGAGTAGTCATAATAACAACTTGTTAATCCCTCGGCAGATTGAAACGTCTCTCAAAATAGTGCAGTTCCGTACTGTACGAGATATCGATTTTCCATGCTAGATGTTCCTGCAATGTGACAGATTGGGAATTACAATTACTCGAGCGAACGGGATCTCATTTACAGTCGGTCAAAATGCCGTTGTATGAGACTGTAGAAAAATCCACGCGACAGGAGGGCGAGCACGTAAAAAGCAGTACGTGCGAGAAAAGTGCGGCCACTGCGCAATTACGATTCCGTCAAAAGCGGGGAATTACCGCGTCTCGCGCGACAATTAGTACCGCTTGAAGCTCCTCCTCGTCTTCTTCTCCCGAGTTTCCATTGTCCCCGCTCGACCTCTTTTGCCGGGCCATGCGCGACGCGAGAATGGGGTTTCTTCCTCGAACCCCACTTTTCCCCTACTCCACCTCCCTCCGGCCTTCTGCGCCACCATTTTCCTCTTTTCTCTTCCTTCCTCTGCGCTCTTCGCTTTTCTTCGCTCCCTTACCCTCCGCATCCCTTTCCTTCCCCTTTCTTCCTTGTCTTCGTTCGCAGAGGGAAACGACGATTCCTACGTTATCCCCGCATAGCCCCTTACGCCTTTATGGCAACGAATCAGACTCGTGGTTCGCGGTGCGTCGATCCTGTCCTTTCTTTCCGATTTGACCCCATTCCCACACTCCTACTTACGCCCGTTATCGCTTGCGGACGGCGCCCAGTAACTTCGATTGTTGCTCTGTAACTGTAATGGACGCATTAAGCTGCTGGGGGGATAATTAGAGATTTAGTGTATCGTCCCGCCTGATTTTTTATGGGCTTGCGGGGTCAGGATATAATTGAAATTAACATCTTGAGGATATTAGAAGAATTAGTATTTCCATCGTAGTGTCTAAGCAGCTCTACTTATATAATAGTAGATTATGGTGTCCTCATTCTGTATTCAACATCTTCTATTTGATAGATGTTTATTTTATTGTTTTTAATTTGGATGTATATAAGATAATTAAAGTTCTTAATATCTATTGTTACGTTTACATCTGTCAACATTTTTTCAAACGATTGAAAACAAAAAAATGTGTAATTTAAATCACACCTTACTAATTCTACGATTGATTTTATAAACTGTGGGACAGCTTCTACCTCGCAAATAATTTTCTCCAATGGAGGGGATTATAAAATGGTAAAGTCTATTTTCGGTCATCCGGTTAATGAACGTTTACCGAACGTATTGCATCATCCCAAAGAGCAAGAATCAATTCAGAATCGAGGTCGACGAATAAACATTAAAATGAGTTCTTCCGTCACAATGTTCGGTCGATGCTCATTGTGTAAGCGCGAAAATGTTTGCCCGCGCGACTGCGAGCCTGCGCATTTTCCCTTATCTCTCTATTTTCTTCAATTGAAAAATTCTTCTTTTCTATTGAGTCACAAAAATAAGTTGAAAATAAATCACGGTATTTTCGTATACGTTTACCATCAACCAGCAGAGTCGGGTTATTTGTTTACTTGGAAGAATAATATTGCAGAGAGGAAACTACAAAAAGTGCGTGCGCGCGTAAGCGAGTGTGTATGTGTGTCTGACGAACGCATGCCGAAATGTAAGAAAGTCAATTCTAAAGATGAGCACGATCGTACGTGTGTAAGAGCAATGGAATGAGGGCATATAGTATGCCATGAAGTATAGCATCAGAGTTTCTTCGACACTACTGCTTAGGATGCTGTTTGTGCTTTTAACGATATTGTGCAGAAATTTAAGTGGAAAAAATGTAGACTTTACGTTGTGAAGCACCAAACGATTCTCACAAATTATCATTTTCGTAATTTCTTCTTATACTTCGTAATTTCGTGATAACATAAAATTATACTTTGTTTTCTGTAATATTGATATTTGCTCGTAATAAGTAAAATCACTACACTATTATGAAGAGTATTTATTTCTTTAATACGATTATTTCATTATTTGACGGTTTTTTGTTACTGAATGTGCATCGCATTTAACGTTATCTACATTCTTACGCAAAGAGATACGATCATAGTTTGTTAAATGTCCCATACTTTATAAAATATGGAATATATGACAATTAGTAATATATTTATTAGCAATTCATAATTAATATTTTAGTCTACAGGATCATTTTCAACACGCGAGTGTTGCCATACTGAGCTATGTAATTAGCAGGAGCTTCATTTAGAGGTTTAAAATATTACTAATTTCACCATCCAATCACTTTTGCTCACATTGCCAATAATAAACGCGTAGCGTGTATTTTCTTCTCCTGTAAAATACACAACATATTCGCCCAACCTTGTGTAAGCTTAATTGCTATTCGATCGAAATTTCCATGAAAAGGACGTACATGTGAAGACGGTAATATGAAGATGAGAATTACTAATGTGGGAAGCGGGCGCTTAGTATGCAATTAATTCCAGAGAGGGAGAGAAGTATTGTTGATAACTATAAGTACGTATCACATTACTATTTCATGCCATTATTGGAATATATTTTGTCCATTTTGAATTCTACAAGTGTAAATATATATGACGACATTACTTAAATATATTTGATAATTGTAAGTTGACATGTTGATATAGATTCTAAACAGATCGATACATTGCATAGTGTTCCGAACTACAATACGCATGCAGTTTGAGTCACAGTCTTAACACTAATTGCTTCTTATTATATTGACACGATATGTTTGCACACCATCCATATCTGTTTGTCCTTTTGTTTACACCAGATAATGCCCGTTCCTCAGCTATCCGTTCCCGACACATACGCATACCTCCTTCATCCTAAACCACGCAGTTGTCATGTTCTAACGTTACGGCTTCCACTCTTTCTGTTTTTCATTTTACGTAATTTTCAACATCCCCACTTAACATCCTTGTCCACTTCCGATCGGCACTTCGAGTCCATACATTTCTGTTAGAAACAACTCGTCTGTGAGAATAGTCAACATTCACATTTCACACATAGTGCACACACTGCCACAGGCATACTCACCATACCTGCATTTTTCTGTTTTTCAGTCAATGTATGTATCTACACAGAACTGTCGCATGAATTGAATTACTTTGGAACATTTTGGAAAGAAGAAATTGTCATGGAAAGAACATAATAATAGTATCTTATTATTCACACTACGTAATATTCTGTTAGTTAACAGAAAGAATGCCTGCAAACGTTGACATAGGTTAGTTGTAAAAAAATGTCTTCATAGCCAATTTATGAACTTGTTGGAAGAAACGTTACGAAGATTTCCGCCACAATGAGCAAGCCGCTTGCGTTTTTCATAATGGCCCCCAACAGATGCTCCAAGCTTTTGAGGAATTTATTTCATCGCGGCTTGGAACTACCGCCGTAAATTATCGCTCCGGAGCGACAAGATAATGTCCTCAAATCCGCGCGCCAAACTTCCACCGTAGATCAATCTCCCACCGACACACTCTTATCCGTCCTTATAATTCCCCCACCCTCTCCGCCCGATTTCAAGCCTCTTTTGCAGATATCTACACTAAACATTGTTAAATTGCGATATATAACATTGACTCATTAAAATGATCATGACAATCATCTGACACGTAAGAATTTTGCAAATACAAAAGTATAGCATGCGAATTTCAACTAAGACGCTTTATTGTTTCTCATACAGATCAGATACTTAATTTTACACGAATTGTAGGAAAGCAACACGTAAAATATAAAGTACAGCTCGCGTCGAGAAGTATGAGATTCCAGGAGCACTTAAAAACTTGTATCGAAACATCGAGACAAGGATTCGCTTCTATTAGTCACCGAGTGCATCGAGAGCTCAAATAAGGGAGAGTCGCGAGCGGAAGTGACGAAGGAGTACGTGGGGGTGGAGAGGATTGGGTGTCGGCGAGGATTGCCGACATGCCGGCAGAAGTGCAGAGGCGTGTACGTACCATCAGATTCCTATCGTATTCCGCGGAGCAACGAGACAACGTCGAAAACGAGAGACGGTAGACGGTGTGAGAGCTGCTATATCATGGTGGGCGGATACCGCGGAAATTGCACGTTCACCTGTCCTCTTTCCATGATAGCCTCCCCCTCGCTTACTCCCACTCTTTTATCCTTCCCCTCCTCTACCCCTCCCCCTCCTACTCTTTTAATCTTGTTTCGAATCCTCTTTCCCTCCGTTTTTCAGCCTTTTTACTCTCACTTTCGATACCTGCTCTCTGTTTACCAACCTCTTCTATTTCCTTCGTTTTCTATACTTCTGCCTCTCCTCATTTTTCTCTTATTTCCGTTCGCCTCCGATCGCTTATGCTATTTTACGTACAGTAATTTTGGGTATTCGTTATCTGCTTTAAAAATTTCGTGTTCGAAACATATTTTATGGTCCACACATTTTTCCCTTTTAACCATTCTGATGTTGATAGTTAAACGATTGGACGCATTTCGAGGAGCAATTTAAACATTTTCCATGGCTGAGAGAAAATACATCCATGTAATGCCGGAACAGCAAGTTACATTGTTGAATTCGAAGAATGCATCTCATGACATTTATGAAACATTTTGTCCCTCGTTTTGTTCGGTTCTCTGGCGCCGATAATACAAATTCTTTCGTAATTCATGAACATGTGTACGTGAATCGATGAACAGCATGTTTTTTTTTTTTTTAAATAAGTTTATTTATAGTCGCATCAACATCAAGGGTTATTAGCGACTACTTGGCGGTTTGTTTCTTGTTGGTACATTTTATATGTCGTTCCTTAGATGCATATCATTGATAAACGAGATTACTGCTCTTGGGTGTATGTTTCCATTGAGGGCTTCGTTTATTTCTTTTGGTATCTTGTATTTTTCCCTTTGATCTTCAGCTGCTAGGCATTCTCGGAGAATGTGGTCGATAGTCATGGCGACCTTGCAATGGTTGCACGTGAACAGCTTGTTTGTTCACTTACAATTGCATCGAAATAATTGAGAAATCACCCAAGTCCTCTCGGCAATAAATTATTACAAAAGAATATAAAATAGGATGGGGAATCATTCGGTGAGTGGCGTTAGCGGTAAACTGGTTATAATTCCGTGCTTTTTCCAGCGAACGAAAATGTTGCGGACCGATCACCGTTTATAACAAAAATTAACTTGCGAGCCCAGCGACAGATCGTTTAACGCTGTCTGTACAAGAAAGGGATCGTTAAGGCAAAGGAAGTATTCATAAAGTTCAGTTACGAGCGGGGTTTCGTCTCAGCGGGCATTAGACGCGTTCAATTTAATGGATTTATAAATTTGTTATTCCGCGTGTTTGCCGGCGTGCTCGAGTCCCGCGACCGTAAATTACCGCGGTCATAGGCCATTTGTTTGAATGTCCGGCGCAGTTGGTGGCTGCGTGCCATTGGCACTGGCACGTGTGCGACATGTGCCACGCCGGGAGGATTTTCTTTGGCACGAAAATGTTCGCCGTTCAGCGTTTAAAACCTTCCTGCGCCATACGTACCTACGCAGATCAAAATCAAAGCCCGACGACAAAGTGAATTTCAGGCCGCAGAACTTGTCCAACCCTTCCTTCAACGTACAAAGCTCTAACTTTTTCCTTTATTATGCACCCTACGCTACGTTGCGGTACAACGTGCGGTTTTCGTCAAAAGCTTTTCAAACACTAGAACGTCGAATAATACTTAACACTCCGTATTAATCTTTGCAGTCGAGATAACTGAATGTTTCGGAAAATTCTGTGAATTACTGAAGACTTCTGTTTCCACAAATTAGAGGCTAAACCGAGAGACGATTAAATCAAATACACATAAAAATTGGACTATTTTATCACGATATAGGGGAGACCGGGGCAAAATGGTATAGCGGGGCATAATGGGACCGGGGAAAAATGGGACCGGGGCAAAATGGAATAGTGAAAATCAACACTGCTGGAAAATACGTCATTGGGGCAAAACGGGACTGGAGCAAAATGGGCCGGAGAAATCTCCGATTTTTCCTGTCCCATTTTGCCCCGATCCCGGAGAAATCTCCGATTTTTCCTGTCCCATTTTGCCCCGATCCCGGAGAAATCTCCGATTTTTCCTGTCCCATTTTGCCCCGATCCCGTTTTGCCCCAATGACGTATTTTCCAGCAGTGTTGATTTTCACTATTCCATTTTGCCCCAAACCCGTTTTGCCCCGGTCCCATTATGCTCCGCTATACCATTTTGCCCCGGTCTCCCCTAAGTACATGTCTGATGTATGAATTCATACTATTGCAAACTCAAATAAGGACATTCTTGCAAAAGACACTTCAATATTTTTGATTAATCTATAACATATTATTCCTTAGTTTTTATCGCACATTTCCCGCGAAAATATTGCTGACCAAAAGAAGAAACTATTGCGCGCAGTCACTGTGTCATAATTTCACGCTATTGAGCAGTATCCCTGATTCCATTCCACCGTAAGCTGTTGTCACTGCATCTCACTCATAAGTAATTACACCTATCGATAATACGCGTCCGCGATAACGATCTAATCCGACAGGTTTCGAAAAGTGTAGAAACGTCAAAACCTTCGGAGTGTTTTTCACGCGACGTCCCTTCCTGTCACAGACCGATCGACTGCCATCTCCCGACTTCGTTCGGGCGATGTCACGTCGAGATAAGGATCACCGCGACGTCATCGGGATTGCATCGGCGAGCATTTTTATTCGGAGGCAATCATGCCCGAAGGAATGATCCGCGCAGCTGCGGCTCGCGGATTTGCATCGGAATTAGAGGATGCCCGACTCCCGCGCGGTTGTCCGCCAGTATTCTCCAACGATGCTATCTCTATATTGATTCTGGAATCGAAATTCGAAACAAGATTGCCATTGGAATGGCCCACCGGTACATAGCGTACGATGCCGGAATAATACTCGATTTTTATTACACCGCTCGCATATCTCTCTCTCTCTCTCTCTCTCTCTCCCTCTCTCTCTCTCTCTCTATCTCTCGCACCCTCTGAGACTCGCTCGTCTTTCCTGGCTACTCTTTATTGAATACAGTCCGTTTACTTCTTCAGAGGCTGAAGGGAAAACAAAAAATCATCGCGCAAAGGGGACGGCCGGGACGTTTAACCCGGGTCTCAATGGAAATTTATTTGCAACGAAGTAGACATTCAGAGAAAAAAGCACTCGACACTGAATGTAATCTGTTCCCTTACAAACTGCCGCGGCAGTCGTTTCTCCTCGTCGTTTCTCTTTGTTGAATTTAAATACCCGCTCATCCGCGTGCTCACTTAAAATTATTATTCACCCCGGAGTCGTGTACCAAGGTGGGAAATTGTCAAAGGGACGGTCTTACAGCTTCTGAGGCTGAAGTTCTTGCCCTTATCTCGCTTTCCCCTCGTCTGTCCTGCCTCCCATTGTCGGCGCGAACGAATGTACATAGTGGTTAAAACGGATTGTTTGACGACACTATCCTCGAAAGGATGGAAAAACCTGAACTTCGTCGCTTGACATCAGTAACGTGACAGAAGCTTCAAAACATGTTTTGTTAAAACACTTCATTTGTTAATTTTATGTCGACTGCAAAGTGTAACTTATTTACACTCTTAATCACTGCTTTAAGTTACACATTTAATAGAGACACTACATAAAAATAAGGAAAAGAGTTACTGATAAAAAAAAACCAAAGTGTCACGAGAAACATTTTTTATTTATTTGAGTACATGTTGCATACTGCATTTTTTCATTATTTCGAGGCTGTACTTAATAATGTCTCATTAATTCACTTTTTCATATATTGGTCCATACCCGACGGATGCTTACATATATAATCTTTATTGTTTTCCCTCGGGATTAACAACTCCTTCCAACTCTCTACATAATAACTTATCCTACTTAAACCTAAAAACGCTCCTTATTTCTACCCTTAACCTAACCCACTACGCCCGCTCTTCCTCTCTCCCACTCGCACACTCGCCCGTACGCTCTCTCTCCCGCTCGCCCCTCACCCCCCCTCTCGCACGCTCACTCCCCAGCTCGCACGCTCTCTCCCCAGCTCGCACGCTCCCTCTCCCGCTCGCACGCTCTCTCTCCCGCTCGCACGCTCCCTCTCCCGCTCGCACGCTCTCTCCTCCGCTCGCACCCTCTCTCTCCCGCTCGCACGCTATCTCTCCCGCTTGTACGCTCTCTCTCCCGCTCGCACGCTCGCTCTCCCGCCCGCCCACTCTCTCTCCCGCTCGCCCGCTCGCTCTCGGACCTCCGTTTCCTCTTTCTCCCCCTCACTCACTCACTCCCCTCCTTCCCATTCACACACTCATTCCTTCATTCACTCCTCCACTCCTCCCCCCGTCCGCTCCCACCCCTCCTCCCCCCTTCTCTGCTCCCCTCCCCCCCACCCACTCCTCCCTCGCCTCATCCCAGAACCTCACCTTCCCATCCACCCACATTTTCAAATAACCCACTCTCACCTGTTTCCCCTTCTCTCTCTCCTTATCAGCCTCCCTCTCCACTCTCCACCTCGCCTTTCTCTCCTCTCCTGTCATATCATCCTCCACCCTCTCCTTTCTCCCCTTCAACTTTCTCTTCGCATCCATAATCCTCCTCTTCATTTCCCTTCCCGCCAACTTCACTACCACCATCCCCCTTCCCTCCTTATCCCCCCTCCCCACCCTCCTCATCTCCCTTATCCCTCCCCTCTCCACCCCCATCACCTCCCATAACTCCCTTACCTCCTTCTCCAACTCCCCCTCTCCTCCCTCCACCCTTATTCCCTTAATTAACACATTCTCTCTTCTTCTCTCCCTTTCCGCCCTGTCCACCTTCAACTCCACCTGTCTCCATCTAATTTCCCTCTCCCTTTTTCCCTCTAGTCCCTCTCCCCCACTGCTTTCTCCCCCTTTTAATCCCTCCTCCAACTTCCTCCTCTCTCCTCTTTCTTCCTCCATCCGCTTCTCCACTTTTTCCAGTCCTTCCATTACACTCGCCCTCCATTTTCCCTCCTCCTCCCATCTCTTCTGTCTCCTCTCCTCCTCCTCTCTCCAGCTCTTCTCCCTTCTCTTCTCTTCTTCCTTCCTTTCCTTCTCCCTCTCCCTCTTCCCCTCCTCCCTCTCCTTCCTCCTCTCCTCCCTATCCCTCCTCCTCTCCTCCCTCACTTCCTCCAATTCCCTCAACCATCTCCTTCCAAACTCCTCCAGCATCCTCACCACCCCTATGTTCCCCACCAGCTTTTCGCCCCCTCCCGCCCCCTCTTCTTCCGTCTCCCCCCTTGCTCCCTCGCTTCGCTTCCTTCTCTTCCCTGCTAACCTGTCCCGACTACTCCCTTCACCGCCACTTCCCCTCCTCCCAAATTCCAACTTCGTCTGCCTCAGACCCGCTTCCGACGTTACCTCTCCCTTTCCTCTGTCACCTGCCGGGGCCTTCCCTCCTTCCCCCTTCTCCGCCTCGCACTCAATCCACCCTGTCTGCCATCTCTCCTCCATCTCCTTCCAATAGCTCTCCTCCCTTCTCTCTTCCTCCTCCCTTCTCCCTTCCTCCTCCCTCCATCTCTCCTTCCTTTCCTCTTCCTCCTTCCACCATCTCTCCTTCCTTTCCTCTTCCTCCTTCCACCATCTCTCCTTCCTTTCCTCTTCCTCCCTCTCAAACTCCTTCCTCATCTCCACAGATTCTTGCGTAAACTGCTTCGCTACGTCTTCCCACATTCCTACTTGCCTTCCATCCACCTCCTGCTTCTCACCCTCCCCTCCCTCCCCCCTCGCCCCTTCATTGCGCTTCCTTCCCTTGCCTGACAGCCTGACTAGACTCCCTCCTTCCCCTCCACTCCCCCTTCTCCCAAATTCCAACCTCCTCTGCCTCATTCCTGTCTCTGCGCTCACTTCTCCCTTTCCCCTTGCCCCTCCCAATGCCTTCCCTATCTCACTCCTCCCAATATCACCTTCCATTCCTCTTCTTCTCTCCCTCAACCTTCCTTATCCCAGTTCACTTTCTCGCCTCTCTACTTTCCGCCGCACCCGCAAGATGCCTCTGCGAATCCTCTTTCCCTCTCCCTCTCGCCCACCTCACCTAGCTTCTCTGCCCTAACCTCCACACTAGCTCGTCTTTCCTATTTCTTTATTCCACCCACCCGCTTGCACCGAAAAGCCCACTAACACTCCCTCCCCCACTTCCTTATCCCCTCTACCCCGCGCACACTCTCTCTTCACTCTTTACTCACTCTTACTCTCTTCTTTCATACTTCTTCCTCTCACCTCACTCGCACCACATGCATTCCCCATTCACCCGGAAACGGAAGTCCCCGACGGATGCTTACATTTACGTTAGTTACACACGTGATCATATCCAAACACTGTTCCAATTTTCTCGCTAAGGGCAAATTAGTAGTCACCGCTCTAACTGTTTCATTATCGTCATTAGTCAGGTAGTTAAGCAAGAAACGTTCGTCCCAAAGGGAGATGAGCAAGCGTTTCCAGTGAGATTGAATTACGGGACAAATCCGAAACAGGACGATCAATTCGATCTATACCCACTTGCTCGGGCGGCAGTAGTATGTATGTCAAGGTTTGAGCCGATTGTCGGTTTGTCAAAATTACTCAAACGTGAGAAGATCTAATTAAGTTTATTCTTAGAAAAGTATGTGCAAAATACTATATGTTTTGCGATACTGTAACGCTGTACATTACGCGGATAAACTTTGTACTAAGGAGATGGACAGGTTAATTAGAGTTAGAATCCCGATTTAGCCAGATCTATTTTTTTCATATTTTAAACTTACAATTGCTTATTTTTCAAACAGTTAAAATTACTAATTATAAACGCTGAATATATTTTTCATGATATTGATATTTACTTTCATTGTGCGAGTTGCTACGATCCGACATAAGACGGAAGAGTCTATTAAAACCACATTGTGTTATGATTGCAGAATACATTTAACATGTCATATTCAAATTAATTCTTTCCAATTAATTTATTTTATATAAAGTATCTTTCTTTTACGTCCACCATGCCCAAAAGATGGACCACCTTAAGTGATGTGTCCGTAATATAAGAACGTCGCATGTCCTAAAAAAAATAGACGTGCCAAAATGTGTCGATATACCCAGCAGGACATAAACATAAAAATGGCAATGGGCGGAGGGACCTTATCAACCTGCATACCTGGGTAGAGCCAAATCGATCGTCATATAACTCAACTTTTCATTTGCTCTCCCTTTCGGGGTCATTTTGACACACCCGACCCTATCTCACAATAATATTAACGTCATGAGATGGACATCGAGAAAATGTTGTCCCAAAGGAGTGGAGGTGAATGCGGCTGATGATAGGGAATTACGAAACAGGCTGACCAATCCCATCTGTATCCATTGACGATCAATATCTGCGAACAATGAGGGCTATGGTATATGGGGAGAAATAAAACTGTCTTTATTTATTGTGGCCCTTCAACAGAAACTTACGTTTAACCTTGTTATTACTATCTTACCCTTTCCTGCTGCGTTTCTATTTAGTTTCACTCATATGTTATTTCATATTCCTAAATATCCGATGCGAAGTGTAAGACATTGAACTAAAATACTGTTGCTACTCATATTTTGAGATTTAACCCTGAACAATAAATGCTGTTAAACGCGGATTGATACTTGAACATCAAATATTAAAAGTATTTTCGTTCGATCTCAATTTACAATACCTCAATGGTTACATGCCCATAACTGTTTTGTTTCAAAACAATGCATAAAATATTGCAATATATGAGGTTGTAATCAAAGTACAGAACGAATACTCACTACCATTATCGTAATATAAGTATTGAATAAACTAATTGAATGACGCTACTGGATTCAGAAGTCCGATGGAAGAAAAGAAAGACATAAGGGTTCGTTCTTACCATGGCACCTTTTGACGATGTTATCGCCAATGACAAATGGACGGGTACATAAATGTGGACGGTATTCCTTGATACGATTCCCATGACAGTTCTCCCTTTCTGATATCCGTTTTCCGTCCACCGTCTCATTATCCTATATCACGATAGCGGTCATAACACAAAGATATCTTTGGTCATTGTCCAAGTTGTTTTTTTTTGTCATCACAAACAGGTGACAACTTTCCATAAATGACTATTAGACGGAGAGCTGGCTACATGGTTAGCAACATACCTCGGTGCAAGCAAAATTTTACATGGAACAGGTTCGATTGTTGCCGGCAAAGCGACAGCCCGATTGTCAGAAAGCGCGCTGGAAGCTAAATGCGTGGGCGGGCGATTAAACGTGTAAATTTCCCGAAAAAAAAACTGTCAATGTGCAAGGCTGAAAATTTGCACAGATGTTGAAGAGCATTAGGAAAAGCAGGGGAAAAAATGTCAGAAGCGCAAGTGGAAGTTAAAGGGTTGTCAGAAGATGCCAAAGTTGCGAAAAATCTCGGAAAATTTACATATCAAGGAAAACTTCTGACAATTTACATTTGTATTGTTTACCTATAGAATAGAGTACTTGCAAATTGTCAGAAGCCAAAGTGGAAGAGATAATGAGAAATTCGAGGTCAAAGTGCAAGGGCGTCTTTACGCGCGCGGCGTGGCGCGCATCGGACCGATCGCATTTCTCTTGACTTACATACCGTACATATTTCAGTGCACTTCTGACAATTAATATGAATATTTATAGAGGATTAAAGATACTATTGTTCAAATATCAGAAAATTTTTATGAGAAATAAAAAAATTATCTTTATTTGCAATAAAGGAATAATTAGTCGATTTCGTATGCAATATCCTGTTCAGTTTCTTCTTTTTCATCTGCAGCGCTATCATATTGGGACTCTTTGTCATGAACATTTCTAAATTTACTTTATTGCAAATAAAAATAATTTTTTTATTTCTCATAAAAATGTAAGTATGTGTCTTCTTAATTGACTTCTGACATTTGAACAATAGTATCTTTAATCCTCTATAAATATTCATATTAATTGTCAGAAGTGCACTGAAATATGTACGGTATGAAAATCAAGAGAAAAGCCATCGGTCCGCTGCGCGCCGCGCCGCGCCGCGCGCGAGAAGACGCTCCTGCACTTTGCCCTCAAATTTCTCATTATCTCTTCCACTTTGGCTTCTGACAATTTGCAAGTACTCTATTCTATAGGTAAACAATACAATTGCAAATTGTCAGAAGTTTTCCTTGACATGTAAATTTTCCGAAATTTTTCGCAACTTTGGCAGCTTCTGACAACCCTTTATCTTCCTCTTGCGCTTCTGAAATTTTTTTCCCTGTTTTTCCTAATGCTCTTCAACACCTGTGCAAATTTTCAGCCTTGCACATCGACAGTTTTTTTTTTGTCGGGAAATTTACACATTTAATCGCCCGCCCACGCATACTGCTTCCAGCGCGCCTTCTGACAATCGGGCTATCGCTTTGCCGGCAACAATCGAACCTGTTCCATGTAAAATTTTGCTTGCACCGAGGTATGTTGCTAACCATGTAGCCAGCTCTCGGACTATATAGCCGAATATTGATCTGACAGCTTCGTTGTAACAAGTCTACCTAGAATATATAAGACAACTGGCATCGGATGGAATAATCTCAAATGCACTTTATATACTAAAATGTGTAATTGTCGTTATGCATTCAAATCCATACATAAAATGTTTGCCAATTATTGGATTCGTAAAGTGAGTCTTCTCATTTTTAAGCACAGGTTTACGAGGTAAACTGAGCTTTTATAAAGAAACTAAAGTAGTATAACCATTTAATAATCGTTATATATGTACATATGTAAAATTCATGTAGCCAAACACAATAAAATCTTTTTTTGTGAGAATTGTACTTGACATTGCGCATTTCATCGCAATAAGGAATTTATTTTCGCAAATTACGTTCAACTTAGAACACAATATTGATATGCACTGCAGTAGACATTGGCATGATGATGTAATAATAATTTGGAAGAAAGAGACAATTGACGTACACCATTTTGCATGTAATTCAAACGAAATGTATCCGAAAGAACATGAATGCGCTGGTATAGGGTTAGTAGGTGACCTTGCGAAAAGAATGGGCGAGTCACGTACTGACCATTCTTCCATTAGTTCCATTCTTCCTTCTTGGCCATTTAGTCTTATTTTGTGATACTCCAACGTTACTCACTTATCTCGTTTGCCTTCGTTACGCGGGTCACACCCATCGCTCTTTACTATAATGAGCGAAAAGGATATCCGTCGACATGGCACGTCCCGTCATTTCATTGCGCAATCAAGGAACGCTGCTCTTACTCTCGAGAGTATTTCATCATGCAGCGGCCAGGGGAAAATTCTATAATGTTGCTGCATTCCTATTATCAACAAATCTTGTAAAAACGTTCATACAACTTCAATACTTAATTACACAAGTAGCTATTAACGCATTTCCATCGAACTTGATTACGTAGTTGAACTGCGGGATAAGTATAGCTCGCTCTGAGACTTCCGGGTAAGAAGTTCGAAATCGCCCAAGATGGAAATTCATATGGGGGAAAGTATGAGTCAACGGGGCTATCCAATGCGCCGCATCCGTGCACTTTCCCATGTTGCTTCTAGTTGAGCCTCCTGATCTGACTTTCGAGCGAGCAACGGACAGTAACGGCAAGGGGCAAATAGTCTTGAGGCATCGCCGGAATTTATGCGGACACGCGTTGTCCCTCCTCGTAACCCGATAGACCATGGGGATAAGGATGGAAATTAGGAGCGGCCAAAGTTTGATAATTAAGAGAACACTAGCGAGTGCTCGCCAGAGTGGTTCATAAGTTACGCCCGGGGTAGGAGAGCCGCGGCTTAGCTTCCGTTACACTATACATAGGTAAGCGCGACTCTCTGCGCTAGTGTGCGAGAACTAATAGCGAGACGCAGACGAGCGGACCAACGAATACACGGTAAGGAAGGGGTGCGAGGGGGCCACCTCCTCGCCCTTGCACTTCCTCCGACCTTCGATCCGGTCTTAGGCACCTCGCCCTCCCCCGCGGGCCACCTACTGCCTTACCCCGCCGAGAGAAGCGAAGTTAATGCCCGGTCCTATCCTCTTAAGATATCGCATTATCGCTAAGAAGCTTTTGGCGCAGGACGTAAACTCTCCGCAAGTAGAAAACTAGATCGGATTAAAACTTTATGCGGATCCTCGCATAATTGCATTCCTAACGAAGGCCCGTGCCGAGGAGCGACGACGAAAATACCGACGGCCAGCGGCTCGGCCATCGGTCCGATTACTCAGCCGAGGATCGGCCCGAGGACAGGATATCGATATCCTTCCTCGCAAGGACCCCGGCAACCTTCGCTTCCGGTAAGCGACAAAAGCCGATCCTTCCAGCGACGTAATGTAGTCGGTGGACAAGAGCAGAGACCTGGAGAGCAGATTGGGGGGGGGGGGGGGGGGGAATCTGCGTCGATGGAACTGCAATTTGCAAAGAAGATTTACTTTCAGCCACCTTAACGTGGCACGCGTAAACGTGCCCGTTTAGTCGATTACCTGCACCTGCGCACTCACGGACGACGCTTTAACGATTCGCCTCAGCGATATTCCCCGAGACTCACGTAGGGTTCTCGATGTACTCTTTGGCACATCTTCGAGCTGCCGTCCGTGCGACGGAAAAATGTTATTAGCTATTACGTGACCGTACTCTCCCTATGAACGCCCAGTTTCCCCAGACTCCGGTCAAAGCGTTCATCCAAACGTACCGAGTACACTTTCATCGAATATATGTAACCTTTTTTGGTGACGTAATAGCCAGTCGATGTTGTTGTTTTATATACAAGTTATTACTGAATCTCTTACCTATATGTATCAAAATAGAATACAATGTATCTATTTTACCATTTTATTTAGAAGTCGCTTAATAAATCTGTATTAGTGCGTTACTAAATTCTGAATCGAATTCTGCAAATAGAACATGTGATTATGAGCAGCTTTATGAATGTTCGCAATTTATGCTTGCAGGTTATTCACGGTGTGCACTTAGAACCAGCTCACGAAGTGAAAAAGCGGAGCATCAGTCAGCCGCTGAGAATTCTGTTATCGTATGATGAAAGCGTCTTCAGGTAAGTTCCACGTTTACTTTTCTACTGGTCATTTTTATATTTACAATATGAGTTGACGATACCGGTTTATGTTTAACCTTTACGATTAGTAGAAGTACCCTTTCATACTATTGCGGTTACAGTGTGACAATTAGGGGTTGATAAATTAGTTCGCGTTTTGTTTTTAGCAATAGAATTTCCCAATTGAATGTCAAAAAACCAAACATTTCTTTCGGTACTGCAAAAATATACGCTATCTGTTGCAAAAATAAATATTGTTGTTTTGTTCTTTTTTAAAACCCAGTGATTCTTGTAGTTTTATTTATGAAGAATGTAGATTTATTTAAAAAACTATGTTGCGTCATCGAGGCAATGTCTTTATTAGTTTGTACCACTCAGCCTGTCTTTGCACAATGGCCTTCGAAACATACATGCCTTAGTAATTCTTTACATACATACCTATTTCCCTAGACTTCCTTGCATCCGTTCCTTAATTTTCTGTCAGTTTTTCAAAGTATCGTTTTCAATGCTAATACAGAAAGTGTAACAGGTGACCAAATTCGTGAAGTTTATCAATAGCGTATATATTATATTAATTGAGAATACTATATCAGTAATGGTGTAATGATAAGGTGCCCGTTGACTTGGATTTACTGATCTTTCGAAAAAAATTCGGGATCGGCTAACCTGTATTCTCAGCGTGCATCGATTAAAAATGTCGATAAGGGAGGAAGTGAGGCGTCAGTCTTGTTATACAGTGTTCACTTCCCGGTTTGCTTTACAAACTCTTGTGTTATGTTTTCATTTCATGTTTATGTTCTCAGTATACTTTCAAATATTCTATTCAATATCTTCTTCCCTAGTTATTATCTATTTTATGTTATTATGTATCTTATTTGACATGCGGTACTTGTACTAAACAGAGTTCAGATTTCGGCAGAACTTTAGCGTTTTTTTTCTGTGCATATTATTTCTGTTTTGTATACATTCTGTTATGCTATAAATCCTACGCCGCAAAGTATTGAACCTGTTAACAGCAAACACGCTAAATTGTCCAAATAAGTACAAGGTTTTGTATCCCCACGTTTTCAACAGAGCGAACAGGTGAGTGGTTTACAACTGTCACAACATTCTATCTTCGGGGTTCAACATATTTTACATTCTGTTCACGCAGGCATCCGTTTTTATACACGCGCAAGCAGCTAATCAGTTCTCTTTCAATGTTGTTTACATACAGCTTCAAACGAACCTTTTTTAAAAACATTATTTGAATATTTACAAATCATACAAACGTTCGTTGTCAAACTGACTAATTCGCTAAAGTCCAGAAAAATGTTTTACTGTGCAGGCATAAAATTGCTACCATTTTCTTTATTTCCAATCGCTCTGTGACATGTATCGTCGAAAATGTTCATACATACGAAAAAAAATGGTAAATATACAGTCTTTACGTACGCATCAGCTAATAGCACGTGACGAACGGTGTTGGTAGGCGATCATTACACATATTGGCAAAAACGCGCTGGCGTCAGCTGGCCGCAGGTTAACTATGTCTGTATTTAACGGAGCTTTCGCGAACTGGCGCCTAATCGGGTCGAACTGCGACGGTGAAACGCCGAAATTATGTAGAGTCGTTCGAAGCCATCGAGCTTATCCGTCGTTCGAATATCGTTCGCTGAGCACGCTCGGGCTTCGTTAAGCGGCGAACTCGATTTGCCCCAAATGAACGTCGGGAATCTGATTTGGCAGGACGCTCGTGGCTTGCGAGATCTCGGATCTCAAGATCGAACGCGCCCGTTTCGATTAGCGCGGCACGTTCACCCTACGAATTTGCCGTTTGCCCTCATGTACCCGGAACCGAACGCCACGTCGGCTCATCCTGGTTCCTTCATCTTTTTCGAGATACGGTATTCGCTGGTTTACTCTACGTGTTCAGCGTAAGTAATAAACAACGTTGTTTCGGATAAACTGCTAGGTGAACAAGCAACCTTCACTCAGTTTTTATTCCACAATACTTTTTGCCGCGCTGTTTAGTATTTAGCACTATGTACGGTCGTTAAGGCAAAGTGTTGTTCAATGTTGCTTATGTTCACGCGAATGAAGGCTATAAAACAGTTTTACATGCGAACATAATTTCTGTTGCGTAATTAACTTACAATGCTTCTTAATAATCCAATTTTTTATTAATAATCCAAATTTGCAACGTTTAGTTATTACAACACCCTTGGTATCTGACTTACACAAGCCCAACACGGCCAGGCTGTCACGAATATCAGTTCTCGATACTGGATCGCCGCCCAAAGTTGATCCGCACCTTTCATTTGTTCGACGTAAATCGTGTCTGTGCCTTTTCGTTTACGAGTGAAAATACGAGACATCCTGCATAGGCAGACACAGGTACACAAGTTTACGGTAACGGGACAGCACAGAGTAGCCCGCACAACTTGGCTCCAGTATCCGGCGCCAGTTATGTGCCAACGGTTATATCGCTACTTCCAATTAAACTTTCTTGCACGCGAGAACGTGCATTCAACGTTTCGCCGCGGCTGCCAGCGAGACTTCTTCTCCGGCGTGACTTCTTGCCGTCGCGATGATACGATACGTCTTGCAAAATGGAATGCAAAAAGGTATATGCACGCTGCACGAGAGTGCTGTACTGCCATTGCTGCCATTTAAGTTGCTGACG
This sequence comes from Anoplius nigerrimus, assembly GCA_914767735.1. Taxonomy (NCBI): domain Eukaryota; kingdom Metazoa; phylum Arthropoda; class Insecta; order Hymenoptera; family Pompilidae; genus Anoplius; species Anoplius nigerrimus. The sequence goes on along the minus strand of OU612079.1, from coordinate 5,959,014 downwards.
CTGAAGTAGAACATTTTTCTCTCGATCCAGCAAATTCGTATTTATGAAGCTCTCTCGAGTGCGATGACGTGTGCGTAAATTATCTGTTTCAGTTATTCTTAACCTTTTAACATTCTTCATTCCGGGCTGTTTATTGTTTTCTTTTGCACATATCATATTGCGTAACCAGAGCTATCTCAAAATTACTTTTTTTGTGTCATTAATCGTGGATTACCGCGCGCTCGATTTAAATAAATATTCCGTGCAAATCTGAATCAAAGAATATTACACATTGAATTCATCCAATTTTCAAATATTTTACCCCCCTTAATCGTGTTTGTAAAAATACAGTGCTGTATAGGTAGTAATTAGCTGCGTAATATTCTTTATTGTTGACCATAACTTTCAATTATAACAGAGTGGCATAATGGCAGTGTTATGCTCCCATTGAGCCACGATTGTGAAGGCTTTAGTCGGAATGAGAACCCTTTTGTTTCTAATTCGCGGTTGCTATCCGCATCAACCACAATAGTGACCCCACACAGTGTCTTTCATATAAGTTTTCCGAACATTACACATGTCACGAAGTTTAAACAGACCCTGAAGCTTTTCTTCCTCGAAAGGGCCGAAAGAGGTGTTTTCGAAACAATACGAATCACTTCAGATTCACGTGAATACGACTCGCGGATGAAGGTTGATTAGAGTTATTACCGTGCGGTCATACCTAAGTAGTCAAATTCTGCTGTATAAAATGTCAAGAAAAACAAATGTACAGTTTCGAGTCTTCACAATTTCTCATTAGTACAGTCTTCAAGTGTGCAATGTGGTTTACTTTACTGTCCTATGAACGAATGTAGTAGGGTCATAGCATTTTTACGCTCTTGTTTATTTGAGTATTTGTTTACCATCTGCTTCAATCACGCATCAAATTACGCCCTTAAGGTAGTACCTCCGCATTTGCAACATTGGCAGAAGTCTTCAAAATTTGGAGTGTAAGTAGTTAAATGCATAACACACTGTTATGGCCTGGGATACGTGGTGGGTTTTTTCTTCAGTCTTCAGGTAGAAAGCTCCGTGTAGTGAAATAGTTTTCTTTCAAAATACTTTATTAATTATTTGGTAAATGGTTTGGTCGGAGTAAGGAATGTCGATGACTGCACGAAGTATATTGAAATGTTGAGGGTCGAATATGGAATGCTGAATCTTGTATGGTCGAATATAGAATGCCCGCTGGCGGTTACAATCGGTTCTTAAATATGCTTAGAACTAGGTGTACGGATGTATGTGTGTGTGTGTGTGTGGGTGTGGGTACAGAGAGTGTGCAGCGCCCTCGAGGGCCCAGACGCAGCCCTGCGGTATACGGTCATAAAAGGGTCTTAGGTATGGTGTGTGTGTGTGTGTGTGTGCGGTGACGTTATATCCCTAGTAGCACAAAATATTAAATAGATATGTATCTGATATTAAAAAGATATTCAATGTCTTTTTAATATTTAAATATGTAACAAATATTTATTTTATATTTAAAAACAAATATTTTTTTACAAATGTTTATTCAATATTCATTTCAGATTTAAAACGAAATATTTTTTTACAAATGTTTACTGAACATTTATTTGAGATCTAAAAAGAAATATTTTGTTACAAATGTTTATTCAATATTCATTTCAGATTTAAAACGAAATATTTTTTTACAAATGTTTGCAAAATATTTATTTTAGATGTAAAAAGAAATATTTTTTTACAAATGTTTATTTAACCCTTTTAGCACCGAACGACGATATATCGTTGCGCCTCCGTTAGAGCCTTATTATACTCATCACAAGAGATCTGTGTTTAAGTATAAATTCATAAAATGTTAAAATGGTTCATATTCGATGCAACACAAATGTTTATTAGATCAGCTTTTTGAATTTTGTAAATATCATGCCTACTTTGGTTTTTACGAGAATTTTCGCAAACCTCTACAAATTCGTCGATTCGGCCCGGTATTCTTCGCCTAGGTACGCTCTTTTCGCTCGGTGCTAAAAGGGTTAATATTCATTTTAAATTTAAAAAGAAACATTTTTTTACACATGTTTACTAAATATTTATTTTAGATGTAAAAAGAAATATTTTTTTACAAATATTTATTTAATATACATTTTAGATTCAAAACGAAACATTTTTTTACAAATGTTTATTTAATATTTATTTTAGATTTAAAACGAAATATTTTTTTACGATAGTTTACTAAACATTTAAGTATTTGAGATCTAAAAGAAATATTTTTTACAAATGATTATTTAATATTTATCTTAGATTCGAAAAGAAATATTTTTTACAAATGTTTATTCAATATTTATCCTAGATTCGAAAAGAAATATTTTTTTACAAATATTTATTTAATATACAGTTTAGATTTAAAACGAAACATTTTTTTACAAATGTTTACTAAACATTTAAGTATTTGAGATCTAAAAAGAAATATTTTTTACAAATATCATACCCAACTAAATTATTAATTAAAGGGTTTAAAGGACATTTTTCCCGAATATAAAATTCCAGGTGATTCTCGTACTTTATTAAAAACTGAGCGATCATCTCGTATTGTATCGTGTTTAAGTAAAAATAAAACCGCAGCACAACTTAAATATTTTGGCATAAAGAAGCACATAATAACTTTATTACAAGCAGAAGATGTATTTCTAGAACTGAAAGAAAGTTTTACAATAAAATTAATTCTTAATATTGACAGTATCCCAATTTCAAAGAATTCAAACAAACAATTTTGGCCTATTTTATGCAAATTAGTTTTAAATATTTATATTGTATCTCCCTTTTCGATTGCAATTTTTTACGGCGATGCAAAACCGGATTCGTTGCCTGATTACTTGGATGAATGTACGCGCGAATTGTACGATGTTTTGAAAAATAGAATTTTCTGCAATAATATTACATTCAAAGTCCTTATAATTTGCTTCACATGCGATGTACCCGCGAGAGCTTTTGTAAAAAATATTAAACGACACACAAGTTTACACGGTTGCGAAAGATGCACAGAACAAGGTACATTGTATAGTCACCGAATTATACATGAAAACCATAATTAATGCTGGTGCACGAACAGATTGTGATTTTGAGAATTTTATTGATATAAATCATCATAAAAATGAGCATAGAACTCCAATATTAAATATAAGCCAATTAAATGTAATAGAACATTTTGCTCTTGATTATATGCATCTGTGCTGTTTATGAGTAATGAAGAAACTACTTCATTACTGAAATAAGAAACTTGTGAAATATCTTGTGATATATCTATGATTGATATATCTATATAAGTAACTTTGTGAAATATCTGCTTTCATTCTTGTGGTAATTTTTTAACACGTTCGCCGCCAGGTCAGGCATCGACGACGCGCTCGGCAGTCAGCGCGTTAAATGTGACGGTGCAAAAATACCCTGTAAATTTTTATCCGTTGAGTTGCGCCTCATATATTATTGGACAAAAAGTGCTTGTATTCAAGTGTTCTACCACCCCTAAATTTTCTCTCTCAAATTCTGGCTCACCCTGTATGTAGCAAGGTGGCCCCCCCCCCCCCCCAATTTTGTTCCATCGCTTCTTCAAACGCTCTAAGAAAATCATGTACTTTGTCGTCCCGTGATATCCACTTTAAAAGAATTTCAAAAGTGAAACCTACTATATGATCTTCCTCTATGACAAGAGAATAAATGTTTTTTTTTATGTTCAGCAATCCTAGTCTTAAGCTGGCAAATAGCTTAATTCGTGTGGCAAAGAAGCGCAGTACAAGCGGGGAAACCGATAAATGACGTGTGATTGTTGTGCAATAGGAAGCAAATCTTTGATTTTCGGGAAAACTCGGGATTTTTTGCAGAACATAAATGTTAAATTTGGTGAGGGGTCGCCGGATATCGTGTGATAGCCCAGGAACGTACGAGAAAGAAGCAATATTGAATCTATTAAAGGCTCTCTCTTTTACAACGTCAACATTTTATCTACTAATACTGTCTTCATAGAATTCTAAACGTATGATTCAATTACTTTAATCTACCAGCTGTTCGGATTGTGATTGTAATTATCTGACCAATTAAAATTAAAGTTTAAGTGACCCCTCTATCAATAGGTCCCTTTAGCGCAGCAGGAAAACGCAGTACGCACCAACAGCGGGATCCCGAGTTCAAATCCCGTCAAGTGTAAAAAAATTTTCAGTTGTGTAACATGGCCAGGTCATGTACAACGGCTGAATCAATTAACAACATAATGTTCGCAAATAGTGAATAATTCCCTGCTTTCAAATTTTCTTATTTTTTTAAAATTCAAATAATATTCAATGTTATTTGAATATTAAATACATATTTTTTAAATATCTAATCAATATTATTTGAATATCTATTTTATGTGTTCTGAATATCTGTTTTATATGTGTTGAATATCTGTTCTATATTCTCCGAATATCCAGATCTAATATTTTCTGAATATTAAAAAGTGTCGCCAAAAAAATATTTTTTTAATATTCGAAAAAAATATTGTACTAATATTTTTGTGCTATATGAATTCATATATCTATTTTATATGTTTTGAATATTTATTTTATATGTTTTGAATATCTGTTTTATATGTTTTGAATATCTGTTTTATATGTTCTGAATATCTGTTTTATATGTGTTGAATATCTATTCTATATTCTCCGAATATCTAGATGTAATATTTTCTGAATATTAAAAAGTGTCGCCAAAAAAATATTTTTTTAATATTCGAAAAAAATATTAAACCAATATTTTTGTGCTACTAGGGATGTTGTTGTATATGTAAATATATACGCTGCTTAATTAATGTTAATTATAAATGGTACAATATAAATATTATGGTGTTGCTCAGTCGCTAATACTATAATGGTTGCTAGAATTATATGGGGTGTGGGGTGTGGGCCGCAACAACACACAATATTAAAATTTGGAGACCTAAAATTTGGAGGGTTGCCCACACCAAACATGAGATAATTACAATTAAAAATGTTTGTTTGAGTAATATATATGAAATATCTTACAAAAAATGGAAATTGTTTACCACGTAGTTTTAATGAAACAATAGAAAGAATAACATAGTTAGACGATTATTTTTTGTGGAGGAGATATCAGAGTAGTCGCGTGGAAACGATGCGGCAACGATGCGCTGTCGGTGCTGGGCGAGTGTGCGTGTGTTTTGACCGCCGGCCACGTTATGCCACCCGAAAAAACATGCGACGTCACATTTTCACACAGAATAATATTTCATAGTATGTGTGTATTCGTATAGAGAATATAATAGTGTAAGAGGTACAATCTCGTAAAAAAAAAACACAAGCTATAGACTGATTCTGCTGATATGTATAATGTGGATACCGAGTCAAAACTTTTTATCTGGATTGTCGCGGAGGTACTACCTTAATCAATTTCTACGTTAACCCTACAACTATCGACGATTTCTCTTCATATTTCCAGTTAACTTTCAGGATAATACAAATCAGTGTGTTTGTACTTTTAAAATGAAAAATAATTATTTATTTATCTATCCCAATGAGTGATAATTTCAAATAATAAGATGTATGATGAAGGAAAAATCATTATTAAAATAAAGTCCAATCAATTTCTCTGACAGGTCGATAGTTCTAGTGTTAATTAAGTGAAGTACTTCCTCGTAATCGTATTTACTTGCAGAGTCGAGTGACAACACTAGATCTATTTTCACGTCGTCTAAGAGAACACGTCGCCAAATCAAGTTGCGGGTTATCGGGTCGAGAGAAACCTGTTCGCAATTGCGGAATTCGTTGACGGATATTCCACTCTGGTAGCGTCTAGTTGCGCTGTTCCGCGTAACTCGCCATACATAAAATGTGTCCAAAGACGGCGAGGCGCTAGTCTTTGCTTCCGACAGTGGAAGTGCGCCAGTTTGCCAACTGACCCTGCAAGACAGAATGAAACTTCGCGCCAAGTCGAGCACGCGGCTTCTCGGCTAAGTTTCCGCGCCCCATTGGCAGAGCATTTATCCGTAAACAGGATATTACGTGTCCTTATATGAAACTGACTGCTCTCAATGACGCACGTAACTAACTGGCGTGCGATAATGCTCTTATACCTTGTTTGCAGCGATTACAGAAAGCGTGGCTGCGATTACCCTTATTTCATTTGTGCTATTTGTGTTGTGTTCCGAGAGGAAAAAAGGTTAGACGTGTTTGTTTGTGTTTGTTTATTGCGAAAGCGTTAGTAGTTAGTCAACCGTTTGAGTTTTTGACAAGTTCAAGCTTTCGAGTTTCGCAAAATGTGTACTTGTAAGAATGAATGGAGTCGCTTCATTTGAGCATATCTACTTAAAATTTGTCATTGTGATCATAATAATACAACGTGGATGAATGGTTAAGAGATTCAAAATCTCTAAAGACGATGTCAGAATTATAGTTGTGCCAATATATGTTTTGTCGTTCTAATGAACGTTGAAAGAAATTTTGCGACTTTGCAGTATATTTTGTCTGTTATAGTCATATATTTTGACCTATGTATAATATATGTGAGTTTTGACAAGAAATCAGGGTCATCGTTCACGCATACTTGTCAGAATGCAAACACAAACCCTAATGCGTCAGTAAGGGTGATAATGCATTAATTGAAAGACGGACGCTAATACAAATAAACCTGACCTCATGGGGGCGCATATGATAGGCGTGTATGCTATTATTATTTCATTAAATTACATAAAACATATTTTTCCCATTAGATGGAATATTCTCCCGAGTTTCCTCGAACTTAGACTGAAACCTACACTAACATAGATACTTTTATTGGTTACTCCTGGAGCAGGAAATATGACCGTGCTTCGAAATTTGATAGTAGAAGTCTTAGTTGTACGGAAACCTTTCTCGATCGATGCAGTAAGTTTCGCAGTTGTCAGAATTCAAATTTCCCGGAATACTAAGTTCTCTTCACGTGCACACAGGTGGCGCTAGCACTATGACATTTTTGTATTTACGTAGTATGTATATGTGTATTACCTTGTTTTACACGCTTAAATTTATGTAATCTTACGAGGAATTGTTCACATTCATCGTAACATCCCAATTATTGTCTGATCCACGAAGCTAATTTCTGATTTCACTTTTACTCATAATACTGATGTTGTTTAATCACCACGGTTATAAACACCCGTAGCAAAAATATATGAAAATTAAAATGTTTACAGAAAGGAGAAATGAGTATACACCCGTTGTTACAAAATAGCAGTAGTCTAACTTACGCTACTTTGGATCGTATACAAATACACTTTCCTTTGGCAAACACGTAGTTTTTGTGGAACACATAAGCTCCGTTCTCTAGAATTGTACAATAAGCAATTCTTGAATGGGGTATGTGATCAATCACCTAAGAGACATTACCTCAAATTAATATATTTTATTGTAATATATCATCCATCGGAAGAAACACGATCAATCGTTTCTCGCGGATGCATCCAGATTGCTCCTTTTGGTCGTCAATACCTTTCGCAATTCCTTTTTCATAGTTTCAGCGCGGATAAAAGCATTGGAATCGTACGTATATGGCCAGCAAAAGCTCGACGCTCATTTATCATTCTTTTACCGTTCGCCTATTGATACGTACGATATGAGCGCGCTTGGTCACGAAGCTTCGCGGTATACCAGATAAGACCGAGTGACGAGAACGATTCAGCTTGGCAGCGTGTTATTAGGCACACTTGTTCCACCCAGGACCAAAGAACTGTTATAAATAGCCTCATTTATTTCTGACGTTATTTTAAAACTGATCAGCATGAGAAAGTAAACCAATTAGAAATTTCTGCATCGAAATGCTGAATATGTATATCACTACGCTGCAAGATGTAGGTGTTGCTACATGCTGATAAAACTTTATTTGTTACCAATCAACCCATAGAATTGTGAAATTTTTGGGGAACGAGGAGGAAATAAATTCGTATTTGTAATAATAACCATTTTTCTTCATAAGTAAACTAATCTCAAAAGGGAACCGAATGGTGAGATTATTATAATTGTCACACAAGCTTGTTTATTAATTTTGCAGTTGACCCGTATATTTTTGTCGTTTAGTAGAAAACTTCATTGTCATATAAGTAATTGTTATGTCACAATAGACCAGTAGCTAGTATTTTATGAAGTAGCTATGCTCTATAATTATGGATAAGGAAGAGAAATGGACGGCCGGATAGCTTTTTAATATCTACCAACGGAACAGTCAAATGGTTTACTATTTGCGGCGCACTCTTGGTTGGCAGTAGATCGCAGAGATCGATGGATCGCGAGGAACGTTGGTCAACGACAATCCTTTATGGCGAGCCCCGTGGAGAAATTCGCTTTCTACCCGATTCAGTGGACTTCCCTGCAACCACTGATTCGCGCAACTCCAGTATCGGTTTTACATTTACGTATGGTACATACCTTGTCTCTGGTACGTATCAGATTGTTATGTATCAGATGGAGAACAATACATCAGGTTTCGTTGTGTAACCTCAATCTTTGGCTTTTTATTCCATTTCTTTTCGTCGTTCTATTTGTAACTGAATGTACTCGGCCGAAAAGTTTCGCAGTTAGAGTTTTGAGAAGGCAACATTTTTGAACGTTTTCATGCCGTAATCGTCGATATTAATAACCGTACTTGGTAATTTTATGCTGGCGTAACGTGAAAGATTAATGGCAAACAATGATTACGATCTGGTCATTCTTGTTATCAGATCATACAAACTACACCGCTTCGTTTGCTTAAAGTTGATGAAAATGATGAATAGAAGGTCTCGTGGTGTAATTTGATTTTTTGGCTCCTTCAGTCTCTTTTGTTGCCATATGTGTAATTGAAATTATCCGAGAACGCAGAATCTTTAAATCTACACCCGTTGACATCAATGACCGTACTTAGAGTCGGAAGATTAATGCCTGTCGGTGGCAATAATCTTGCCGTCAGTATTATCAAAACGCAGAAACTAAACTGCTTCTGTTGTTTATAGTTATGGCCATTCGGTGAACGACGATGGACAGGAGAAAAAATATATGAGCCTGGGAACTCGTGCGTTCATAATGGACGGCTATTTCGCAATTTCGACGATTATTCTTTTATTTTTGCTTCGAACCCGTTTAAATTTCGTTCAGGCACGCTCGATTGATTCGTTTGGCTGGCGTTTTGGCGCGATCGGAGAACGTGACACGTCCGAATTGGCGAACTAATTTGTCAAGCGATGCGTGGCTCGGTGACAGGGCGACTTAAAAATTAACGTCCACTTGACGGTTGACTCGTCGACCTGCCGCAAACATGTTCACGCTGGCTTCACCCCTATATTTCATTGATGTTTCTGCGATTGTCAAGGAGACCACAGCAAAAGTCAAGTCAACGTCAGATTTATCATTAGCAATTAATTGTTATTATAGTTCAAGTCATCCTCATACTGTCACAAGCATTCATTTATTGAGATGAGTGCCTTGTAAGTATCTACTTTTACAAATCAATGGTACATAGAGATAATATTCATTTCATTCGGCACTTAATCTTATTGGTAGAATACTAATTCATTTACGGGAGCTACATCGTAGTTTCCATAATGGACTGTCTGACAGTATTCATCGCTGTATTGATCGTTCTGGGTGGGATTGAATCTTATTGTCGAATCAGAGACAGAGTGCTGAGTTCTGGGTTTGCTGGCGTTTTTCTAAATTGTTATGTCTCGTTCTCATCATGAGGTCGCTCAGTATTGAATGGTTAACGTAATTTTGTAAACTATCTAGGAATATGTGTGTAGTAGCATTTTTTTCTAGCCCTGCATATTCGAAGTTTGAATATAAAATGTTAGTAACATAAACCTACGGCAATGGCTTTAGTTTTAGCGCATTGTTAATTATAGTCGAAAAAATTACTTGAAAGTGAAAAGGTAATTTTTTTACTCCTAATACTCTTATTTTACATGAGACAGAGACGGAAAATGTGCAGTACGGTCTACAAAAATTACATTTTTAACTCAAATGACGAGTTGCATAAATGGAAATAACAATTGCTTTCGTAACTGGCTAAAAATGGAAATATCGGTATTTCCAATTTAATCAGGTTTTGACGGCGGGAATGACGAGCCATTTCCAACAAAGTCAGAAATACCGGAAAATTGAGAATTGCATTCACAATTCAATAAAAATGTAATAGTCTAACAATATTTTTGATATACTGACTCTAGATCAACATTTACCTCGAACTATCAAGTCTAGATGTGAAACCGCCCTTTCCATCGAAAACCCTTCACATTATTATCAATTTTGAAAAAATCACGTGATTGTTTTATTCTCCGAATAAAGAATCAACTGTATCAGGCTGATACTCGCAATTGGTCCTATATGCCGACCGAAGGAAAATGTTTCCGGTATCGATTAAAGACACCAAATTTCGTGTGTACACGCGTAACATGGCAGTAATCGTTTTAGAGTGATCGACGCGCTGAAAGCTTGTAAAGGGATAACGCAGAGTCGCAAGCGGAGGACCAAGTAGCCGTACGCATCGTACGCAACGTTCTAGGCCGAGCGCGTAGCTAGGGTGCGATAATTACTGCGCTTCGCGCACGTTAATGCAAATATTCGTTGCGCTCATATGCACGTCAAAATGTTTTATCCGACAGAGCGACGCGTTTCAATGCGTTCGCTCGGTTGTGATCCCGCATCGGAGCCAGCGGTACGCAATACCTCGATCCACACCTGTAAACACTGTCTGCATATGTGCGGCAAAGTCAAATACAGCCGCCTGACAGGCTCGCACCTACGCGCCGCCCTGTATGTACTCATCCGTTGTCATGTGCATCGCGTACCCGCTCACATATGCAGATTCACCGGTGCATAAACTTTGGCCCCCTCTGCGAACGATTCATCACTTTATCGAGCGACAACGCACGGTTCATGACTTTTTCTCGGTTATACTCGATAAGCCATACCCAGTAATTAACTCCGTGCCTACTGTTGCGTACACATACTCTCGCGCTCGTTGCTCGCGAATCGATCGTCCCGAGCGATATTTTCGGTCGAGTTGAAAGTTCGCGCGGCAGGCTTTTATGGACGGATGTGCCCGGTTCGTCGGTCTCTCCGCTGTTCTCCGCTTCGATCGTTCTTCGTTTTTGACCCACTTTGTTCGGTCAACGTGTTTCTCTCTCTCTTTCCCTGCATTCGATTCGTCTCCATTTCTCTCACCGCACTTGTTTTAGAACCTGTTTTCGGTCTTCGTTCATTTCTTCTCAGGCGTTTTTCGATATTTCCCTTCGAGCAACCCTTCGCTGCTCTTTAATTCGACCTTTCTCGCTCTGCGTATCATTTCCCAATATTATGCTCTCCATCTGACTCGATTTCTCAATATTTCTCTGATGCCCATCCCCGCACCACCCTTTTTCAACTGCCTCTCCCCTTCTTTAACTGGCTTTCCATTTTAGTTGGCCCAACCTGACGTGTTCTCTCGTCCGCCTGCGAAACGCTAATAACCACGGTTATAATTAGCGACATCGTACGTTCGTTGCGTCCGCACGAGTCCCACCCCCCTCTTCTCTTTTCATCGCTTTTAAGCTAGGTGCACTTTGCCAATTATGGCAATTCGCAAATTGAAAGCTGACCGGTTGGTAAAGGGCCGTCCAATTAACGAATTATCAGCAGTACGTCGGCTGAGTTTTCTTTTTTTTAGTGCCCACTGGTCGCTTCAATAGAAATTCTATTGATTTACATTAATTAGGAAAAAGTTACACGCGTACTCGCGGATCGAAATCAATAACGCGGTGGTTCGTCGATGGAAATGTTCGGGTTAGAAAACTGGTTATTTTTCATGACATGAAATTTACGTACTTTGCCCGAAGCGTGCATATACGTATGTTTGCTTTATTCACTGGTTCCCTTACGGGTTTCCAGCCTTTTCCACTATACACAAACCTCTTACAATTATCTTATCGTATCATTATAACCTAATCCCCTCCCACGTCATCCCTGTACGCCCGTCAACCCCGCAGTCTTTCCTCTCTCCTCAGACCTCCGCTTCCCTTCCACCTTTCAGTCACTTCTTTCCTCTTCCCGCCACTCCCTCCTCTCCTCCTCCCATCGCCACCATGTCCCCTCTATCCTGATTCTCCCCTCTCCCATCCACACTCTCTTCCCCTTCCTCCTTTGCGTGCATATACGTCATTTGGTCAAAAAACATTTGCCTTCATGCTTACATGTAGTGACGACTAGAAGAGATGTCATATGACGTTAGAAACGTGTTGAAACATATTTTTAATTCGATATTACATGCACATTAAGAAGAAATGCATTTGCAGTAAGTAATCTCAGCTTGTCCCTCCTATGATGTTGGAGTTGTATCTAAAATATTCGAAGAATTCCTATAGTTCTCGTGCCTTTTCATTATTTTATAATTCACAACCTTTCCTGGCTCATACCATAAGATTGTTGTTCGAAAAAAAAGAACAATTTTTTCTTCCTTGTGTTGGCTTTATCGTAGTATTTATTACTAAACCAATCCATACAAATATTTTATGCAATTGGTTTACTAACAATTGTTGTCTATTATATTCGTACAAAGAACCACTTGTGCTGGCGTACTTGCGCAAGGAAAAACTATGTTGGCCAATTCATTTAATCTTCACTCCGGTTCCTCCCCTCTTCTTCTCTTTTCTCGGACGTAACTCACGCCGGTAACAATCGACTCAACCCTAATCGTCGAATTATCCCAACAGTCGTTATGTCGATAGAATCATCTCACTTTCGCTTTGCCCCTAATGGAAATTTATTGCACTTTACGCTCGTTCACCGTTCCTACCCTTTTTTAGACTTTCCGAAGTTTCGAGCTTGGAAACTTTCCTTTTTTTCATTCCACTTTTCTCCTTCTCATTTTCACAGTCTTATGTTCTTTTTCTGCATATTTGTTTTTTTCCTCTTGACCCACGTTACACTCGTGAACAGAACAATATGCAGGACTGAAAAAAAATCCGCAACATTATTAGTTTGAGTTGCACATTGAAAGTACGAAACATTTTTATAACAAATCTAAATAAATATTTTGTTTAAAAATACGTTGCACGTCGACTTTTTCAACAAGATTACTTATAGCGCATGACGAACTGAGCGTGTCAAATCCTCAAGACGTATGGTTTTCTACATGAATTTACTATGTGTACCATTACGTGAAATCACGTTAGTTATATTTTTATTATATTTTAATCACTACAATTACGAGTGACATCGCTTCGTATAGGCTGCTCTCGTTTAATATTTTATCTTGTTATATATAGAGTTTATTATATCAGGATTACATGAAAACTAAGAAAAAATACCGCTCTCCGCGATTCCCTCACCTCACTCGATGATTCCCTCCCGTTTTCCGTGTTTCCGGAAATAGCGAGTTAATGCACGCGTCTGTTTTACGATTCCCACCGCGGCTTGGTTTGATCGAAGTGCACTCTCGCCGTGCGTGAAGTAATAAATAAATTGCCTGTGCGCAGCGTGCGCAAAATAGCCAGCGTTCGCTACACGGTGAATGGACTTAAAAATGATTCGCGAATATTGTTAATAAACAATTGGGCAAAAAAGCTTCAAACGTGAACTCCAAAAATTGATGATTGACCGAGCGTCTGCCATGTGGTCAGCGTAACACAACGCACGAACAAACAAGCATGTCGCGCTCTTTCCGCGTGTATATGTGTGTATGTGTGCGTCGGCACAGGGAGTGTTCAACAACGATATTCACGCAGCCTGACGAAATTAGCGTTAATTGGCTGCGCCGCGCCATTTTCGAATAATCGGTTGCTCCGAGATAAAGAGTGGCGCGTTCAACATTTTCGTTCAGCCGCCAAACATGCGCACGAATATTACTATCGATTCTATGAGGGTATTAAGCTTGTCATAGCGCGAATTGGTTCTGGCTGGTTAAAAGCTTCGGTCTCAACTATTTTGAATTTTGATATCTTTCATTCAGTGGTGCGATTCAGTGCGTATTGTTCGATATTTTCCTGCGGTTATGTGCCCTCTATTTAACAGTTTGCATGCGTGTAGGTGACGGTAGAATGACCAGCTTTAATTTTGTTCTAATGAAAGTGAACATATATGCGGAGGATAGTTTGCCACCTAATTAGTTACGCAAGGCTATTAATGCTGAATTGTATTCGAAATTATATCTTTTGACACAGGCAATATAATATAAATGAGAACAGACGAAAAGGAAAAAACAACAGAAAGAATAATAGCAAGATTTAAGCGGCCGAACCATAAGAAATTAATGTTTTAGAAATTATTATAATTTATTGACACTATATAGATTATGGATTAATGCCGACAGTAAGCGCTTCTTTAAATAAAGTTTATGTTTTAGAAAATATTTCAATGTTTCCCCTTCCAATAATGGTGTCTGTACCTGTCGAAATTGATCAATCAGTCTTTTAACTGGTGAATCATAGGTGGTCGTACTTGTCCGTTGTGAATCATACGCGTTTAACTCTTTTATAGCGCGCATAACTCAATTAACATTGAAAGTGAAGACAATTGATATTTTAGCTTCATAGTTTACGAAGAAGGGGTTGGCCAAATCTCCATTCCTACACGTGAAACCAATATCAACTTGTTCAGCAGTAACAGTGGTTCTAGTTTCTCCAATAATAGGACAACTCAATTTAGGCACAGTAGGTTTTAACCTCTTTTATTATACGTTCCCAATGAGACGATGATATCAACTTCATTGTGATATTCCATTTTTTAATTAAAATCTTTCCAAGCAAAAATGTAGCTATCACTGGACAAGCATATTTACATACCTGTTTATAATCGGGGGAAGGGGGAAGATAGAGATTGAACGCACGTTCAGCTAATATGTGACCATCAAAATTAATGAAGGCGCGCAGGAAGGTACGAAAAAAGTGCAAACAATCTTAGGTGACGAAAGCGTACCTAGAATCGAACATAACATCGCGCAGAGAGTCGGTAAATATCTGCGTCGCCGAAAATGTATCCAATTTTGGTGGAATTACCATGTCACATCGCGGGCCGTCGAATTTTCGTTTGAACCCCCACCAACGTTCTCCACCCTATCAAACACCCCAAGAGGCGTCCGCTGTCGCTCGTAATTAATCATGTTTTCTCGTTACCGATAATTAATCCCCCGTTGGCCCGCACGGGTGGCCGGGAATGAGGAAAAAATTGGAATTAACCGGCGGAACGAGATCGGCCGATATTGTCCGGCCCAGTTCGATCGTTTCCCCTCGATCTGTCTCGTGGGATCTCGAACGTTGGCAGCACTTCGTTCGACGGAATCGTTAAAATTTCCGGTAGCTATCCTGCGCGGTGTGGCGCTGGAGGCAGATACGAGTTAACGGATGAAACGTTTGGTGCGAAGAGAACTTTAGCGAGGATGGGCAACACATTGTTATTCCTTTCCAGTAGGGCAAGCTTGGAAGAATAAATCGGTTGAGGCCAGAGTCACAAATCATGTATCTAAGCTTTTAGGAGAAAATTCCTTAATTGCGCTGGAATTGTGAAAGCTATCCGAGTGTACATTTCGAACATCTTGAATAAGTTGTTCATTTTTACCTGTCGCTATCTATAGTAAAATATAAGATTTATATTACTTTTTATACTATGGTAGTTTGGATTTCTTTCATGATTACCGACAGGCTTATGCCATAACTTAACGTTCAATTCACGACAATGCTGTTATTTGTGAGTAATATAAGAATTAGGTGCACTTGAGTTAAATAACTGATTAAATACAGAGAAAAGTAAACTGTTATGATCGATTGATTGATGATTTGTGAAATTTTTAGCGAGTGAACTTTGTCAGATGACTGTTTTTAAACGTTGTCACATAATAAACAGAATTCAGTTGAAATATAATGGAGGATTTAAATGTAATACTGTTTATAAAGATACGGAATAATTTCTGTAATTACGATAAAAAAAAACTGTTCTTGTCGTGGGTATTATAGGCAAACTTGGTTGTCTCCGAATTATTAAACTTGACTTTACGAAGACATACTTTCAAATCATAACAATTAACTATCATATTAAAAATCGATTGTTGCTAAATAAATTTCTAGTTTTCACTTCGAAAAACATTGAAAATTTAATCAGTTTGTCTGATTTCGAGTTTTTAGCGTCTAGTCACGTATGTATTACGAAAAAGCGAAGATTGTCTGTTGGCAGAGCCATAGGTAGGAAGGTGAGCGACGTGGGTATAATTGGCTGATTCAAATCAGAGGTCAAAAAGTTGGGCACATGCCAGGGGATCCGCACTCGATGTTTGCGTGTGGAAATGTCTCCTCTTCCTATCAGTTGGTATCCAAACCCTTTCGCTTCGGTAGCCACTCAGCCTTGCGCACAGGTGACTTCGCTCTTATTGAATTTGAGAATCGCAGCCAATGATGGGGTTACGTGAGAAGCAGATCCATTCGGGGTAGGTCTATTCGGGATGATTCTGTCGTCTCTCGTTCCGGCGCCGTATTGGCTTACGTGCTTTCTGGAAATAAAAGGGAAGTTATAAACGGTGGCTCAATGACGTTTTATTGCTCGTCACGGTTAACGTGGTCTTTATGGCTACTTCGACGAATCAGAAAACTCGGGTCTCTTGGGCTGTCTTCAATTTATTCGCGCGACGAATCTCATCATTTGCCTCATTTGAGTTCATCGTTGGCGGATGAAACCTAAATAAGGAATTCACTTCTATTCAATTGTTGTACGTAGAAGACTTTTGACAATCAGTGAACGTTGGACAAATGTACAAATGCGATATCATAAAAGATAAAGGTCTCATTTTCGAAATCTCCACAAACTGTTTATTTTTGTTTCATACTTTAAATCAAAATAATTTTTTCTTCTTCGCTACATCATAATGTCAATATAATCATTCTGCTAGTTGTTAAAGTACCGCATATAAAAATTTCTATTAAATTCAGGATCAGAACTTCCTAATGATACAGCATATAAAAAAAAAACAATTACTTAATGCGCACTTTTCACGTTAAGAATTGTGAGATGCTTTTCATTTTGACGAGGATGCAGCTGAAACTCTTCTCTTGATGCCCCGGCGAAATGATCTTCTCTCGTTACTTTGATGTGAATGATGTACGCGTAATAAGCTGTACGCGGGCACTGTGTCTTGCGAAAGCAGAATATTCTTCCATCCTTGCCCTAAATTAAGTATTTTCCTGAATTTACCTACCCTAGCGTCCGTCTTTCTAAAACTGAAATAAGTTGCGAGTATAATCGTGTCTGCCCATAATCTTTAGCAGAATTTTATTTAACTATTTGACTCTATATGTTTCTAATTTTATCACCAGTCTATTGACGGTACTCGGAAAGCATGACTTTTTGTATTAACGGATACAGTTCTAAACTTTATTCGATTTCCTAATATTCTAACACTGCAACATCAATGCAATTGTCATTTGGATATATGGGCCTGCAAGATTTGCATCTGTTCAATGATGGACGCGTTTTTGGATGATAACATTGGGCTATATACCGCCAAAGTAAGTGTGAAAATGGTACGTGATTTCGGAGAAGGTTGTCGAAGAATGTTTCTAGTTTCTTGTTGTCAAGGCAGCCTTTCATTTCCCACGTGTCTATTCTGAGGCGAGAAACGTGAAATAAGAAGCATGTGGTGCATGCTCTTCTTTCTTGTCGTCAAGCAGATTTGCTACGACACTTCTGACAATGAGATCAATTTCATCGGAGGTTTCAGTATTGTCCGCCGCTACACACTGTACAGTCCGTTTTTAGAATAACACTGAACGCGAACATTTAAACACAGCAGCGTTAAGAAATTGAAGAATTAAGTAGTCTACCAGAGCGCATGTAGAGCCTGTAGCCGGAAGGATATACAAACAAGTGCACAATATGTTAAGAAATGTATTCTTACGATATAATGAACCTCCCTATATGCACACAACATAACTCTTGCCTACCACCCGTTATCTTGGTTGATATCGTTTCATTGCGTCATATTATCTTTGTGTCTATGTTTATAATAAATTTTTCTATGTTTTGCAATGCCCGGCATCTTCTTATTAGTCCCCGTTTAAACAAGTCACCGCACAACCCGGTTTTTCAAACGTTCACGCAACATGCTTCGTACAATACGAAATTACATCAAAGCTTATACTTTTGGGAAAAATATTTGTAGGTATCATTTCGCGTTTACTTCTATTTATTTCAATAATTTCAAAAATGAAACAATTTATCTTGTCAAGGACTTGAGTCAATTTATTGTAATCAAGGCCGGAAAACTGTAGTGCAGTAATGGCGAAACTGAGAATGAGGAATCCAGCAAAGAAAAAAGGATGGATAGACAGGAATCGTTCATGTCACCTTCCATTACAAAGCAGTAAAGAAGTGTCGCATCATTATGAGGATTCATATAAAGTATTCGGTTGGACAATAGACTTATACCGTTCATTACAATCTTATCATGCTGCGTACTCATCGGAAGAATAATTTACAATACTTGTTTACGGTACGTTCTCTTACCTAGCACCGATTAACCTGAGCCAAACGCATAGGAACTAGGTGCGGAACGTTAGCAGGAAACAAAAAGATCCGAGTCGAAGGAAACGATACGGCGGCCTCAAGCAGGATACTACCAATTTATTATTTTCCACTTCGGAACTAATGCAGGGTACGGAGGAGTGCTTAACTGCCGTTCGAAATACAAGGAGAGCTGGCGAGGATAGCGTGCCGCTGCTTCTCGTTCGCGAACTTTCGCGTTAATACCGTCGAGGGAGGGTAGACGAACGATGTACAGTCTTCGACGCAAATTGCGCGTAATGGAATTCCACAGCGAAGCCGCGAAAGTACGCCCAGCTACCTTGGCTTCTCGTTATGCGTACCTAACGAAGCTCAAGCCGGCAGCCCACGCGCAACTCCCCCCCACCCCTTGCCCTTCACTGCACTGAAGGATCGAGTATTCCAGACCTTCGCCGCTGTGCGCTCGAGTTATTGTCGACGTTATGCACTTTCCGCCGACTGACTTCTCGACCAACACTCTTTGCGCTCGAAGCTGGTGCGCCGATAATTCCGCCAGTAGCGTTCAATATTTCGTTTGCCTTTTCCTGACATCAGCACCGATTGTCCTTCATCGCAAATTTTGAGGGAACTGCCGAATTCAACAAACTTTCCACGGCAGATGCTGTTCTGATCTGTGCATATGCTGGAATGCATATGTTATGGGCTTTTCTTTTGTGAAATAGTAAACGTGAATACTAGGAAATGGTACGTCGAATGTACAAAATGTCCCGTATCTGTTGAGAACAGGTTTCTTTTGTCACCCATTTAGGAAGACCAAAGTTAAGTATCGGATCATTCTGTCGGAATTGATATGATCAATATTTAATCTCTATCTAACAGTTAAGTACATCATAATCGCTATAGCCTACAGCAATCTTCGTACTTCGGCAAACGAAGAATGAACGGAGTTTTGTAAACTTCACTTGTGTTTATAAACACAAGGGTAATACCTATATCGTTTACTCAGTGTGAGGCAGCGTATAGGATAACGCATTCGCCAACTCAACACAAATTTGTAAATATTTGGTGTAAATAGGAACAAATAATAAAGAGGAAGTATGAAAAAAAAAAAAAACTCAACACAACATTCCCTTTTATAAACATCTAAGAACCGTACTTCCCATGAAGCAGGGAACATGATCATCAATATACATGAATGTTAAGTATAACAAATATCCATACCATTGCAGCGAGCGGTCCTATAACTTTCTTCCTTCGAAAAGTCCTACGAAGAAATATGCATTCAAAGGAATTGTCTCATTTCCATCGCACATAACCGTTCCGGCCGTATAGAAACGTAAGTAAAAGCGGCTTGAGAAAATCGTTGAAGCCCGGGCGGAAAATAAGTCAGAGCCACCGACAAGTGCGGGCCAACTGGCACGCGCAAAATATTACGATTTTAAAGGGATCATTTTGTTTCCCGTTCGACGTACTTCTCGAATGGGAAAGGGGTGCGCACGCTGCTCGTTTCGTCCTCTCGAAGCCAGGTCAAAGTGGTCGTGCTTATTTTTCACGAGCAATTCCGACGCGGGAAAAGCTTCTGCCGGCGTGCGAGCCGATTGAAAACGGTCGCTGACGTTGAAATCGTTTCTGGATTGACTCGCGACCGAAGTCGTTGGAGAACGCTTTCTGAGCTTGTATTTACGTTAAGACCTTACTTTCTTACTTACCTTCTCCATTTAGCCTAATGACTGCTCTTGGAATTGATCTCGATCGTGGAAGCGAACTTGGTTATACAGGGTGGCGCAAAAGTAATGTCATAGTTTGAATTGGCTGCCATTTTGTTATAAATGAAAAAAAAGAGCTCTGTTTTCATCAAAAGTTTACTTGAATGTGTAATATTGGTTACATTACTTCGAAAAAATTATATCGCTCAAATGGCCACCTCCGGAGTTGATGCATAATTGCGCTCGTTTTACGGCGTTTTGCATTGTTCCTCGCAAAACATCTGTCTCCAAATTGGCGATTTCTTCTTCAATGTTAGCCTTCGAGTCTTGTAGTAACATGTGTTCAATAACATATAATGTATATCGAAACAAATGCGCACTAGCGCACATTGTGCAAAGGCATATGGACAAAAAAGCGTGAAAAAAATAAAAATCGAGCTGCGGCGCTATTTAAAATCGATGAAAGTCATTGCTGTATCATTAATTCCATCAAACGCGCCGCCGATTCAAATTCAAATCATCCGTAGACGGGATTTAAGATCAACCGGGCGAGAAATAAAATACAGAGATTAAATTTGGCTTAATTCGGGAATTCCATCATTCTGATTTTTACTTTGTCAATATATTTACTCGATGAACAACATTTTGAGAGCAGCACGTATCCTGGAAATAAGCACGTAATCCATTCAGCATTGAAGACGGGCTTTACACCAAAATAAAGTTGACTGTCATTCAGGAAAATCGCGCGCAGCCCGTCCGATATTCAATTTGTTTGTTTTATTCGGAATTTAATTCCGATTCGGAGCACATCGCGAACCACTAGTGTGCGCGAATAATTTCAAACGTTCAGTCAATGCGGGACCCGTCCTTTTCGGTCGTGCGTTCACTGCGAAAGCAGCGGGGGAATAAAGTATAGATAAATAAAATCGCTAAGTGCTCCAAAGCGTAAAAACAAGCTGGAAATTCAAAAATTGGGATCAAAGCGATCCTCGCCCGTTCTTCACCTCGATGAAAGTGGAATTTCGACAAATTGCGAGTCTTCCCACCTGCGCTTTCCGATTGCCAACGATAGAATGAACACAGGCCCATTCATTTCATGGCGAAAGCTCCTTCACTGCGTATGAATCGAGCACATTTCCGAATATTATAATTATGCTCTTTCTATTGCTCCCTCTGCGATATTTTTCGAATTTATCCATACCGTTTGAACTGTAACCCAACATTCTATAGAATCGTGTAACGGGAGTATATGAGTAGAAAATCATCTGTCTAAACCTTTTGTTTACCTAACACTTTACATCCATAATCTTTACACTTGGAATATAAACTTTATATCAGATGATCTTTATTAATTAAAAGATATTACTAATTACAAACGCATTCGAGTGACTTTTCATTAGAAACAAAATGGATTTGTATCTGATAAACTACCTCTAATTTGAAACTACTTTTCTGATGCAAGTTAAGACAAAGTCTCCATGTTTATAAACGTTGTATATTATGTGAAATAGTGCATTTTGTAACACAGTGTACATTTTTACTGCATAAAATTTGAATGTGGTATCGTAAACAACACGATATGATTTTGAAAACCATATGGTAATAAAATCTCAATAACTTTGCAAACCTTTTAAAAAGAAAAAAATGCCCATAACATTTAAAAAGTGTCAGAAATGAAAAAAAAGGAACATAAACAATGTAATGGAACCAGCATATTGAACCTACAATCATGTATTGTGAAATTGCATTGTTAAATTAATATCAGATTGAAAAGTACATTCAAAGCTTCCATAAAAAAACACGTAAGTTATTTTTCGCACCTAGAACTGTTAACAGAGTAAATAAAGCGCTGCACATTCCTATTTGTATTGCGCGTTGGTCATTTAGTCCACGTAGTTACCTACAATTTACAATGATTCATTAATTAATGGACTGTACAGTGCGATTTCGGTGGACGTGAAATTTTACATTGAATCTCGTCCTTCTGAAAAACAACAGTGATGACAGAATCAAACAGCGGTCTGTCGATTCTCCAAAACTATATTCACACTTTTCCGTTCATCCTTTCCATTCTTTCCCTCGCCATTTGATGTACGCACGAAATTTTCGCAGCGCCTTCACATTAAAAGCAGAGATTCCAAGGCCGTGCTCTTTACGAGGGGTGCCATTCGTCCACTTTGAATGGGCGCCTCGTAAATAAGCGAGGCTCGTGAGTCTGATAATTTCCTGCCTCGTTCTTTTTTCCTCGACTAGCCTGCGAGAACTGTATCGCGCTCTCACCTCTATATACAGGGTGTTTTCAAAGTTTCTGATTAACCACAAGAGTTTCGAACCTATCAGATAACATATTAACGTAGGTATTTATTATACATGAAATCGATTGTAAAGGTTGTAAGAATTACAGGTTGCGTCTGAGCAAAATATAAAAAAAAAATATCAGAAATGGAAGATACAATATGTTTACGTATAATCCGCGCTTTTTACAAATAAACAATTTTTCTTGGTTTAAATACGTATTCTTCAACGTATAACTCATTTTAATGCCAGTCTTTATGATCTGGTAATCTTACACAAAGAAAACACTATCGTGATGAATCACGACTGCAAAAACTATCACCATAGAAAAATCGTAACATCCCTCTTCTAAAGCGTATTGCCTCAAAAATAATTCTATGCACGCCCCCCAAAGTTCGTGAATGTGATCAAGCATGAAATACCTACACACCTTTAAAAATCCACGACGAGGTCATTATTTGGTGCTCCTCTCGTGAAATTACCAAACGCCCTCCATCCCTGCCAGCCGAGATACACAGTAGCACAATGCCGCTCTGTACACGAAAGCGCAAACATAAGTTCGCCCGATGTTTGGTGCTTCATAAAATATCAACCACCTGACGTTTTTCAAAGGCGTCCACCGTGCCAGAAAAGCATGGCCACGCGAGTTTTACTCACTCCGCTGTCAAAGAGCTCGCCCTAATTGGTCGTTTACGTTTGCACGCGTAAATTGTAAATTGGCTCGCCTTCGCCCTCTCTCTCCCCTCCGTCGCCGTGGCCGGCAACTACTGCTAACTGTCCCGCCTCTTCCCCCTTTCGGTCAATGTTTACCGGGTTACAGTGCTACCAATCCCCTCGCTGACGGCCGGCCACGTTTCCTAGAGCCTTCATCCCATTCGGAAGGCTCCGAGCGGGCCATGAGCAGGACGTGAACGCAGGCTTAAATTTGCAAACCGGCGCAGCGGCGCTCGTAAATTAACCGCAATATTCACATCCGCTTATCGATACTGTTAATTACAACGGCCATGTGTTTGCATGGTGTTATCGAAACGCGGAAGAATGCCGGCCGAGTTACGTGCGCGCTGTGACGTGCCTGCGCTACGTTCTGCGAAGCTTCCGGTTATGGCGACGTTAATTGCCGACTCGCTACGCGGATGCACCGGTTAAATAGTCAATTAACTGGCTGGCCAATGGAGACCTCTTTTGTCACCACCGGCCGACAGGTGGAGGGGGGATTATTTTTCGATCGAATATCCTTGAAAGCGATGTAAATTAAGATTCATTCGGCCGCTAAATAAGTAAGTGGCTGCAGTGATTTTGGCATGCGCTGGTGGACAATCAGCAGGGGGTGGTTCAAAATAGAGAAAGGGCAACTTCAGTTGCTCGTTCAAAAACATGCACGAACTTTTAAGCTTACCGAAATCGTGTATAATCATTTAAATAATATAATTACGATATGTTTTTAGTATATTATTCTTTCCTTTAACAAGTTTCATTAATTCTTAAGCGGAATCTGTATGATTGATTTTTATTTTATGTATGCGTGTCTTTTCATCTCAAGGATCGTATTTTCGGTAGGTGTTACATTTTTAAAGGAGTTCGTAAGGGTAAGGAGAGAGAGAGTGATGTTTTTCAAACAAAATTAGATGAATGCTTTCGGTGAGTGTGCTCGACAAATTTTTATCACGGTAAGAGTTGTAACACTCTTTTGACTTCTAAATGTAGGTACGTTTCGCTACCACATATTCCGTTTTGGCTACAGATATTTTGGGAGAATTTGTGAAGTATGCTAGACAGTACTGAAAAGTCAAACAATATATGTACTATTTATATTTCTATCCATATATACTACGAGGTACTTTTAGTTTATGGTTACTATTAATTTACTTACTATGTAGGTAAAATACAATTATGTTAATATTTCTAACAATTTTCTCTATTTTTTGTTCCAGGTAAGGTTAAAAGGGTGGAACGAATTAAATGCATCACAGGGGATGAATCCTCGAAAACAATTGACAGCGATTGAAAAGGTACCAAATACGCTGCAAATGCCAGATGTAATTGTTTAACAAGTATTTATTATGGATAATGCTCCTTGTTGTGTTACACCTAATTTTACACAGCATGCAGTGAGAAGCTCAAAAGTTGCGAATACGTATTAGCATCTTTACACGAGCGTAAGAAGGGTGTGAAAAAGAAAAGATTCGCGTGCAATATTCGGAGCTTAACTCGTTCTCTTATCTAATTGCGACGAATGGCCAGCACATGCTTTAATCATTCCCGCCCTCACGCAAATAATAGAACCGATATATCAGGAGCAAACGTTTCGAAAAATAAAAGAACTGTCGCATACATATTCATAGGAGGCAGAGGAGTGTAGCAGTTTCGCGAGCGAATGAATACATGAATGCGAAAGAGTTGGACGGCGGCAAAAATTAACGGCAATAAAACTAACAGGTCGTTTAAAGGTGTCGCCGGAGGATTCTGCGATCCATTATTGGTCACCGGTCGATACGACGGCCTCGGCTTTCACGGGCCTTTGCTCGCGAGAACGTCCGCCCTCCGTTATTTCGTTATCAATTCCGGGTGACAAAACGCGCGCACTCGATGAAATTAAAGCGAATAACAAAATACGAACGAGGCGCGTCTCCGGGAATAAATATCTCCGTAGCACTCGGCTAACTCGTTTATCGGACAGTTTATTTACCAGGCCGAATAACGAACTCCAGCACTTGCCCTCGTGTTCGCCCGTTACAAACCTTGCACGCTCAGCTTAACCGGGCATGAATTTCCGCACAACACTGCGCGCGCCTCCTTCTTTACTTTCCTACGTGTGCGCTCACTTGCACTCGCGCACGTGCTCTCTACAGCTGCGGAGTTGCAGTCCGTGAATACGCATCGCGGCAGAAGAGAGTAGGAGATAGAGTGCGAGGTCAGACGGTAGGAAGGAGGAAAAGTGCCGAATTGAATGGGAACGGCAAAGAAGAAGGAAAGCTGAAAGCATCGTTCAAGAAGAATAGAGAGAGGTGGAGGGAGAGAGAGAGAGAGAGAGAGAGAGAGAGAGAGAGAGAGAGAGAGAGAGAGAGAGAGAGAAAGAGTGACCAGTAGGAGTGTATAACGGTAGAAATTGGCAGAAATTACGCTACTTTTCCAACTACTCACAACTTCCCCGCTCCACCGAAAACTGGCCTCAACGCCTTCCACGCTGCTAATGAACGAAACTTTCCTATTGCTTTTTTAAACAATACCGCCCACCG
This sequence comes from Anoplius nigerrimus, assembly GCA_914767735.1. Lineage (NCBI taxonomy): Eukaryota > Metazoa > Arthropoda > Insecta > Hymenoptera > Pompilidae > Anoplius > Anoplius nigerrimus. Next base: position 5,933,289 of record OU612079.1, on the reverse strand, counting down.
TTCAACTTCCTAACGAACTTCGACGATCGCTTTATCCCGTGGACGAGGCGGTACGGTATTAAGAGACCCTCTCGAGAGGAAGCGAAAGGGTAGGGTAAGAGAGCGGGGGGGAGAGTTGATTCGAGAGAAGAGGGTTGGGAGGCGAAGTCTGTACGGGCGGCGAGGCATTATAGCGTTCTCGAGCTTTCAATCCGGGAAACTGAGAAATGCCGCCACCGACGTTCGTTCGGTTACGGCATTGGTTCCCAAACTAAGCGGCTGAAGCCAATTTCAGCGGAAGCGTGAGGACGTCTAATTGATGGCTGCGAAAGAGTTTGCGTCCGTTCGTTAATGCTCGGGATTAACGATCGCGATGAAGATATTGAACCTTTCATTATTTCCGCAGTCTTCAACGGCATTTATTATCGATTAACGATCGATGCCAACTTCACTATCTTGACCTCAACTTTGCGCTCACTTTTTTTCGCCCGATAAGTACGTACTACGTAGAAGGAGTATATTTCACGACAAAAAATGCACCTTTGTTGTCGTGTAATGTTATGTTATGGACGTTGTTTAAATTCGTGGCATTTTTTAACTCGGATTGTGTGGTGCACACTCAACCTTAATATTTAATCGTCATATCGTATGCAATATTGACAAACGGTACCAAAGTCTATAAGCTGCATGAACTCTACATGAGAGTTTAAAGTAAAAATGGTCACGAATCAGCAAGTACGAATTCATACGTTTTTCAACGTTCTCATAACACGGTTATATCCTGCTTTAAGTGCGTACTTATGTACTCAGTTTTAATTCTTAACTTTCGTATCGCATTAAGCCGGTAAGAAAAACCGAGAAAGTGTGGAAAAGCCGCGGAAAAAAGCTCCGAGACAATTTAAAATTAAAAAGTTTTGTAACCATATCGCCGAAGGGCAAGCTGAAACTCCTCTTTGCTAACGCGCGTCATTCGAAATAAGATCGGGCGGAGTTAACTGAGTGGCTCCGTGCGATTATCGTTAAGTCTGTACAATGAGTATTATAAATCCGGGTGCCCTCAGTAAGTACGTAGTCGCGTTTTGACGTCGAAGTTTACCATCGCCGAGAGAACCCTCTATTCATCGGTTTCGCTCGTCAATTTTGAGATTCGTCCGATTATGCGAGTCGAGCCAAAGTACATTGATTATTCATTTGTAACGAATGCTTGTTACCAGCGGTAATAGGATACGCTGGGACCCACGCTTGCAAAATCCACGGTAAACGTTGAATATTAACTTATTAAGTTTGTAAATCGGTGCATCCTTACGGCTAGAAAAGCTTTGTTTCTCCGTTATATTCTCCCGAAAGACAGTACCTGAGGGGCTAAGAATAATTGAAGAACTAATTCCGGTGTTATCATGGGATTTAAGTTTCACAGATGGGAATTGAGTGTTTGCATATGGTTTATTACTATATGGAATGATTCTATCAACATAGTATGTTTTACGACATTTGTATTAAGTGTCTATGTTATAACTTTGTACTGTGCTTGTTTAATCAAATTCTTTTCGACAATAATTTGAATGACGAGAAGTAAATGCAATGTAAATCGTTGAACATTGTATAGTAATTGTTTCTGGCCTAAATAATGCTAGCGTTTTTTACTTTTTTATTCTCAAGGAGATACAGATTACTTTTTTAGGTCTCACTGATCATATTTTAATTTAAAAAACACTAAATTGTATTTTTTGAACATTTTCAATAGATCAGGGTATTAGTTTCCGTAAATCTATTCGTTGCATTTGCCGTTCCATGAATAATGTTGTACACGTAAGATTTGTTACTTGTAATACCAGAATATTCAACATTTCTTTCCACTTACACTACGTGAAAATTTTACTTTTCGTGCATTTCTCGCGTGCGCGCAAACAATTTATTAGAACCGCACCGTTATGACGCTAAGCAAATGAGATCTTGCTTTCTTCGTGAAAAGAAAAGAAATGAAACGCAAAATTTGCCAACCTCCACCATTTTGCATACCTCAAGCAATTCCACAAGTCAATATTGTCTTTGGCGATTTTCCTGAGAAGCGTCAGCGGCTGCATTGAAAAAAATGAGATGAGAAAGAGAGTGAAGCTAGAAGGCAGAAGGGGGCGAGCTTTTAGCCTAGTGATCCAGTTTGTCGAGGTCAACCGACTGGGATATAACAAAAGGAAGGATCTGAATGAGGAACGGAAGAAAGAGAGACGAACTATGACTGCAAAGACAAAGAATGTCGTAACAAAAGGGTCAAACTATAAAAGATAGACTTCATTGAAAAAAAATAATAATGAAAAGAAATGGGATGGAAGTGCGCATGTCAAGAAGAAAAACCTGGTAAACATAATATACATTGACCAGCAAGCTATACATGATTTTTGGTTCAAATAACTTTAACGGTAGGCAATTATGAAGCCGAAAAAATGGGAACTATGATATTAAGAAATAATCAACTGTAAAAACGGTTGAAAGCAAAACAGCTTTGATTGTGAGAGCAAAACAATGGCACCATTGAAGAACAAAAGAAAATAGTCACAATAATCTGAAGAACTGACTGCAGAGGGGCGACCAATCTTGGAAAAAATAAAAGTCTGAGAAAGAAAAAGTGAAGTCGGAAGCAGGGAATCGGCGTGGAAAAGCGTGAGGCCCGTCGAAAGATGGATTAACGAAATAAATGAGAACTAGATAGACAAAGAGGCCGTTGACGAAGAGATAATGAGAGTGAACAAGAAAAAGAAGGAGGGGATGAGGGGGGGGGGGGGGGGGGGGGGTGGAGAGGAGCAAAGGAAAATTAGCGTGAAAAGCGGTGGAAGATGGAGAGAAGGATAGAATGGGAGGATAAGAGAGAAGCAGCAGCCAGAGCCCGATTCGGTCTAGCCAGCTAGGTAGCCGCGCACAAAGACACGACTTGCGGCGATTTCTCCTCCGAGACCTACTTTCCGCTTTTTATCCCGGAGCTCGTCACGTTCACAAAAACGTTCGAGCGTTAAAAGCTCTGCGAGACAGTGAATCCGGACTGGTAACCGTTGCCGAAGTATGGAGGGAGCCGGGTCGGATTTGAGCTCAGTTCTCCACTGATTCGGTCCGCATTATTATCCCGACAATGAGGGGCCGCCACTTCCGCCCCAAAATCTCAGATTAAGGATTCATATTAATACGGTAATGCAAAAACTTCGCTCGAGTTATTCTGACGCTTTTTTGGCGTCGTACGTGACATTTCATTTTTCTGGCGCGTTGCTGGCGAATAAATGTTTAGGCGATTACTAGTATAGAGCGATCGTGGGAATTTAGCTGAGTAACGTTTTACCGGACTATATGTATGTCAGAAGTTAGAAGTGAGGATGAGATCACTTTCCCATAATTTCTACCCTCCCAAAACAGCTTCCACGCATATTATTAAATGTGCATAATATCGGTATTATTTTGCTAAAGATCTTCATTGATGCAGTTATATGTACAGTGTTCGCGGATTGTTGTGTTCTGTACTTGAATTATTATGGTTTTCATGATACATGTACAAAGAGTTAATCGAACAATTTATTCGACATATTGGCAAAAGTCAGAATTGGTTTTTTTAACTTTTCATGTCGCATGAAATACTTTCATGGCTTATCAGACAGAAGAAAATTAAGGACAAATTGTTATCGTCAATCTGAGGATGCCTATATCATACACGCATAAAAACTTTGTTCATTTTGAACATAGCTTTTGGATTTTGCTCGCTCATATTATGACAGAGTTTATGAACTCTTGTTCGTTACACCCCTCGGATATCTATATGTGCCAATATCGTGCTTTAAAGGTCTCGAGGGACCTTCGAGAGTTTCAGGGCGTTCCAAGACATTAGAGACTTCAAGACTTCCGGGCATCGAAACTTTAAACAAGCGAAACATTGAACTTAACTGTTGTTTTTCGTCGTAAGTTTTAAGCTGATACAAATCCTATCGTCGCTTCACTGTTTTTAGACTTGAAATCGATGCGATGCTAATCTGTAGTTGTGTTATCATCTCGCAAATAAAAGCATTAGCAAGTAAGAGACAGAAAAGTTCTTGTGTTTCCATTCCGGAAATTACTTTCACTTTATTAATCAAAGATGATTATATTATCCTGTATTGCACTAAAAATCTTTTGATTGAGCGTAATGTATAATACGTTTGTGAACAGCCGGTTTGTGACTGTCAATGATTGTTGTATAATAATTGGTTTTTGGCGAATTCAATCAGTGTCAAATATATCAACTTATTACCAAAATTTATGCCTAAATTCATTTAATATGATGCAACAATTTAATTATAAAACATTAATAAACCATTAATCATTTCAATAAAAGCAAAATAACTTTTATCATGTAAGAAGAATGTACAATATATTTTATAAATCTGACTCACCTAGCCAGCCATCTTCCGACGCGATGTTTCGACACCGTGCATGTCACCTTCAGGGGAATACGAAACAATGAGGTGTTTGGGGAGCTTGTCGCTCCCTCATATTGAGTGTAATGTTATACTGAAACAATGTTTAGTCAAATAATTCCTTATGTTCCACACATTAACGTTATTCAATAAATACATAGTTATCAATATCATCCAATTAAACAAGTTAAAACACTCTTCAAACTACTCGTAACGTTCAGATATTTAGAGGGCTCCATGAGCTTAATTGTGTCCACTTTCTCGAGTTTCTAAACTTTAGTCTGCTTTGAGATGTCATGTTTAGAAAGAACAGAAACCTTCAAAACTGAAGCATTTCAATTTTGTATTGCAGTCTGACTTCTCCTTTATGCCAGACTATTGTGGTGAATATTTGGCCCGTTTATCACGAAAAACGACACAATGCCTGAAGGCGCCACCTAAAGTTGCACTTCCCAGAGTCCGTTAAGTGTCAACATCGGCAGGTAGGGGGAATTTTGGGAGACGACAGACTCGCTGAAACTTGTTCACGCGGAATTGTCGGACGAACAAAAACGGTGGTGCAGTGAACGCTCACCGAGACATCGACGGAATCGCACTGCTAGCTTGTGGTCGGCAAAGTGCGCTTCCCTGCTAAAGCTTTCGCATGTATTCCATCGACAGGCGCCGAACGGAGCAGCTGACGTGAGATTATAAAAAAAGTACAAAGCTTCGAGAACTCAACGTTAGTCTACAAAGAGAAACGTTGCTACGACTTCTTTCATATAGACATTGAACTTTTGTAGGTTTGAATGTGGTTGATCGCATTCTTAGGGTTGTTAGTAGTCTTAACTGGACCATAAAAATGTCTAAAATATATAGTTTGCGCTGATGCACGAGGTACAATATCATCAGTTTTGTACAGGACTTGCAAATGAATGCATATCGAAATGTGTTTTTGTCGGTATTACTAGGCACTGAACTTTAGGTATTGTTTGCTTCAAACTACAAATGTACGTACTAATAACCAGTTAACGTGTTCATTTTAGAACAATGTCAGGAAAAGTAAGGTGTATTTAATTAACAGTGACTTCACATGACGCTAACCGTAATCAGTTACTAAAAAATAGCAATGCCCGCGTAGTTTCACGTATTCACACTTATTATAATCGTTACTCCATAATGTGTTTTCATCTGTCCAGTCCAACTACCAATTTTTACACTTTATACACCGCAAAACGACAATCCAGTCGGGCATGAATCGCCAATCGCGTCACTTAGAAAATCACATAAACGTAAACATGAGTGAGTAAGAATGGCACTGACTGTCATCACTCATTGAAAAATATAAATCTTCGCGTTACATCACGTATAGACACTAATTATACGTAGTCATTATTCCATAATGACTCCATTAAACCTACGATTTTGTACAAGTTATACACTGTAAAACAACAATTTGACCGAGCATTAAACCCCGAAACACAGTACTCAGAAGGCGTGCGTAAGTAGATAGGTATGTTACTATGTACCCGAGATGATTCAAGCATCACGACGCTTGTCGCAACGGTTGCACGCTGTTTTCCTCGGGCGAATTTGCCGCTCCTTTCGAAGGTACGACAAAAGGACTCGTCGTTGTCGTCGTCATCGTAGTCGTTGCATCTACCCAGAGAGGATCGCGCACAATGGGCGTGTCACAGTGGCATGCCTGTGGCGACTGATTCTCATGCCATTCAACTTGACTTTTGCGATGCTCGATTACTTTCACCGGCTCCGACTCGCTCAACGAGAAGCAACCTCCTTACCTGCGACTGCCGGAGAAGGTCGTGAATGTAGGAGAGAAGGAACGGGAAGCTGGGGAAAACGAGAAAGCGTGAAAGAATTACTTTGTCCTTTGCCTCTTCTTTAGCGAATGACGTGAGAAATGAGTTGCAAATGCACGGTGCCCGCGTGTATGTGCCGTGTGTGCGAGTTTATTACTCTCGAAACGTTGTCAGATTTATGAATTTAAATACATGAATTGGGAGTTTCTCGTAGAATAGTACGTATTCACTACTCAGAAGAAACGTCGATATGGAAGTAAACTTGTTGATTCTTACTTTTAGCATGGTTAAACGGATTTTTATAAAGGGGAGTATGTTTATTGTATATAAAGATTGCTAAACGCCAAACGGACTTTTTAGAGAAACCAATCTGCACATTTTTTACAGTATCTTTCCTATCTTCTGACATCCTTTTCAATTTCTAAATGTCGCGTTGTATCCCATACAATGCTACGTAAATGAGATCCGTTTTTCATAAGAATAAAATAAAGAATCGGTCCGTATTGGTCAATTAATTTCTTTATTTCCGAGCATTCTCTGATCGCCAATTTGTCGTAATGTGAACTGTACACTGTCAGTAATGCTATAACCTGATTCCAGCGCACATTTTATCTTTGCTCGACAATCGTAATTGTTTGATTACGGACATCGTGACGGCCGCTGCAATCTTCGGACGTACGTTTCAGCATATCTCGCTCATATTATAAATTTACCTCGATATTGATTTACTCGAACGCAGAACATAGTATGCGAACGTGACAAGCTCGCTTCAAAGAGGTTATATTATAACAGCATTACCGGCCTAGACGTTTAATGAAGTTTCGCGGAAAATGGTTTAATTAAAAATTCTGATTATGTCTTTGTGGCTATTAGATTATTTTTACTCTTACTTTTAATACTGGACACTGGTTATAGCTATTTGTCTGATGACCTTTTAAATCTTAGAATTAATCATTAATTGAGTACACAAGTAGGCTAGAAAGTATAATGTCATGATGAATACAATTTTACTAGCTACACTCGTGTATTTTCTTGCACACCTATTTGATACTTCTTCCATTTTCCGAACCTTTATCACCTCTTAATATTTAGCCAGTATTTGCAACAATAGAATGTTATCTAACAAGAAGTTCATTCTAATATCCACCTGTTTGCAAACATGACAACGGAATTCTTAACTACATCCCCTTAATACTTTATTTGAACTTTGAGTGTATCACTTTAATAATACTAAATATATTAGAATGATTCAAATTGATATAATGTTGACAAATTAAACAATTTTGAGTGCTAAAACGGCAACCTGTAGTTATGAATGTAATAAATCTTATGTGTGTATAAAACCGAACTGTGCATAACAGGTTTCTCGAAATGTTGTAAATGCACATCCAGCCTTGTAATGTTTGCTCAGGTCTTTTTATTCTTTAAATGGGGACACACCTTGCTAGCTCTGAAAACGTTTTCGTGATGCAGAGTCAAGAACGTGACAAAGAACACGGAGGTGAATAAAACGACAGCATGAAAGGCGCTAATTCTACGTAATTCTGCGAGGCGTTTCAAATTCCACTGATATCAAATTACGAAAAAAAACATGTCGAACTAGAATGAAAAGAATGGAACAGATACAGAGAAATTACAGTTCCCGAGAAAAAAGGAAAATGGCTGAAGCCCAGGAATCAGCGAAATAACCGTATTGGGCACATTTCTGTTATACGAAAATTAAAGAGTTCGTAATGCACTGAATTAACACGTTTCACAGGAACGCTGTAGCACGCGAAACGGTCTGATTTTCGTTCAAATTTCTAAGAAACTTCGTGAGTCAAGTGACATGAATTCTGTGCAAAGAAATTACTGCTACGTTGCACCTACCAATCAGCCGTGTTCAGCCTAGTGAAGTGCACTTGCTGTTGAAAATACACTCCATATTCATGCTGGATTCACATTGACAATCTAGTTGTAGCTAATATATTAGGTTGGTGCGAATGAAATGTCGGATTTTCTTTAAATGTGAACGTTTGTCTCCCTGTTTTCGTTATGCTTTTGTTTTTGACATAACTTAGTTTATAGTCGTACTGTCCATTGCCAGAGTCACATTTTAGCAAAAAAGATTTTCTCAAAAGTGTTCCTTTTGTTATTTGCTTTGAATTTTGCACCGATATGAATTCACCCGATATTCGTGTAATTTTCTTATATGAGTATAAACTTGGTAATAATGCTGCAAAAACTGCATGCAATAAAAACCAGGCGTTTGGGGAGAATACTGTGAACGATCGAAAAGTGCGGCGTTGGTTTGAAAAAATTCGGTCAGGTGCTTTTTCCTTGCAAAATGAACCGCGTGGAAGACGCGATACGTCTGTGAAAAATGATGCTCTGAAAGCATTGGTGGAAACGAATCCAACTGTTTCTTCAAGGGAACTTGCTGCCAGAATGGAAGTTGACCATACAACAATATTGCGACATCATTCTGAAATTGGCAAGGTGAAAAAAATGGATAAGTGGATACCGCACAAACTAACCGAGCGAAATAAGCTGAATCGCTTGAACGTATGGTCATCATTGCTAACCCGATTTAATCGAGATCCATTTTTCGATCGGATCATTACTTGTGATGAAAAATGGGTTCTTTACGACAATAGGAAAAGGTGTGCTCGGTGGCTTGATAGGGATGAGGCTAGTGCTCATACTCCACGGCCATCACTTCATCCCCGGAAAATTTTGATCACAGTTTGGTGGAATGTGACTGGAGTAATACACTACTCATTCCTTCGAACTGGACTGACAATTACAGCCGAAAAGCATTGCCAGTACATTGAAGAAATGCATGAAAAATTGAAAATTATATGCCCATCAGTTGTTAATCGGCATGGCCCAATACTTCTCCACGACAACGCTCGGCCGCATACATCGCACAAAACAATTACGAAATTAAATAAATTAAAATATGAAATTTTGCAGCACCCACCTTATTCACCGGATCTTTCGCCAACCAACTTTCATTTATTTAAACATTTAGAACTGTTTCTACGGGCTAAACAGTACGAAAATGAGGATAGTCTGGAAAATGCCATATCAGAGTTCATTGATTCTAAAGATCAGAATTTCTTCAAGACAGGCATCTATGCATTAAAATCTCGTTGGGAAAAGTGTATTGAAGTAAATGGAACATATTTTGATTAAATAAACAGCTTTTGGAAAAAGATATGCAGTTTAATATATTCACTTAAGAATCGGACATTTCATTCGCACCAACCTAATAAAAGCATTACAATACATTAATGCCAATTACGATATTTAATATGCGTATCATATTCCATATATTATGTTTATCAAAATTCAATACATAAATGCATTGTAAATTGAATTAAGATTGCCGTTGTATGTCGTAAATTCGTTGCACTTATACAATATTAACTTCGTTAATCTTTACTTCGTATTGACAGTACGTACTTTTATTAATATCTGTAATGCGCAAAATGCATTTTTAATTAAACCATTATAATTTCCAATCGAAATATTATTACTACTTACATGTAGAACACAATTATAGAATCGATACGGTGATAACGCGCACTGGACATTTCTTTATGCGCGATTATTTCACGACAAAACTAATTGTCATTGCCAGGTAGAAACCAGATAAACGCTCAGTTACCTTGATAAGTTGGGTAATACCTTACTTCGCACAAACGTTAGCCACTTGTCCAGTAAGTCATAAGCCAGAGATAGCTAGATTCTGGAAGTCTGTAGCGTTCCAGACCGACTTGGTTTGACGTTCTCCAGAATTTCTTGGTGTATTACATATCTATCTTGTGGATCTTCTATCTTCTTGTCAGAAAGTTTCTAAAGTGCTTCACATGTACTACGTTTCCACTATTGCATGCATTGTGGACGTTGAAACATTTACTGCTACTTATTTATAATACGACAATTGATTTTTTGTACAGAACTTTGTTGATCGAAATTTGAGATTAAAATACAGTTGGAAGAATCGAATAAAAATGTATTTATCGTGTTAAGTATGTCGCTCACTTGGTGCATGTGTCAATTTCTACGGTTGAATTTATAATTAGACTTTCTCGGCCATTAAATGAAGGGGACATAAAGATGTTTCCACCTTTTTATCAAAAAATTATCACTTATAGTGGATTATTGGCGGCTGCCACTCACTAATTCTCGTCCAGTTATATTTCCGCAAAATCTGCCTTACAGAGGCATTACTACCTTATCTGTCGCACCCAAAAATGCAAGAAATTGTACAGAACACACTACATTGACATTTTTGGCGGCATTTCAGCATACGTTACCAACCTATAAACCTCTTTAACCTATATTTCTCTTACGTTCCTCGAAACGCTGTCATTTTACGAACGTTAACATTGTTACGCTTGTGCGCTCCATTATTTACATGCCAGTTACACATCGTCGTAACTTTGACTTCAAGAATGATGCCTCTATTACATATATTGTTAACATAAAACTCTGCATTACCCAATTCCGAAACTATTGTATAAAATATCATTCATCTCATTAAATACTAAGTCACTCTTACATATCTCTCGCTATCAGACGATTCGCGTTAGTGTATATTTCACTTGCGCATGTCTGAGAAAGTTTGATTCGTCCAATACGGAAAGATATATAATCGTTTGAACGTCTTAAAATGAACTGAGTCTCTTATGTGTCCGTCGGTCGCAGATTCTGACGCGTTGAATGCCATGCAGGCGTTACGTCGTAGATTCATTGGTTCCATTTACAGTGCGACACTTTCCAATCATCCTAATCGAGCGATCGTCCACAATCCAAGGTAAAATCCGCGTGCTCCGCCAATCGATACATCGCGTGCCTAATGAAGCCTTTCTTCCGAGCAGTCCGATCTCTCGGGAGCTTCTTTTCAACTTCCAGCATCCGCCCCTCTCCGCCTTATCGCCCTTACCGCTCTTCCTCGGACTTAAAGTCTGACTTAAATTACACGCAATTAAATTGAAAGCACTCGAGCCCTTTTACGTTTTTCTCTTTCTCGCATTTTTTTCCCAGCCTTTTTGCTCGGCCTTTTTTCGCTTTCAAATGCGGCGCTCGCCGAGTGAACGCCGCAAATTCTCGAAGCGGATTTCCGAATGGACCCAGCCACGGTGGCAGGTGGCCGAGGTGGATGGAACAAAAGCAGGGAAAATTCGGAAAATCGCGGCGCGTCTCGTTGAATAAATGTAATGACAACTCGCGCCTCGCGTGCATTATTGCCGGCGAGAAGTCGGATTATAGAGCGGGTATTGTGCGAATTTCTGGTAATGAGCGAGCCGGTTGGAAGGCAAAGGTCGCGAAATAATACGAAATAAGGGGCAGGGTGCGCTGGGAAAGGTGGCCCGAACACGAGAAGCAAGGCGTGTAATTAGAAAACGGCGGCAATCTACGAGGACCGTTATTGACTCCACGGAAATGCCAACGGTAATGAAAAAAATATCTCGGTTCACAGACATTTCTTCTAATATTATTAAATGAACATTAATTATTGACGAATTCAATATACTTAAATTCTGATTTCGAAGAATGGGACGAGTTGAAAGTCGCTCGAGAATTACGTTTTAAAATCTGTATTGATTCGAGATGATGCTCGACTGAAATGCGTACTATATTTTTGCCGTTTATACTTACAAGATACATACATATATGCATGTGTACATTTTACTTTCCACAAACCAACTTAAATGTACTGCCAAATTACATGTACGTTCATTAGTTGAGCAATCAATTTGCCGCTAGCACCATTCTCTTATATGGACTGTTTGTTTTGAAAGTGGTGTAAGTCCATTTTTTGTTATTTCGAGAAAAAAAAGGTTAGCATATTTGTCAATTCAAAAATATACATTAATTATATCAAATGTGGCAATGTTTTTACCGATTTATCAATATGTAATTTTAGTAGGTTATATACTTAAGTCTCTTTAACGCAAATTTAAAAAAAGTAATACACATTTTTGAACTGTAAATGGACTTTCGCCATTTTCAAAATAAACGGTCCATATATTAAAAGAAACAACGTTCATACAACGTTGAACACAGTCTTACTGTTCATATATTCACAAAGACTCCAATACCCGTTTTTACCGAAACAATGGAATATCCATTATACATCGCTAACAAATATACCGCATTCCTGATGGCATCATTTGTTCCCACTATACATGCAGATTGTCGACTTTTTCGGGATCGAAAATTTAAATAATGACCACCAAATGTCCGAGCGTGTAGCATAAGGAGAAGATCATAAGAATTGCAATGAGGGTCACGGGAGGATGGAATTGAGTGCAGATAGGGCACGGAAGGTCAGAGGGTTGAGCAGAAGGTGGTAGAAGGGTAGAACCGAAATTCGCGGAATATGACGAGGAAGGACCTTTCGAGGAAGCATTTTTTGCGTGAGTGAATTCGTTGGCTCTTTTTGGGTCTTGGCTAGGATACTCTTGGGATCGGTAAGGGCAGAGAGGGTAGAGGGCATATTTTCCTTGTCCTTAGGATGATAGGGCATCTTTCAGCACGCACAACCACTCAGACGTTCACCCGTAGAGAGTTGAGACGGTTCGGAAAGTATGCCTGCTGTGCCAGAAAAAGATCCAGTTAAAGTGTGACCAGTATTGTCGTCCATGGCAGGTGATAAACAGAATTGTAAACGGTCAGTCTATGAAAAAACCTGAAAGAAATAATCGCTTAAGAAATGTAAATTAATAATTCTGATAAGGGAATTATTTATAACTTATCTCAGTGTCACATCACATTACTATTACCGTTAGACAGAAGTCATTTATTTTACTAGATTCTCGCTCGTATAGGAGGTATTATTTGCACAGGGTACTATTTCCTATAAGAATCCTTAAAGAAATTAGTGTGGTGATGTTATGTTTATACGAGTATTGTTCTCCGGGATGGAAATTTCTTTTCACTATCACGTTTTGTACGGTACACCTTTTACCGAATTAATCCGAAACTCTTTGGTGTATTTTGTCGGAATAATGGATAAAGTAAAGTCCAGTGTTGATCACTATATCTGAAACTTTTCCAGCAAAGCAGTATTAGTATATCAGTATATCATTCATGTGAAACGAACGATGAATTAAGTTAATATTCAAATATTGTTGAAATAATCTACACTGCTTTCCACTATAGATTGGCTGAGTGTAAGTAGGTGTTATACACAGAAGTGGATGTAATCTGTCTATTGCAACTATTTCTAAATTCTTCGTCCACTTATGTAAACTTCTATTGATTTATTAATGTGACGTAATGAAGAATAGAACATATTGTATTAGCTGTGCTATCAGATGCAAAGGGCTTCTTCCTTAAATGTTAATATTGCAAATGTCCATTGACCATGGCATGTTTGGCCATTCAGTGGTTATATGTCGCATAAAGATTTTACAATCTCCAGTTTAAACCGGCATTTGCTATTGTACGGTTTTCGCATTGGTTGTGATTAGTATACTTAATTTCGATATACGTATCATATAAATGATAAGAACCTCAGTTTGCTATACACATAGATCGTTGCTACTTTCTGTCACACGCACACTGTTCTTCATACGGGCTAATTATCGACTTTTCGCTTCCTCGCCTCTTTTTCTTACAACTATTCTTTCTCTCACACTTATATTTCTCCCTTTACTTTTCTTCGCTCATTCTTTCACTTCATTCCTTCCTGTCATGCATTTGACACTACGCAAGCAATTTCACGTTGCTCTTACATGCAATGTCTTATCGTTTTTTCTACTCCACAGACCGTTAGGATGTGGACAGTATATTTAGTTTTAGCAAGCTAGAGTATATAATGTTCCAATCATAGATTGCGATTATGCCAGTGATGTATTCTCTTCAGCCTTTCTTGAAATTAAGGATATAACACACTACAAATTCATGGTCAGAACATAAGATAATAAGAAATTATGTACGTCACTCAACAAGATAAGAACACTTGGATAATCTCTCTATTCTAGGGATTGACGCAAACTTAGCTAATATCCGGTATGAAGAATTTTTTGTCAACTGTCATGTGTTTTGATCACCTTCGGTATCGTAATATTATATTTTATATGATTGTATAATAACTTCGAAGATTTTTTGTCATTTCTGCTGATTCTTATGTATGTAAATATTAGAAGTACTTATATAATTCTTACTTAAACTTCCAGTTTGTAAGAATATGCATATACTTTGTAATAAATTCTGTAAATAATTCTGCAACAAAATTGTGATTGGATGTTGTTTTATAATAAATTAAATACGTACCCGCTCTGTCATCACTAGCACTCATATCGCTATTCTAGTTTACGATTAACTATTTCGAAACATTAATCAGATCTGTTTATTGCATATACTGTACATATATTGTATTTACTAAAATATCAACTCACATATAATCAGAGTGACAAGCATTTCACGCAAAATCTCTTTGCCCTGAATTGTTTATTCATCAAAATGGACTAGGGTCACGTAATCCCTTCAATGGCACGATTTACCGCCATTTTACAGGAAGGGCATTGTCTTCAACCGTCTCAGGATGAATGCCCCCGATGGACCACTTAATGAGCAAGTGCCACTGGCAGGTGCCTTCTGTCCGTAAATGTCCGGTAATTGTAACCCTTCCGCAAACTCAACCCTGGTTAAAGCACTTTTCATTACCCCCTTTAGCCGAGGGTGTCAGGGTCAGTCATATTTTTCCCCATTATCCACCCTTCTAGCTTGTAACGTCGATTTTAATTGTAAGGGAAATACATCACAATTCCTTTACATCAATGTGGTTATTTTCAAGCTTGTGCAGTGGATAAAACAGCCCTTGATAGTCGCAGCAGAGAACTGTCGATACCTCTCATTAATTGTTTGCTCAGTATTTCGTCATAGTGTTTATTTGTTCCCCAATCGAAAAGCGAAGCGCAGTCTGACGAGTAATATAAAATTTTAATGTCAATTATGTTTAATGTATCGGTAAATGTTTTACTCTCCTTTTCCAGTTGCCGTTATATCTTTCGTTCATGTCATCGTTACCATACAAACACGTTGCAGGTGCTGTTGTTATAATTGCTTTTGATAAAGTTAGGGTGAGATATGCCACTTAAACTTAATGGTAGTAACGTTTTCGAAATATTACACGGACATCATTGAAATACTTAGTTGTTTATTGACATTTCTTTATGCCTTTCAAATACGTATACGCGCATTACTAAATGCGTATACTTGTTTTGGCTACATATTTATGAGTTATTCGACCTATTGTCACTCTTTCTCATCAAATTGGTCTCTGCTGTTATCGGAAAATCCTTCATAACCGAACTTCCCATCTATAATAATATGTATAGGGGAGACCGGGGCAAAATGGTATAGCGGGGCATAATGGGACCGGGGCAAAATGGGACCGGGGCAAAATGGGTTTGGGGCAAAATGGAATAGTGAAAATCAACACTGCTGGAAAATACGTCATTGGGGCAAAACGGGACTGGGGCAAAATGGGCCGGAGAAATCTCCGATTTTTTCTGTCCCATTTTGCCCCGATCCCGGAGAAATCTCCGATTTTTCCTGTCCCATTTTGCCCCGATCCCGTTTTGCCCCAATGACGTATTTTCCAGCAGTGTTGATTTTCACTATTCCATTTTGCCCCAAACCCGTTTTGCCCCGGTCCCATTTTGCCCCGGTCCCATTATGCCCCGCTATACCATTTTGCCCCGGTCTCCCCTATACCGTGTCTGACTTTGGGGATAAAAATATCGCGTTATGTAAAGGAGTTGATCGACTTGATATTTGCTATTTTAGTTCTACACGGCTGCTATATACCTCCCGAATGCTACTTATTAACCTGACTTGTTCGATACATTTGTCAATGTACATCAAATATTTTTGCACATTTTTGACACAGACAGCAATTAAAGTATTTTAAAACGTATCGATTTGTTCGGATAGCATTTTGGGGAATTGAAAATAACTGTCACCTGCTGTCTCAAAGTTCCGTTCGATCACTTTCCTCCCATGCGAGTGTATTACGAGAGGGGGGATGAACTTTTCCATACCTTGAAACCGAATTCCGTGATTACATAATAACCGTAACACTCGAAACTGTAATCGTCAGAGTAATAGTGAGACGATCTGATCGACACCCAACAAACGTGCAAAAGTCCACGTGCGCATTTTGTCGGGCGAAGCTTCCGAAGCGATGGATTGCTCCCGTTGTCAGTTCCGATGCTCACGTGGTACCTTCGATCGCGACACGTGCGCGTGAAAAAAATGACAAAATGCGAACGTATTTCATCTGTCATGCACGTTGGACGACCTTTTGTTTATTTGATAAATCATTGAGCTTCAATCGGACGGGGCATGAATCTTTTGGAACTGCCATTTTTTCCAAGGGGTAGTAATGGGGATGGAATGTGAAATATGGCCTGCTAGAGTCCGATATGATCGGAAGTCATGAGAAATGATCTGTTGGGAGAACCTGAGTTGCTCGTTGTATACGGTAAATCGTACGAATCTCTTTTCATTAGTTGAACGTTAATTGTGTCTCCAGTTATGTTTAAGGTTTTTGTGCGAGATACAATAATTTTCAGACAGAGAAAGTACAGACTTTGCAAGAGTGTATAAAATTATCTGATTTAACGTCACAGAAATGTTTATACTAAGAGGGGATTGCTGTTCAATAGATGTTGTAAGTGATAAATACTTTTAAATTTTGTACTGTAGTCAATTTATATCCTATGTAACTGGTCTGTAATAGTTTGAAGAATTATGTTCATATCGAATCTGTGATAATTGGACTCGTTCATCTTTCAGACAGCAGCCTTGCTTTTTTACCATACTTCTATCAGCACTTTTACTTCTATCAATTCGTGTATACATTGTTCTCCATCGAACCGGTATCGCAAAATAGGACGCCCCTGAGAATCGAATGCCGTGCGAGAAGCGAAGGGATAAGTTTTTATTCGATTCTGTTGATTGTATCGCGTTTAGACGAACATGGCTTTGCGGCATTCGTTTGAATTCCCCGCAAGCCAACGTAAGATTTAAATGACTGAAATATTTCGAAGAAACACCTTCCCTGCAATTACTTTTTTTCCCATAATTTTACACATGCAGTTTAAATGTTCACTTTGTGGTGGCAAGAATGGAAAAGTATATCTATGAACTCTTTAGTTAATGTATTATGCAATCTGATGTAATTCTTTATGTAAAAGAGTATGATTACTCACATTTTTCACGGTTCGTATACCGTCTTTCGTGGGGGGTTAAAACGATAGTTCAATTTAATATCACCAAATGCAGCGTACACAGAAGCAATTATTCTGAAAACAGTAATGCTGAAGAATGCTTAATAATGGACCTATTCCATAAGATGGAATCTATTACTTTGGTTTATCACTAATTCAACTACATACTTAATACGAGGAGAAACTCCGCTAATTCGCTAATAATACCATGGCTGCCTAACTTTTGCGAGGATCATTTAAAAACATTTAATAAATTGACCTAACCTTAATTCTCCCTCTATCAGGCACACGAAGTCCACTTTGACGAATTCTATTTATGTACATCATTAATTTGATCGCAGGCGCAAAGGCTCAGCTAATGTGTTAAAAATATCACCACGGCTTAAATTCTGCGACGACATAGAGAAAGATTTAAGGCATTAGGCTAGCGTAGGTTCGCTCTCTATATCAGACGTAGGGAATTCACTTTGACGGAGCAAACGGTAATGTTTGCGAAGCGTCGGCAAATACGCCGCGTAGGGCGCGGCGTAAACGTTCGAAAGGTAGAACTTGCGAGTGATAGGGAAGGTTGCATCTATCGAATTTGATTAACCACGAAACGGTACACGGACGCGAAAGAGATAAGTCTCCGACGATTTTGATTATTTCCTCGCGTGCTAACGATCGCCATTTCGTGGAACATGTTGGCTTTAGAAGGACAAGGTATACAGACGGGTTAAATGCTACCGAGAAATGTTTATTTCAATGCTCTTTTTGCTTTGGCAAGCCGTAGACAGGGCTTGGTTTGCGGAACAGTTGGAAAGTTTGGTCGATAGAAACGGATAAGTAAAAATAGTTGAAATGTAGGCCGTTAAACTTCTATCTCATTTTTTCCAGCTTCTAGAGAATGTATGGAAGGTCTCGCTTCCTTTTGCATAAGGAATATTAGAAAATCTTACGGTACACTTATTTAAAAATAGCATAAAAATCTATGTATCGACTGTTGATGTAATACCATGTATTCTGCAGTATACAATATTTACATATATAAAATTTGTTCAGGAGCTTTTATTTGATGTGAATTAAGTTCTTGCGTATTTCTATAATGATGGCCTTTATTAAAAAGATCACAATGACACTTCAAATCAACTTGTCCCATATAGTGGAAAGTTAATAGTGTTTCGATTATGCTTAAGTAACACGATTTTATAGTTCTCTAGGCAATTTGCAATCAACGTTAAATGAGTCTTGTGAAATTTTGCCTCTTTTTAACAATCTATATCTGGCTTCATAAACGCTAAAATATTACCAAAATAAACGCATAACACTCCATGTAAACGATTTAATTTTATTTTATAGATTTCTCTACAGTTCTTGTCGAAGGACATATCAATTCACGCCATATAATGTATTCCGTTGTCCTAAAAGTTCTTACAATAAATTAAAAAATCCTAGAAATATTAACACGTTGCGTGCCACGCTGATTTTGCGTGTCCGCCGCGTCTGGCCAACGTGAATCTCTTATTATGCCTTACATATTTTTTCGAAATTTTTTGCACAACAGCTAAATTTTAGTATATAAGAGCGTATAATGCAATAATTTTTTTGGGGTCACCGGTGACCCCCATGGCCAGACGGACCGACGTCGACCGACAAACGATGATAATATTGAAAAATTTTAAAAACATTGAAAATTCACTCGAATTATGTGTTCTAATAATCTTGGCCCCGCGGGTCACCGGTGACCCCCATGGCCAGGCGGAGCGACTCGGTGCCGGTCACCGGTGACCCCCATGGCACGCAACGTGTTAATACTTAAATAGAAACGTTAAGCAACTATGGTTGCAGTCGTTGGTTGGTACGTATTATTCAAGGAAGTACCTCGTGACTAGGTATATGCTTTATACGAATGAATTATTATATCATTTTACTTGTAAGATTTGTACCCACTGTTCCTACGGGTAAGCATATGTATATGCTAGTAGAATATATTTAGCCCAATTTGTGAAAAATATCAAACGCTGAAGCATCTATACATCGGAATCGCTATATAAAACCCTACATAACAGTTGCACCGTGTACATCAATATCCAAATGCGCTATATACCTACGTCTAACATGATGCGACACCGTCACATCCAATTGCAATTAAACTTGCATCGATAAACCCAAAAAACCATCCAGTCATTATCTGTATCACGATAAAGTCTTATATTTACAATCCAAACATGTCCCGGATTCTCTTTTTCCACTCTACTCCTCTGGCGTTTATCTTGGCCCGTCGATTAAATCCGATACCGTGCCGCAAGAACGACAAACGCGCCAGTCGAATTTAATTAGCCGTGTTCAGGACGTGAAAAGGCGGAAAAGGGATAAGTTTCATTTGGACACTGATTACCGGTCCGGCCACAAACGCGCATTGTTCCGAGGAATCCGCTCCGGCGTGTGGTTCGGCCGGACGTGCAATTCGGACGATTTAGTGGCACTTAAAAACTCTCATCTTCCCGTTTCATTTCCTTTTTACAACGTCCCAGTGCGCGTCCGGGGAAGAGGGCGGGACGCGCATGAGATCACAGACGACATGTTCGTCAAATTTGATTAACCCCGTGCGCGGTCAAAGCCACGCACGTATGAGAGATCAGATTTATTCGGCTCACGCTATTTCGTCGCGTGCGGCCGAACGCCCTTCCCGGGAAACTTATTACTGCGAACGTTAAACAACGGGACCCGTTGGACAGCTTGAGTGATATGTGGAAGCGGTCGGTGCGATTACGTGCCTGACACCTTCTTTGAGGAAGGTTCCGCGAACGAAAATTTGGGAGCAGATTTATCAGTTGCGGACATTCACATATTGTAACTTGTAATCCCTTTGCGTGTCGTAGCAAAATTGGATTACATTTTTTAGGTATATAAGGGCGCATTGTAGTTATTTATAAACAAATAAATCCTTTTTACCTCACTTTATCTTGGATTACTTGTATTATGTTATATATCATACTTACCTTTTCTTAATGTTAGTGAAAAATTTAATATAAATTAATTAATAATTTTAAGTCTGGTTCATCATATGTGTTAGTAATTTTTCGTTGAATAGCTTAACGGCTGAAAAACTTTGCTATTATATGCTGCTGTCATGAATGAACGCCGTGGTAGCTTGCAATAATTTTTTCTTTCTGTCTTTGCATGGGGCGAAAAGAATGTTTCGCTGCGCTTCCTCAATTGTCAAATCACAATTTATAGACTGATAAATATAGCCATATTTTTATTCAGCAGCATGCAAAAACTCTGGCAAGGGACCAGTCCCAACAGGATAGAAACTCCCATTCCATTACATATTCTATTTATAACAAGAATTAACCAGCGTTGTCGATGACTTCATATTACGGAGCGAACTTTTTGTATGCTCTTTGATCGGCTCAGTAGACGGCACTGAAACGGAATATCACCATAATGGGAAAAACTTGTAACGTTAGATTTCCCTTGTACATCCGCAAACGCGAGCGAAAATCCGACGCGATCGTAGGTGAGAAAGTTTCCCTCGAAGTGTCGCGTGGCCTACGGCAGTCTCTATTTCTCTCTTTCTCCCTCTCCCTCTCTTTCTCCCTCTCTCACTTCGTTTAAGACAGCCCCGCGGCCGATTGGCTGCGAACGAAGCGCGCGACGATATTGTTTGAGCCAAGTTTCGCCGCCCCGCGAGAAAGTTCGTCGATAAGGCTTGGCGACGATCGTTTATCATCGTCCTATTTATACCGCGTCAAGCGCAGCCTTCCCGTCTTTCGGCTGCCACAAACTCAGAGCCGCGGATCCCCTTCTTACCCCAACTTCAATGTCAAGGTACGGGAGACTCAAAAGTAAGACTGGGACTAATTTTCTGCTTTTTTTCTTCATTTTATGTCGTCCAACTACATTAATTATTCGACCATTTCGATCATAAGTTAAAATGCTATTTGGATATTTGTCGGGCGCAATTAAAAAAGGCTAAGTTTTTTCAAGTAAATTGTCAATGTAAGTCGTAACTAAGTTAAGATTAAAGCATTAGGCTATATTTCTTGCCACGAAGTTACTAACATTGTAATTAAGTGTAATTAAGTATAGCCACCGTAATATTCAAGATATTGTGAGATTGTGACGAGTTGAACTGCCGAAAAAATAATGCTATCATTATGACGATGGAAATGCTTTGCCGCTGGTGAAATTCGGAAACGAATTAAGCACGCATAGCAGGAAGAACTCGTTTGCGTAGTGTATAGAATACATTCCAACGATAAGTACCACGTTTGTTTCATTTTTACAATCGCTACATACGATGCACGACAGGAGATAAATACATTTCTCGCAAAAATAATGAAAAAGAACACGGAAGTCGATCATTAAAGCAGAGCCATGAAAACACGTTTTAGGTGAAACTGGCAAGTTTCCTTCTATAATGATATCAAGGTTGCGCAGGGCTCTTCGCATGTGCTTTCTCCTAATGTTCAATTTTCCATTAATTTGCGCTCGACGCACACGCAAACGCCTATCGATCGTCGCAACATCTGAGTGGGTACGCTTTCAACACTGATGGTAAAACTTATTGTGGTTGGCATTTCATTTTATCTTTCAACTTCTTTGTCGCAATATGCTACTTCCATCGTTAAAAAAATGTACCATGACCAACGGCAGCATAATTATATTATTCTAAAATGTATGCGGTATGCACCGATAAATCAAAAACATCACGCACAAGATCACAACCACATTCACAAATATATTAAATAACCGTAAGGGAACATGAAAATGATCAATACAATACAAAACATATGAAACAATTACTTTAATCGCGAAACTTTTTATGTAAAATTCTCTGTGTTGTTGTTTGTTTGATTAAATTATGAAAATCTTAAAAAGTAAACGATCCGGTGACAGTAAGCATGAACTAGACAGATCTAAAACTGACAAATCATTATGCTTGTTATTAACAAATACATAGGATAACTAAATTATTTGTATACACTTATTTTGATACATGTGTTGTAAATAACTATCGCCAATTATTTTGATACCGAATTCGCTCTACGCCAAGTAACGCAAGTATTCTGACTGACAATGAGTTGGAGGTCTGTTGTTATAAAGGACACAACTTTTTATCGCGATTTCTTAATCCCGTAGAAAATGTGCGCGGGTTCATGATTTATCGCTTTCAGGTTGATTGAAATAAATAGCGTTAGTGTGGATTAAATGTCCTAATATTCAGCAATCGTAAAAAAAGTGTGATTTGTTACCGGAAAATGTAAGAAACTTTTTGTTCAGGAGGACACGTAAGAAGTGAAATGAGCCAGGATAATGGGTTAGTAGATGAGACTTATGAATATCCAGGTAAAGGGATGGATCCTAAATTCGTTCAAGGATTAGGCAGAGGTTCTCACATGAATAGAATTGCGTTCAGTTATTCGAACACTACCGCTACAGTATTTGCAAAAGTGCACTAAGAGAGAAGAACTTGAAATACTTGCTACAATGCAATGCAGAATTAAACAACTATTTTCATTCATTTTTATTACAAGATATTCATAATCAACAAAACCCCAGATTTGCGGCATAGAGTACCAATTGTGAACTCAATTCTCCCTTCAATTATTCCCTTAAAAATTCGGCACACAAGACTCAGCACAGAGTAACCAGTGCAGGCTCTAGAACAAAGCATTACCGCTGCACAAATTGTTCTACCTTTAATCACTCGAATATATTTAGGCAAAATCATTTTGGGACCTAAACGCGACAGAGGCAAAGGCCTCTGAGTAAAATAGTCCCGCTTGGTTAACCCCGCGTAAATGGAGCGGCAAAAAAAGTCTTCGGCAAAGGTCGGCGCGCGCGTGTTATTCTTGCCCGGGGGATAATTTTCGAGCTTCCACATGCCAGAGACGACCTTACCCGGGACACCTATGCGCGCTGTTCATTTGCCTTCATAATGGCGCGAAAGCGTTGCGACGCTCGCACTCACCCCACCCTCCCTTCCTTTTCTCCCCTCCTACTACCTGCCACCTCGACATTTAACGCTGCATAACAACGAGCGCTCGGTACTTTAACGACGCTGTAAAGCAATCCGCGGTAATCTCCTTATTCCCGCCGCGACCCTGACCATTCGGACGACGGACGCCGTCGCTACGTGAAAGCACGCTGGCACCAGCAATATTTTACCGGCGAGAGCGGATCTGTCCAGGCCAACAGCCTAGCGATTAGTTTGGTCTTACCCCGCTAACTGGCTGTAATTCATTTTTCGCGCGAAATCTTAGAAGTTCCTTGCCTCGCTTTCGTTCGGTGCCGAGGTTGCGTGTAAGGAGCGCAAGGTAAGCAGTATTTTCGAACGGATGATTAGTGCGTTTTGTGCTTTATAATAGGTCAGATAGATTTTGCGCTGTGATACTAGAATTGTGTTCGTAAATTTTAAAGGTATATTGATAAGATTGCTCTGCGTTATTGTACGGAATTTATAATATATGCTGTTGATTCATACTGTTTAGTTATAGGAATTACCTATTTTGAGACGCGCATAACTAACTTTTTCCAAACAATAAAATTAGTATTTGTATTTGTTACAGTTCTACGTCTTAAATATAATATCTCATACTGAAGATAAAAAGTGGCTTGTATCACTCTCAAAAGAAACTAATCATTGTATCAATAATCATATTGATAACACTTTCCTGTGCTATACTTCAAAAGTTCTTGGCACTTGATTACTGATACAGTGTAACATCGCTGAGACATATCTTTTAGAATCAACTACTTCATTGGGGATAATATTACTATGAAACCCTATGTCAATTTATTCCCCTTTCGACGTTATATAAATCTGATGTGAATCTCTTCTGAAATCGATATCACAGCTGTCATTAAATTCAGTCATTTCCCTATCGACAGCTGCCTATATTTATAGGGAAGCAAGAGTCAAAGGTAGCGAACGTATTGCGATTGATCGTTCCGTGTGATACCCAAGGTCGTTCGATGGGGAGCAAATTCAAAGGACACGAGCAACGTTCGCCTATCGCTAATGTCAATCCCAGCGATGTTAATCGTATCGGTGCTATGATGAATGACGATGCAACCACGTTTCCTCTCTCATGCAGGAGGATCTAAGCCGGTATCGACGTGCAGCACGCGTGCGCGCATAATAGTCAGACATGCCGTGCGAACCGTCAAAATTATCGAATGATGGTTATTAATTGTTCCTTCCCCCGAATTCGAAGCACACGCGCATAATATTTTTCACGCTACATCGAAACGTCAGGTCAGCCCACCCGTATCGAAGTTCGTTAATAGGCTACGCTGTTCACGGTTTCCCTGTATAACCGTCAATTTTATATATTGACTAACGAACTGTGACGGACTTCGGACAAGCCTTTGTCAATTGTATTACTTCACACTTTGTAATGATCTTAAGGGTGAGCCAAGTAAAGTGAAGGACATTAAGCGATTGTGTTAATGTATTAGATAACATTTATTAGAAGGATTCTGATTAAGTCTGATTGGCTTAAGTTATGGGACTTTGAACTTAGCTAGAAGTGGTTTAAAGCAATAAAAACAAGTCTGAAAACAAAATTTCAAGTATCTGAAAGTGTCGACAGTGAAGAACGAATTTCTAGAAAGTATTCTTAACGCCACTGCAGATGGAAATTGTTACCATTTTTTCTGGCAAATCGAAGTTGTTATATAATCGACAAGTGGAGGACTTAATTTAAAACAAAATGTACTTTAGACAATTTTCTGAAATATATTGTAAGAGTCCGAAGGTGAAAGCTTGCAATACTACTTGGTAGTACACATATACGCAATCAAAAAATCATTAGTGTGTACTGGAAGGCCTTTTAAACAAATTCTGAAGGGTTTAAAATCTATAAAAAGCTAGCACAAACAAAAATTACCCGGCAGTTCGCGTACTCGACTTTTTCTTAGCTCAACTTGATTTGTTCACAAATCCAAAATTATGAGATAACGTACATCAGTGTAAATGGTAAGGTAAGCATTCTGTGAAATGAAAAAGTCGGTTTTGCCTTAGCACTTCGGAAGAACTCATCAAGCTTTCCCACGCCACAGAACCCGAAAGCTTGACTTACTCTCCAACTGACTTTCACGTTTTTTATTTTAATGACCACTCGTAACAAGCCCGTTCAAAAAATGTCGGCAGTATGAGCGATGTTTGCACGTTCAATTGTAAAATTATGCGTTGCACTAGTTTTACAGACTTATGAAACCATTGTATCATTTCAATTATCTCTCAATAAATATATTACAAATATCCAACGTTAACATTGTTAAAATTTTCACGCATGTATGCACCCTCTGAAGAAACCATTTGCATCCAGAGTAACTATTGCTTTGCCGTCATTTCTCATATATGATTATAATCAAATTTCTATGCAACAATATTAATTCTATCTAATCTCAGGGTAACGATGATATAAAAAGAGCTAACAACACATTTCTTGACACTAGAACTACTGACAATTTCTATTTATACTTTCCTTGAACTTCTAGAAATTATACAAGACAGCGTCTTTAAACATATAATGTCATTATTTACCCATGCCAACAAGTGTTAAGCGATATCTAAAATATTAATTTTTTTTTATGGGAAAAAAGTCATTATTAAAATAGAGTCAGACGAGTTATTGTAACTGATGTTATTCTTTTATCATTGTTGACTCTCTGCATATTCATGTTAATGGTCTATTTGATAAATTGTGTTTTAATGTCGGTTTCCCGTAATTCATCCGTACCTTCGAGGATTTATACCACCATTTTATCGCACATCAATGTTTCTTTTATCTCATCATGGTTTGATAATCCACATGACACGTTTTTTATTAAGTTTTATTTATCTTGTGGACGATAATAAACAACGTTTGCAAGCAAAATTAAATGTCTAAAATATTTATACAGAATTGAAGAAAGTGAATGTCAAGGATACGCTTAATGTTCTCGCCTTTAAGACGTCTGTAAGGTGGTACACAAATTTTAGATACTAATACATGAGGTTTCTAAAGAACTTACATGCACTACTTAATCCTTCAAATATTTGAGTCTGAAAAATGCAAGGAATCCCCACAAGATACTATAGAACAAGCAGTGTACTAATAGCGCCAAATTTCACTTTTGAACTGTATTTAATCCAACCATTGAATAAAGATGTTGTGTTTCCTCATAATATTTTGACGAAATTCTGTTTCGTAAGTAGTGTTTACGACGACGGTAGCTGAGATGGTTGAAGCTCATTCACGTGTTCATTCTGCAGCTTGTCAAACACAGGCTATGCCGCTGTTTATGTTAACAAATAATTGGTGTGATGTAATGCGTGATGAAATATTGGCTTGCATAAATGTACTCGGATTCCTTGTGCTGTACTAGCGGTCTTGTGCTAAAATGGTATTTCACGCTTCGCATATTTACTCTTCGCGTACGTTCCCGTCTTTCATTGTCGAATCTCTAATAGGAAGCAGATTTTCTCACTGTCGTTTTAACTCATAGTATATTCAAATTCTTGTGAGAATGATTAGGAATTCCTTATTCGAAGGTATCAAGTTCAACGTCACATTCTATTCGGTTAGGTAAGCAGTGGAAGTTAATAAACAACATGAATGTTAACGTTAGTGACGATGATAAATACATATTTATCCGTACGAGCGTTTAATGATACAATGATTAATGCAACATGGTTGATACATTTTCTTGCCTTTTAACCGACATTTTCGATTTTAATGCATGCAGGTTAATTGAAATTCAATGAAAATAGAATCGATAAAAAAAACAATTATCAAAAAGCAAAAAAAAAAGAACGCGATGCCTGGAAGTTAAACTTTCTTTATCAGAATTCACAATATCTTTTGATGCATATGTATGTAATATTCAGCATCGTAATTCTTCATACACGCGTACCGAATGTTTCATCGAATTTCAAGCTGAGTCCAACAGGTACACGCTAGAATCGCATCATTTAACTTTTACATCCCTCTGCACGTCTGTCCAAGGGTAACGCGATGGAGTTGCCAGTTATAACCATCCAGTATTTCTTTCCCCTATCCGCTCTGAGCGCTCTTATAAAAGTTAATCTCTACATTATCTGATTCAACTTTTATTTATGGCCGTACTTTATTGCAGTTCGATCGATATCAACCGACGGTTGCAATACTATATTGATTCAATTTGCACGTTAACGCAACATTATATTCCATTGATTTGAAAACTATAAGAGTTTTGAAACTAGTTAATAACTGTCTGCGATTATTTGTTATAGAATTAAATAAACACGCTCTATACTCATGTATGGTGATCATATAAACCATAGAACAGCATATAACTGTGCTCCGTATATGATTACCATACATGAGTATAGAGCGTGTATATTTAATTATATTAATATATTATATTAATTATACATGGATGTTTTGGACTGTATTAGATTGCACTTACCAGTCTTACACGGCTTTACGCTGTTCTACACAGGTTTGTATAATTATACAGTATTTTACGTTTACACACACAAGTTTACACTTATTCATTCGCTGCCCCAAATAAATCCTTCGCTCCTCAATCCTTTAATGCACTGCGCGCTTTCTATTGCGACAAAGGACACAACATAAAAGAACTCTCGAAAATTCATAAACTGCATGCTTATTCCAATCCCAGACGCATCTTTCAAAATTTGATCGCAAATCCGTGTTGCATTCAGCGCAATTGCTTTTCCCCAGTGCCAAGTCAGGTAGACTGACAGCGAGTACGTTCTCGAGGAATAAATAGACATTCCACGTTCGCCTTATAGCACACCTTGCCCCGACCTAGCTCTGTCCCAGTGGAAGAAGGGAGCGTAGGTAGGGGGCATTTTACGCGCGGACACGCGTTCCTTATCTCGATCTTATCTTTTGACGCTTTATAGCCATCCGGCAGAGGTCGCGGACCGTGCAGGAACTGTGCAGGAACCGTGATAACGCCAGAGTTCAAGGAGCAAGGGGGTGGTCCTATAGGGTGGTCTGGCACGGCGGCCGAGGGACATACGGTTTTACGATCAGCTCTAAAATATATGCAATGCATAACGGCTGGAGCGGTCGCATAAAAAAGGAGAGAGGCCCTGGCCGAACGAAGATGTGGCCGCTGAATGAAAAGAGCAGGCGATTTCGGGCTTCGGCCTGGTTGCGATGGGGTGGGAGTTCAAGGGATGAACGGAAGAGGCTCACATTCCTGCACGATATGCGACCCTGCTTTCTTTTTCATCGGAATGCCTCGAAGTACGACGATTCCAGTAGATTGGACATTTTCTACTAGGCATTTTCTGTTCATGTTGTAGGAAAAGATATTGTTGTTATTCGCTATATCGTTAGCTTGATTAAATTCGAGCGTTTTGGTCGATGTGTCTGAATATGCGGTGTATAAGCATATTCATAAGCGTAAACATAAACATTTTCCAGGAAAATGTACGTTGATTTAGTTTGAAACCTTGGCCGTTACAAAAGACGGTTTTTTACTCGCCAATCCATGGAAACTGTGTACTAGAGTAATGTGCCTAATATGTTTTATCACTGTCTAATATTTAATTTACAAAAAACTTTAGGTATTTTCATTAATTAACATAAGAAGCCAACCTGGAATCTGTACATTGCAATACGTTTTGACACTAAATAACATTATGTAAAGGTCCCCAATTTAGTCGCAAATTATTTCGATTTATTTTCAAACCTTATACAAGATGTCTGTATTCAACTAAATTTATGTATATGGAAGTATGTGGGAATTCTGAAATGTGGGAAATCACGGGGACCCATAATGCTCGATAATCTACGGGAGGTATGTTAATACGGTCCACAGAAGCAAATAACGTTTCGCCGTCTGCTGGAAACGGTCACATCACTTAGGAGGGAAGGTAAGCAAGGCGAGGCGTAATCTTTACTGCCTCCCTCTGCAGACATTGGCGCCGACATTCTAATCGCGTCGCCCGAACGGGTTACCCGGCGAGATACCGACAATATCCAGATTTCGAATTATCGGGAGACCCCAGCTGTTCCATTTCACAGGCGCTTCGATTCTCCCGATAGCGACAAATTCACGGTTAACGAAAGCTGCGAGTTAGCGTGCGAGATTGCCGCCGAACAAATGATACGCGGAAATTGGATTTCGAGGGTGTTCAAGATATCGCAGACGCTCCTTGCGGATTGCCGTCCGTTTTAATTACGTACCGCGGAAAATCACGGTAACGATTCTGATGGCCCACAATACGTCTTTGCATTCGCGAAACATTTATGGTAATGAATACGGGCAGACTTCGGCCCGCGAAAGGCAGGATCGATTTTGTGGGATGATTTATGTATTCGGAAAGCATAAATCAGACGTTTCTGTTATAAATACCGTTGAAATTCCATTCTTCCGATGAATATCGCTGTGAGGTCAAGCTAAAATAATCCATCACGTTCCCAGACTTTACATCTACATAATGCGAGCAAACACAGAGATGCGATTACAGCCGTACTGAACTCAGACTGTGCTGAATAAAAACATCCGATACCAAACACCTCGACACACGACATTTTTCCGTTCCTGTTCTCGCGGTAATAACCTCCTGAGCATTCGCTACGCATGCGCAATGAGTATCTCGGGAAGGATCAATCAAAAGGTTCTCGCGACGGGGTCGATTTAATTAAATAGTAATTTAATTAAACAGTTACTGCAGTTATCCGGTCCCGAAAAGATAACTGGCGCCGGGAACCGGGAAAATTAGCTAACTCTGCGAAACGCGACTCTCGGACTATTTAATTGACGCACACAATGAATCGTGGGCTCGCACACGAGTCGATTTAAGTTCCTCGCTCGAAGGACCGACTGTCAACGAACGAGAAAGAGGCTGGATAGCTGACAGAAGTGGGAGGGGGCTATTCACTGGAGTACACTAGATTCCGGGATAACACGGTTCCGCATACTGTACCTTCCCATAGCACGGTACGAAACTTTACATTATCAGAATCTAGCAAAGTTTTCGCAATTACTTAATACTAATTGTTTTATGAAGTTCAATACAAAGATATTAAATGGATTTAAAGAAACGGCATAATACTTAGTCCGAAAAGGTGTAGTATTACATTCGTAAGATCGGGAAGGGTATTTTGACAGAATTGTTCAGAACCGACCAATGCGTCTCATTTGAGTAAAAAATGGCTTATGCCATCAATGTGACGTATGTTAAACATAAAATTATGTTTGAGACCGAAATTAAGTGGGTCACCGGTAATTACTCATCAGTAAATGATTGGACACGCATATCGCGCTACTCAATAACCCGTCTAACCCCCGTACAACACTGATTCGTATAATCCGTAATGTATTCCCTGTGCTATAGAGAATCTACTGTACACTGGGATCGGCAAACGGTGAAAGAGGAATGAATCGATGATAGCGAGAGTCGGAAGATTCTCGAGAGATGGAAGGATGGTGGGGAGGATTGTTTCGCATTCAGCGCGTGCACCCTCATCCAGGCACCTCTCTGATCGTTGTTTATTTAATCGCGGGAATCGTGATGGCTCGCTGCCAGAGAATGCGACGCCGCTCGTGGTTACGCAACACGCGAAGAATATCACCGCTCGGGCGTGAGCATCTTTATAAATTTATGATAATAACGATACCCCTCCTTCAGCCGCACCCCACCTTTTTCCGCGCTCGTCATCCCACTTCCTCTTCCGCGAGAATTCTATACTTTGCCTCTTTCGCGCAATTCTCTGCGTACTCCCTTTCCTTTTGTTTCCGCGGCTTCTTCTTCTTCTTCTTCCGCTTGCTTCATTCAATTCTCAAGCGTATTACCGGGCAATCTGTCTCTGTATTTCTTTTTCGCTTTTCTACGCCTTGGATTATTCAGCCCTCCTTTTGTCACTTTTTCCCGCCATTGCAACTTTTCAGTTCCCTCTTCTCTCTTCGGAATAACAATGGCGACTTACTTTCCCAGCTTCTACGCTCAAATTGTTAAAACACTTTGTGGCTCAAGTTTGTTCATGTGATCGCTAGGTGAAAAATACAAATCTCGTATGCATGTTTCTGTTACAGAGAGTAGCGTTCTTTGTAGATGTTATTTTCAAAGGAAAAGAAGACGTGTGTGCGTTGGAATATTACAACATTTCTTTTAACCCACGTACCGTAAATTACATCGACCATCTCAAGGGCGAAATGATCTTAGCGTAGAAAAAAACAGAACTATTCAAAGGACCTTCTTTGTACTTGAATGTGTACATATATAATATATTACTGCATCTGGCACCGCCAATATACTCTACCGTCAAAAAATCATCGTAGACTTCATTTTTTATTTATCAGAGTTTTCGCCCGCTATTGCCGAGGTCGGACCCAAAAATTTGGTCGAGCTCTTCTCCAAATCCCGTGCACCGTCGACGTTCCGCACTTGGCCACGAACGAGAACGTGTACCGCTTACGTTCTGCCGAGCTTGCCGTAACAGTGGAGCCCCGAAAACAAACATGTCGAAAGCTTTTTTTCCCGTCTACAGCGGAAAACACAACGACGTTCCGCGCGGGCGAATCGCGTCCCGCCTACGTTTTAATTCGCTCCCTGCCGAGAGCCGGATGACTGCGTTCTGAATTAATTTTCCCCCGCCTATTTATCAGCGTATCCGTCGTCGGCTTGCCACCCAGCCGATAGCTAACCGGGCCACCAAATTTCTGGCAAATTTTCAGGCCAACATTCTCTCCCTCTCCCTCCCCCTCTCTCCGTTTCTCTCTTTCTCCCCCCCCCCCTATCTCTCTCTCTCTCTCTCTCTCACTCCTCCCTCCATCCACACCCGCCCCTTCCTGCACTTTTCGTTGCTTTTTTGTGCGCGTTTTTTTACGATCACTAGGTGATTTAACGGACTAGCGGAGAACGTCCGCGTGAGTCGCAAACATGTTTGCCCTTGTATTTACACTCCGTGTCGGTGCGGATTCGCTCGGCATTGCGCTTTGTTTAGGCAGATCGAGTCGGGGAAAAAATTTGCCGGGATAAACAGTCGGCGTGTACTCGCTGAAATGCAACATTGCTCGGTCATCGTCAGGACTTCACGGAAAAATCTCGGCTCGATTCCGAATTAAATACCCGCGGCCGCTAATCCATCTATTAAGTCATAGAGTCGATGAGTTGTGTTTGTTCAACTATAGCTTGCAATCCCTTCTCACTTTGAGAATCGATTCAATCTTACAGACGGATTTACGGTTTTCACTCAACCGGGTATGCTTTATTTCCCGAAGGATAAAATTGATATAAGAATTCGAAATTCATTAATCAAATCGTCGTAACTTTTTATACTATTTATATATTTATATATTTAACTCAAGTTATCCCCTTCTTCCAACTGTTACAACTCGCAGAACTTAACTGGCTCACCAATTTGATATGCCTTCTACGCACTTCCACGTAAACAGACGGCAACGGCAATTATGCCGAAACATTCAACAGTTCTTTCCACCATCAAACACCGGCAAGAAAGTGTTTCGCACCAATACAGAGCAAGCCGTCGTCAAATCCCGTCACCCTTGCATTCGTCGTTACAGTCTGATAAGAAAATCCGTATTCGTAAAGACAAAGCGGACTGCAAGGGCTGATGATTTATACATAGAGCTAGACATGCGGACTCGTATGCATCTCTAGCAGATATGCGTATACAGACTTGTATAGACTTATATATGTATATAATATGAGGCGTATATGGGTGAAACTTTTTGTCGAAGCACGCAACCCGATCCGTTATCGGCGTCCGGTAGATAGGCGGCGCACGTCAGGTTGCGCCGTGTCCGGAAACGCAGCGAACGTCGATAATGGGCGAATGTCGATCGATCAACGCGCCCGCGATCCTTTTTAATGTTAACCCTCGGCGAAGCGGACGGGCAAAATATCGCACGACTGGCGCACATGTCGCGTTGAGAATTAATGTACGTGATATCGCGACTGGGCGCACGTTCGTTTGTCAGAGTTTATATAGACCTGTACGTGCGTGAGGATTTCTCTCTCTCTCTCTCTCTCTCTCTCTCTATGTATATATATATATGTATATATATATATATATATATAACATAATACATAAATATAGATATAGATGAAGATATGTAGAGATGCATCTACGACAAACGCATGTGGATACGGATATGTCGGTGTATATATAATATGCGCCTATATGGATATGCATACGTCGGTGAGCATGGGATGCGCATGCATCATGTTGTAAAAATAACGGAAGCTCGGGACGTGAGGTCGAAGAGCGCGTTTCTGCCGTTCGCGATGCAATTGCTGAGTGTAGATGTACGTGTATATGTATCTGCAATCAGAGTGTCTGATCAGTTGCTTTACGTTATGATTCGGACGCGACGTCTTGCCGCTCATCTATTCTGATGGGTGTACGATAGGTATCGAATTTTGCAATTTTCCGTAATTTGTTACTTTTTCACACAGCGAGGTTAGTTCGAAATTCTCGGTTTTTATATTTTTATGCGTTCGACGTTAACGCACCGGTATCTTTTGATATTTTTCGGAAAATATGCATGGCTGAATGTAGCTATTGGACGAATGTATTGTTTGCCGTGTAATCAGACTGTTGCAAATAAAAGTGCTGACAAATGCCGGTAGGGAATAATACCGTTATTGACACTTCGATTATGATCTAAACCGTGAGGTCCTGATACTTGAAGTGAAAAAATTCCAAACGTGTTTCCATTGTTATTAAATCATACTCCATACACATTGGAGGAGACAATCCTCCGCTTCGTTATATTAAAGATACAATGATACGATGGAAATAATTATCCTTGAGTACATTCGTATGCATTGCTTAAGTTAATTCTTTGCAAATATGTGCTCCCAATGACAAAAACAATGAAACAATGGAGAGCAAGGGGAAACCCAGTTCAAGCGCGTTGATGAAATTGAGGCTTGGGGGCGGAAAGTAATCTAAAGAAAAATAAATTTCCGTATAACCGTGTTAACGTGAAATTGATTAAATGGTCGACTCCCACGGGGAGTGAGCTTCAGCATCGAATGATATTATGAGCGTTCGCATCTCCAATCCCGATGACAAAGTGGCGAAAATGAAGTGGTGTGAGGACGTCGCGAGCCGCTTCGCTCGGAAATTCTCACGAGCGAGAATTCCGTCTCGTTGCACTTTAATTTCGATAAAGCCGAATTATCGGTCTCCAATCTTCTCGATAATGATGTACGAGCTTTTTAGAGGCTCGATGGGCGGTCGCAGACTTCGATCGAGGGCAGAAGTGAGAGACGGAGAAATTAAGAGGGAACGATAGGGCGAACGAATAAGAAGCCGGGGAGGGAGAGAGAAAGCGAAAAAGGGGGAGGAAAAGAGGAGGGGAAGGAGAGGGTGATTACGCCGCCTTCTGAATCGATACCGTTCCCGGAAGATTTACTGAAGTCCGTCCGAGCGACGAAAAAGATCGAGCTCCATTTCCTCCAGACACTCTCCCGCGGGTCTCCTGATAAAAATCGTCTCCTCCTCCTCCTCCCCCCCCAACCTCCACCACTTCCTGTTTCCATCCGTTCACCTAGGAGGTCCTTAACCCGATCGTCCCGAGAAACCTTAATTACTCCGAGAAATCGCACGTCAGTTAATGGAATCCTAGCCATCACCAGTTGCGAATGCACGTCAATTTGTCATTACGATCTGTGTAGTCACTAAATTACCTTTACATGCTATACTAATATGTGTAGGAAGTTCACAGCGCGTGGTACTATGTTCTGTGGATTCGCCCGTTGCTCAATGCTAATACGTTCATACATCATGTACGGATGTTGCGCTAAACTAATGTCTGCAAAAGAGCACAGTGTGTATAGCACCAGTAGGTTACATGTAGATTAGAAAATATAGATTTAAAAACTTCCTACGATGACATTATCTACTAATCGGTTAATTTGTTACAATACATTTGTTACACTTACATAAATGTACGCTTGGTGAGATAAAGGTAAGAATTGACTATTTTAGCTGGCGTCACGCAAATATATTTTGGGAAGGGCAAAGAGTGAAGTACGGTTCCCATTTTTTCATATGTACGAATTATTATTTTCCTTTTCCGAAAATGTCACCGCCCTACTTCACCTTCCAGCTCACGTCCTCGTGTGTCGACGGTTTCCTGACATTTAACGTGAGGCAGAACGTTCCGCAATTAAAAATACAGCGTAGAGACGTGGAAATAAAATAAGGTTTTCAAGCCGTGCAATTTCGCATCGACGCAGCGAGGCATTTTCGGTTTTAATTCAATTTCAACTTCGTGTCGGCCGAACGAGACGAAATTATACTCGCTCTCGGGCAGTCTCGTGATATTCGGCGAATAAAATTTCGACGACCTTTTCTGACGGTATGCGGAGGCAAGGGATGAATTGTTAAATATCATTGATGTGTGTCTCAAAAATGTTCACATTCGGCCACCGAGGTTCTCAAATATATACAGCAGATTGCCTGTAAGAAGAGTAAAATTGTAAAAGCGAAGATTGGAAATAAAACAAATCTTGCGGAATCTATTTGTAACATATCACTTACATCAGGGAAAGTTAAAATAAAATTACGTAAACAATACGGAGCAGAATATTATAA
Source organism: Anoplius nigerrimus (assembly GCA_914767735.1). Taxonomy (NCBI): domain Eukaryota; kingdom Metazoa; phylum Arthropoda; class Insecta; order Hymenoptera; family Pompilidae; genus Anoplius; species Anoplius nigerrimus. Next base: position 5,897,278 of record OU612079.1, on the reverse strand, counting down.
AAAATAATTCTACTTGACATAAGTGTTCTATCTGTAATTAAGCTTGACGTTAACTTTCATGTTCCAAGAAAACACGACTTGCATCACAATGTATTACGAAACCATCTGAAATAACGCTGTCTCTCTTCTCGAAAAATTTTCCCGAAGTTGTTGATTCGAACAGAAACCCTTCCATCCGCCTTGTCTGTTTCGTATTAATTCCATTCCATTATAACCAATCTGAATTTCGCACATTTTCTTCCACTTCTTGATATCAGTTCTCCGACGAATCTTTATTGTAGAGAACCTTTTCTAATGATAGTACTTATTATCGAGTGCATTAACTATACATAGGTCAATGCGTCTGAACTTTCGACAACATCTAGCGGTCGCTTACATTCAAGACTCAATTATCGACTGCGGACATTAGTGCTTTGAGCTATTTGTGAGCGATTTAAATACAGACACGTTTTCATAAATAATAAAGCTGCGATAAATATTCTGTCTACTCAAAGTGTCCCAGTCAATAGTTCTGTTCCCAACCGTAATATGCATGCAGTTCGATCCACAGTCTTAACCCTAACCGTCCCTCATTCTGTCCACAAAATACATTTTTACACCATCCACACTTATCTGTCCTTTCATTTATATGGAATAATCCTTATTCTTCAGTTATTCGTTTTCAACATGGAAGCATATATCTTTCTCCTTAAGTAGCACAATCGTCTTATCTTACCGTTACAAGTTCCGCTCTTTCCTTTTTTCCAAATTATGTAATTTGCAGCATCTCCACTTCACATCGCTTTCGACTTCTTATCCACACTTCTCATTGTGACTTCAAGTCCGTATGTGTTGCTAGAAACAACTAGTGTTGGACAACAGTCACATTCACATCATTCATATTTTGCACACAGGCACGCAGTCACACTTTTCACACCTGTATTTATTTTCTATTTTGTTAACATTTATGTATATATTCAGGGTGGTTTCGATCCGGTGGTACAACCGAAAAGGAGTTGAATCTACGTGCAAAAATAAGTAAAAAAAACGTATGGCAATTTTTTTTTAAACGCTTCCTTTTCGAGAAAATCGACTTTGAATTTTCGTCGGGTGCAAGCGCCCTAAAGCATGGCATTGTATATCTATATCTATCGCTTTGCGTCGCCTGCGAGTACGTTCAGGCAGCTATGACGTCACGATAGGACGCTTCGGTCTCTCTGTCGCGTATACCGGATGTCCCTGCCGGGCCTACTTCGATACTACGCAATGAGATAAGCCATCGTGCCGCGACCAAGATTCCTACAGCGCACCCGGTATATCGCGCTGCGCTCGGGTGCACTTGCACTTTGCGAAAATTCAAAGTCGATTTTCTCGAAAATGTAGCGTTTAAAAAAAAATTGTCATACGTTTTTTTCGTCTTACTTTTGCATGTCGATTCACCCCCTTTTCGGTTGTACCACCGGATCGAAACCACCCTGTATAAGAATTATCACAAGAATGAGAGAAGATATTTTAGAAAACATTTAAACATAAAAATTGAAGGGGTAATAGAACACAATAATACAAGCAATGTTTGTTATACAATTTTCCAATTTAAAAGGCTTTTCGTATTGTTTGGACTGGGAAATCCAATGTTGAGAAAAGGGGAGACCTGGCATCCTTCTCTCACCCAATCCTATCTCGCATATATGCAACTGTCAAAATCAATTGCCTCAGAACATTCTGAAAACGGGAAATGGCTATGATAAGATCAAACTTCGCCAAAAACATCCTTATGATCAAGCGACCAAGAGTTTGGAATAGTCGCAAATTCGCGAGAGTTGGGCAAACATCCTCTTCTAATCAAACAAAACGTACCGTCGTATAAAGTAAGAATCAGAATGGTCGCAAACTGGGGGAAATGTCCTCGATGCGGTAGTTTGGGGTAAGTGCGGTAGTTCATTGGGATGTGACAACGGCACGTTTCTTTCTTTAATTAATAGTCTCCGTCAACAAGGTCGGCCATTTTGGAAGGTCGCGGACTCTCAGCAATGCCCGTGGAGGCGGAACAAAAACGGGGGAATACCGGCTCGCTCGAATCCGATCCGTGACACGTAATTACGGGCGGATAATGAGCCGGCTTTTACGCTGACAGAAATGTTATTTCATTTCCGCCGCTGCTCGTTTCGTCCGTCGCGGCGAGGTCCGGGGGGATAGAGTTGAAGCACGTTTTGTCACGTTGATCGTGAAATTGATACAGCCGCGATGAGATTCGCTCGGTTCCCAACGAGAGGCAGGAATGGCGACGACGACGGCTCGTCTGAACTTTCAATTTGTCAGACTCTGTTTGCCGAGGGACCCTCGCCTCCTGTTTGAATATTAATTGAAAGAAAAGTAGTTCGGTAAATACCATTCTCCTCGCAGACTCTCGCTGACTCACTCTTTCATTTCCACGATTGTTATGGCAACCTGCAACGCGGAAATCGGATATTTATCTATTGAACGATTTATAGCATTTTGAAAGGATATCGTTTTATACTTCTTCTATTACATGTAAAGCTAGTACGGTGCGGTATTTTCGTGTTTCGAGTGGTAGTGGCATTTTGAAACATAATGCGCTTAAACGCAACAGCAAACTAAAATGCAATACTTGAACATACAAAATGGAAATAATCATTTAGCTACCTCAATAAGTGCTGAAGAATATTTCCAAAAATAAAGTGTGATAAGATAATAAATGAAAGAAAATTTATTATTAAGAAAAAATAAAAGAAGATCAATAAAAATACTTAGTCGGTTGTTCTAATGTTAAACAACATCCTTATTAATGTTCAAATGACTTCGAGAATTGTGTAATGTACACACGCGCAAGTGTGATTTTTCTGTGAATCCACCTACTCCACCTAGTCAAAGCGCAAACTACATAATTCCGTTTGTTCCGAATTGATACTCTACATCTGTCTCTCTGTATTCCGATGACTTTCATGACTTCCGCGAGTCCTATTCCAGACGCAGGTTGCGAGCAAGTGTAATTAGAGCGCCAAATAACAGAGGGCAACCCGATTAATGTGGTTAATTAAGGAAATAAATTGCACGTTGGTTTATTACGGTCAGACCAGATATTAAAATGCAAATTCTCGTCGGGGCGTCGAGTAGAGATGGGTAGACGACGGGGTCGTAGAGGTTTCGTCGGAAGGTTGTAGGAGAAACGAAGGAGAAAGCGGGCCAGCAAAGGGGATGGCCCAGGTGAACCCGGTCGTACATTCATCGTAATGCCGGATATTTTTATTGTGAAATAAATCAAGGGCATTATTGTCTGGCGCTACACTGGCGGCTTGGAGCTTGCTTTTCGAGTATGAGCAAATACACACACACCCACGCGTTACACACTCTGCCCTTTCCCTTCCCCTTGCTTTGAGAAATGCTTTTCGCGAGTGAATTTCAGTATCACGTTAAAAAAAAGATAAAACGTTGTGGCGCGGACGCCGAGAAATATTCGTGTGTGTAATTAATTAAGCTATGGAAGCTCTGAAAAGTAGATGAATGTAGTCGCGTGTATGTGTGTGAAGGTTTGGTATTCGTATACTTTTCAACGTTCTGGTGACTTCATTACAAATGCATGTATACGCGCATGTGTGTGAAGATGTAGGTATATGTAGATATGTAGAATTGCACATTCAAAGTAAGTTATGCAATTGAAACTTGTTGGAATTCTTTTTTGACTGAAATTGAAAAAAATGTTCCGCTGAAAAAAGCTGTAGTACGCAAGTGTTTTAATAATTTTGTAAAAGCACCCTTTTCGTAAATGTGATTATACAGGAAGAAGCTACTCTCGTGCTAAGATATTAAATCACTTGTTTTTTATGAAATTGTAAACTCTCTCAAATAAATTTCGTGTTTCGAACCATCGTTAAATCTTCATTTTTCTAGACGCAGCAAACTCTTCATTTTACCACTTGGTTTTCTTGTCTTTCCGTACCTTTCCTGACGCAGGCGAATAAAACGCGCGGCAATTTTCACTGGTCTGTAAAGTTGTCGATGTGTCGAACGCACTCATTTTTTACACCGATTTGCATCTGTCATCACAACTTCGAATTGGTGTTCTTCGTTTAACACCTCGGAAAAATTTGTATTAAGAGTCTATTTTTTGTAAAATCTGACAAGATTGAGCAATATAAGATTTGTATAATCGATTTTTTTAATTCCGAGCAGAAAAGGTATTCTTTTTTAACGAATTTCTCTTTCACCGGTGAATCCCTCAAAACAGTGTTTGTTTACATTAACATTTGCTGCCGTATTCCACTGAACGCTGTAACAACGTAGAAAACCAAATACCGTGCCCACACTCATTAAATAAAAATAATGGCAGAATGATTGCCAAACATGATACACCTATGTAAGAAAACTGTACGAAAAATTAGATAAACTATACTAACTCAACTTTGCTCTGGAATCTAACATAGCGCTTCTGATCAAATTGAATGATTAACGAAGTATCATGCAAGAAGTGGAACCTGAAATAATGTACCAAACGCAACAAATGACGAATACGATCAAATCTTTACTAAGGTATCATGTCACAGTGCTTCCCAGGCGCTACATTTCTACAGTAGCTTCCCTGTGGTTACTTGGAAATGACTGACGCCTGACTGGATAATGTCGTCGACCTGTCGGGAGATCAGGGTCAAAAGACGCGTTTCCTGCCGCGTCATCGGAGCAAAGGCCGGAACGACATTAAACCTTGCGAAAGGCCGACGGTTCGGTCGGAGACCGCTGGTGTAAGGGTGGTGGAGGGCTGTTGCCGAGTGTGTGTTGGTCCATTACCGACAAACGAGAGGCATCCGGACCTGCACGAGTCGCAACGACGCGGGCTAAGGGCGAAATGTGGAGCAGGAGCTTTATTGTTCGTCTAAAATGCTGACGATAAAAGCGTGCGAACAACAATGCCGGTCGATTCGTGGCGCCAATGATACCGAGACTCAACCATCCACCTTTCCATTTTTCCTACCCCTGAACTCACCCCTTCTGCTCGTTTGTACATTCGCGCGAACGAACTTTCTCACGTTCGAATTACGTTTCTTTGTCTATCGATTTTGTCGTCGTTACGCTCCTCCTCCCCAAGTTTCGATTCTCGGAGTCAGACCCTGTCCCTTTATTTTCTCCCAGGTTTATGCTTCCGCTATCCTGTTATGTGTTTCTATTTAAATTTCCTCGTCTTACCTAGTCGCCGGTATTGTACTCTTTCGTTTCCCTGTTTTGTTACGGTTCTTTTATTTTCTTTCCGTGTTACTGCTGTACTGTTCTTTCGCTCTCCTTATATTCCTCTATTTCTACTTCATTCTGGCCAAACTTTGCCCGACTCTATTCCTTGTCCCCTGTTGTAATTTTTGTCTTATTCCCCTCCCCTCGTTCAATGCTTCTTGTCGGTTCTTTAATTTTTCTGATGCCACTACAAATACCACATCTTCTATTGTACTTCCTTTTGCATCTTCATAAAGCATAGCACCTGCCTATATTCACGCCCACTGCTTACCAAAACAACCCTCTAACCGTTTGAGTCAGGTCGACTGGATTGTTTTTTGTCAGACAGCGTCCTATACTCGCATCATCATCAGCAATGCATCTTTCTGTCCTTTCGGTTCGTGTCACCCTTCGCATCATCATTCTGTATCATGGAAGATTTAAACGCTGATGACTCTTTTAAATCTCGTGGGAAAATGTCAACAGCGGCCGATATGAGCCCACGATGTATGTGTGACGTTTAAATTAAATTACTCACCCTCGTGATTTTTTTACCCGTTCTAAAATGCGGACACTCAAGTGAATGTTGCAAAGTGGTCAGTACAATGTTGCAGAGAACGAACATATCATTGCATTTAATTCATCGTCATAATGTCGAAGTTAATTTTATTGCAATTCCAGTCCCTCTTCTGTGAAGTTGCTTTCTCCAGCCATGTTGCTAACTGGTATTTATTGCGCCTTGAATGTCGCTGCGTCCGATGTTGTATTGCCGAATGTAGCGTTACAATACATAGCGTATTCTCTATAGGTCGGTTTCGCAACAATATTTGTGGTACTGTCACTTAAAAAGTGCCGCGTTATACGACAAGCATGACGAGGGGGTAACATAAGCTGTATACAAAATGACAATTTACGATGAGCACGACAGGCGCCTCTGGAAAATGCCAGGCATCGAGATACGCCACGTTTTCGTGCGGGGAACTGGAACATGGAGTTTGTCTGGGCATGGGGAGAAGGGAAGGAAAAAAGTGCATACATCGCGTAATTTCTTACACGCCCAACGGCCCTCTGTGAATGAAACGTCCGAAAAGAAATGAAGGAGGAACACAACCAGCCGCGGCAGGGCGCCAAAGGATTTATCTTTCCCTATCTCTCCCTAAATCTTCACCGGATTATTTTCCGTCCGGTAGTTTGCTTTCCTATTACGTGTAACGAGGCAGTGAAGAGTGGAGGCATCCTGCTGGGATGCAATGGACGAGTGAGAAAAGATGGACAGTGAAACTGTGAAAATTTATAGTAAAATGGGGTAAATGTGGGAAGAGGTTTGTATTGCGAATTCTATGGAATATGTGTAAAAATTAAGAAATTAGATCTGGATATTTTCTGTTGGACGACAAAAAGTAAAAAAGAAAAGGGAGAGAGAGGGGGGGGGGGAGAAAGAGAGATGGGGAGGCGACAAACAAGCAGAGAAAGAAAAGTATTACTTAACCTATTATATTAACCCAAAATATGCAACTTAAATGTTTACTTCAGTTATTTAAGCAGTGTGAAAACACAAACATAGGTAATATTTGTTATAAAGGGGAAAGTGACAACGTTGTTTTGGAAGGCTTATAATGGTTGCAGTCCTAAAATCTGCAAGATATGTGTGTGCAAAATACAACTAAACGTGATGTACTTGTCACTCAACACTTCTTAGATTATTAAATCCAATCCATTTACAAATTTAGATACACACCATCGCTGCACTTATCAAGATTACGAAAAAAACCAATCTTCCCGGTCTATACGACAATCCGATTGTCAAACTTAAATAGTTCTCGACTATAAGGCGGAAGAAAAAATGTAAAGAAAAATGGAAAAAGTCAAGAAAGCGCTAGTAATAAAAGGGGGCAAAAAGGGGAAGCAGGATAATTGCAGAATAACAATAAACTCGAAATTGCAATTTCGTCCAGGTCTCTCTTTGCCGTTGGAAAAAATTGTGAGTCATACTTCAGGAGATTCCTCAGTGTGCATTTGATCCGCGCCTCCTGGCGGTCCTCGAGTGCGGTCGCGCGTGCACCTTGGATGCAAATGATGCACTCTCCAGAATTAAAGCGTCTGATGCTGCACCTGCAGCCAGACTCAGCGAAGCGGGAGGGACGAAAGATACTCGTCTTTGGTGTACCTGCACAACCCCCATGTCTTAGACAGCGCCCTTTCTACCTTCCTTTTGTTCCATCTTCTTTATCCTTCTTATGTTTCTTCTTCTCCTCCTCCTTTCGTCTGTTTTAGTTTGCGCACTGCTTCTTATTTTTTCTTCCTTCAAATTTTATTTTCCCAGGCTGTGTTTTTCAGTTTTTACTGTTACACGGCTGATGTTGCGAAGCAATATTCTCTTTGTCTAATTGTAAGTACCACATCTTGCGTACATTGCGCAAATTTTAAACAATTTAGTTATTTATTAGCTTTAGATGACCAATATTCAATTGCAGCAGTTAAAAGTGTAATTCTCATTTATTAAAGGACTGCGATATGTTTTCGCGTCATAAAACCCGGTTGCCGCAAATTGTAGAGTGCAAATTTATATATTTTTTCGAATTTTTATTGTTATTAATTAAATACCACTTGCTGTTTCACGCACGTCGTTATTTTGATCAGTTCGACTCTGTACCTTTTCCGTTTCTTATAACTGTTGTTAAATTATAGAATAGAAATTTGTTGAGATTACATTCGCGATTTTTCAGTTATTGGTTAATACAATCAATGTGGTTGTCTCTATTTGACTTCCTTCCTTTCCAACGTCTTCTACGGCTCTTTGACGTACGTTCCCAGCTGACGACCAGCTACGGTATACCTTTGTAATGGAACCATTTCACACGCCATTTCCTGATTCTGTATGTTTGGCTTCGCCCATTTTTCTTGTCTGTTTTCTCTTTATCCTACAATTTTTCCTTTCTTCATCCGTTTACTGGCACTTTCAATCTTTATTCGAATTACAGATTTTTTTCTGAATATTTGAAGCGTTAACCTTCTTCACAATTGCACTGACAATTTATGCGGCCATGCTATTCGGCATTCAACTATTTTTCTTTAACAAACCTCTTTGTACTACACTCAACTTTCACTCTCTTCCCAGACCATCATCTCTTCGCCATCTTGCTCATTCCGTCTTCAGTTTCCCCTTCGATCTTTTCCATTCCATCAGTCTCTATTTTCTTTACAATTGTTACTTTTTTTCCGCATTCGACACATTCACTTTTTCGTCCTGCCGTTCGCCTTTTCGCTCCCTCCTTGCCCATGCTCCTTTTTCTCTTCCTGTTTTCTCCTTCCACTTCACAACGCTTTTCCGCCCCGAGCCAGACACATCCGTCTTTCTCCTTTCTATCTTCTATCCCAACCATGTATATCTTCTTCTGTCCCTACGTATCCGTCTTGGTGTGAGTCTCTAGCACTCCGGCCTCATCTTCCGATCGATTCGATGAGAGAAAATTTCCTTCCCGTCCTTTTCCGACCTTCACGATATTGTCTGTGTGTCTGTGCGGCTGAAACGCAAGAATACTCTATCCACCTATCTTACATCACTCTTCGACCCCCAGCCGTGTTTACCGCGTGTTCATTGCTTCTTCACAACCTTCCCCTCGTTTATACAATTCGATTACGGATTATATAAATATTACACAAACGTCTACCAGAATTTATAAGTAAGTGAGTGCTTTTCTTCCTGTTTACCTTCTCCTGATTTAAAGACTCGAACTTTTGCCCGTGGTTTTGAGTTCTTAAAAACGATAATATTTCATAGAGTGAAGTGTGGATTTTTCCGAACCTGTTTGTCGAGTTGCTCATTCCGTTTTCAGCAAATAAATTCGCCATAAGCAGGCTTGACTTTCATTACATCCTTATGAAAATATCCTGCCTCCTATTTTGTTGTACTCTCTGGAGCGCGTTGTATTATTCACTGTTGACAGCAAAATCCAAACGCCCGTGTACCACAGGTCTTTTAACATTCACCGTCAGGGAAAGATGAATGTCCTATATCCTATTGCTAAACTGTTTCAACTCCTTCCCACAATCAACACAAACAGGAGCGTGAACGTGACCATGAATATGAGCGTCAGCATGAATACCAGCGAGAATACGTCTCTGAATATAAACATGGTCTAGGCTTTTTTATCCACTATGCAATAGCACATCCCAAAATATGATGTGTCCTTCACGTTGCAACAGAAAGCAGTCTTATTGATTTAAAAGCTGCAGGCGGTCAACTGAAAGTACCATTGACAGTACATTAACTTTTCCGTTATGCAGGCAGCTATTAGATTGTCGTCTGAAAACTGTAGCACGACACTCCGCTGTCAGTGCCGTCTTGGAAGGTTATTTTATCCCTTTGACTGCGGCGCGCTCTCGGACGAATCCATCCATATGGACGGCGCGTTTTTCGCTTGTCAGTCGCTGCGAGTAGTCTTGTATATGGTGTGCCATTGTTGAGTTTGGGCCGCAACAGTGTAATATGAAGACAATTGATTGAACGATATTGAAACAATTGCCGATATTTAGTTGCAATGTTACATTAGACAACAAATTTCATGTTGAATCAGTTGGCAAAACAGTAATAAAAGAGTTATAGTTAAAAAATACAGAGGGCGTATATATACGCCTTTCGTATATATTGATGGTTTTGTAAGGGCGTATATATACGCCTTTCGTATATATTGATGGATTTGAGAGGGCGTATATATACGCCTTTAGCAGTCAAAGGGTTAAGTATAGCTCGCGCAGCTGGGTACATGCGATCCAACCTATCAGAAAGTATCCCAATCCCCTGAGTAAAAATTGAATTCAGGTACGGCTCGGTCGTCGGCTCGTTCACTTCGAAATTTGTATTTCCTCGTTGGCGTCAACTGACGAGGTGCGCGCGCCTTACCAACCGAGAAGTCGAGCTGAGCGCAATATTATTATACGATAACGAGGTGTATAGGGTCGTTTGATGGATGGGAAGCGAGTTTGACGGAACACGAGAGCGCGCGGCAAAGCGGGAGTGAGATGAAAACTGGGCCAGAGATCAGGCAGGATGGGAAAAAAGATATAGCGCTGCTTCCACCGGTGAACGAAAAAGAACGAAAACCTGTACATTGTCAGTCCAATTTTCCTCATATCGCGATATGCGCGCTTCTATGCGGATATTTCGGTTTTCTCTCTAGCTAGGCAATTTCATTGATTTAACGCGTAGGTGTACATGCTTTTCTATATTAATGAAAATTGCTTGCGTCCGGTTTTGAGATATATCGTACAATGCCAAAGTAAACAGTACGGATACACCAAAGTCATTCGGCGCGGATGTATTCGAAGTGTACTCGAGATTTATTATAGTGCTTCGGCTGAATACCTCCGCGTTCAATCATGCGCGGAAGATATGAGAAAAATGTGATACTGCACAACGTAACATCTACATACACATTTCCATTTGCGTGTAATCCGTTCTGATAAAGCCCTGATATAACGTAAGACCTCGAATGTATTCACGTGCCGAGAATATTACCGGGAAATACGTAAAAAGCCACGTTCAATCCGATTTCACTAAGGAGCCCAAGAAAGCTGAGAAACCCAAGGAGCTCGGGAAATGTGGCAGGCGGGCGGGGAAGGGAAGCGGAGATAAGAAGCAGAAGAGAATACGTGGAGGGTGGGAGAATATTCAATAGCCAGACTCTGAGAGCACCCCCTGACAGAGTCGTGCGCAGCGCGCAGACGAAGAACGGCGATCGGTCCTAAACGTCTCCGGAAATCCGTTGATCGTGATAGATTTGCGTATAACGTCCATAAAGTTTCAGTATAGTGCGATGTTTATGGTCTTCCCTTGTGCCCCGCGAGACCAACGCATCGCCTACCATGACCGTACGACTGTAAATCACCGTCGGATGCCTGATTCATTGGACACTCCCTGCACGTGGATTTTCATCGCACCTTCTACCATACCTAGGCTTACGGTCGATCGAACTTTCGTTGACACGCACCTTCTCACGCACTTTTCCGCCATCAACATTCTCTTTTTCACAATGTGGTTCTCCGCGAAATGATTCTAGACAGAAGAGTCTTCTATTCAGGGAGAAAGATATTCATTCTCTTTATGGTACTTCTCTAAATGTTCCGCATTTAAGTTGTTTTATTGACTACCAGTTCAAATCGTAGTCGTATAGTTTCCTTCTCTGGGTAGGTGGATTTCCTGCATGGACAACACGCATACTCATACGGCCACACGGTTGCAACGTTCACTGTTCTGATTTGCAATATGAGCGTCGTCTTCATTCTTCAGTTAAATGGACTGTCCAGATTTTTGATTCAATACGGAAAGTTCTAGGCGAGTAAGACTAGTTTATTGATTGTACGTTCGTTATTAATTACGTTTATAGGTAAGCTAGTTTTGTAGGATGACATACTTTTCATTTCGTGGGCGTGTAAGAAAACGTTTTTCATGCAGTGAATAATTAAAAGTGATTTATCCAATGCAAGGTATACGTTATAATTTCTACATTTAATCGTTCATTTAATGTAATTTACTATTAATCCAAATTACGGCGCACATTTAAACCATTCAATAACTCAGAAGTAAGTCGATTTCATACAATGAATACGACGTAAAAATCCGCCATCTGCCATGCAATATGTATAAAAGACTCAGTTTAACAATCCGCTTTATCGCTGACGCGTTCCCTCACTTTCAAACAATCCTACCGGCACGTAAAAAGCGTCGTTCCGAAAGAGCAAGAAGAGCGTCGCAAGTTTGTTTCGCGCCATTTCAATACGTTCCCTCGCAGGAAACGAGGACGAAGATCGCGGTAGAACTCATCGAACTTCTCTCCACGCAAATTCCGCCCCGATACCCCCTCGCGAATCCACTTCGGAATTCTCCTCCGTCCGACTTTCTTCTTCGCAAACTGAGTGCAGTTTTACGCGCGGGCCAAGCGTTTTTCTGAAAAGCGTTTCACTTCGCGCCTGCCGTACCGTCATTCGCGTACGACGAATGATCATTTTCGTTTATAGTGATTGCGCTATCCTTTCGCGGTATGCCCGGGAAAGAATTGAAGAGACGAAGGATGATCGTGGGCGTATAGGACGGCGTATGGGAGGAAGGAAGTGAGTAAATGGACGTAAAGAAGTAAGAGAGTCCCGTCGAACGTTCGATGCGTGAGGATTTCTGTCGTATATCGCGCTTCGAATCGGTTCCGATAAAATCGGAAGGAAATCAGGTCGAACGGGGCCACGCATCGGAATCGTCGTTTTTACGCCGACCAAAGAACTGTCCTCTCTCCCGCTCGGTTTAGTGCGGCAAGAAATTTTAGCGCGTTCTATCCGTCCGATTTAAAAATGACATTTCGTTTATTGACATTGCTTCGCCGATATCGAAGCCGATTCAGGACGCTCTCGACTTTCGGCGGCCGGGAATCCGCGGAATGGACTGCGTCGCGATGAAATCGATGATAGTAAAATTTCGTCGAACGGCCGTAAACTACGATTTGTGTATCGAAATTGATTTCGGAGATAGCGGGTTTTATTTGATTTTCCAAGAACGGTCGCGCTCTTTCTGCATTTTTATGGCTTCTCTCGGTGGACATGTGCTGAGAAGAGTGGAAATGAGAAAATTGTTATTTTGACAGTGGCTAATAATCAAGATTGTTAAAGATTTTTTTATTTTAACGGGTCTAGAAACAAATACAAATGTACATCATTTACATTTTATTAAATTCCAACCAAATAAAACGTATTTCTCGTGCATTAATAGGATGAGTTTTAAGTCAACTTTGTATACATGCAATTTGGTTTGAAAATACCGTTCTGTTTAATACAACACAGAAAATAAAATTGGACATTGCAATAAACTGTTCAAATATGTTATTTTTTGTAATGTGTGTTACACGGACTTTGGCGTGTAGCGCAATTTCCTATGACACGTTATATTAGCTGAAATCACAAGAGAACAAATTACTGTCAACGTCCAACTTCAAACAAAGTACAATTAACATCAAACACTAAATGAACCAAGCTCTTAAACAGAGAAAGAAGTGAAGTTAACAAAATTCTAAAGGGGCACTAAACCACTACTCATGCAGAAGAATGATTTTTATAGTGGGAGAGCGATGGCGCAGACCATATCCATCGCTCGTCTTTTTTTTATCGAACGCGCGTAAATCGCGAAATGTAGAGAAGAGCGCTTCCGGTTTACACTCATTGCTCCATCGTATAGTGAGCGTCTGATATCGTTCGAAGGTAAAGGAAAGGAAAGGTGCGCCGACAGAGGAATACGACTCTCTTGCGGATTCATAAACGGTAACTTACGTCACCTGCAATCGCAACCGCCACCGCCCACTTTTTCCGTTCAGCAGCGGCTGAAGAAAGAAATTTCTCACGGACGGTCTCGTTCGATCTGCGGCATTGCGTCAGCATTGATTCCGTCTGATAAAGCGGTGATACCAGGCAGATATAACCGAGGAAACGCACTTTCGATGACATGGGAACTGCCGTCCGTGCTGTAACGGTGTTCTATTGTAAGATCAAAGGTTCCCTAATACGTGGGATAGGCATTTTACTTGTACAATATGTCGGAATTGGCACAGAGATTTATTCCCGAATGAAATAATTTTAAATGCATTTTCCATTAACTGGACGTGAATTTTTCGTACAGCAGGTTTTTTTAATAGATACGTATGAATATTGCAATTCTTTCACGTTTAAACTGTGAAATGTAGATTGAAACGGGTCGGTTATATTCGAATACATTAATTACTTAAGGATATGATTAAACTAACAGTTATCGGATTTGCATCTAGTGACATACTTAACTTATGTTACAGTTTAAAGCTTAAAAATCTTGAACAAAGTTGCTCGTTCGAGAAACTCATGGCAGTTAATCAATGTTCTATCGCCCAACAATTACAGCATTATTACATATACCGACTTTCGAACATAGCGATCAACAAATCGACAACAATTTAAAAAGTACGGTTCGACTTTCATCAAAGTAGTTTTGTATCCAGCCTTAAATCAAAAGTTTATGACGTCAAGCTAGGGGTCAGAAAATGTTTCAAACGAAAATGCTTGAAAAGCTAACGGAATTGATTGACTCAAATCGATTGGTGTAAGGACCTTTTTCGCCACACGACAAAGTTTGTGAGTTCAGCCGTGACATGCGTCTCTTTACCGAGGGACACACTCTTTTACGCAGGTATGTACACGACACATGCACATACACGGACACAGGCTGTGTCGCGTGTAAACATATCATCTGAAGGACTTGGCGAACGCAAGGAAGCTTTACCGAAACTCTCGTCTTCTCCACCTTTATACGGTGCGCCAACCAACGCTAACTTACTTCTCAGTAACGAGACTTTGGCTATAACTTTTGAGGCAAAAAGTCGATCGCGCAGAAACCTTGCGGATAATTCCACGCAACTGACGCCATCCTCAATCGTCGAACTACTGACTGATATCAATGCCATATTCTAATCCTGCTGTACCTGAAAAAGGTCAAACATCTAAAGTGCAATTCCTATATGAAATAGATGTACTATACTTGATTATTTTACTTATTTCATTTTTTTATGTTTTTGCTAATAATATAGAACAATTTTGAATGTAATCGGTAATGGATTAGGTTTACGCCCTCCTACGGTAATTCAGTTAGGTACATTATATTTCATTCTACAGATTGCCATCTTGATCTATATTGGTCGTTTTGTACACTTTAATACATAATGGGCTTTTTTAGGTTTTAATTTGGGCTTTTCATTTAATGCTAAGAGATGCTTTGTTTTCAAATGCTCATTAAACTTACAAGACCTCTTTCTATTACTAATCTTAAAATATGCAAATGTTTTTACGCAATAGTCGTGAACTCTTCGCAAGTTGCACAACATTTTGTTTATTAAACTGTGAAAATCTTTCTATTTATCTCTCAGCCCGTACTTACACAGCATTTATCAATCACTTTCACAATTCAGTTTCCTCACCATGTAAACATTCTCAACTAACCCCACATCAACTTGTCGAAACATTTAACACGAACTGAATCACGATCGTCATTAGCACAATTGCTCTACGATCGCCGTAACCGGTAAACAAGCACAGCTCGTATTCTGCGAAACAGCTGGGCATATCTCGAGCTTGCAACAAGCAAATCGATGTCGCGAATCGGTTTCGCACTATCAAAGTCAGGCTGAGTAGTTCACAGCGCGTGTTAATTTAAGGCAAATCGTGCCCGAGGTAGCAAACGTAGGTATATGGCGATCGTGCTTAATGCCGATCAAACGTAATCAATCGCCACGCAAGAGTGCAAATGATTCAGTCGGGAGTCATCGGGAGTACGATCGCGATCCGAGCGTCAGGCTTTCTGTAAACGGAACATTAGTAGGATGATAAGCCTTTACCCCTGACGTGAAATCATTACAATGGACTGGCATCACAATGGGACTTTCCCGATCCATTGTTCGACAAGGACCGTATTCACCGCGCGATAACAAGCCCTCAACCCCTCTTTTCCTCTCGCCCCCCCTCCACCCTTATATCACCCTAAGCCATGTGATTATATTCCTGAATTAGCCGGACCGGGAAGAGCGTCGTCGGAGCTTTCTGTCGATTCGTAATTGCTCTTCCTTCGAAAAATTGCGATCCGATGATGGAGCTGTCGGTTCCGTTCCTTCGGTTATTCAGTCGCGCGCGCTTCCGCTGACTTGTCGATATCGATTTTCTTAGTTTTCACCCGGGTCCGTGCCACCGTAACGATCAGTTTTCGAACACTTTCGTAACGAGTAGTTAGTTATTGCCGGGGAGTTGAAGTTTGGAAAAACAGAAACAGGTGCGTTTTGTTAATGTGTGTCATTCTCGGGCATTTTGGTAGATATTGTAATATAACATTTAGAGCATTAACGTTAAAAGTATGCTTTATACAACACTGTCATGTTTGCGTGGTTACTGAACATTGTGAGTGGCCACAAAAAATATACATGCTGTTCTTACTTATCCTTTCTTTCGGTCTTATTCTAAACACAGGGGCTGATCATAGGCATAAACTCATCCGTGCATTTTATAACATTTTTTTTTTGTGTATTCCCAAATCTTTGCAAATGTCTCCTTAACTAAAATTCTCGGAGTTTACTCACATTGCACTTTTTCCAGAAATTCTCCCTATTAGGTATATTAAATATAGGCGAATACACATGCAACAGCGTATGTCAATAGGCCGGCATAACAGCAGTGCAAACATCTACGATCGACCAATACCCACGATGAACAATATACAAATGTTTCATTCACTCATTACATGTTTCTCTATTCCTGACACAAATATCACCGTAATTTCCGGCCTCAAAATAACCAACTAATCCCTGTCTCGTTTCACGCTACCAAGCAAAATTGAACGTATTTCCCGTGACTTCCGCCGTCATTACTATCGACGCGTGCTTTGAATGCATTTTCCATCGGTTCGGTATCATTATCCGGTAATTGCTACATTTATATCGGCCCGTTCCGCTTACGAGTACCGACGACCAGCGACGGTAGCAGAAACAGAGAGATTGCTATTCGTACCTTCCCCTCTCTCCGCAGAATTCCGCGTTAGGCTGCACGCTGATTCTCGGTTAACGACGACAATCATCATTCCGCGAATTACGCCCGACGTCATTATCAGCGTTTCAGCGGGGCATCGACGTGCGCGTTATCGTTGCCGGCGTTAACGTAAACAATGCCGTGTCCTGGTGGGCCGTGGTGCGCTGACGAAGGGAGGGGAATGGTCGCCGTGAGTTGGTTGAGGATGGGGGGGGGGGGGGCGTGACGACGAGCGGGAAGCTTGAAATGCCAGTTTGACGGAAAGAGATCGAAGGCTGCGAGGGAGGAAGGGCAACACGACGGATGACGAGCGACGCGGAAAGAGGAAATCATGGAGGAGGAAACCGATGGAAGCGGTACCGGGACGGCCGTATTTCGCCCGATTGTACGAACAAATGACGTCATGATACATCAGCACAAATTGATTCGACCGCTCTCGACTGCTGCGCGCAGCGAGCTACGAGGGCCGACTACCAGGCTGCTCGCCAGGGATGAAATAAAGAGCGAAGCAGAATGCCGCAGGCTTCTACTGACACGAGCGATATGAGCATTTCAAAGTATCGTACTCGTTTTTCGGCACTTTTTTGAAATGAACTTTGCATCATGCTGGCGATATATGCCGTGAGCGTGTAGAGACGTGTACTTTCAACCCTCGTATAACGAGTGAGATATATTCCGTACTTTAGGCATCTGTGCTGGATGAGTCGTTGCAGTGCATTGTATTTTTTTAAATTGCGGTTGCCCGTTAGTAATGGAACGGTGGTTTTCTTTGATTTGTTTTAAAGACGGTTCAGTTACTTAGTCAGGGATTTTAAGTGTAAGATGTAAAAACGGTAATAGGTATATACTACGTATCTGAACATGTAAAAGACTTGTCTCGCATTTAGATATGTTGTTCAGACGACATTTTTGAGCGTTATGCTTGTTATTTATTATAGGTATATAATTATACAATAAAATGACATTAAGTGTCTACTACAAACTTATCGGTGTCATATATATCATAAATACATGATCTGTGAACCAAATTTCTTAACAAAATGTAAAATATTTTTTAGGTCTAATTATTTGCATTGGATAACGCATTTCCTGTTTCTACTTTTGTTCTTGTTTAATGCCCAGTTATTTTTCTGTTCCTAACTGTCATTTGCCTAGTTCAATTCAGCTTTTGCAATGTTTAATGATTAATACAGTATATTTATCATGCCTGTAATTATGAACCGTTTTTAAATGTATACTAGCCCGTTGATTCCCGTAAAATGATCGCCCAATCATGAAGCAGGCAAAACTTCATTCATGCTATTCGCTTACGGGCACAGAAACGGTGCAGAGAGCGTACCGTCCCTAGTTTGTTTGCAGTTGGAACGTCCCACTATTGTTCGGCGACAAGTGCGCTCAGAGTTCGACGTGCCTGTAATGATGCCAATGCGTATCGACTTTTTCAACTCGATTAAACGAGCGCCGTTGGCGCGTTGCAACTGATGGCCGATCACGCTCGAATCACCGTAAATGCTGCAGGTTTCGTAGCGAGTTAGCTTTCTGCTCAGAAAACACGAACTTCGTATGCATTCGCTCAACTTCTGCGTTATTCAACAGAGAAATCATTATCAAAAGTTTTGGAACGATTATATCGCATTTTTCATAGAGGCTTGGGCAACCTCAATGTAAATAACCTGTACGTGTTAAAGTTGGTTTCGTAACATTTTGTCGGTGGCCGCGATGAGACTTTATTTAGATACAATATTATCAGATCGGTCAATTCGTACCTACGGTAATATGTGGAACGTATAATGCAAATGTATACACTATACAATATTCGTAAACGGCGACGTGTAGTATAAATATTCCACATTATGTTTCTGCCCTAGTTATAACAGTTTTGTGCCGTAAATCTGTCTGAATTTTTGGTTAAATTCGATCTGTTTCGTGCGCAGCAGAAGTTTGCGTGCCCGCGGGCTGGGACGGTGTGAAAAAAAATAAAAATTCGCCCGGTGACAGGTGGTGCGGACCACCACATTATACCGACATCGAATGCGTATCGAGTTTTCAACTCGATTAAACTTGCGCCATTGACGACCAAACAGCCGACGAACTATCACGTTCTAACGTAAGTACTGGATCGAGAGCTTCCATGAGAAGAACTAAAGGAGTTCATGGAAGTCCCATAAGGACCGGCAGAATATCGATTCAAGCCAAGCTCGGTTAAAACTTTTTTCGTCGATTTGCCTCAACATAATCAACTGCATGTACAGTATGAAACAAAACTCGTTGTGTAAATTTGGGTAATAAATATGGACAGAGCAAAAATGATTTGTTTCTAGTCAGGCTTTACACTGCCTTATCATGAATGTTTAATTTCTGAAGACTCTGTGCACAATATTCAGCGCCTATACAACGGCATTATACACTGTAGAACAACGTCAACAATTCCGAAAGTTTCGATAGATTTTGTAACTACTGTAATTTTGGTTGTGAATGTAATAGATGTAAAGTTAGCTGGACAACACGTTTGCACCCTGTCTTCGAAACGATCAAACAATTACACTACTTCTTCCAACATCTCCCCACACATGTGCAGTTACAACGATATATTTTCAGAAGATTTCGTCTCTACGGATGTAGAAACAAAGCCGCGCAAAAACGTCTTCTCGCAAAGTTTCCCGCCGAATTTCGCCCAGCTCTGATGATTTCGACGACGAAACGCCCGTATCGATTCAGGGCCGAATTCATAGAACGTTCGATAATCAAGGAAGCGCACCGAGGAGAATTCCCTCGTAAACCGAACCGTACCGATACCGTTCCTTGTGGCACAGGGCCATCTTCCCTCTCGTTCCTCCAGACCGACACTCTAGCAGCGTTTTGTCAATCAATCGATCCCGCCTCGGAACACACACGGGACGTCGCTCCTCTCGAATCGTTCGTCTGCGATAGTCGCGAATTCCCGTTCTACCCGCGGGTCTACGCCAGCGCAACAGAAAGTGAGGGAAAAGAGTGCAAACGAACGGGAAAAAGGAAAAGAAATAGAAAAAAAATATTGAACCTCACGCGAACCAATTAATGTCGGCGCAGATTTTGCCCCGGAATTTTTGCTCAGCCACACACAATGCTGCATCGCTCCGATGAGTGCGACTGCGCATGTGTGTGTGCGCGCGCGCGCGGCTGCGCTGGGGTGGCCTCCCGTATGTGTGTAGCGACTAATACGAGCGAGCCAGTACTGACACGCTTACCCGTCTACGTCCTGTCGATCAATTAACTCTCGCCCACCTACGTTGGTCGTTTACAACGCGGAAAGTCATTCCGTGATTTTTTCACGTACACTCACGTTCTTCGTGACACAGCTTCGGCCATATATACCTACATGTATACGGGATACTCCTTGTAACCAAGACCAGTTGTAAAGGCATGCTTTCATGTGGAAGGAGAGAAATATAATTCTACGCTGTTAAACCCTGCAAGCTGTTATTATTCCCTTGTGTGGCTTTTTTTGCGAACAATATTGTAAATACATCACTTCGCGGCAGACAATCATGAAACAAACTTAGTACTGGCTTACGGTATAATTCGAAAGGCCTCAATATGACGCTCAATAGATAATACTGTAGTGTTAAATAAAGATAGTTTTTACAATTTAAATAAATAGCCATCCGGCCTAGAATCAGTTAGGAGGAGAAATAATGAAACCGAACAAATTAAGACAATATACCTAATAGTTATTATTGGTTTTTTAATTATTGGTCACGCTACAATATTTGTGTAGAAATTACATGAGTCATCCCCACGGTTAAGTTTATTATATGAATAAAAAATGTTTATATCATAACTGAAGAGGACCCAAATAAATGTGGTACAAACATATAAATTGTAATATTTCTTAACGATCCTAACAAATTCATTGTAACCCTATTATTTTATGAATGCCGTCGTCCGTAGACATATTCATTTACGGTGCTGGCGTATTATAATTTTCATATTTGGATACGATAACATATTATTTGCGAAGGAATTTTGAAATTTTAACTGTTTAAGAAGGCATTTAAGGTAGTAATAGCTGTTTGTTCACCGTTTGTGTGTCCGTGTCTATACAAGTAAAGTCGATACTTCAAACGCGTCTCGTGCTTGTGAAACGTGTGATATTGATCCGTGCTTATTCTACCGTGAAAGAAATATTGTTGTGTCCGGAATTTTTATCGAGTCCATGAAAAAATGTCTCTTGCACATCGGTTATAAAAACCTGTTTTTGCGCCGGGTAGAATTTTGGTACCTTTCAAATTCATTGATGACGTGGCACTTCTGTTATCATTTGAGCCTGCTGTTCAGCGAATTCTATTTTTTCATAGCAATAACGCGTAGGTAATTATGCTAAATATTGATATACAAGGGAACATTTCTTTGTGATAGTTATTTGCAATTCACACAGATAGTGGCAGCGTATACGTACAGTAGGTACTAAAACCTTAAATTGAAAAGAAAGGACACGGTAAAAAAAGAAAAATAAATAAACTTTTGCTAACGTTAACGTAGTGCCCCGTTCAAAAATTTCACGAGGAAAACCTTGTACTTCGTGTAATTGACCTTATTACATACTTTCTGCTACTTAAGATTCTTCGTTATTATCATTTGCCTAAGTCGCCTTCTAGCAGACAATAATTTCAATGCTTTGGAAACTCTGTCGGTATATATCGTTCAGTTTTCACAATGTTTCGCTTTTCGTTACGGTTAACAAGAACTGCCGGTGAAGGACAATGGGGAAAACGATTTCACAAGAAGTAGGTCGTACAGACCAGTACACTTTTCTCCGTGCAGTTCTTTCGATTGACATTGAATCCGATGGGATACACGAATTTTCGTGTTCGAACGGAAGAAAATATCATTTTTTAATATGATCAAGTTCATTATCGTGCTCCATGCGTCAGTTATCCTTCGATTTTCGCAATAGATCGTTGTTCCATGCATATGTAACAGACAGACGAGGTGATATAATCGTTTGCCCAGCGTTACATGTTATTGGAAATAGTTTCCGTCATTAACATGTTTAATTTGTACAAAACTAGAAATGTTCGCTACCTTAGCAGCATTACATGAAGCTTGAGAACTCTTTGTACTGAAATGACGAGTTCAGTTTGTCAGACTGTGCTCATTATAGCAAAATGTATAATGACTAGGAACGTTCGACTCTGCCTTTGGCTCGTCTTGTCTTTTCAATAGCGGAATACATTCGTCTTCTACGTCGACGAGTTCTGAAGTAAATTAATAACATGCCTGGTAGACCTCATTGTATGAGTATGGCAAATGCACTTTGCGATACCGCGCAGTACACCCAGGACTCGTACTGTTATGAATGTCATGTCGACGTTCATTTAATAAAATGTGAAATTCTTTATTGAAAATCCTCGCTATCATAAAAGACACTACTTAGTACGGTACACATTTAATTTCGGAAGAATTAAAGTAAATAGAGACTGATACAGTTCTTAACATAGAGCCTCGATGTGAAAATGGGTCAGTCAACAATAAATGAAGAAGACAATATTCTATCTTTGAATACTCAGGTTTATGTCTGCGAAGATGCTGATCCTTCCATTCTAGGTCTAAAATGTGTTTTGCAATATTCGAAAAAAGTGTAACATTTTCGTCGTGGGCCATCTTTCCAAATGCTAAGTGCACCGCTTTTAATGACTCATCTGTCGCTTGGAGTTCCGCATAACATTCTTGTTTTTGCTATTTTGCGACTATAGATCCCGGTTCCTTAAAACCGCCGGATAGGTCGATCGCCTTTAGCGAAGCCTGGAGAATTCCCAGGAACAGCGATTTATCTTCTTACCGGACACTAATCCCTCTTCTCGGACGAAGACCTTCTCCCGAGAGTGCAATATCCCCCTTCTCCATGGCACGCTCTATCACTGTCCCCCTTTCTCTCTTTTCCTCTCCACCTCTGTCTCCGTGTATTTGTTTGTTTAGCTATCCGTCTACTTACCTGGCCAGATAGTAATCTGGCTACCTAACTCCCTAGCTCTTTGTCTCGGCAGACAACTGTGAATATAGGTGATCGTCCAATTAGTCTGTCAATCGACCATGGAGTTGTATCGTTCGACTGGGCTGTCTTCCTTGTGCTACTGGCAGTTCATCATGTTTTCATTTTGGCGTCCATCGCGCCAGATGGATGTCTCGTAGTTGGCCAACATGAGTGATGCATACTCATTTTATGAGGATTAGTTAAATCGAATTTTTTCATGGAGTGGTAAAAATTCAGAATATTCATTGAAGATCGATTTTTTAATATTTTATTTTATTTACTTTTCTTACTTTTTCACTATGTTTACACTGTACTTACAATTCAGTTAATGCGTACTTTGTAAAATATAACTAACAACATACATCGCGTTGATATCATGTCGTCGCATGGTTTCGCAACATAAAATCGATACTCTTACCTGCTCCTTCAACAGCACAGAATCAGTAAATAATGGTTTTGTACCTCAGAAAATTAAGAATTAAAATTTTATGGACTTCCCGAATACAATCTGAGCTGTAGCCGATATACGATTCTTAATCATAGGTACGGTGTAGTATTTATCCCACAACAAAGTTCCGAAGATATAATCGGTAACGAAACGGCGGCCCTACATAGATCATTCTGTGGTAAGAAAAGTTGAAGAAGGTGCGATAATGCTAGAGGTCGACCCGATTCTGGCAATATGCCGCAATCACCCGCGCGACATTAAGTAACGGCTCGCGCTGCCAGGAGGGTCGACCTCCTACTACACACTTGGTTGAGGAACCTGTTGCGCGTGTGGTCGAGGATACATGTGACGTCATGCGGATCAGCGGATACGATGCATACAGGTATGCATCGTGCTGTTCAACGTCAGCAGCTCGATGAGCTTGCGACTGCATATACGTGCACCGAAAGTGTTTTGCGATCGGAATTCTCAAATCCGTGTATGCGCCTGTGGTTGTATAACGGATGCGCTGAATAAGAGTTCAAGTGAATATAGATAAGAAAAGTCCGAATGGAATAGCGTGTTTTGTACTTAGTCATAATGTAGAATCACGATCATATTTTTTTACATATGTGTATTTTTAACTACGCATTAGTATATGACGTGAAAACAAATGTGACGTTTTAGTTATTAACTACATGCTAGCATACCATAAGAGAGACTACCACAAACGATTGGTTTGTTGTACGTTATTTGCTAATCGCTAGTGGAATATTTAACAAAATATTAAATCCATCCTGTTACGTATTCTGATTGATTAATAAATTGATACTGCTGAATGAACGGTAAATTTTGCTTTGCAGATTAATCATTGCCAGAATGCTGGAAATAAATTATTGTTCTGTTTTTACCAATCTTTGCAACGTTTTACGTATTAATTTCAACTCTGATTCTTTGAATTATCCAATTTCCTAGAACTAAACTACATGGTAATATTTATTGGAATATCAATATTGCATTAACATTTACAGTGCGTCAATAACATTGGCTAATCAGATTTCTTTGCTTTATGTTACAGGTAAGTCCAGAGATAATAAAAACAATACAATAGAAACAACATTCATGTGAACGGACCATATCACTATCGACATAGGAAATTATGTGAATAAAGGTATTGTTTTCAAAAATTACAAAGCCAACCGAAATAATCTTCGGAAAGGTAAATTTAAGTAAGTTTCAAATTCACGATAAATCGAGATTCAATATCAAACATATATGTTAACCAAAAATAGCCTAGTGGCCGAGTTAGTGTGTCGGCGGATTACAAGGTTACTGGTTCAAAAGTCATACCAGCAGAATCATTTTTCCGATTCTACAATAGTTATGCCACCCTCCACTCACTGCACTTTATCGTTTTTATTCGTAGGTATGTCACGCAGGTACGCATTTGCGATTACTTCATGTACCTATGCATTACCCGGATTAAAAGGATATCCTACAGATAATTTAAAAGTACAAAATGGATACAAGTTATGTTTATATGTAACTTTAACATTGTTCAGAAAACGTAACTATCGGCGATTTCAAACAAATGTTCCCGTTTCAATCGAAATACATATGTACTTTCTTCTAAATCGTCATAATTAATGACTAATTTAACTTGTTTATATGAGGGTAACCGTTCGAAATGTATTTAAACTACTTTAGTAGTGATGTTATTAATCTGATTAAGCTGTTTATCTGAATCTCATCCTGAGAGCACGAACTCTACTGACATTTGGTGTATTCACGAAAGTGGTCGAGGAATGTCGACACTACGAAGAGTGGGTGGAACAAGGCAATGCCTCAATGAGAAGGCCTAAACTCGTCGCGGACCGTCTGGCGAGGGGCATCGAGACGGATTTAACGGATCTAAAAGTTACGAGCGAATCACGCGCCTCATAAGATCCAGACCCGGGTTCGTTATTCCGCTCGTAGTCGAGAGGCGAGACTCGGTTATCCCTTAATCCGGGGATCAACTCTCAAGGCTTTAATCTCCCGATTAGACTCTGGTCCTTTGATTTCTCCCGGCTTCGGCAAGGGCGCTAGGTAAGGAGCGGACCTCCGTGGACCGAGAGAAAGATGGAAGATGAGAGGGATACGGAAAGCAGGCGGACCGGCCGAAGGATGATAGATTAGCTTCTCGCTGTTTTTCTTCCCAGCCCTCCGAACGACGACCGACTGTCATTGTCGGTAGACTTCATCGGCTGCGTGGGACACTTTGGGATTAGCCCTTAGTGCTGATCGCTCGAGAACGTCGGTCGTCGGGGTAATTATGGGATAGACGAGACGTTAGATGCTAATTCGCGTTGGGTAACGCGCGGCTGCTCGAAACTCTTCTCGACGAATTATCCTGTCGTCTAATTTCGGCCGGCGCTCGCCAATCGGGCAGAAGTCACGAGGCAATCGACGTTTTCTCGATAAGTGTACGGTCAAAGTGGATGGATAGCCTGCTGGATGGGTGGTTGGTGTGTACTGGTGTAATTCGATTCGAAAGTGGATTGAGAAGCGAGTCATCAGGACGATAGAAGGTAATGGACCGTTGCCAGTTGTTTTGGGAGAAAAATAAATATCGTGTTGGAATGAAACTCGTGCATCACTTTCTTTCAGTCCGTTTTGGAAATCTGTTTGTTCGTATTTTGCCTCTATTTGATTCATGTATAATGATTAACCGCGTATCTGTTAAAGTAATCTGGAATTATAACAAACTTTCTTCTTATGCATTACTTTCTTATGCATCTCTCGCATTACTTCTATTCTCGGTTCCATCATTCATCACCAGCATTCGTCACGGAAATATTTATTTGGGCTTTGCAATAATTAGTTATCTGTATGAATTTGCTGGAGGCTTGTAAAAAATGTTTCTGCAATCCACTGCAAACATTCTCTTTTTCCGCATCCAGCCTATTCAATAATATCTTATGCGACGAAAAAATCCACGTTTTTATTGTTCAGCGCCACAACGCATTTTTCCAATCCTTCCTAACACGTCCCGTCCCTGCAATAATTCTTTATTACTGGAAATCAGGTTACTCCCGCGATGACAGAAGGATTTGGCTTGAAAACGAACAAGAAAGTTGAGATCAAATTAAAATCGCCACACGCGCGACACGCGTCATATTCAGCATGCGCAGTACCCGTCACTATTTGCATATAAAGCGAAACTTGGACGATGTCGACGTATCGATTGCTCACATTTTCACGGCAATCCGTCAGGTGCATTCGGGCGTGCCCGATGTAACCGATCGCGGATGATCGGGCCCGGATTCGTGATCGTAAAGAAAGGAAGAGGTAGTTCAGCGGGCGTACAAAAGGGCGTACAGTTCCCAGGCGAGCAGTAATCGTTTTTGCGGCGGCCGTTGTTCGCGCAGATACTCGTGCTCGATTCGCGAACCTCACCTATGCACGACTCCACGCCACATCGACCTCGTGTTCTACATGACGGTACATCTGTATGTGTACCGCTGCCATCTGCTCCTCCAGTCTCCTTTATATGCGTCTCTTTTTTTTATATACGCATGTGCCGAGCATTTTTGTTTCATACGTGACACATGTGTGCGTGTTCTGCGGCATACCTAGCTCCCGTCATGACCTCGTACGTGTGGGCACGAAGAAACGCTCGTCATTCGTGCTTGGTCCCCTGCCTTTTCATCGCTGGATCAGCGAGCTCGTTTCGTACTTTGTTACGTCTCAATTGCTGCGCTGTACTTTAAACGACCCGCTTCTTGACTATCACGACCCGTGGCTTTTTTCGTCGGTTTACGATGTCTCTCCGACTTCATCGCACCGAAATGTCCAACCATGCATGGCTTTGTTCTACTCGGACATACTTATCACGACGCTTTTTGGAAATCCTTTTTGGCTGCAGATTGGGTCCAGCTTCATAATACAGAACGAATGTCGTGGACAAACATTGCCCATTTGGGAAGAGTATTCATTTGTAGTTCTACGTATTTCTCTATCATTTCTATGTATTTCTATTCACGCTCCGTAAATATTTCATTAAATTCTGCGTTTAAGAGTGACTGTACTGAGTCGAGGAGGATGGAGAGTTGGCAAATGTCATCGGTATGAAGAGCTTTATATTTGACTCATTGTCAGTCAATTAGTTGGACGCTGCTCTGCTCTGCTTCAGGCACAGTCAACTTTGATGTACTGTCAAGCGACGGTTTTTCGGCGCAATCATCTTTTTTTAATAAATATGTTTTTGTTATTCGCGACAAGGCAGGTTAGTTTTTTTCGAGTGTACCTAGATTTTGTTTCTGGGATGACATTTTCTGGATAGAGTGTACCTAAAGCGGCTCGCAAGAAAGAATTATTTTTTTTTTAACTATTTTTTAGTTACAATATTTTATAAGTTTAACATTATGGTTACACATGTACATTTTCATTAAACGTACAGAAATTAATCTTTTGTTTATCTCATACGCCGTAAAACAAAATACGAAAAAAATAAAATGTTGATAAGGTGAAATTCCTTGGCGAAAGCAGGACAAGCCCGTAAATTTTACACTTTCAGGTTAGGGTCACATTACAGCTTTAGGTCAAATTTCTAATGCCTTTCCATTATTTTGTCAAACGATCTATCGTTTCTATTTGTGCACTCTTTAATGCATTTGCTTAATGCGAAAACTATCATCCGCTATGCACACATTCCATACGTAAAGCATAGTCAGTGGTTGGATGTTATCAACGGGCCGCTACACTGGGTTCAGGCCACTTATTGCATGCGGTAATCTGTGCATGGCATTACGGTCGATCCTCTGAATCCCGAGATCTAGATCCCGATCTAGCGATGCGCGGGCGCGCATTGCGTTGACGTGAATGTTTGCATGACCCGCTCGTCATTTCCTTTTTTTTCCAGCCACTTCCCTTTTAAATATTCCACGGCCGGCGACGTCACGGTACAACAACCGACAACGCACCGATGCCCGGAAAATATACTCTGCTCTCGAGCTGCAGCGCGGCCTGTTACGCGTCGTTTATTTAATAATGCGATGCCGTCGGCCGCGTTTTCGAAAGTTGCCAAAGGACGACTCTATATTGATTTAAACGGTATTCGTAACCGATCAAATTACAATCACTTGATTGAAAGGTACAATTTCCCTTATTAGTCATAACTTCTTGTTATTTTGGAGAACAATTTTTTCAATTGGACTCAGTGGATGCAGTATCTGTTAACGGGGACGGTGTACTTGTAAAATGTATGCTCTAAGAACAAGAAAAATAATAATAGTGTTTAACGTACTTTTCTTGCCTCCGAAGTGAAAAGCATCATCGTATCAGAAACTATTCCACAGAAAATTAAGGTACTTTTTCTAAAATTGTTCTCTTTATATTGTTATGTTGATGCTTGGTTTTAAAATTATGCAGTTACAACAGGCAACATTAATGAAGAACAAATGATTGATTAGTTACATATTAAAAGCGATATCTTTACCCACAGAATCGCTGGTTTATTCCTTTTCCATGATACTATCCAAGACAGTTTAAAAGAATCTGCTAATTTTACTTACAAAAAGAGTGCATTCTTACAAATCATTAATATTGTATATCGTTAGTTTCGATTATGTTCAAACTACAGTTTCAATCAGTAGCTTCATAGTACCACGCATTGGTCAATAAATTGAATTGAAATGCTTTAATTCATGAAGAGAGTCAAATGGAAGTTTAGTGTGGAGACACGTTCATATTACATGTTCTCCTCCTCAATTTAGTAGACCTTTCAGGACCTGAATCAAAGATAGGACTTTGCAAACGAAATGGACAGGAGATGTGATGACTAAATGCCTTTAACTTTCATCAATTTAACGAACGTGTAACTGAAATCGATGTAAAATATCAGAAGAAACCAGTCAGTAGATTAATCTGTAATCGAACGATCAAGTTGGTGATCAAATAAATATTCTTATGTAGTGGTATGAGTTTTCCAAGCATTCTATAAGTTCAAATAGCAAAAAATGTAAAATAACGTTTAAAAACTCATTTATGTTCAAAGCTGAAAGTTGACGTCAATTTTTGTTGATCCAATATACAACGCCATACTTGATTATGCCCGAGTAAAAAACGCCTGTGAGAATTAATTTGGAACAAATCTATTGAAAGATCAAAGCAATACACTAAAAGGCTCTCAATCTCAATAGAAACATTATATAAAACCAACCTGATGATTTCTAAAAACGTAAATGTATGTATTATATGTCTGTGGCAATAATAATCTGGTGGAATCTACCTAAAGGAATACTATTTCTACCAAGAACAATTTCAGATCACTTTAAAGCACAACCTATAATCTCGATACATATGAGACACTGGCGTATTATCTGTTGCAACATGCATACGAATGTGTAAGTGTGCAAGCTTGTGCGATGCAGTGCGTGAGTGAAATGTGCGCATAACCCGAACTTCTTAGACCTCACATGCCACAAGGATGACAAACGGAGTCTCCCAAGGATCAGTCCTCATTGTCAGTATCATCTTATACCTAATATCTTCATATACCACAAATCTATAACAGCCCACACGATTCTACATGAAAGTTGAACATTTGAAATGTAGGTGCAAACCCAAAGACCAGATTTATCCAGGCACCGCCTAATTTGACAGATAGAGAACTTCTTTTACAGTGCTTATTCTACTCGAGATAAACCACGTCGCTAATGTCTAACGATCAATGTAACGTAAAATTTCAATAAAGTGGAAAAAAAGATTGGTTTTACTTATCATCTTATTATCGTCTTATATTTTTGTGGTCCTACACTGTATGTACTAATAACCCGACATGAAAACATACGTGATAAGATTTTTGGCAAAGCGTGAACAGTCAGAATGGATTAATCGGATAATGGACGAGCAAAGAATAGCTTTTGCCATAGGTTCCTTTTGCTTCATACTTGACATTCGACGCCCTCGACTGAAATTCTCGCCGGCAGCATTAGTCTGAACCGTGGCCTAGTAGCTCATCGAAGAGGCCATATCCGGTTCAGTCGGCAACCGCGTGAAATGTCGATTCGACGGGCGACGGTTCGACGATGGGAATGGGAGGAAAAACGCGGTCTCGATGGTACTTCCGCAATGCGCGACAATTAGAAAAACTCGGCCGCCAGCGCGATGGACTCATTCGCTCTCTACAATCGTGAAACCGATGTTGCTTCAGCGCTTCGAAACTATCGATTCGCGTAGAAAAAGTACTGCAAGTTCACCCTGCGAGCACATTTCGCACGTATTTCCTTTAATTATCTCATCTTCCGTCTAAAAAAATATTCCCACGCCCGCAAGTTCGTCGAAGTCAATGTTATCGCGAGCGGACGTAAGAATGTGTGTAATTAGTGAATTAATAACGTTCGGCAGTGTTGCCGTCGGGGATGGAAATTCTGATGAAAAAAGTCTTTGAGCGAAGGGTATCTTATCACAGGTACTTATGTAAACTTATTCACGATAAATTACATATGCCAATTAATTATTTACATTACATTATTATTAACCTGCCGATTTTATTTGACTGAAGGGCGTTCATCAATTCCTTATAATTTCGCAATTACTCGATTATTCGTATGTAAAATAGATCGTGTGCGAATGAACTGACAGGTGTGATATGTGTGCTTTTCCGCCTACTGCTCTACCCTCCAATATTCGCCACGTTTTTTTGCATTTCACGAACAAAGCATTCGTCAGAAATCGTTTCTTCAATATTCGCAGTACATCAATCATCCGACGCGAAATCGTAATAACATCTGACTGATATTAATAACGCAGCAAATGGGACTCGCGACTGTTCTAACTCCGCCGTTTTAGCCTCTTGCGACTTTGTCAAATTGTAATGTGCGCTAAGTTCAACCTCAATTACAGCCTAGGGAAAGATACGCTAGAGAAAATGGAGCAAATGCGACGAAGAGGGGGGAAGCAAGAGCAGCCCGAAACTTGCTAAAGGAAATGAGAAAGTGTGTGTCTGTGTGTGTGCGCGCATGTGAGGAAGAGAAACAGAGACAGCGCAGGGGTAAGAACGGAGATACCGAGAATGCAACTGCACTAAAAGGAAGAGTCGTACACGCTTAACACGAAGTTTTCCGCAACTGTTACAAGGCTATTCTCTCTTTCTGACCGCTGCTGTGGACCGTTAGCTACTTGCGAAATTGCACGTACAGGTGCGTGTTTCAAGGAACAATAACGTGTAGCACGGTGTTTCCGAAAGTCATACAGGACTCGCATACCGCTTTTGGGTCACGATCTCATTGACGTTACCCGTGGGAGCAAGAAATGGAGCAGATTCTACATTTCGCCAGTCTTTTTCACCGAAAAATTGAAGTTAGTAGACACGTGTAAATGATGTGATTACTTCACGTTCGACAGGTTATTGGGAAGGAATAATTTAAGGGTGTGCGAAAATCAGCAATCTGCCCAAAATTACTATATTTGTTTCGTTTATTCTATTGCAGAATTAATATTTAGGAAACAATATACAAAGAATATTGGCAATTAAGCAATTTGAGGAAATATTTACCTAGTCTGTACTGATGAACATGAATGTTTGGAATGCGTCAGGCGCATCATCTTACCCA
This sequence comes from Anoplius nigerrimus, assembly GCA_914767735.1. NCBI lineage: Eukaryota > Metazoa > Arthropoda > Insecta > Hymenoptera > Pompilidae > Anoplius > Anoplius nigerrimus. Next base: position 5,865,468 of record OU612079.1, on the reverse strand, counting down.
ACAGCCTGGATTCGGGGAAATGAATTGGTAATCAGTAGCTAGGGGCTGTACGGAGAAACGTTTGCGTTAGATTCCCGTCATTAGAGATTCCGTTTGCAATAGAGCGCCGCCGAATGCTTAACTATTAACGGAAACTCATCGCGGCCCTCCTGATCGTGTGTCAGCGTTAGATGACGCGTCGATATTGACGTCGCGAATTGTTCAAACGCACGTAAACACGTACCTCCAATCATATATGTACATTTGTCGTGCCTACGTAGAAAATTCTGTTTCTTTCAATATTACGTCTGAAGTTTCAAAGCTGAGCAGTTTAACTTAAGATACCATTCCCGTCGGAAAATGAACAATGCTATAGAAAACGAGGGGAATAAACGTTTGTGTTGGAATTTATAATTTACATTATATTAATTCCTAACGTTGTCGTTAATTTAGCAGTTAGACGCAGAGCGAGCTCTTTGAAGTTTCTAACGGCGACGTTTCGGTTTTACGTCGGAACGTGAAATTCTGAGTCGCTTCCGGATTTCGTTGAAACGTCCGTAACGAGGCAGCGAGGTAACCATCGCAAATAGGACGACGGGTTCGTGTAACTACCAAACGTTACCAACGGACTTTTGTAAATATTGACTCCTTGCCGACCTGTGCTGGACAACGACGTTTACAGCGTAAGCCTGTTAGGGCCGTATTGCCTTGTCCTTGGTCTAGGTCAGGCAGCTGATTAACGTTATTACACGAAAACGTATTACACGCGCGCCTGGACGCGGTTCCTTGCGCGAGACGTTGAGGCCGGCGTCGTATGAGGAACGTGTTAAACGTTTCCCCATCTAAACGGGTAATTCAATCTTCTTGTCAACGGTCGCTCACTCATTGCTCGACTCTAACGAGCCGGCGATGCGGATATTAACTCGAGCGGCGTAATTGACGTATAACCGATTAAGGTGTGCGATCGCAACGCGTATGCGTCAACCGAATACGCCTCGAGAACATTGGGCTGAGCTGGTCATTTCTCTGACTTGGGGTACGTTGTGCTTGCCAGTTGTCCAAACATTCACTTTACTTTACCAGTCAGATTCTCATGGAAATGATTATTGATTAACGTAAGTTGTTTCTTTCGAATAATTTATTTTGTCGAGCTGCCAATCGGTAATAGCACGTATTCTGAAACGTATGCTCGCTGTTTCTTATATTTTATTGCATCTTCATTTTACTGTGACTTCAGGCTGGTTTTTTCTCGATTGTTGGCTGGGGAAGACAAAGAGGTCAATGTATTATCAAAATTTATTGAAGCGACTTGTGACTGTGCTTATACTTATCGTGTTTAATTTACTTTGTATGTAACGTTTGTTAGAATGGTTTGAAGAATTATACAAAGAAATAAGGATAACAAATACCTTTATCAAGAATATAGTTGTTATTACTATTTATATTTTAGCCATAAATATAAAATTTATTTAAGTACACGTCCTCATAGTACTTTGTACCAGACAATTTTGATTTTAATACTGTATACTTACAACAATCAATTCGCTATGGGCATATCTCTGAAGAATCATGGACGCCACACCTTTGGTTCTCCCAGCCCGTACATAATCAGCTTCGTCAAATCGTGTAATTATAAACTTCTCAATTTATCTATTTATATTAATACACAGAACCAGGTAATATTCTATAAACTCATTATTTGACATGAAAACTTTTGTATTTGTGTTTTATCATAGGGGATACCTTTACATGACGCGTAAATAATTTATACCCCTCGTGCATTCTCATTTTCGTCCATTACACGTTTACCAAGTACAGAAGGAATAAGATATTGACACCGGCAAGATGGTTTGGTAAAAATTGTGTTACAACTTTTCTTCGGAAAACTTTCGCGTTCGCCGCTTAAGTTGTCGACGTTACAAGTGAAGAATCACCCTTTCAAACTCTGCTCGAAATTCATTCGTTACATCTGACGCTTGCGAGGAGTTGATTTCAAAAGGAATTGCTCTCCAGGGTGTACGGACATGAAAAGATAATGGAACGTTCGTTTCAGAGCCATTGAAAGTTTCGAAGCATTCCAACCTGTTTTATGAACCACTGCACTTCACTGACGTTACACGGAAGAGACATCTCGAGTATATCGCGAGTACTTTCCCTTTTCTGTCAATATACTAAAGTGTTGAATTTCGTAACTGCCCTTAACAGTGCTTGAGTTACAGGCAATTCCATCGTTCTTGTCCATTTTTCCCAAAAAGGTATTATGTAATAAAGAATTTAAATACTGTAAATAAATTGATCTTTTTCGCAATAATCAGAGAGTAGCTTGTGACACTAATCGCAAGGATAGCATGTTTAATCTTTGGTCGCTTGCAATAATCTCCAACCATTATCTGCGGGCAAGAATTCAGAACCCTCCATAAACTCATTGGGCTCGTTCACGCAATCCCAATAATAATGGTCATCTGTTTTTCTTTCCTTTTTTTCCTATACAAATCCTTAAACTTTGAAATCGTAGTACACAATACTCCTTATGTCTCTCAACATATCCTATTTCTTGAACATCGCACACCTGCTCAATAATTGGGTAATATAGGTAATTTTTTCCGGCACGCCGGAATCCGCGTTTGTGACAGGGTTCAAAAAAGTCAATGCACAGACGCAATTCGAAGAACATCCAATTGTCAAATCCTTGATACTCTACACAATAAACTCAGTTCATCGTTAAGACTCTGTAAAATTTTATTATTACATCAAGGTTGCCAAATTGGGGTATTCCGTAAATGAAACGTCTACAATTTGTAAAATTCCCTTCTGTAAAAATCATACAAAATTCGTTTGTGGTTAGAACCCGTACTTTTGACACAACGAACACAACGAACTCAAGTTACATCTACATATCGTAGAGAAAATTCACTATCATATACAGTGCAGTTCAACGTTGCTTTTTCCTTGATTTGGCAATCGATATTAGATTTAGATTTCAGAAAAAAGCTCGGACAGCAGGTACCCTAAACATTCCTTATTTCTCTTGCCTGACCGATCTCTAACTTTCAAAGTAACTGCGTGTATCACGCTCTAAGTGTTGTGCCGCGCTCGAATATTCATTGGAGTAACTTCGCCGCAAAGAATGCGCGTAATTACTCTTCGTTAAGTTTTCAAGAATCTTTGACGTGCCGGAGACTCCAACTTATCGAGGAAATGACTTCTCCCGTTGGCGGTCTCTTCTCCTTACGTTCGATGAACCTGTTGCTTCACTTGTCGGCCATGCGCTCGCGAGCCAATTCGTTTCGCGACGATAGGGGCAGGAGATAAAGCAAACCTAACGTCCGAAACGTCTAAGGGAAATTGGACGGAGTCGATTGTTACCAACCTTCGTCCACTTTCCTCTCCGAACGTCACGGCGAAATGAAGGTCCTTACTGAGATTAATTCTAGCTGCTCGAGTGGGAAGAAATTCAATCGCCTTATTCTTTCTTCCCATTATCGACGTTAATGGTTCGCTGCTCTTTTTTTTTTAACAATTCCCAGCAGTACAATTTCACTTCGAGTTATTTGCGCACACTTTAATCTAAAAATGTATTAGGAGTAGTCATAAACGCGAAAGTACAATTATACAGGAACTCCATGTCACGCAAATAAACGACAGATTATAGAACAGACCGTTCAGTAATTTCAGCAAAACATTTCAATAATTCAAACCATCCGTAATAATTTCCTGGTACATAATGCAAGATTCAATATCCGTAACTGACTAAACCAACTGATATGCCGCTAGTTTGCCAGACGTCCATACCGTGGGTAAATTCCATGTAATTACAGACATGCTTAATGTCCTTCGCGGATGACATTACTCGAAAAAAAATACGCATCATATTATTAGAGAAATATTGCCATGTCGCAGGAAAAGAGTCTGCCAAGTGTACTGAAAGCCGTTTGTCTGCACGGCCAACCAGGTTACCGAGTTACACCGTCGTTCATAGAACTCGGCCAATTCAGTGCCCAAACGCACAGAAACGACAAAGAACCCACAAAGGCGAGTGTCACGGGCGACCGAGGTCGTGTCAGCCGTGACGCGGTTTGGCTTATCACATCCTTTGTTCGAAAGGTATAGGGCACAAAAGGTGAGGGATGCTCATTGTACCTGACAGAAATACGACAGGTTTTACCCGTATAAAGGGAATTACACTCGCCATTAAATAGATAATTTTGCTACCGCCATTTTGCATTCATTTTAATTTTATTACAATTTTATTAAATTCAATGTATATCAGAATATGTCAAAATGAAAAATTACCTGGCTTGGAACCAAAAAAGAAGATATTAGCAGCACGGGTGAGAGTCGTATAAAAGCTTCCATTATTCTACTCTAAACTAATCAGCCTGTATTCTTGAACACAATTACCACCACAGCAATAAACAGCATAAACTATCCACTGAGAACAAGAGGATAAAGGTTAGGCTCTTTTCTGAAAAATGGCCGTCTGTCGCGAAAGAAATTTTCGAAGCGCAGGAATCAACAAAGCCTCGACCAATCAATTACAAAAAAGGAGACAAGCGCCTCAGCGTCGTTCGAGAACAATGGCGCGTCGGCTTAAACACAGAAAGGTTCGCGGGTTGAACGCAAGCTGAACACGGATTGAGCAGGGCTCGAGTATGGCTTGAACACGAGTTCCATCGGCGGCGATGTAAGCGTCGCGCGAGTTACTCTCGCCTCGTCGCTCGCGCTGCTTCCTTGTGTCTGTCCGTTCGCCTCCACGTGGAAATTCAATTTGAACTGCACCGGCTGCGGGTCCCGTGACGGCCTCGTCTGACAATGCACGCGAAATCGTGACCCCTTCTTCCCCTCGTCCTCTTTCCATTCCTACCCCATCGGCCGCCTTCTTCCCCCCTCCCCTTCCCCCTCCGCCCCGTCACCCACTTTTCCCTCACGCCCGAGCCGACGATGCCGAGGCGAGTAATCTGAAATTGAAATTACGGAAGTTAAGAGCTTTGTTCCAGGCCCCCGAGCGCGAATGCGAGGAGAGAACTGGCACGACAATGCACGAATGCAAGCGTGGGGAATCGTTTGACTGGCTCCCGGATTCCTCCGGGATCCTACCACTCGCCTCTTTCCCTTTCTTCGCCGCTCTTCCGTTTCTTTTCCTCTTCCGCCCCCTCTTTCCTTTTTTATCGCCCGCATTGCTTTTTCCTTCCCGTTTCCTTTCTCCGTTGCCTCGCTCTCACGCCGCATTTTGCTCGCCGACTTCTTTCGGGGCTGATCTTCCTTTCGTTCACTCGTTGTCTCTCTTATTTTCCGCCGCTGATATCAATTCCTTGCGCGTCCTCGCTGGCACGTTGCTTTCCGCTTTTCCTGCTATTTATACCTTTCGCGGAACCTGAATTGAAACCAGCGTGTATGTGTTTCGATCTTTTTTTACCGTTTTTCATTTCTAACTGTAAAACGAACGGCAATCAAGTAAACCGCGCACTTTACCGGTCATTGCTTCCATTTTTATCTCCCTGCGCTCTAAACTTTTCTTCCGCTTTCTTTTCCGGCCCGGGCAAGTACGTACAACCGAACTCATCGCGTTTATGAACCGTGTTGCAGGGCTAAATGGAAAAGTTTGTTTATCAGGATACAGACCGGTGCGTCCATTTACCTTGTAATTCGCTGCATCTTTCAGGGGTAATCTGCAATTTTGAATTACATCCCGTCTACGCCGACGAATTGTGCGTCCGTGGAAAAGTGTAACTATAAACTTTTGTGCAGCGTCGCATTTTTTTCTCTTTTACCCAAGTTTAAGTAATCCTCCGCTGTCGTATAATGGACGCGAATATAAATGCTTCTGGAAGAAGTTTTGTGACGGTTATACTTTGTGGTTAACATATTCGTTTTAAATGAGCGTAAAATTATTTATGTTTTTCAGCAATTATAGAATCTGTAAAGGTCTTAATTAGATGCTACCATTGCAGATACGAATAGGAATATCTCATATCTTTGGATGACTGTACCTACATGTTATACTATGAAAGACTCTGCTATGTCTTTGTAACAAAACAAATTAAAGAGCACAGGAAAATAATCTGTGCATCGTTTCAATGATCAATCGTGCAACTTATTTAGTAAATATAAATCATACGTTTGTATATATATCCTACCTACTCCGCGGCCGCTTGTATCGCTAAACATATTTCCTTCGAACTATAAAATATACACTTGCCATAAAAACCACCGTCAATCCGTCGATGATAAAATGGCGCACACAATCCTCTATAAATAATAAATACCTTATCTATGAATAGAAATGTAGCCGCACGTTGTTCCGGCCTTCTAAAAAATCATACTCCCGTTTATTGAGCCACGAAAACGAGTTACTCTCTGGCCCTCTGCGCGTAACTTCATTTCGCCGCTGCCTTAATACTTAAAGGATGTTTTTCGTATAAAAGCCCGCCGCTTGCCGGCTCATTGTTTCCGCGCCACCTCGGCACATCCCTCCGCCTTTCACTTCCACCGCCTACCCTTCTCTACCTCACCCACCCTCCCACTCCGTCCCTCATCCGCGTAATGTCGCCTCGTAGATGCATAGAAAATGCCCCGGCGTCTAGTAAAAAATTCTATGCATTCGAGAGTGCGCGCGCGCGCGATAAAGCGGGTAGTGATGAAACTCGAGAATTTTTCTGGTCATCGCCGTGCGCCGACAACGGACGACATTATCCGACATAACCAGACCTTATCTCGCCGTCAGACTGCCGGAGATGTATCAGCCAAAAGTTTCGAAATTCCGTATGAATATTAAACGCCGTCGAGCGATTGTCCTTGCCACCAAGCTTGACAGGAAGTCGTAGGGATGTTGCCAAATTTAGGCTGACAATCATTTTCTGGATCTGTCTGCCAAGATTAGAAATCATGGAATTTTTCAAATTCTGAATCCGTCTTTTTTTACTGACTGCTTCATTTATGAGTTTGACGGAAGTTTTTCTGAGATTCTATCTATGTTGAAGGATTGTATTTGAATCGTACTTTGGTGTTGTATTATATTATATAATTGAGGGTTATGTGTTGGTCCTATATGAGTAAAAATCATTGTTTGCTAAGTGGACAGTAATGGAAACCGTCGGAATTCAGTTATTGGACTGAAATTGATAGCGGTCCTGGCATTTCGTGAGTCTATGTAAGCTTGCGGGATAGAGCGTGGCATGGAATCCTCAAATTGAATTGGTGGAGAATTACGAACTAGATGAATGGGCACTATCATCAATTTCAGTTCCAGACTTTTGTACAGATTCCCATTGAACATGATTTTCACATGTGAATCGCGTTTTTATTACAAAATCACAGCGAATGCAAGACTTGTAACAGTGACAATAATCTTTAACGCAGTTGTTAACTGCAAACCCCTTGAAACATAACAGAAAAGTGACAAAATAATGTATGATGGACCTTAATATTTATGAGTTCATCAAGCTCTTCTATAGCACAATAGCTACATATAGTAAACTAAATCATATAAACGTAAATGCGTACACAGCTACAAACACAGAAAGTGTTCGCACGAAAGCATTGATTTCATTTTTCAACATTTATTTTTTAATTGCAGTATGATATCATGATCAATTTTGCATGATCCTATCTTTTGAACTCATGTATCTATCCGTTTACAGTTCCATTGTTGATTATTTTTCTGGGTAGAGCGAACTTTATGAATAAAGGAATTCTGAAAATTACCCAAACACAAATAGGGTATTTTAAAGTACGCTACTCCAATGAAAAATAATATTAAAAGATCATCACACATTCACATAAATAGAATTTTACGCAGTAAAGCGGAATGTCGTGGTCAAAGTTTTAAACATTTTCTTTCAAGTACAGCTGTATACGTATGTAATCCTGATAGAGTCGTCCAATAGAACCGACAAGTCAATTGGGGCACAGGAATGAGCTTTCCAGAGAAAAATTTGATCCTTGAAATCACGTTGGGAAAACATTACTGTTATCGAATTTAACAACGAGAATGTGTGCATTTCCAGGCGAAAATGTGTCTGTATTGCTTTATTGATCCCTTCCGGGTTACAGATCCTTACTTACTATGCTCTTACTATACCGCTTCTTAACCGATTCTTAACCTACATTACTCATGTGTACTGTTATAGAGCGTAATATGTAGCTCAATATCCTACCTTCATAGAAAAATAGGTACACACTTAAACGAGAAAGTAAATTGATGCTTAAACAACTATATATGTTCACCATGTACATCTTCGCATTTATATAATTAACTGCGAAAAATGTATGCATTAACAGAATACATATACGGAAACGCATAGACTTAAGAATACTGTCACTCATGTATATTTCTAAATTACAAAACACACTCGCACGCAGATAGGTCACATCTATTGCACTCAATACATACAGCCTTGTGCGTAGACGCACGTAGACAAGTTCACAAACCATCGAAGAGTGTGTACCAAGGCTGGCACACGTATTCGTACAAAGCGTTACACACGAGCGTGCACATAGGCAAGCGAACACAAAGTTTTACATGAGCGTACATAGTCTTCGCACACATCGGTGTGGACAGACGAATACAGCCAAGCAAGTAGAGTCGACAAGCGGCGGAGCGCGGCTGTGTAATATCGGGAGTACCGCCGGAAGGTACGAATGTGGAAATCAAGAGAAAATCGCCACAAATCGCGGATAAATTTGCTCAACAGAGAGAAGCGGTCCGATTAAATAGACTTCGATCTCCCGGCGAGTGGAGCGGCGGTAAATACTCGGGCGCAGGAAATCCCGATTGTCGAATGACGTGGGTTATTCCCCGTTCCTTGCTGACTTTTACCGGGTTATTGGATTCTCTGGCCGAGAAATCTTTGCCCGTCGAGCTTTCTCTCTCTTCCTGTCGTTCTCTCTCTCTCTCTCTTCCACCCCTTTCTCTCTCTCGCTCCTACAATGTTCGCTGGGAATGCTACCTGAATTTCCTCCTCGAATATCGGATTCCTCGTGCTCTCTTTCGACTATCAGGCTGACTCCGCGGCCGCGTACCGCATACTCGTGTTCCTTGTTCCTGAATTGTAAAACGGCGCTACCACCGTCGCACCCGCCGCTGACGCCGACGCCGACGCCAACGCCGCGCCGCCGCTGTGGTCACGATGCATTTTCTCGATCGGGCGCACGTCGGCGGTATATGTGAAGTGGTGAGAGAGAATGGAGTGGGGGGGGGGGGGGGGGGCAGGAAGAACGGGGAAACGGACCCGGCGAAATGGAAAAATAGATTCGTTTGTTGAATCTGATGTTTGCTGAATTTTTACGGTGCGCCGTTAAAATTTTCCGCCGACGCGTTCTCGGCATAGGGATTACGTTCGAATGTTTTTTACCCACCGATTGTTTTTTTAAGAGAATGTAAGAATTAATAGGTACTGGCGACAGGCGAAACGATGTCGCCGATTTGAATATATGCCTTGCGCGCGGTGCACGTTTTAACGACGATATGGATTTGTTCAACGAAATATTCATGATGACGGCAAGCGAGAAGTTTTTTGGACATTTTTACGTACATGCTTGTGTAAACCAATTTGTTACGGAGACTGGGATCGTTCGTATATGCACTTGCACAAGTTTGTGTTCTACGGTATGTCGTAAAACTGCACATTGTTAGTTGTTTCCAACTCTATTCTTAATTGATCGTGATATTATGCTTCCCGTGCACCGCACTGAACAGTAAATTCAAATTTATTTAAGTTTATACACCGTGAAAGCAAGAACTTGAATTTAATACACTTTTGTTGAAGCAGCGCACGTGAATATGTTTTACCTAAGGTGACAATTACAAGATCCTTACCTTCAAATGTAGGATTTAATCATACTTTGATTTCCTGACGGGGTAATGAAGTTGTGGTCTCGGCGAAAGCTAATGTGTACAAGGGGCTAAATCGGGTAAATACGCACAGCAGATGTGGTCGGAACGAAGTGGTTTGGCGGGTGATCAGCACTGTCCATATGCACAGTACGGTTTCCCTTCTACCGCCGAATCCGTTATTCAAACAACTTCGACCGAGATGGTGTACTTGTAACACATCGAAGATGTCTAAGATGATGTAGATACTCGACACTGTTTTCTTACAGCAAACCCAGCGTGTGTTTTTTTGGACCTTTATCTTTATATCGCATTACAGATAAAAAGAGAATAAAGTGAATCAAAATGCTTGAAATCATTGATTTTTGCTGATTACTTTTTCATTCTCCTTCGATTCTGTACCCGGAAGACAACTCGTATTTAATGACTTTAATGATTCAATGATATGCATTATTATGCTGCTATGCCCATAGCGCTGACTTAGGAATGTTATTTATAACGAATTGTAGTTCAAGTTGCAAGCAACATATTATTTTTTTTATCATTTTGTCATTCGGCATCCTTATTTTTCCATATAAGGCATCACACCTGCCGCAGTGGCCTGTTCAATATCACGCTCTGCGTCTAGCCTCATTTCAGTGGGAAAATATTTTCTTTCCATCCGACAAGGGGCTCAAAAAATTTCGTATTCAATTATTCCCGCTTTCGTAACTCTAGCGCCATCGGAAAAGCGGACCGGCTTTTATGCGACGGAATGGAAAGAATCCCTTGCCAAAATGATTCTGCATTCGACGTCGTAATTCCTTTCCTCAGTTTCAAAGTAAACGTTCTTTATCGCGTTCTTTCGCGCCCTTAGTGTACCAACTGCTCCCCGACTCGGCGAACTTTTGTCTTTGAACAGCAACTTCCCCCGCACTTTCACGGACTTAGAATTGTTGTCCAACTATCCGGATTGTTACCTCCAGTCGGAAGAACTTGCCAATCTGAAACGTGAAATGCACGCTATAAAGAAATGCGCCTACGTGACAATGCCAATCTCGATTTTTCTAGCATCTAAGACCAATGAATATTTTACACTTGACGTGTATACTCTCGATATTGAACGAATATAAAATAGTAACCTATATTCGAACCGTGCGTTAATAAAGAATCGATGCATTGCTAGTTAGCAGAACAAATGGAGCACTAACATTCTAGTCGACGTGCTATCTTAACGTTTCACTCCAATAATCCACGTCCCCTTTAATTGATTTCCGCTGCCTTCTTTATTAGTAACCCTCATGTCGAAATTTCAAGAGCAATTTATTACGCTCGTAATCAGCGTATGGCCGTGGAACTCGTTCGAGATTCTTAAATGAAATAAATGAATGAAAGTTCCATAAATCCTCCGAACAATTTCGACCTTCTTCTTTATTAGCAGTTCCCACGTCGAAGGTCTGATCGAAGGGCGAACGTCGGAATTCCGAGAGCGATTCATTACGATCGTAATCATCACGGACAGCCAGTCGTGGGGTGGCACGGCACGGAACCGAGCAGAATGTTTCCACGGGGTAGGATCGTTAAAACGAAACTGCGTTCGTTAAAGAACCCTGTAGGCACCAGGGAGCTCTTTCGTCTCCGAAGGATTTAACGAGCGCTTAAGCGCTTTAATCACGCATTGTTCTCCTTCCAGCATTCTCGCCAACGCTATTCGCCAGCTCCGAACGGTTGTCTGTACGGAACCAAATCGTAGATAAAAACGAAGGATCCGGCGAGCTGTTCGATGAAAGGGAAACTGACGCAGCTAACATAGTGTCTTTAAATAAGCACACTCGACCGAGTTGGGCCCAACTCATTTTTTCACATGTCGTTTCTGAACTATTAGCTATGGTTTATGATGGCGACTATTATTCATCGGTAATTATAGGAAATTGTATTAATGCCGTAGTTGCATTAGTTAACACTGTTTCATGGCCAGGATTAAATTACTGTTTTATTTTTGCTTACGCAGTTTAATATCCACTCGATTTAGATATTTATCTGAGTTAGTTATTGTAATTGTTTTGATATTCAAACGTTTACACGCTAAAGTTAAACGTTATTTACTACAGTTTAGTACATAAAATTAATGTTTACAAATCTGGTGTCGCGTTCTTTTGCCGTGTAAAATATGTTTGCAGTTGATCAGGAGCTAAATACTATTAGTTGACTGTCAATAATTAAATTATCGTATTCAATGAGCCTAAGAACAAAAACATGGCAGCTTCTAAAAGCTGTTACGTGCCGCGATAACATTCGCAGGATTTCACAGCATTATTCGCAGCTAAATAATTTATCCCATCCGCTTTGAACGATCCTTTGTTGACCGCACCTCACAGTGATTCTTTTATTGCAACTTTTCTTTCTTCAGAATAGCCCTTCGATGTCTATATAATCCGTTCTTGTCCACGACATTTGACAACTTCTGTTTTGATTGCAACATCTGCGTTTCCCTGTTCACTCTAGACACAATTTCCCACTCCTCATCTAGCTATCTACCGAAATTTTCTGTAAGTATATAAATTTTTGGCAAGTACTGACACTTCTCAGTAAGGCACGACGACCCTTTGGGACATATAATACACTTTTCAAGTCAGAACTGACACCTAATACTCACCCTTTCTTCAATTAACAGTGCCATTAGTATCATACTGTGTTAAATACTCGTGTTTTATATGAATTGAGTCTAGATTTATTTTAACTATTCCCGAAACGAGAAATCGTGAAAAACCCCTCACGATACAACAACGTATAAAAGTATTCCATCTGAAACCACAAAACCGTCAACTCTTCTAGATCATACTCTCCACCTAGACCAAAATTTCCGTCTACCATAGCATATCCACCCTCGAGTCAGTTGAATTAGACCTCCACGGGGTCAGCACACAGAACCGCACATCGACCCAGTCTGCGCATTAAAAGGACAGGTAAGCGAGGTCGGTAGCGTTCGGTAATTCTGATGTTAAATGAATCACTCTGCCTCGGAATGTCCCTAACAGTGCATTGTCGTTGGGATCCGCTGGTTGGAAACGAAACGCGGAAATAATTCAGGAACGCACTTGTCGCATCAGGAGTGTCCTCCCTGTCGCGCATGTCGGTGCGGGCGTGTTGCATGTATGTCGGGCAGGAGAGTCGAACCGTCGACAAAGATCAGTTTAACTAATTAGGTCTAGCGCGCGCATGAGGGGGGTCGGCGTCGGCCACGCTTCGTCGCCACCGATCCTCGTTATCCCGTCCAATAATTGGCACCCTTCCAGAAGCGCTACCGCGGATTTGTCGATTTATCGGCTCCGCGTCGCTCTGGCGCTTCGGAAATTCGATCAGAGGCCGTAGGAGAAGTAACTCGCTCCAAGGGCTGAGTTTGCCAACCGGCACTGACACGAATTTAGGAGCTGCGCCGGAGTCTACGGTTACTCTCTGTCTTTGCTTGCTCCTTGTCTGTTAGCGCGATTAATCGATGTATTTATGGTTTGTATTGCTTGCGCAGCGTTTCGCTGGGGTTGAAGCTCAAATTTACTCAGCGTTCGTGCTATCCTGTCGGCGAATATATGTAAGGCTTATTATTATTGATGAGGGTTAGCTTGCAAAAATGTTGAAAATAACACACATTGTATTATGTGAGATGCAGATCAGATATATATATATATATATATGCAGATCAGTATATATATATACAGGGTGAGCCAGAATTGGAGGGAGAAAAATTGGGGGGTGGTAGAACACATGAATACAAGCACTTTTTGTCAAATAATATATGGGTCGCAACTCAACGGATAAAAAGTTACAGGGCATTTTTGCACCGTCACATTTAACGCGCTGACTGCCGCGCACGTCGTCGATGCCTGTCCTGGCGGCGAACGTGTTAAAGAATTATCACAGGAATAAGAGCAGATATTTCACAAAACACTAATATTATTGATTTATATGCTCAAAAATAAAAAGTTTAAGGATAACACGCTAACTGCTACGCGAATTTATGAGGAAACAACCATCAGCCACGCGCGCCGCTCAGAACTGCGCGGGTTTTGTGAGATAACAATCCTAATCGTACTTCTACCAAACGACCAAACAATTGTATTTTGCAGTCCCTTAGAAGAAGAAATTGTTTTTGAATGGTTATGTAATAGGACTGGAATAAACGCGGAGTTTTATTTAACGAAAAACTCTTCTCAACGTGATGTTTTCCCTGAGAATAAAATTTATTCGTGAGACCACGAAACTTTATGTTTTGCAAAGCTAAGTAACTTCCTGGCCGCTATTTTCGTAAAATGTCAGCGATAGCGGAAATTTTTTAACATGTCACTTTACCCTGTCCTCTAGTATGTAATGTATAGAACCAGGTTTAAAAAGCGATGCAAAAAAACAGGGTAGAAACGTTTCGTACGCACTTGCGGAATAGCAAAAAATGTTAACAACAAATTTGAACAAAAATTGTTTATAATTTCCTAGGTCAGAAGAAATTATTCCTATGACGTAAAGGCCATGTCGCTTCAGCTGGATTGCCAACTTCTTCACGTTTAGGCGGAAGTACGGGGGCATTTGGTCATAAATAAGACGTTAATTGACCATCTATTTCGCGGAGCAAATTGGCTATCGACAGGACATTTGCAAGTCGATGTCCGGCGAACGGTATCGTCCGCGGAATTACGTTCAACCGCGGTGCCGCTTTAACTTTAATACTTCATCACCGTCGACGAATTATTACCTTCCTAAGGATGTAACTCGATAACCTTCATTTTTCATCCAGCGCCAAAGGTCGAAAGAAGTTTCCTCCCTGCCGACGGGGCCGTTAGCTGCGTTTCTGGGACGCAAACTTCTGCAAGTCCTGCGATGCAGAAGGACCTTATTACGATAAATCAGATTTATCGAGTTTCTCGTCCTCTCTCCCCCTCCCCGTCCTTGTCCCCGCCCCTTATTACTTCCTTCTTCGATTTTTCCTTTTCGTATTTTTCTTCGGCTCGTACGGAAAGTGAAAGAGAGTCAAAAAGAAGCGCGAGAAAAGGCGATAGATCGGAAAATTACATAACGAAGGGTATCATAGGCAAATTGTTAAATGTTTTATGTCAGGCTGTAGTGAATGATTAATCGTAATCCATGACCGGTTGTAATCCGTTTTTTATCACTTGTAATAGGATTCAATGTAATGCGAATGTATAATCATGTTTACTACACGTGCGCCCAACATCTGTCTAATTAGATTAAATTGAATTACCATTATATACCTGATATGATTTTCATGTAACGTGTGGTCTACCATATGTGCCATAGAGATCACTAATTGATACAGTCAAGATCTATCCATGGCTCCATTTGAAAATATCAAGGCTACTTCCCGCTCTACCTTTCTTGTTTGCAAGCCAAGTTACCAGCGAACAAAGAGAAGCGATTCTCAATACCGAGAAATAAAAAACAAATTGAAGATAGGAAATGTAGCAAAAGATAAGAGGCGAAGCAAAGTACGTCTTTCCTGACCGGGTAAAGTACGGTCCTTCACATTTGCCTTGCAAAGCCCGCATCGCCGCCCCACCCCACTCCCTCTCATCCCTCTCGATCTGAAGCAGTGATCGCAAAAGGGAAGGCACATCGATCAATGGATTTTCCGTGATGATTTCCGTAGACGTGTCTCTGTGCAATTTTCCGATCCTCCGCTTCTCCATTTGTCCGTTCTGCCGTCCTCTTCCTTCGTCTCTTCTCTTTCGACATCCTGTCACGCGTATTTTCTTGCATTTCAAACCGTCATGGGTGGTTCTTCATCTTTCACGCCGTCGTTTCAACTCGATGACACAACATTCCAGTTTTGTTTCGCCGTCAGAAGTCGCGTCTACTCCCGTGATGAAACATCTGCTCCTCCTCTGTGTCATCGCGCCATATTCCTTCTTTTCACTCCTACTCCTTGACATTCTCATCCGGAATGATGGAGGGGATGGTAAATGACTCTTACCACGAAGATTGTCATTCGATTTAATTTCAGTCGACGGCACGCACAGCTATTAAGTTTCCCAATGTGAGGATTACTGTCGTGACTTATAGCGATTTTTTGGGTTTGGCAGTTTATCTGCTGATGTATCTGTGTCTGCACATCGCAATACTGTATAAGCAAAATGTACATAACTGTGTGTTTACAACACTACTTTCAATTAATCCAATGGTGTAATTCGTATCACTACTTGAAATACTTGGTTGCCGGCAAGTTGACAGTTTTAAAGGCCTCATTTGCCAAACACTTTGTTATAAGTTTCAGAAATAAGTTATACCGGCGTTGTAACTCAATTATAATCTGGTGTGTGTTCTAAATTGCTTCTGAGAACGAGCATCGTCGATTCTCCACAGGGCCGTTACGTCAGATCGAATGTTCGGGACTGTTATACTGGGCCTGTGCAAATCCTGACTGTTTGCACATGCGAAATAGTCCGGGTGTATGAACGTCGACGCGTTGTACCCGTACCAGAAGTGCTCTGGTATTCACGTTCATTATCGCGTTAATACGGATCAGGAGTCACAGTAATTAGCCATTCCCACGATACGTTTATTGGATACCCAAATAAATTCTACGTCCATTTGTTACATGACGCCTATATACTTCTGCGGTTCCGTGTTCAGTTTATACAAAATTTGTTACTTCTCTGTCATACATTTGCTGTTGATCTATGACTATCTGTAGTAAAAACAATAGTGATTCGTGTTAGTTACCACGGTGAGAGTATCTCATTAATGATTAGACTACTTTGATATGATACATTTTGCTGATTTCTAATCCTTATCAGTTGTTCTTTCTGTATTAGAGGTTCAGTTTGAGTAAGAGGTTATTGTCTTTTGAGAGGTCTTATGTGTTTTTATTAATATATATTTAAGGATGGCTGGATAGAGATGGTTTTTGGAAGCAGATCTTTCTGGAACATTCTTGAGTTTCTTTTTTCGATGATCATCACTTTTCGTTTTGCAAGGCGCACTCCGCTCGCGTGAACATAATTTATTTTTCACTGTTACATATACGACTATATTGCATTACATAATAATGTCTACTTCGTTTTGATTATGTTAAAAATTTTACTGGAATTATATTTTTATGCTACATTCATTTGAATATCGATATTTCATATAATAATAATTGGAAATATACACTTTGTTTTCATATTGATCGTCTGACACGTTTTTGGGGAGAAACTGTTGTAATCGCGGTGATCCTTTTATTCCGGAAAGAAATTTTTGACTAGACTAAATTATGCAAGAACATAAGCTCGACTCTTGGACATTTTCAGCGACCGAGAACAGGTTGAAGACGCTTTCAGTTGGCAGGATAAGTTTCCCCTGTTATCTCTCCACTGAAGTTTCATGATTTCTTTCGCTACGAGACTTGGAAACTAGGCAGGGTCATGCGCAAACTAGAAATGCGACTGAGATTCCAGTTTATTCCATCGTTGAACGTGAAGCATTTAACTACAGATTAGCCAATCATGTTTACAAAACACAGCACAGTCAGAAATGAGTGTACATGGAATGTATACAATTACATGCAATTAGGTAATCTAAATTCGTCGGAATAAATATTCAAGATACTTACTATTAGTATGACTTCGCTGATAAATAGATTTTACGTATATTCACCTCTGCACTTGGTACACAGGCCTCGCTGAGAGCAGCGCGTTGCAAATGACAGTGTAAACAATACTCTCCAAGCTATTCGGATACTACGCTTTGTCTATGCAGCTTCGTTTCTACACTGTCGTTACACTAAACGCACTCATCTGCTTACTCGTACACGCAGTCTCCATCTTGCCTTCAAGACTGTTGCACTCGCATACAGCTACGCTGTCGTCACATTCGCTACACATAGAAAAGCACGCATACGCGTATCTTCATACAGGTACAAGCATCTTATGCCTTTCGCACCCTACTACAATATAACGCAGGAAGAAAATCTTAAATGAAAAAGGTGTATATGCTGTTTTACTTTGGAGAGTAGTAAGGATCGATAATCTCTTATCTCTTTGTAAAAATGAATATATCTCTTTGTAAAAATGGCATACTATTCTCTCAACTATCTGTTAGGTAATGCTCGGCGTTGTTTGGGATGTTTTGTTCTTCCTTCGACGATCTAAAACATAAGAATCTTATCTTGCAGGGTCGTACGTACAAGAAATCGAACACAAAGTTCAACACTTCACAATATAACTTTAAACGTAGGTAAAGTGAAAATGTATTGATGATGCATGTTTTACATCCTTTTTATAGTAAGATCATGTAGTAAATCCTTGATAAGGTATTCATGGTTATCAATCATTTGTTTTGTACGTCGGTTAATTTGGCGGGATCCTACATGAATTCGTCAAATTTAAGATTTGCATGGAATACACAAAGAACCATTTTATTCGGAACATATTGGAATTTAATATATTAGTTGTACGACAAACAACTCTTTGTTAAATGATGATAAATTTTTCCTGTTTGCGCAATTCACACGGAACATTACCCGTTGTCCATAGATCAGTCAACACAATTGAGGTCTTCGTAACAATCCTAAAAGAAAGAGTATATAACATAAAACGTTATACACAAATATTTTGAAAGAAAATATTAATAAACAATTTCGGACAATAACACCAACAGTACTCATAAGAATATCCAAAAACTGTAACATTCCCTTGTTATACTTGATACTTGTTTTAGACACAATGTATTTTATTTAATTATTCTTTTTACACACTATCATAGCATAGGTTATATTCTGTTCTAATATTCGTGCAACATCCTCATTATCATTAAAGTTATCAGCAAAATACCTGATTTGATCGGGGGGGGGGGGGGGGTGAACCCCATGTAATATTCTATCTATGTATTTATAGATCTATAATACCTTAACGCTGATGTTATTCCGCATAACATTCGTAAGAGATTTAGGAAAATAGTCATCCGTAAGTGTGCGGTGCGTGCCTACTCCATTTTCGTCTAAATTCTCTTCCTTCTCGGTGCAGTTCGTCGAAGGCGTTGAAAATTTCGTCCCCAAGGCAAATGGCGGCGTCGCTCGTTTCCGATCCCGTACGGTATCGCGATCGTCATTTTCCTAGCGGCGGAAATTGCAAAACGCATTGCGACGTGCCTGCGACAGAACGAAGAGCACGATTTCGCCCCGAGTCAGACTGATTTCCTCCTATCGATCGCTGTCGACGACGTAGCGCGCTTTTCCTTCATGTGCAAAATTAACGATTGTCTGTTTAATAACGTTACCAAACGATTATACATATTATCATATTCGTCCTGTAGTCACTGATCGTATAATATGGATGAATAATTAATGTGTCGTTATTTTCGTTCATTTATTTTTGATTACCCATATATTCATCGCCCCACCCTCTAACACGACTTATTGGCATATAATTTAAGAATTCATTCAATGGTGCTTTATTGAGTGAAAATGAGTGATGTCCTTCATTTGCTATAGCTCCGTACAGTCTGATCATAAGTAGTATATGCGAGCGAATGAATTGCTTATTATATTACGCGTTAATGAGAAAACAGTTATTTTTTCTGTATGATATATGGTTCTCCAATGATCACGATTAATTCCCACTACTTTTATTTGGCGGTTTAACGAATAAATACTTTTCCAGATGCTTGGAAGTGTGCGTAAATGAACGTCGTTGCTTGTTTTTACAACCCTTTAACGGACGTTTAGCCGCTTAAAAACACCACTCGTTCTGTGGTTAGAGCTTTCCGTGACAGAACGATTTATTGACTATGAAACTCGGTGAAGACAGTCGTGATCTATCAATGCAGGAGAACGCTCTGAACGGTTCGCTAGCCACGGAATACAGTAGAACTCCAATAGTCCGGTACCGTTGGGAGTGGAGCTGTGAATTATTGGAAAATCCAAGCCATTGGACGGTCTGGTTAGACATGCTCGACCGACACATTTACGATACTAATTTTGTGCTTACGACGTTACGTGCGATGACGGAAATACGATTGATGTATCGAGAAGGCGATGTTCAGTAGAAATTGTTGGAGTTGAACTGGAAAAATGAAAAACATAAACATCATACACTCAGCGAGGAAATATACTCCTCGACCGAGATATTCTGTGATATAACGTATTTGTATTATCACGGCAACGATCAAACATTAATAAACAGTCATTTTTAACGTGATTACCCAAATATTTGATCCCAAAGTCTTCCATGCAGGTATAAATACACTCTATTCAAACAGGTCAGCTTGTTCATCTGGTCTGAAGATCAACATTCAGTAAAAAAATATTCTGTTTTAAGCCCACCATTTAAAAATAATTACTTACATACTTTTCTTGCCCTCTAACTCGATGAGGAAGCAAACCTTGGGTATCAGGGGTAACATGATTTCTGCAACATAAAAAAGCAAAATTTCGGTATCAAGGGTAACATGATTTCTGCAATATAAAACAATTTTATCGCCACACGCTTATATTAATTTATTTTTATCAGGATTGGAAAACCAGTGGATTCGGATCAGTGTGGTCATGTTCGCACAAATTAAATAGTTTGAACGTTAAAATGTTGTGTAATGAATTTACGATGGACGGGTTCTCTGTTAATTCAGTGGCTCGAAGTTAGAACATTGGAGTCACATAATTTAATCGTCCGTTTTGATAAAATGCCAAAAAGATCATACAGCTGTATATTATTTGCGGTCATTGTGTGCTAGCTGACTTGAATGCAGAAGCCCAGATACACTACTGCTCGTTACACGTTCTTGTCGTTACTTTCTCGTGCTCTCTTTCAAGGTATTATACACGAACATGTATATTACTGTAGGATCGGGACAGAAAAATTAACGCTTATGGGTGCGGGAATCGAACCTGCAACTTTTAGATTCTCGGGCGGGCACCATACACACTAGGCCACCGGGCGCTACAACCCCAGATACACAATTCGATTGAAAAAATTTAAAGTAATAGTAAAAAAAAAAAACTACCTACTTTTTTCGTGTAGAACATCACAACGAAGCATAATTAATGCAGGTGAGCAAATGATGAAAAACAGTCTGTGCGCATCAACAGCTTCCCTGTAACTCATCACGTTCTTGTAATCAAAAAGTTTGCGCTGCAGGTATCATCACGCCGTTTCCTTAAGCAATATATTTTCTTCTCAACAGTTTATATTGAGACTGCCATTAGAGAAACATAATGTGGGTGTGCAACGTGTGAGGAATACGCTGTACATTGAGGGCATACACATAGTACCTTTACACGCCCTGTAATTAAAAATGGCAGGTTGTAATATTAACAGCGCTGCATTACGCTTCATCATGTTTTATGTCGCATAACAGGGCTAATTGCGGAACGGTGCGATAAGGAAGGAGTGACTTTCTACGTTATTGCCATACCGTTAATGATGTCCATCGCGTGCGACGGCAAATTATATGTACTTAGTTTTCTGGTTGACCATGAGGAGAGCCGCCCCTTGCAATTTTGTTATGGTAGGTGGAATAAATTCACATTTTTATTGTCGCTATGCAAGTATCGAGTACAGTACTGCAATTGTACATCTTCGACCTCCGGAATATAGGTGAATGGACTTGTGTTTTGGCAGATGAGTTTTAGTTTCCATTACGTTACCGGAGAATATATGAAAGTAGTGCAGTATGAATACACTGTGCGCGCATGTTCTACATACGATACCGTAATCATATATTAGATACACAAAAAGCAATAAACGTCTGACGATTAAAACCGACCGTTCGCATATTATATTATTTAACCATCGTTTGGGAGTCAATGAAATTTATGAATTTACGCGTGCCACGGCGTTAATAACCAGCTTCGTACAATGTCTGATGCAGACATCATTAAAATTACGCGGTTCCGGTCGGACCTGCGATGGGAATGGAAAATGGCGAAGCAATGGAAAAAAAGATAAGTACAATATGCAATTGAAGAGAAGTTCCGTGTGAAATGTCTAGAAATAGAATAATGGGTAGCAAGGGGCACAAGGAGGACGAATTTTCGATATACGTACAGAATGAAAGAACAAGCCAGAGTAGAATGAAGAAACAAGCGTCAAACCGATAGCTGCCAGAAAGAACATTGCGCAAGGAAAGAAATACAGAAAAATAAAGGGAAAATCTGCGTGTGAAATGGAAAACGGATACATCTCCATTTTGCGAACGTAAGCGAAAGAGGATTACAAAGAAAAATGCAAAGGTCATGTATAAAATAAAAGTGCGTCATTTGTCCGATTCAGAAATTCGGGTATTACAGACGGTAAAAGAGAATTAATGAGAAAGTGTGAGAGGAGAGAGGGGTGGACGGGCGGGGGGGGGGGAGGGAAGAGAGATAATCAAAAATAGGAAGAGAGGCAACGAACATGGAAAGGATAGCAGGGCGCGAAGTGGAGAAAGGTCCCATTTGTAGAGTATAAAACGTTCGGCGCTGAGCGCAGAGGCAAATAACGTGGTCGGCCGTAACTCGCTCGTTCGAAAGTCAGCTCTTTTCCGAGGAGTTCCGCCCTTTCGACCTCGAATTTCTCACGCGGCCCGCCGCGCACCCTGACCAAGCGCGGAAATTTGATTTGATACCGGCAAGGGTGGCGGCAGCGGTGGGAATGGCGGCCACTGGCGGCTGGTACTGACCAGTACCGACCAGTACTGACCAGCAGTAGCGGCCAACAGCGGCCAACAGCGGCCAGTAGCGGCCAGTAGCGGCCAGTAGTGGCCAGTAGCAAGCAATGGCGGACGTGATTTATCGAAAGTCCGTTCCGAATGTACGATAACGGGCCGCGAGCCGTTCCCACGGCGGCTACGGCAAATAATTCGAATTCATTCGAAAAGCCAGTTGTACACGGCCGCGCGTGACTCCTCTTCTCTCCCTGCTCCTCTGCCATAGCCAACAGCCCCTTGCCACCCACCCTTTGCCACCCCCGCGGTCACCGTCGAATTAGGTTAGCCGCGGAGCGCGCGCTAATGTGAAAATTACGAGCGCGGAAGGTACGAGCCGGTTTATAATCGGATCTACGCCGCTGAATGGAGAAAAGCTGAATATTTGCGCGCGATACCGGCAGACGGAGGGTTTATCGTCCGTTGCTTCATTATGAATTTCTCCGCGCGGTATCCCCATTGGGATAGCGCGGTGTATTGTACGATAATGGACCATGGGTCATGGACCGGGAAAGAACGTGCGCAGTCACTACGGGTGCGAGGGAGGGACGGTGGTCGGTCAGTGAGAAAGACATGTCGCCGAATGCGGGATGATGTGCATAAGAAATGCCGATGGGGCTAAAAAGTTGCTTGCGAATTGTTCGTCGCGAAATGTGAAATGCACGGTTATTCAATTTGACCACCTGTGCTGTCTCAGACTTCGCGAGTCTCGGATACAAACGTTCACTTACGGTATCTGGGAGTACACTAAATGGATAAACGATACGTATGAGCTAATATTAATCTTCTACTAGCTTTCGTAGACCAGTTTCAAGCATATTCTTTTTTTATCGATTCATTCCGCCGTCGAGGTAATTCCTCTTATCACAAACCTCGTGCGCCAGTTTTAAATTTGGCTTTGTCCACTTTTTTTTTTGCGCAGGATTTAATCTTAAAGAAGACAAAGTACCTTTATAAGACTAAATCGGCCTAAAAACGGAGTAGATAAAGCTGAATTTAATATCGGTCTTTTATTCAAGGTATTTTCTCCTCGCTTAATCGCGTTCCAATTTCACTCTAATTTTCCCTTAATTCCTCAGCAGTTACCCATTTTCCATTGCATGCATCGTATATATTCTTTCGTAATACCTGGAAATATAATTACAGTAACTCATAAAATTTATCAAATACTTTCTTTCGCCGACCTCCCCGCTTTACCTGGACGCGGCAAATGAATTCAACCTTTAAAAGAACGTTTGCGAGATGATGGAGAAGAAAAATTACGTACAGAATGTTATTGTAAAATTACAATAAAAATAAACTACTGAAAACGTATTTGTTTTACATTCACTCGAATGAAACCCTATGCAACCGACAAATCTTACATATACTGAATTAAATCAATCTATATTGTGTGCAATGGGAAATTGTTTATATTAATATTCGATGCTAGTAAAAAATTACTTTATCGAAAAATATTGTTGATTAAGTACTATTATACTGCACAAACGGCCCTTTTACTGAATCTACTCTGTCATTTCGACGTACACCGTATTAGCTTTATCTTGATTGTATGCTGTCACTATCGTTTGTCTCCTTCTTTAGTTAACTTTTGATCTTCAACAGTTAGTATTTTTTCTAAGGCTCATTTGATGCTCATCAATATATTGTACGGATCTCTGGCTGAAAAACGTCCACTCTGGTCGTTGACGCCGTATTCACCCTCGCTCTTCTCTCATTCATTCCATACCTTCCCAATTTTTCAAAATTTTATACAAGTGCTGACCGCCTGACTTAGTACCCTACAGCATTCATTTATATAATTTTAGTTCCATTACTTTGACTTATATTGCGAATTACAGTTCACACTTTGCTTCTGCTTACTAAAAGCTAAAGTTTCCATCAAGCCCCACCAATGAGGAGGACTCGAAAGAAATGATGAGTAAGAGAAGAATGCGACGATTCTGTACCACTCTAAGTAATCGCAAGGTTAAACTGTACTTCTCTTGTTGGAAGCATTGCTCTCCGACTCTTTCCCCTCGCCGTTGCCGGAGGTGTGCGCGCGAGGTCTCGGAACGTGGATTAAGTCAAGTATTACGGTGGCCGGGGTATATCGCCGGGGTAAGTCGGACGCGGAATACGAAACGAGATAAACGTCGGGAATGTGTCGAGTCTGGGCCAAGTCATGCGCGACTCGTATCTTTCGAGAACTCTCCGGTTTCGGTGGCAGCCTGCGGCTGCCCACTCGGCCTCTCTCGCGATCATCCGATCTCCTCGACTCTTCCTCCTCTTCCCCACTCTCCTCCTATCTCCCCGACCGTCTCCCCGACCGTCTCTCCGACCGTCTCTGCGACTGCCTCTTCAGCCTCGCTGCCAAATCTGTTTAGCGCGTGTCGGGAATTCGGATGCATCGCCCACGGCGGCTCGTGCCGACGCTGCAACTCGAGAGACTTTCTCTCTCTCTCTCCCGCTCTAGCTCTCTCACCCTCTTCCTCTCCCGCATCCCCTTTCAGCGAATGGAACGCTTTCAATACCGCCCCCATGCGCCTCGAATCTGTTATCGACTCTGTATCGCCTGTTTAGGCTCACCTTGTCATGTTCCGCCTGCTGAATATGCCGCTCGCGGCTTTGCGACTAGTGAATCTGTTCTTCCTTTCGATGTTTGACTACTAAACGGTGTTGCGCGAGTTTGATCAGTTCCTTAACGGAAAATCTGCCAACAGGATGTATTGATGCCAAGTGTCATAGTCCTATTTTATGAACTTAATGATCTTTACAACACAAGGTTGTAGGGACCAATGAGTGTATGCGATATTATTTTGAACGTTTCTTCATTCTGATGCTTACAGATGGCATTCACCGTGCCGAATAATTAGGACCCTAGTTAATATATTTTCTTCCACTTGGAGTTACACTGTCGGTCCCGGACGGATATGGTGCAGATAAAAGTGTTTTACCGCAGTTGCCACAAAGGTATTTTTGAAAAGGTGACGTGGATGTTGGGTGTAAAGGGGGAAAAAAAATAAACAATGGATAGAACATTTTATAGGTACATTCATTATATACACGTACCAATAATATCGATTTGTCGTTCATTCCGTTTATTGTTGTTTAAATTTGTACAAAACAAGTTTGACCGACGAATCGTACAAATCCATAATAACACGATATCCTGTTGGCTGCAGGCAGGATGTATGGCCTCCGTCCTTCTTTAGATCAGTAATGCTTTAACATCTCTGGCAAGCGGGCAAGAATCAAATATGTGTACTCTCCCATAGTGTCTGATGCGGACGATGTTTAATCATCGCAATACCCAACTGCTATACTTCTAATCGTCCTGACATATTTCAACACTTTTGAAGTACTCTGCGTCCAACACAATTGAAGTAACGTCATCTCTCCTCACGACGCGACTTTATAAAAAAAATATTGAATACCCTGACCGTCGTTCGTCTGCTGTGACGGACAATCAATGGGATTCAGCAAGTGTGCAAACTGCAGAACACGCGCAATCACGTACTCCGTTCTCTTTCAGTTTTGACAGCAAACTACCACTGCACCTGTCATTTTTTCCCGCCCAATGACCTTTCATAATCTTCTGTTAAAATCGCGTGGAAGAAACGCTTTTAAAGAATTGTTAACCACGGGTTTGTTAAGGCTTTTTTGACAGAGTATTGATAAGGAGTTGCGAATCCAAAGTTGTATGGTAGAGACAGCTCGGATGAGTGGGGCGTACTTCAAGAAAGCCTTCGATGGCTTCAAATGAAGGACATTGTTTTTATGAAATTATAAAGGAGATGCTGAACAATTCATGTATGACTCTATCAATCTTTCGGCGGGTGGAAGAACGGTCGGCAGTCCTGCTACGCTCACGAGCAATAAATGGAAGGTCCGTCTAATAGTTATAACAGGTTGTTTAAGACATCAAACGTGAGAATAGACCACTCGCGTCGATCAAGTCAGCCACACTTCAGTACAGCTAGCTATGATACATTCCACATTGTTCAGCGCTTGAATAACTGTGAGACAATTCATCAGTACCGAATAGAGTCCACTACATCGTTAATCATTAAATCTTGTGGTTTCATAAAATCAGTACCCAGTCGCCGGCAGCCCATTAAGTAGACCGGGTACAATGATCGTCTCAAACACGGTCAGTTATATTGTTAAACAGGGACAGACCAATCGTCCTGCAGAACAACGCTCGAAAGAAACATATGGCATTCCCCACATGCGATGGAAAACGCCTTTCGCGATTTTATCACCAGCTACCCTCCAGATTTTTTGGCTTGCGACATTAATAAGCCATCTTCAAAATGGCAACGTTGTATTGATAGTTTAGGCGCATATTTTGTTTAATTATATTACTTCTTGCTCGAGATATAATAATAATAAACCAAACCGTCAGTTTCAAATCGGACGTTTTGTACTTAATGACGTAATATATGTTGTACTTTTGTTGTGTCTTTCTATAAACTAATTATGATTACATGCACATATTTCCGTGCAAATACCAGAGGTCTATGCTTTTTGTATTCTTTGTGTCTCTTCTTGGTTGTACCGACTGGGTTTCCACGATGGAGGTACGGTACGAGTTCAAAGTTGGTTTTGATGAATGAATTTATTTTATACAATGGTAAAAACTTGATGAACGCTGGTTGCTTGAAGAGTGAAGTGACGTGTGGTGGCTATCTGTTTTTATATGTTTTTGAGGATGCAGGAAGGATTCTGATTGGTCAAGGAAGGTAGAGAAGGGGTAGTTTTGAAGCTGTGGAAATTTGAGGTGAGAGGAGGTGGAGGAATGGGTGGCGAAAGTAGCGGTACATCGGGGTGTTTCGGTTTTATGGTAGGGTCGCGGTCGGTCGGCGCAGAGGATGATTAAAATGTTTTGTAATTATTGTGGGTTGAAGATTATAAAATGTTGAGCGGATTGGGCGTGTGGAAAGGATTAACGGATTGTGGAAGGGACACAAGGGATTAGATAATGACCGACTGGTCCGGTAATATTTTTGGGAGTGTTATGTGTACATCAGGGCAGTGGGGTGTACGGTGGGACCGGACACTTCTTGTTCCAAGAATCTGGAACGATCTTTGTCCTCTTTATATCTAAAGTGCTTTGAACTTGACGTTCGGTCACAGTGAACAGAGGATACACGTAAGAGTTTTGGTCATAAATGACTACGAGTTGGGCGACTGGGGATTAAAGGAGCTTTGTTTGGCTCGAGGAAAATGGGCGAAACGAAACGCTTTATTACGTCGTGAGGAAAGAGCGAAAACAAGATAAGAAATGTCGTAGAGGGGTGAAATAAATAGGCACATGATAGTAGCGAGAAAACGTAGGGGTGGACAATTTAGGGAGAAAGAAAGTAAAAGCGTCATATAGAATCAGTGCAAAAGAGTAAATCAAACAAATGAATGTAAAATTAACAAAATGAAGAAATTATGATTTAAACATGAGGCTGAGTGATGAAATGCGCTCACTAATGCAGATAAGCAAATAACAGAAGAGAGTACTTTTTCAAAAGTATCGAAACAGACAGAATAAAACGAAAAAGTGCAACTGAAAAACAAAAGGCAATGGCAAAGAACTGGAGGAACGGTGGCGCTGGCAATTTTCAGGACAGAAGAAAGAAAAGGGCACATGGGAAAAGTAGGATAACAAAGTATTGTATTTGGTCGCGTGGGCAGAAGACAGATTCGTGACAATGTAAAGGAGCAGGATGAAAAAGGGTACGGGTAAGAAGGTGAAGGAAACGGAGGAAGGTCGAGGTGAGGGACGAGGGTGACGAAGAAAATGCAGACAGAGAAATGAAGGTAACGAACGATACAGGGAAACGTCCTGGAAGGTTATATCGCTGCGTGGGATTAAACTTATACGACCAGTCGTTGTCTCGTGGGCGTATTTCAACCGGCATAGATGTCTGCTGCATCCTCTAGTCGTTTGACGTGCGAACTCCTCTTTTTGCACACGTCATGTCCTAGAAGGTTTAAGTTACAATTATACCGGAAAGAATGTTCCACGAACACGGACGCGTCGAATATAAATTATAAGAGGCAGACAACATAGATGAACAAAGGGAGAGAAACGTAGCAATAAGGCATTACAGTAAAATTATATTAGGTATTAAATCAGAACTCAGAACAGAAATCGGAACAGAATCCGGGACGAAACGAATTTTGGAACACAGCACCTTTTCCTTATTAATTCCTATTGTCTCCCGAGATTCTCTCCCAGGACTGCCTGATCAAATCGGCCAAGAACTTCAATACTTTGATTAAATCAGAACTGTTTCATAGACATCAGAGTTGGCTGTTACATTCTTGATCGATATTTAGCACACAATCGCACCATAGTCAAGAATTGGATCAAAACATTTCTGGTGCATTCAGTATTCTCTGGGTTTTCAGTGTTTTTATTTATACTTGAAAATGTACGAAACGCGGATGCACTTGGAAGCGATCACTATTAGGTACATCAAACCATACGCTATCTGCTTAATCACAACTATTCAGCGACTGGAAAAAGAATCCAAATTATAGGAAATCCGCAAATTCAGTACTCTCACCAAATCAATTTGCTTTGCTGCGACTTGCATTCAATAACTGCATCATTATACGATATTCTTGTCGGGCACACCTCGACATCTTTCGAACATAACTCTCAATCGACAACAGGGTCGCAAGTAATTCCTATTCGACGTTAAGGGGGTGCACTCGATGCGTGAAGGGTTGCAACGGTTAGAAAGCGACGGGACACGTACCTCGACACCGCAAGATGTGAGAACGCTTACCAACGTACTTAATTAACCGAGGTAGCTCATTACGAGTGGCTTCCACTTCTCCGCACCTCGCGCCCTCTCATCCCTCTTTGCCCACCGTCTCAGCCGCCTGACTCCCCACCACCATTTTCAATCCCCTCCCGTAACCACGCTGCACCTTCCGCATGGTTATCGAGTTATCGGCTTCTAGAAAGAGGAAGCGCGCGGGTTTATTAGAAGCGAAATGATGTACGAACGGCATAATACATACAGAGCGTCGTCGAAGTGTAGGTCCGCGTACGTGTACCGCGATTGGCACACCTTCGCATGCCACATCCTTTGTACGCGAGAGGCCAAACGTAACCGTTCGTTAGTGTGTGTCAATAAGGACGCGCATTCCTACACTCAGCGAGGCTGTGTGCGCGCAGAAAGCTGCACACGAGGATACGTGTGCTCACATGTACATAGGAGCATGCGAGTGAGAGATACAGCTGCGAAATGAGTAATGGCGCGGTGCCGAGGAAGAGCGGGCGAAAGAGGAAGGGAGGAAATTTCGTGCGTTCCTCCCGGTGACGGGACGGGCATTAATACACGCTGCCATGAATTTACGACGCCGTGGAAAAGCAATATCTGTCGCTACAGGCGTGCCGTCGGCGCGCGAACGTCCCGACAACCACCTGGCAAACCTTCCGATTATTCGTCCTCCCATGTCACAAAAGCGACCTGTCCCTCCCGCTTCTCTCTCTCTCTCTCTCTCTCTCTCACTCTCTCTCGCTCGCTCTGCCACGATGTGCACCAAAGCCGAC
The DNA here is from genome assembly GCA_914767735.1 of Anoplius nigerrimus. Taxonomy (NCBI): domain Eukaryota; kingdom Metazoa; phylum Arthropoda; class Insecta; order Hymenoptera; family Pompilidae; genus Anoplius; species Anoplius nigerrimus. The sequence continues at coordinate 5,835,469 of OU612079.1, read as the reverse complement.
GGCAATACAATCAGAGCACGGGGGAATCGTAAACTCGACGGATTTTCCTACGATTTCGATCGATCCGGCGCCGCGTGCATTCTCCGATCGCCCGAGATCCACGACGTTTTTAGCTTATGTCACTTCGCTCGGCACGAGTCAGTAGGTTGAGCTCTCTCGCAGAGCAATAAATTTATCGTTCGCCCGATGGATACCCGACGCTCGGCCTGTTACCTTTGCGCTTTTCACGAGGGAGACAGCACTGTGATGGCTGTCCTTTGGGGTCGACAGTGTGTGCGATGGATCGCATGCTAAAGTTTCTCCGACGAATCACGATTTTCTGTTAAGTCTGCAATCTACGGCCATATGCGGTGTATGATCGTTGTATGCGTGGTTTTAACCAGTTAAGTGTGGCGGCCTTTCTCTAAGTAGCCCTCAGTTTCTTTTACTTCGTCTTTATCTCTAAAGATTCTAAATATATTGAAAATTCATGAATATATTTTTGTAGTTTTATAGTTTAAATAACAAGGGTAACTGTATTCTACGCATGACGGATGTCGTTGTAATGACACAATGCAGTTTCTTCATGTCGGATATAGTCGTCAAACACAGTTAACTGGTTAAATTGCTTTCCGAACTTCTTGTTCCAGGAATTTTTTTATATATACGTAAAATAATATGGAAAGTAAATAGTCTGTCTTCAAGTTAACTCGCGCTTGTGAATTTCTGCGCCAATGTGTCTATCAAAATGTGACTATTTATAGCAAGTTTTAACATCCTAAGTCGAATTGTACTGTGTTTCAAAATTATTCATGAAGCTTTGAAGTAGTTGAATTAACGAAAACTGCCGTCATTTTTTAAATACAATGCCCGTGTCTATCTGTCTCTTTGATGAACTAACAAAACGTATGTAATGTTATCGTTCTTTGAGACTTATTAGTAATCGCATGGCGTCCCTGACACTACGATATAAGTCAAAAGACTGTCGGAAAAGAAAAAGAAAATTACAAACTTGAACGGATCAGCGCTAGACGATGAAGCAGAAATGAACAGGAAAAAGGGAAATAAAGACTCTCATGCTGCATCGAATTGAAGCAACCTCCTAATCGAAAGGCCCTCGTAATCGATTCACGGCCAAGCAATTGGATTCTTTTGATCTGCGGTTGAAAGAAGTCGTCATTCTCGAACTTGTATCCGTGCCATCGAACTCGTCGGCCTTAGCTGTCGACAAAGGGAATCTAATTGGCGATCCTAACGACCCTAGAAGGTGACTTCATGCGCATGCGCCTTCAATCGGAAATCAGGCTCGATTTCCGCGATAACATCGTCGTCGGCGTTCTTATTCGGCAAACGTTTCATCCTTTTCTCTCCCGATGCATTCACTACTTTACCTTCCACCACTTTGTTACGCAATAGCTTTATTCTATTCTAGGATTTGTGTTTTTCGTCTTAAATTTAGACTAAAGGATGAAAATATGATAAAACTGCAATAATGACTTTTTCACAAGAATAGTCACAAAATATTATACGTCCTAACGTATACAAACTGATTGCATTTTGCTTGGACGTTTGTTCGCAAATGAAATGATGACGCAGGTAGCTGGGTAAACGCAATGTTTATTGAAAGATGAAATAACGGAAGATGCAACAAGGCTCGTAAAATGGATTACAATGTATAACAGTATAACAATAACAGACAACAGTAAATAACAATGATACAACAAAGAATGAAAGGCTATAAATATACACTCGACTAAACTCAACTACCCTATAATGCAATGCTCGCAAGTATAGAAAAAGATTGCAGACTTCCTAGGTCTCAGTGCGGAGGAAACCTGGGGTTGCAGGGAAAGAAAGGGTGTTAGGAGACAGTTTGGGCTAATAAGTGCATGATGCCCAATCGCCAGGTCCGGGTCTGCCGGACAATGAGTCCACGGAAATGTGGATTAACGAAATGAGGGATGGGAAAACGGACGTGGTCGTGGTTGACAAAGGAGAGTGATAAACTGATCGGAATGGAAGAATATCGCAAAGTGTGGAATTACCGTTATGGCGGATTATTATCTGTTAAAAAGGCCGCAACACATTTAATTGTTCGTTCATTCATTTCCGACTCGGAAGAATGCATTTACAAAAATGTACATTTGTTTTTCATATAATCGAGAATATATTCTTCCGAATTACGGCCTATATAGGTACCTATGTTACAGATAGTCACGTCATTTTATCAATTTCAGTCATTGGCCATTTCTCTCAAAAGCAAGTGTACAATGTTGTACATGCTAAGAGATGACCGAGTGAGAAGAAGGTCTAGGTTATATGAGTGTCTCATAACTCTATGTGGAATTGTGCACTTGATACATAAAAAGTGAATGCCGATAACGTTAGCAACATCAGAAAGCAGTATGCAGACTGAAACAATGTGCAAAACTCCACTCTGTAATCAACTTCCAACCATCTTTAACTCCTTTGCAAAGAGCATGTCGAGCACTGAAAAAGACTGGGTTTGCGAAAAATACTGGACGACATAATCATTTGTAACACGTTATCATTTGTGAATTTTGACCAAGCCACAAACATACAAACAATTGTGGACGTCGTGTTAGTACAAATATTTACATTTCTTTTAAATTAAATTCCGCACTGCTGTCGAACGAAGAACATAATTTTATTGATTAATATTTATGACAAACTACTGAGATCTGCAAATAATACCATTAAAAGTTAAAAATATGATGCACGTTCACCCATTGGATGTCGAAAGGTATTAAAGTTTCGGTGAACTTATTTTGAAGTAGGCTAATTTGAATTTAACGTCTTAGGGACTTTAGAGTCTGAGTGAGTAGGTCGAGAACGTATCTGACAGTATCAAGTTACCTCCAGTAATGGTATTAAAAGACTTCTTGTCAGTTCCTTTACTTCATTTAACCGCGAGGTAAGTAGTGACTGGTAAGAGATTGATCGTAGGTGCAAGATAAAGTAAGCCGTGCGTCGCATAATGGAACATTTTTAATTAAATGCCATTCCGTCTTTTTATGTTAGAATTTAAAAGAGACACTTCTCGTTGCAATCTTTTGTAGTTTTTATATAGTGAGTGAGGAACCGTATTGTCAACAGTCTTCTTGAAAGAAAAGACGGTCTGTAGTGAATCGTAGTTCTATTTATCTTATACTTCCTTGCTGGTTCAGTTTTTACTTCCATTCTCATCTGTCTTCTTTGTCATGTGTATAATTTTCTTCACGACGAAATTATACGAACGTTGACCTTCATAGGTGATCAAGCATTTCAAGATCGGCCAATAAAATACCGGGCGATGATTAAGACGTTTGTATCGGTAGGAATCGTTATATTATATTTATCATCTATTACGGATTGTACACTTCTCTTAATTAAACATTCTTTCCGGTAGGTATTTGACACCTAAAAATGTAGCATATTCGCTGTCCACTGTTCCAGATGCCATTATCGGCAATGTACCTTTAACAATTGTGTGCCATGTGCCAACATGTATCGTATACAACTACCTATCACGTACGACGTAGATACTGTACGTGTACCATCATGCACTGTACTACGTACATAACAGGTCACGATTTGTAACGTGGCATGCAGAATTGGCGTCTTTTTATCATTGTGCACCGTTCGTCAGTTATATAAAAACTTTATGATTATCGTAATAAAAATTACACTGTATCGCATTATAGAAGTATTCCGCTACTTGCAAAAAATGAACATGAAACAACCACTCAATGTCAAATTTGCAACCTGTAGAAGCGATTCGCAATTTTTTTCTACTACCTCCATTTATCAGTTCCTCTTTACTGCACTCCCCGGATTTGCATTCATCCGAATCCTTCATCGGTTCATGTCATTGGTCTATTCTTTTATCCAGCCTCGAGTTACCCTCATGCTTCTCTCCCTGTATCTGTTTCGAGCCAAAAGAGATAATGGCACCTCGGTGGGTGATACCGTGAGAGATCAGATGCGAGCGTGAATTTTAAATGAGGTCGTCCGTATTTCTCCGTAATCTCAGCGAAGACGTGGAATACATTGTCTACCCGCGAAACGTAATGTAGCGACACTGTATTGCCAGGAGATGTTCGCGGATATTTCGACGCCCTATGATATTTCGACCTAATTTCTAGTCCTAGCTGTAACTTCAACCGTGTAATTCTCGTGCAATGACAGGACGAGCAGCAGCGTCTCTCTTATTTAATCAAACAAGCGACAGGGTACAATACTGTTCTCTCGGCGTTTATGCTTTGCATACCATCGATTAGCTTCATAAATATATGGCAACAGCTGTTGTCGCCATTTTTATTGCGATTATTTTTTGTGTCATGTATTTATTATTTGTCATGTTATTATTTATTGTGTTATTAGTATGCTTGTAGCATTTTTGATAGAAGCAACTTACACACCGATTCGTATACTATATTATCTTTTTAAACACTTTTTTTGGAATCTGGGGACGTTCTCTACATCAAAACCGATTATTTACTTTGTACATATATTATATAATGGCTTATGACGTTTACACCCCTTGCGTGAGTGGCTTACGTACGCATGTATGCGAGGATATGTGGAAACATTATAAAGATTTTCCAACGTTTTTCATTTTTACTATTTCTATTCCAGCCCATTTCTCTATTGATTTGCAAATGTACAGTTTTTCTTACACAAAAGCCCTCTTTCTTAGCAAAACATTCACTCCAGAACTTCGTCACAGTTTACTGTCAATGTTCAGTACATGTGTAATTTCAAAAATCACTAAAATTCACTCTTTTTAATAAACAGGACAATATTTCTAAATACATTAATTACTACTAAATATATTTAAGATGATATATAGCTGTATCTCAAGATCTCGGAAAAACTTGAGTATTAATACTAACACATTGCCTTATCCTACGTAACTGTCAATGTAGAATTATTTACTTTTGTAATAAACCGCTACGCACACTGTCGTATCAGTACAGAACTTTTTCAAAGTCGCAATAAGCTTTACCGCGTGTCAAGAAAGAATCATGTCAGGCTCCAAACTGTCTGACTACGAACATGCTTGTGCGTCAGGTTGTTCGATGAAGTTAGAAAAGAGTTAGCAGCAGACTAGAGTGACTCGTTCATTTTTCAACGCAGCTTGCGACACATTGAAACGTCTTTGCGTCATCTTTCAAAATCGCCCTTTCTTGGCTGTTGCACTCTTCCTCACCCTCCGCCCGCAGCTTTTCATTTTCGTCTCTCTTCTAGACCACTTCTGAAGTTCTTCGGATTTTTAGAAGCATAATTCCAGCGGTGAATCAACAGATAATAAAAACCACTGAAATAACGTCTGTAACTTTGATGTAACCTGTACATTTTCCAGTTTTTATTAATTGTTTGATATCGGCCCAGGATTTATTGAAAAAATTATAAATGAATAATTGTTTTTTGTTTTACATGTTTAAACACGTCTTCGTTTTAAAGCCATGCCTACAAATTATTTACAATATTGCAAAAATCCATTCATTCCGTTAAATAAATCAGCATTATTCAATTTACCTTCGCATATTACGTATTTAGCGTGTAAAAACGTTTATCAAGGTAAGCGTTTTTTATAATATGCCTATCGATGCCGATAACGGTGGCAGTCTCATTGGAAACGTGAAAACGAATTACTGGCGGTTAATAAATTAAGCTTATTCCGGTCTCATTCGTTTGAATCGAATTCCACGGTCGACTGTAAAAGGAAGAATATTCCCGCTCAATGGCGGTCTCATGTAGGCGAGATAAAGATATTAAAAGATATTAATACAATGCGCCGGCCATTCGATTATAATCTACAACAGGTGTTCGTTACTCCCGCCAGGGGAAACGGTCATTGCCGTGAAGATTGCTCTGGTTGGCTGGGAAGCCGATATAATGGAAACGTAATAGGATTGGAATATTTTGCGCGCAGAGGCCCGTGGTCAGATTCTAATAGATGGCAAACAGGAGACGCAATACATAGCGCCCAGCGCAATTAGAATGTTTCCACTCTTTCTTTGATCCTATTGCCAATCCTGTTAGCACGCATTTTGAACGCCGATGTACTTGTACACTTTCTTTTGTGGACGCCGGTCTACATCCTTGTTTTTGAATACATGGATCCAATCTCAATAAAACGAATTCTATTGCTTTGCAAAAAATTACTCGCACAATCGTTTGTCGCCAACATCATAGACACGTCAAACAGAATCAGGACAACGGGCGAGTACAATAAAATAAAAATGTTGCACTTTGTGCGCACTCTATTTATAATATTTCGCTGAAAATGTTAAATTCAATTAATACCGAACGTTAAAAAACCTCTATGAAGTTGCAAGAGTCATTTCCTTGATGACAAGAATACGAATTTCGGGAAACATGATTTGTGTTCCGAAATAAATAAATACGAAAATTTACCGTACAAACCCCTTGTTTACATGGTTTACATGGTTTACTATGGCCAACAGGATGTAACTGCTGTTACAGATTAATAATTTTCGAAAGAAGTTCTGTTTTGTCACAATTTGCTTTATCTCTGCAAATACCGCAAAGTCAAACCGTTTGATCGTAGCATTTATAGAGGATAACTTATAGGCAAAAAGTGTTGAAGGAAGGAAAAATGTACTATCACGATGCTGTATATGATTTTTAAAAAGGGTTCAAACTTAATAATAATGATTAAAAAAAACACACTTTTCACTAGGTCACTCTCTTTGTAACCGTAAAACATAATTATACTTTGAACTCATCTAAACCTATTTCTTATCTACAGTGTATAATTTGCCATAATGTTATCTGATGCACCCTTCCAAAATGTAAGCATACAAGTATTAATTTCGTGAAATACGCAGTACTGATCTGACATAAGTAATATTAAGCGTGCGCCTCTACGATATAACCGATGGATGATTGATATTTTCAAATTGAACCGGTCTCATTCGCTTTCTCCGCTCATCCTCAATTCCTCCTTCCCCCTTTGCTCCCCATTCTCATCCGTCTCAACGACCTTCATGCCGCTTCCCTCCCCTCCTCGAAGCTCGCATCTTCCTTCCCCCACTTCCATCGTGACCAATTTCATGTCTCTCGGCACGTTTTCTCTGCCTCTTTTCCCCTCTTTTCGTCGACGAGCGGGGGCTCGCTTTACGCTCGAATTTGAACCCTCGAGAAAATTATAGGGGTGGGTTTGCGGCGGTGCCGGCCAAGTTAATCCCACCGTATAATTAACCGCCGGCAACCGTCCGGGTTCCTCGTACCACCGACCGCCATAACTCATGGCTAAGCTTCCGCAAATGTGTGTATACATACGTGCGTTTACGTATGTGGATCCGGTGTCTACATTCGACCCGGAGAAAAAATGTATTCCTAGCACTCTGCGGATAAACTTTCCGGATTTCTTATCTATAGGATTGTTTCGTCTCGACGGTCTCGCTATTTGTCTCCCTACTTCAAGACTTTACAACTTGTAAAGCGGTTTAGTGTCCGAGATTAGTAAATTAGCTAAAATGCGGTGTGCGACTAAAAGAATTATGCTAAACAAATGTCTATCGGTACATTCATGCCTGCGTTCACAGCTGTATGTATGATATTAAAACATTACTAATAATGTCTGCAGTAGTCGATTATTAATACATGACAAGTGGCAATTATTATATATCAATACTCTTTTTTTAATTTCTCTTCTTTAATATTATGTGTTATATTGTTCCCGGTATTGCAGACTAAAATCATGTTCTGTACGGGTTGCAAATTGCGAAAGAAAACGAATCACAAATGGGAAAAGGTAAAGTCATTGGGATTGATTCTTTATGCGTGGTCTGTCTTAGGAAAGGGTAAGGATAAGACGGAGGTGTGAGATGTGATAAAGTATGAAAAATTGCTGTATGCCAGGGGTCACAACACATAGTGTATACACATGCTTCTGTCTATTTATATTTTGGAGCTGTGTATGTTTACATTGAGTGAATTGTCTGACTGTTTCGTGCTTGAACCACTTGTCTCTCTATCCAGTCGTTACACTACTCGTCGAACATCGCTCTCTTACAATTGCTTCTACAGTGTTTACACATGTACATGGCCTCGAAGGTATGATCCGATAATTTATTCGCATACGCTTTCAATATTCTGAAAACTAACAGTTAAATAAATATTTGGCATGGGTGTTTAAATTGAAATTAATGTTTTTTAACAGCAAACCTTTATTATCGTCATTCTCATACAAAAATTTGGTATTATGTGGAAATAGTTTATGTGTGAAAAAACATGTCAGACATGCAAACTAGATCTTTATGTTTTAATCATTTTTTAATGTAGGAAAATTTGACTTTTATCAATTTTATAATTCTGACTTATTATCTCTGCCTTTAAATAAGTTTACTGTAACTTCGTATTTGGAATAACAATTCAGTTTTCCTTCCTTTTCACGTGGCGTCTTTCCCCACTCCATCTCCGTTTGTAATTGACTGCCTTAAATTCAGTTCCGTACTTTATAGGTTACGTCCCACATTGCTCAATTTTTCCTTTAATAGTTCGAAAACCATAGTATAAAAATAGCGCGATTTCCAATCTTATTCTTTTCCAAAAGTATCGCTCTCTGTAATCAGTCATTAAAAGCAAAAAAAATCCTCGAGCCACCAGTTTTAATACTTAGGTACATTCCGACCAACAAAAATCTTTTCATGAACATCTCTGAAATAAAATCTGGTTTCAGTTTCGCATGAACGTCAGATTAGTTTGCGCATTCATTAATACTCGTTCCTATTTCGAGTAAACGAGATTATTATTGTTTTAATTTACAGTTGTAAAACTCCTAACAAAATCCTTGACATAAGCCAGTTATAAACATTTGAGGTTACGAATGCTACAATATATGATTCGTCCGTTTAATTCGCAAAGTCCTATTGCCAAATAGGTCTGACCTAATTTGCGTACTAAATGGGTGGAATTCTCCACCATGCATTCCGATTCGGTTAACAAAACAGTTTCGTTGACGAGAATGCAGGGCCTAACCCGAATCCAATGGAATCTCAATTTGAGTAGTCTCGTCAACATCACGGCCCTGTCTTCAAATCAAATCCTTCCAGTATTATTCCACAATTGAACACTTGCCTCGACAACCGTGTTCGTTCGAACGTGGCATTATCCGTGACGTCATTGTACGCTCTTGTCTGCTACGATCTTCAGAATGACTCAGGACTCATCCCCGCACCACGCGCATGCTCCACTTCAAGGTTGTAATAATGCCATGGAACCTTGAGATGCCCAGAGGAATTAAATGAATTTTTAATACTGTCGACGCCCTTGTTAAACATGTCCCACGGCCCGCGAAAAGAAGGAAAACTTTAAACTAATTAACCGCTACAGACTTTCTGTTTAAAGAGAGAAGACTTTTCGCTTGTGAGGGAAGTCGTACAAGAGTTTATAAATGTTCGATATATACAGTTATGCTAGAATTTCGCCCTGTAGTTACGATAAGAAATGGGCGTGAAACCTCAGTTTCGACTTTCCTACTTTTGAATTCTGCTTACGATTCTTGCTTGTAATCCGAAGTGCCGATATAAGGTAAGCTGCGACGACATTGATTGTCCAATAACGCAGTTGCCACTTGAGCAGGAGGATGATCGAACGATGTTTCCCGAAGCGTGAAGCGTGTCTAGGGTGAAGAGGGATTGCCGAAAAGCCTCGCGGGCTGAAACCGTTCTCGTTGTAATTGGACAGTCGATCGATGAGGGGTAAAGACGAAGGGAGAATTCTTTTGTTTCAACTTTCACTTCAGCTTCCCTACCCATTATTTCCCGTCTTTAGTAATATTCCCTGGCACCTTTTACTGTTCTTTATAATTCTCTCCGCTGCATCCTTTTCTTCGCCATTCTTTGTAGCTTCCTTCATCCGATTATACCTTTCAGTCTTGTTCTCATTACTGTCTGTATTATTACTGTCATCATATTTTCTGTTAAGTTTTCATCACTTTTACTTTTTTTTACAAATTCTACATTCCTGATCTCAGTACCATATGTTCAATTTCTTGGCATTACTACACTGTTCGTCACAAGTCTCTTATCTAACAGATCCTTCTGGCCTTTCCACGTATTCATCTTCGTCGTTCCACTTCAGAATTCTGATCACTCCTTTTTTGTCTCCAAACTCCCTTCAACTCAATTTCTTTCTCTTTCATCCCTCGACCTCCTTTTCCCAATCCGGCCACCCTTTTCTCCCCCGTCCCCTCGCCCGTTCCGCCCATCGCTAATAACATCGTTAGGCAGACTTTTTAATCCTATCATCCACTTTCATCTCGTTAATGTCCACTTACACCTACCGAGTTCATGCACGCACGCGCGCGCTGGGACAAAGCGTGTTGTTCCCTTGGAGGCAGTTCGCTCGCAACATTTTTAGTTTACAATGCCGACTCGCAGCGTTGAACGAGACGAGGCCGTCTCGCTCTAATTGTCATGCAAGGATTATTTGCAATCCGCCGCTACGCAAGTCGTGCTTTCGCAAAAAGATGCGGACGGGCCTCATCGAGAAAACGAGAGGACGCGAATTAAGGTGGAAAAACAACGCGGCTACTTCCCTTTCTCACCAACACCTTTACACCGAAATACATGGCAAGAAATTCTGCTCTTCAATGTAGTACAGCTCGTACAACGTTATGTACTTACATGACTCTCTCGCAATATTGCGCTATTGTGTGTACCTCGTTGTTTGCACAATGCAAAAACTGGGTTCATTACGCGGAACTTTTCGCTTCAGATTTTCCAGTTTATGCTTAGTTTGATTTTCGTTTGGACACAAATTGTGAGGTTCGACCTTTTACGTGTCGAATTATTTTCGGCATGGATCTGTATGTGGCAGCACTTTTTTGTGGCGAAAAAAAGTGATATGAATGATACTTATTCAAAAAAGTAAGTAAGTAATGCGAAATGTAGCACATATACAAGTGTAGAATATTGCAAGGTGTTGAAATGACGCTGATTGAACGCTAGCCTTTTAAATGTCAGTGACAACGTAAGAGAGCCGAGTCTAAAATTGCCATTAATTTCTGATAATCGGATTACAAAATATGCACATATAACGGGGTGGTCACAAAAACAAACCCAACAAATTGTTTATGAGAACTGCATGATGTTTTGCGAAGACCATCATGGAACGACATTCAAATGTTACGTCGCCGGTTTCTTACTTTATTTACTGTACACTGCGTCCTATACTGAAAAGTAGATCTTCCAAAGGCCATATGAACACGTGGTTGTAATCTGGTAACAATCTCAGCTCATCTCCGATATTACAGATTCATATTTCGTCGTATTTCTCGTAAAACTGATGCAGCAATTAGATGGCTCATATATTCTTCTCTGCTTGGTTCATGGTATTATTATCATGCAAGTGTCTGTTATCGCAAATACATGTGCGCCCTTTAATTTCAATGTGATAATCCGTACACTATCAATTTGTCACGACAAATCTGTCTCATTGCAAAAACGTATGTGTAATCACGTTGCGGTCCTTACAACATATGGAATAGAATGTATATGCATATCATTCATGTAAAGACAGTGTCAAGTTGTTCAACGTAGTACGATGGGGGTGTACCTCTGAATAAAAGTGATGTCGAGTTCTACAAGATAGATCGTGAGGGATTAAAATGTAGTGAGAAATTCTTTCACATCTAGTGGTACGTGACTTTAAAGAACAAAATGCATGGCTTTATTACAATAGAAAGCTGCAGATGAAACGTAATTGAAAGCCTTGCCGGAAGCAGATGTAACTCCAATAGCGTTTGCAATGTTAAATACTCAGTGATGGACATTAAACACTGACAAGTTGTAACTGTTATTCCCCCACGATAAACTTACGCTAACATTAATCGTGCGCATTAATATACGCAGTTACATAAAATGAACGTGATATCATAACCTTTTTAGTACGAAAACGTAGAGTTAAAGTTATCATACTGATATATTAAAATGACACGTAACGCGAGTATGCTTGGGCAACACAATCGTAACTAGCTTGCAATTTCGAAACAAACGTAATTCCGTGCCCGGCAGTTTTCAACAAACCTTTAACAGGATCTCGGCGTTATCCGAGTCCGGGATGCTTAGCATAAAAGATCTCTCGGCCGGACTTGTTCTATCCCAGCGTACAGACTGCTGCGGTCGAGTTCTTTATGCCCGAGGACTCTGCGAGAAGTTTGCTATCAAAACTATGTCCGAGTAAAGATATCCAGGCTGTATACGCTCAGCGATGTAGAACAAAATACGCAGTACAAAGTCACTATCGCACGGAAAGAATTTCACTACCCAGCCGTCAGTCTGTCTTTCGTCGCGCGAACGCAGTAATTGGCGAAGTTTCCCGAAGTAGATTCAAAAGTAAGCTCGGACGGGAGACGTATTAAGGGAAACTCGGCCATTACCTCGTGGCTAAACATTATTTTCACTTGATGTCGGTGTTCGCTAACGATGTCGTCGTTATCTCGAAGAAACTTTTTTTTGCCGCACCGAACGGTCACAGTCCTCGGTAATTGTAAGGGATGACGGTCTTCTACCTAACAATGGACGGTGTCATTTCTCGCTCTTATTATATGGACAGTTTGACAGCAAAAAGATAAGCCAAGTATTGTGAAATGCACCGATGGCGAAATGTGTGCGAATACGTAATGTAGCGTGTCCAAGATGTGGATGATAGATGTGTCATGTATACCTTGATTATTTTTGGTGAAAAAAATTGTGTCATACTGTATACCATAGATTCGTCGACAGTATTTTTTTTTTAAACAAGAAAATCGGGAACTTAGGAATTTTGTGCATTAGCAACATGGTAATTAATAGCTTGGGTCTCTATTAAATAGCAATGTATCGTGTTATACAACATTTTGTTACATTCCTCTATTGTTATAATTGCGGGGTTGACATATTTCCGTTTGAAACCTTTCTTCTCGAGACATCTACTTTCACGTAAGACGATCGTGGCCCCACGTCGATAAAGCGTTATGGAAGACAATGGAGAAGAGACTAACTGAAGGTAAACGTGAAAGGTAGAAATTGGGGAAATGTCAGCGTTAAATCACACACGGGCACGTCGAATATCACGACATTCCTCATAAAAGTTTTTGCCACTCAGGTGCCTTGGCGTTGAAATAGCGAGGAGTTTCATACGTCTGTAAAAGAATAAAGTCGTAGACTCGAGATGGGAAGTGGCTCGCCATTCGGGACACGTCTAGCGCGTGCATTAAGCGCGTTTACGATAAAGAACCGTAATCGACAGAAACCAGTAAAGTACATCGTTCTCAGGTCTCAGCGTTGAAGTCTGAAATCGATATACTTCGCCGGCATGAAAAAGTGGTGCGCTTTGATCTTTGAAGAAGTTGAGAGCGGAAAACAATACTGTCATTAAATGGTTTTGCTTGTAGCCTTAATGTTTCTTGCATAAGGGGTACGTTTCTAAATTGAATATACCTGTTATCTTCGAAGTTTTAGCAAATCACAAGAGCCTCGTGAAAGAAACATTGTAGATATGAGATCTGTAATGAATATTCGATTTCTTCTGGTTATTAAAGATAATGTTTGTAATTTGTACGAAAAATGTGAAAATCGTTCAACATTTCACTCGCAGTTTGTTTCCAGCTTCCTATCACCTAGCCATTACTCTTCTTCAAATCTCACACGATATGTCCCGCGGCAGTTAAACTTATCTTTAAACACTTATCTCAACCCTACACTGCAAATATGTATAAATTACCTTTGGCAAAGTCTAGAAAAAAGATACAGCAAAATATTTCATTCCTTCGTCGCCTCGCATGAATCGTTGAAAACTCGAGGGGGTGAAACATTGAATACAAATAAATACCAACGCACGAGGGCTTGCACACTTACAGGATTAAACACGCGGACGGTAAATCAGGCAAAGTAATTTCCGGACAAATATCTTCCGCGATCTTATCCGCCGGCGATTTCCCGCCGGCGCGCGTTTCGTTTACCTATCGGGACGATCTGGCCGCTTAAATTCAAACGCAAAACGAAAGTAACGAGCACGGCTCGAGAACGGGTTGTACTCCGGCCGCAATGGCGGCGTGGAGAGGAATGAGGTAATGAAATTCGAGAAAGACGAAACGCTGAATTAAAGCACGCCAACGATAAGTGAAATGGTTTCGTGGCTGCACAGATTTCTCGTCTACGTGCCAGAAATGCGAGCTGATTTTAGAGGACTGCCATTTATGAGAGGAACTTTTATAAGCTCCACTTGCGCAAAGAGACGAAGCAGGCCAGGGCGCGGCGGGGAAGGAGGCGGGGTGGGAGGTGTCCTCGTTCAAAACCGCATTTGTTTTCAACTGTGACACACCCGGCCTTTTTAAGGGCGCTCGAATTGTCTAGACGGGTAACGAAGGTTGGAAAGTGAACTTCCGTGAAAATATTGGGTCGTAAGATTGGTATTTCGCTAATGCATTGCGAAAAAGCGCGTTTCCGAGCCATACGTAGTTGGTCTACGTTTGTGTCAGATATTGTTTAATTATTTGTGAAATATAAATAATTTTTTGGCAACATAAAGGTGTCATCATCCAAATTTCCAATACATGTGTACGTTCGCTTTACTCGACTAAACGCAATTCTGTACAGCAAATATTGATTTAAAGTTTTAGATTCGCAACTTACTCAGAAGTTTGTTGTTTCTGTTACTTATGCGTCATCAATCCATCTTAGTTTCATGGATGTTAATGCGCATCTCCCCTCGCTCACACTGTCTCGCTCTCAACAAATGTCTGCGCACGTACGTAAGTGATTACAGGCCGTTATCAGGAACATATATATCTGGCATCGTAACACTGCTTAGAATTTGCGTAGATTTCCTTTTCCACCTTGTTTCTACGTGTTGATGTGTAAATGCAAGTGATGTTCCAGATACATCCAGATGTATGCCTAGATTGAGCGTATGCAATGGCCACGCGCCGTGTTACCAATTTCGAAGGCACATCACCGTACTAACGCACGAACGTCGTCCGAATATGCAAATTCTCGCCGATACGCGACAAATCTGAACGCCCATCCGATAGCGTCGTCATTCACGTACGTACGTGGAACGTACGCTAGCGTATATAATTATATATATGTGCTGTAGTGTCCTCATTGCAGAATGATGGATATGATCATGCTATACATTAAAGATGTAAGATCTTATTCAATGTTTTCAATAGTTCACATCCGACATACCTACGTATTGTAATATAGATTGTAGATAAAGTTTCCGATAGGAGTTACATAAGGATAGCCTATCTAATATGAGTTATTACTTCGTTACGAATTATATTTACTGACGCAGAAACGATAAATTACGGGTTATAATTAAAGGTTATAATAAGAATTATACATAATATGTGCGTAATGTTTTCAACTCGTTAGGTGTGACATGTGTGTTTACACTGTACTGAGAGCGTAGTGAATATTTATAGGGCACGAAGGCATTACAAAACTCGATCATATTTAATCTTTTTTTATTTATACTTATACTTAATTATACATACATTTGAGACATACGCTTATAGATTATTATAAAAAGCAAGTAGAGAGAAAGGAGGGAGGGGGGGTGGCGGAGAGAGAGAGAGAAAGAGGTAGAGAGCCGTACAACCTGACAGCCATCGACGTCTACCTTCCCATATCTCGGATTTCCATAAAGTCCGGAATAACAAGCCCTTCCGTTTATACGCCCTGTACCCTGCCGACATTCTCTACCCGAGCTGCTATAATCGGATCTCCGAAGCGGTGTATGGAGCTTACGCCGTCGTCGTTCACGTATATAGGCGCTGAACGGGCGAACGAGCGATCGATCGTGGCCGCGTCAATTATTGCCACAAGTAAAGCCATCGGTGCAAGGAATCTCAATGCGTTCTCGAACGGCGAACCTCGATCGGCCGTACGCCCTTTGAAGGCACCCTTCTCACACGATCTGTCAACGGGCGGTCGCCTTCGTCATCGGCGTTGACGCATAATCGTCGCACACGCTTCAAACTAATGTCGCGCTTCGTACCGTACCCTGCCTCGTCTGATCTTGTTGTTACTCGTTGTCGTTTAATGTTGAGGCAAACCACTCACATGTCTCTTCTTCAACCCAACATCGTCACCTTTGTACCGTACGCGTCACGAGGTATACAAGCGTGCCAATACTTTGGTTTTCTTCGCATTAAATACTAAAATCTGCTCCCTAAGATGCTGTAGAATATAAGACAGATGGTCGTAGGCGTAGCGCATCTCAATCGCGATCAATGGCAAAACAATACTTGTATTGAATATTGATTCATGCATTTTAAATGTTTCAATTTCAACGCCGGAGACGTATTATTTAGTGTTCTAATTTGAAATGTTTCGTTTATGTACTTAATCATGTAATGTTATACATGTCTGAATATATTGATAGTTTATTGGTGGATAGACGATGATTATAAAACGTTTTAGCGTTATAATCAGTATTATAACGTTACTTAAAAATATGTTCAAGTGGGATATTTTGTTGCGAGAAGTTAGTGAACTAATACATGATATTAATTAGTACGTGATATAATTAACAACAATGTTGTTCTTTTTCCAATATATTACATTAAAAAGATTGTTCGCAGTTTCTTATTGTAACATGTGTACACTTACGTCTTAAAATGTAAACTTATACGGTGTTCCTGCTAATGCTTTCCTTGAAACGTGATGCAAAAAAACCTGGATAGAATTATACTTCGGAACAGTTCTCTCAGTCGTCAATAAATACGCACATAAGAATTGACAACCCATTGCTGCGAATGGAAAATTTCATCAGAATTTTGCGAAGCGACACACGTTGCAAGACAGGAGATGCAACGATGTTATGCCATGCACGGAATGGATGACGAGAGCCGACACTCCTTCGTGCAGAAAATCTTGCCACTTGTGCACGCGCACTCGAATTCTCAAAGACTGCCTGGCGAGAAGTAGCCACGTGCCACCTGATCATTACATCATTTTCCTCTCTTCTTTCTCCGTAGCGAAGTTGAAATTTGCTGAATAATGCATGATTCGATCACTTCCGCCGATTGTTCTCACTGAAATATATTGCGTTTAACATCTTCCTTGTATTGTTCCAATTTGGTAGACAAGAATAAATTGATTTATCTGTTTCGGTTAAAATCAAGGTGAAGGAGATTCTTTCAATAGAACTTTATTTTTAATGATATGTGGTTTATTGATCACGACATAATTAGAAAACTTTCAGTTTGCTTCAAGCAGAGCTTTTCTTTATTTTGCTATGCATCTCATCTGTCACCCTTTTTATAATTTAGAATTTGTACGATGCAGGTTTTTCTCAGTAAATAAATGAAACAGCTAAGGAGCCTTGGTTTATTCCATGGGAGTAGTAAAAGGGCGTCTCGTTACGTGAGAGCACTTTTTTGTCTTTTTCGCAGAAGGATTACGTCAACACGAATCACGCTCTTCCTGGCTTGCGGAGGTTTACGGATTACTCTGACCCAAAGGGATGCATAATATAAGTTCTGCGGTCGTGCGAATTTCATTTCAGTTTTACCGCCTACACTCTTCCATCTTTAAACCACTAAGACTGGCGTCGAATAATGTTAATCTTGTTCGAATAAAAAATGTAGGTTAATTCTATATATTGATTGACATGTGTTTTCACAATTTTTGGCCAACAATATTTTACAAATATTGCATGCATGTGTATATTTTGTCGTCCACAAACCTGTAGTGTACGTTACAATGCGCAAACTCATGCGACCTTATAATATTCATCTCCGCAATGTATGCATAATATAAGTTCTAATACACAAGTTACACTTGCACCTTGATATAAGTGTTTACATTGGTACGTAAAGTTTAATATACGCGTCATAATACAACGAATGTATTTGTATAAGTATATTTATAAGATGAAATTTACATGTTTTGTCTGTTTTCATCGTATTCTGCGAAGAGAACAACGTAATGGGTCATACCTAATCCTAATTAATTTAGCGCAGCTAATGAGAATGTACCGTACGCCCAAAAAACGACAACAATACGATGTTCACATTACACGTTGCGCCGCCCATGTAACCATCCGCTTTCCTTGATCTCGGAACAGAAATATAACGCATATTAAGCGTTAGAAAGGCAAGACCGGCGGTGGCATACTCGCGCGACGGAATAATTCAGTGGATCTCCTTGTTCACGCAACATTTCGCGCTTGCTCCGGGACCGCATTTTTCCTCCGCTCCCGACAGTCCGTGGTTCCATTCGGAGACAACGAGTATCCAAATAGAGACATACTGTCGACGCTCGGCGTCACCGTCATCAATATTCCTTACCATAACGCGGCTCGCAATTTGCGGGTCATTAACGTCGCCTCCCGGCTTCCGTGTGCTTCCATAAGCGATGACTGATTTCGATAATGTACGTTCCACGACGCACGCTTCTAATGAATCTTAATTTAACACGCGTCCTCGCGATCCGATTCTCATTCATGCGTCAATGGTGATAAATGGATTTGCCCACTGTTCACCCGTCGCGTTAACGGGTTTCAGTATAAGCGTCAAGGGAAAATCTTTCGTTATGCATTTAACCTAATTCTGACTGTGCTGACCTTTTACCCTATATTTCGATGTAAGCAAATCTAACAGAATATGATTACTTTGTTATCTTGCGGGTAACACGCGCTGATAGTGAATAATTTTGCGAAACATATTGTCGAAAGTTCGGGAATATGAATGTACTTCTCGATGCTCTTGCTTCGTTAATGGCTGTGTATAATTGTAGCACTAAGCGGGTTTCACAGTCTAAGTAGCTATTTCTTAATGTAAGGCGCAAGATGTTACAGTATTATAGTTTGAAGTTTGAATAAGAACTTTCTTTCATCCTTCTGAATACAACTTTTCCTTCTAAACTCTCGTTAATCGCATTATCACGTGGATGATTAACAAAATAATAGGCAGCGGACTACCCCTGATCAAACTTTTAATTAGTTGTAGTATCAGACCTAAATCTCGCCCGGTATTCTTCCTTATTACTCCCAACCTTAAGCGTATAATTACAAGATATCTCGTAAAGCTTAAAATCCGACACATTGTACAAAGCCGTTCTGCAAAATCGTAAGGTCTTTGTACTGCTTAAAATGGTTACATATACACGTTCCAAATGCACAGAAGGCGACTGCACTTGATACATCATACTGCTCTCCGTTTTTATACAACGCTTACTATACATCTTCTTTAAGCAAAATTGTATTGTTTCGAATACTATAATAATATGCGCGCATCGATGAAGTAGAAATATCTCGAACATTCGCTACACTGCGATGGTCGCACAAACCTGCGTCATTATTTTTAACGACTTCCGCGCTAACACTAAGAATCACACTAGTCGTTAGGCGCCTGCGGGAACTTCAGGAATGTTTCTCGTCGAACGGGAGACTTTTTAATATTCGATATGAAGTGTGAAACGAGTTTCCCTGACGTCTACATAGTTTGTTCCCCTGTAATGTTCGCCTGGTAACGATAGGGAACATGAGCCAACGATAAAAATCACGACCGTTAACCGATGTGGAATCATCCCTTGCCTCCGCACATATTCCGTCCTCGTCCACACTTTCATCTTCCTCTCTCGCCGTGCCCCTCTCGTGCCTTCCTTCCCTTCCTCTCTACTTCCCTGTCCCCTGCTCTCTATCTTTCTCCCTCGTGACTTCGCAACGCGGCAGAGCGACATTATGGGTTTTATCGCGGCCACCGCTAATTGCTACTAGAATTTATCTGGCACCTCCATATTCCGCGGGATATTACTACGGCACTGCGGTGCCGTACTCGGGATCGTAACTAACCGCTTTAAATCAACACGCCGGCCGTACACCCCGCTGAACTTTGCCGCTCGACGAACACCCTCGCCGTCACCTTATTTTCCTCGAGCCTCCCATTCACTTTGACGCGCCCCGCACGCGATCGAATGTCCGCTCATTTTTGCCCAGTCGTACGGGTAGGTGCCTTCCTGCAAGTTGTACATGAAGTTTCCGCGTTTCTGCGGGTAATTGCGAGCCTCGATAACGAAGCGCGGAACGTTGAAACGCTTCTATTTACTCTTGGCCCAGAAATATGTTTTAAAATGGAAGCCAACGTTTGTAGCACCACCGCGCTATCCCTTTGTCCGTTCAACTTCCTCGGATTTCCTATGCGTAGCATATGGACTTGCTACGATCGACTGGCTATTATTCTCGTGAAGGAGACGCTTGAAAGGTCTTTGTGCGTCAACGGAAGACAGTTTCGAAGCAGTCGGCTCTCAATACAGAGTATTATCGTCTCCTTGAACAATGACGTCGGGACGATGTTCCGCTGAGCAAAACAAGCCCATTGAATAACGTCCGCATTACGGTGAGGGTATTTGCTCAAACAGACACTGTACATATCGATTTGATTGGTTCGATTGTGTTCAGACTACAGTTACCTCTGAATTTGGTCAAATCGTCATTCCCCGTTCGACTCTGCTGACAGCTCTGAAAGAAACATTTCTGTAGAAAAAGAGAGAAGAAAGGCAGAAAAAAATGCCATTGACTTTAACACGTTGCGTGCCATGGGGGGCACCGGTGACCCCCCAAAAAATTATTGCATTATACGCTCTTATATACTAAAATTTACCTGTTGTGCAAAAAATTTCGAAAAAATATGTAACGCATAATAAGAAATTCACGTTGGCGCCACGCGCCGGACACGCAAAATCAGCGTGGCACGCAACGTGTTAAAAAACATCCTAATGATGACAAAGCCTGCCGTGTGCAAATTAACGAAATTATCAAATTTGTGTGCAGGCATATAAGCATTATAAGTAGCAATATGATATGTGTATAAATAATGTAAGATTCTCCACGCCAATATATACTTATTTTACTGTTCTCACAAAACGCAAAACAATTCGTAGGGGGCATATAAAATTATTCTGGATAAAATTATGTGGTACAGTATTTATTTAATGTACATACAAATTTATGCGCAAATATTGCCTAATATAGCTTTCGTATAGGTACAAGTATAGTGCTCGATGATTAAACTATGCTTATCTGTTTAATTGTTGCAATTTACACTGAAAAAAATACCATCAATGAACACGATACCTTTAAATTTGACTTGATGGTACATTTGCCTACCATCTTGTCGGCTTATGCTACGATTCCGTAGACATGCACTCCATTTTTCTCGTCTCTGCCTCTCTTCTCTTATTCAGTGTTTTGCTCCCTATGTTCAATTCGTCCTCTTTTGCTGCCTGACAGAATATTCTTCCTTACTACACTCTACACTTTCTATTGTCATGTAGATAGGTGCGTAATCTAAAGAGAGATTTAGATACATTTGGATTGCATCAGTACAATGCTAGTATTTTATTCACGTTAAGTAATCTCATATATTTGTAGCACAGGTCAATCTTGATATAACCCGTATTAGTACTGTTTGACGCCAGGGATGTTCATTTATCTGATACTTTGACGTGTTTGCGAATGACTATTTTTAAGTAGTAATAAAAAATAGTTTTTTTTTTATTCATATGTTTGCCGTATGTCAAATAAAGAGTTATTGTTATGGTAAGAATTGGTAATTGATTACATTAGTAAAGTTTGTTCTGACACATAAGAGCTATTTTATTAAAGGGTTTCAGTAATCGTGTGTGTATATTCATATCGTTTGTGAATATTCAGTGGCAAATAAAAGATGTAGGTACGATGAACCGGGTCCAGATATACTTGTTATTATGTAATGTGTACAAGGAAAGTGATGTGTTTTCAAATGCTTTACGTCAGAATTTTTGTGTTCGATTGAAGGTACCTTGTAGCTGAAAATTGTTATCGGTTTATTTAATTTTTCCTCTTCTTCGACATTTAATTTGCGATGGCCTTACCTACTAATTGTAGGTAAACTGATGGAATGGACTAAATTGGTATATAACTTTAAAAGTATTTGTACAATGTTGTACTGAACACATAATCGAACGAAATGATACGTTAATTATCTTTTTCCTTTACGTACGATGGACGCATATAACAAAACCAGGACTAATTACTACGTAAAAGAAAATTTGTATGAATTTTCCCACTTTTCTTGTACCGTTATAAGCAATTTGCAATTTGCAATTTGGTACGATAGCGAGAAAAGTTCTTAACGCTTTGATTGTTACCACTTACAGATGACTTCGGAAGTCAGCGATGATCGGCCGTCGTTACATAGACGTAATTACATTCTACTGATCGTTACCAATCGGTAGCACGTACATATAACCTTACCCGCCTGTTTTTAGGCCCGTTTGCGTTCTGATGTTTTTTATTTACATTTTCAGTTTTCAGACCGCAAATAATCTCGAATATTTTGTAATTCATATTGCACCACTTTGTTGTTCGATACTTGTGCAGCATGAAGTGTTAGTCAAATTTGACATCATAATGATATTGTTAAATATTTTTCTACTTCAAAAAATATATGACTTTCCCTCATTTCATATTATTAAAAATGTTATTAACAACACGAGACTCTCAGCAATGCTTTTCTTTTGTGCCGGATTTTCCCTCTATCAAAGCTCACAATTCTCGCGTAAAGTAACAAACTCCTATTAGCTCCAGCACATCCAGCCACGGAAGCTACGTTACATAAAATATGGTTCTCAATGTTATGCATGCAAGCAATACGGAAGTTTGATTAACCCATGTATTCAAATGGGAAATCTATGCACATATGAATAAAGACCACGACGTAATACGTGTAGCGGTATTTACGTAACGGAAGATTCATTTGCTACGACCTAGAGTTGTAATCCGGAAATTAGTTGACTGGGATCAGAAATGGGAATCGAGTCACGTCGAGACAGCGATCATGCCGCCGATGTGTTTTACAAAGTTGCATATAGGAGCTACAGTACCCGAAGTTTGATAGTATACAGATACGGTACACATGCGTTTCAAGATTGAATATCAGGTCGGGGTTTTGGTCTTACCAGTGTTGGTATGTCGCTAACTGACGTGTTTTGTACGTATATAGTTACACTTCCCTGATGAAATAATACTTAAGCAGGTAATTGCTTCAGTAATCTCTCGGTATTTTCTCTAGACATAACAGTTTTGAAATTAGGAATCACGGGCATTGATTTTTTTGTAATGCATTAATTAGATATCATATTTAGAAATGTAATCGTTTAAATATATTTTTTTCCAGAGCTTGCATATAATACATACAAATAACGCCGTTAATGTGTTATTCTCTTTTTATATCATTTACCTGATTATTTTTGCACATGTAAGAATTATGCCGTTTGACCGCAAATTGTATCACAGGATGTCATAAACTGTTTGTCTGACATATGCGCATTGCTGAAACATACGCTAATGTGTGCTATCTTTGCTCGACTACAAAAACCGCGGATGTTGTTTAAAAAGTAGCAAGCTTGATCACGGATTAGATAGATGGTCCAATTGCATTATCCGTGCAACGTTTCGAAAGGCAAGCACAGTAGCGTCCATGCACTCATAAAGCTGACGTTGTCGCCATGACATCAAAAGCAAGGAAATTACATGCTCTTCGAGGACGTAAGTTGAGGCTTTATACGATGATGAAGTGCTGTTAACTGAATTTCCTCGTAATATACGTACCGGTCAACCGGACGGAAAATTGAGGCGACCGAGACTCTGTAAACGAAAGGGACCTACGTAAATATTTCGACGGCAAATTACAATTTCGTATTTTACACTTTGACTCATATTACAACGAATATGGAACGAAGCTATTTCCAGACCTCCCGAACATGATGTAACTTTCATCGTGCCGCTTCCGACAACCTATGACTGTCTGCAGATATTTTTCTTCGCAATTTTTATTCTTGTCACGTGAAAATTATGCTTCCACTCAAGAGCGCTACTTCTCTCTAACTCTCGCCGTAACGACGCACCTAATGGCACTTTAACGTTAAATAGCTCGAAAAGTCCCGTGAGATTGACTACTTTGTCGTTTCGCAGTCATTTAAATGAGCCATTTACCTGCGTCGTCATTTTGCACATTGTTAAGGTCCACCGTTTGTCCAAGTGTACTACGGCCAGGTAGCAGAAGATAGATCATCATTTCCGAGTCCTTAAACGAATGTCAACGAGGCAAAACTGGCCCGCCGGTGTCATGCGTGCGGAATATAGATCGAGCTTCAGCCATCTCTCGCAGCTAATCAAGACGAACGATTCGCGAGCTATCGCAACAGCAAAGTATACCCTGTCCGCCGCGACGAGCCTCCTCCTTAACTACCTAATTCCTCGATTAACATTTTAATTACCCGCCACCGGAGGCGAAAGTTTGAGAGAGCGGTCCTAAGCCTTAACGAGGGAAGAAGATTAGAATCTCGTTAGGGAAGCGAACCTACCCCCTCCCCGTTCCTGTCCCTATCCTCCGTCGCCGGTCTGACGTCATCCACCTCCTGCGACTAATTTTAAGCTCAGCCACCGAGCGATACGCGCCAAGACGAATTACTCGATGGCTCATTCTTTCACATCGATATTCAGCGTCCTTCTGGTACCTCGGAAGCTGCCTCGGCCTGTAACGATCTTTGCGGCTAAACTAATTGGGCACCCTCGGTGATAGGGGAGGGTTTACTATAATGAATTCAATTACGCTTCTCATAAATTTGCCTAACCGCACGGTTACTGACGGGTTTGGAATCAACTTACTGATGCTTATTACGGTCGCGACGCTTTCCACAGCTTGCTCCGAAATTCGTGGATTAAAGAAGTGGACAATTGTATAGATAGATACGTGTATAGAAGTAAGTAACGATTTTTCCGCGTTTTTCGGCTATACATTAAATAAATGTTGTACTGTGGTACAGAGTACCCAAAACCGAAATTTCTAAGGAGAATTTAATACAATTATATTTGGAGAATGCACGTCTCCTTTATACGTTTTGCCAGAAACGCCGGTTAAACCAATCCTTTTAACCGTTGATAAAACCGAATTTGGGTCAGCGCAGGAAACAGACTGCAATCTACTTTGGAACTTTTCTGCGGAGTGTATTCCTTCGGCGAAATTTAATTACCGTGGCAGACCGAAATGTTTGTTTGTCTCCCGTATAACTTCTGACGAGTCCACCTAGCAGTTTACGTATAGAACTCCACAGATCTTGAGACGGCGATTAAATTACGCCGATAAACGACCCTTCGGCGCTGACATATATCGCGATCAGCGTTCTTCCACGAAAGTTCTTAACTTGGCCGCAAATGGAAAAGCCGAAAGAGCGGAAGGTGCGGTGGGCCGATGAAAATTTGCGTTATGTGAGCTCATTTCCCCCATTAGCGTTCGTCGCGCCCTCTATCCCAGAGGTGTACGCCTGACCTCCAAATAGAATTTTCGTCGGCGCCGCGGGAATGCCGGATCGTATATCATCAGGAGTAAGATGTCAGGAAGGACGAGATTGTGGCTCGTTTCGTGAACCATAGACGGGAATAAATCTCTCCCCCCCCCCCCCTCTCTCTATCTCTCTCTCGTTCTAAAGGTGTGCTTTACCACCGAACAACTTCACGAAGGGTATCTGTGTATAATCAGTCGCTGATTTGTTCATGTTTACGTACCGTTTCAGTTACCGGAAGATCACCTCACGTTATTATGTTAGGTACGAGCACAATGGGAATCAAATAATGTTTTTTTTTTGCAAATATAAGGAAGTGTATAGATTAGCAGTGATATCTGTTAGTGTTTATTCTATTACTGCTAGTTGTAATGCATAGATTCTATACTTCGTATCCGGTATTAAAAATAAAACGTTGTAGTTTTGCGGATAATAAATTCGATACATTCTTAGAATTTAAAAACAACATACAAGACAGTGATTAAGACATTCGATGTATCTGTTAAAGTCACACTTTTTTTCCTGTTAATGTAAAGTAGGTAATTAAAAACCTATACGCGTAAAATCATTTATCGTTTGCGCGATTTTGGGTCGCCCGTTGCGGGCTAATCATCAGCTTCGTTATAAAACGATAGTCGAACGGGTTCTGTATTTGATAACCATTCATTCGTTGGGTCCCAGAAGACATGTCGGTTAATTTATTGCCGAACGTTGAATAAAAATTTCCAGCAATTAACAAGATTGGTCTCCACGGACTGTACGTGCGAACCACGAAAGCACAATTGGGAAACGAGTTATACTTTTTCCACAGTAATTGACGGAGCATTCGCGAATTGTGTCAGAGATTCAACGTCACTTTTACGAACATTTCGTAGATCGCAGTGCAATTGATATTTCCAAATTAGGTAATGTTGTCCCTCAGTTTTGCATCACAAAAATGCATTTTTTTCGCTAATTTGAACACATGTTTGCAATCTTTCAACTTCTTACGCATTCAAAGAGAGTTCCCTGATCCATTTTTAAACACACACCTTTAAATCGATCCAATTTTCGATGAAGGCGAGTAATAATCAATAAAAAATATTCCATTCTTTCCTTTGTGTAAATGACATCATTTTTCATCATTTTGTTTCATTCTGTTTAACCGTCTGTGTATTAATCAAAGCGCCCCAGAAAAGAAAAACGGCTTTACCTTTGGCAGAAAGTCACTACGTATTTTCGACCTGTCGCCCATGTTAAAGGCGTTATACGTGATAACAGCAAATAAAATTCTTGATACCAGAGATCTGTTCTGGAAAATTTTCGATTCCGCGCCTCAAGCTTGCCCGTTAAAGTGATTTTGACATCCGTTGTTCCATTATTTCGCCATTAAGTCCAAGTGTCGCTCGTTGCAGGTAGTCCGTTAGAATTTCATTTCGTTACCTTCGCGCCCGCAAAAGCGCGCGCTATTTGCAATCTGTTTAGAAACGGGTGCCAGCCTTCCATCGCAGCGAGCGCATATTTCATTTCGGATACGTCATAATGGAGCGTTTCGGAACTTTCAACGATCGGATTACTTTTCGCCGACAAATACTCTTTGCGCCGTGTTTGCAACGTAAATCAAACGGCGAAAGGGCAATATGTGCGCTCGCACGTTATTGCCAGATATTTCACGCTGCCGTGTACGAGAGAGCGCGCGCGCGCGCGCGCACTTTCTCGCCTGGGATCGTCAAGGCGCGAACGTAGGGAGGAAAATATAAAGGATGCCAAAAATGAAATACAAGCGCATCGTGACAGCCTCTATTATTCAATGCGTGATTTGCGAATTTATCGCATATCAAGAAATTATCATGGATCCAGATGCTTGCGACAAGTTTTCTTAGCTTGCTTCTCTTCTAGCTTCAAAGTACTGAAGAAATATTACACTTCTTTTTCCGTGCTTTTTTCCGAAACCTATTTACTTAAGGGACTTGTTTCGTAAAGCATAACGCATAATTTTTATAACTATCGAACTTCCGCACTTTTTCATACCACTGATGACAATAACGTTAAAAGAGCGTAATATTTAAGATTAGAATTTCATGTTGCGGATTAACAACAGATAACATATCCAAATTTCCCGTTCAATGTCGAAAGGTCGGTTACGTGCCTACGCTGATTCAAGAAACCGCCTGATCACTATCTGTGTTAGAAAACCAGCTTATGAACTTTGTTATCTCTTGTTAGCAAATGATTCAATGTGTAAACCCATTGTTGCTGTCGCACTTCTTTTTCTGGCCTCGTACACATGCAATTGGACATTCACGGGAATTAACACGAAAAACAGAACGATTTTTTGTGCTTTTTTTACTAGCCTGTGTTTTTCGTACTTTCATATTTCGTTTTACAACACGTCTCCTCCTCCTTCCGCCCCTTTCCTATACTTTGAAAGTTATCTCAGTTATCCATGAGTCATGCGCTCTAATTTGAATTTCTATTTCGAAAATTAGTTGGTAAATTAGTTTAACGACATCCGAGCGCAAACTTTCTAAACTGGCTAGTTGACGCATGCGCGAATAGATGTTAGAATTTTCCGACAACGTTGCATCTCACGTACTCTTGAGATTTCCCATTAATACGATCAATTTATCTTGGCAATTTTGCGTGTTACGATGCGTTCGTGCTGAGAGTTACAATTAAAATGCAATCCCAAGGTTTTGTTTTTTGGGAAACTATTAAAAATTGCATAATTTTCATTTTTTACGCATTAATAATTTTTCCTATAATATTATGTGAATAGTTACGTTTATCTATTTGGAAAACTACACTTACAATTTTAACGGGGTTATTTTCTTCTCTACGCATATAATTATTGAAAACGGTCTGAAAAGAAGATTTGTCACATTTTCAGGCGTACACCTATCCCCCGATTTACATGGAAGATAGGTTCCAGAGAAAACCGTTTAAATCGAAATCGATGATTTTTATACGTAAAACCGTGTAAATCGAAAATAAACTAAATGTGCATAATTCAGTTATTTATTTCAAAGTAAAATAAAACTAAATACATCTTAAAAACATAAAAATAATAATAGTGTATATAATACATTTTACGTGTAGAAACAAGGAATAAAAATTAAAAAATTGAACCAAAAATTTCATTATGTACTGCTATCACTTTCATACACTCTTCGTTTTTTTTTTCTGTTTACTATGATATCACCTTTATCACTCGATAGTATTTGGTGCAATTCACTTTCGTTGTTAGATGAATAAGAAGCAATTTCAGATCGCTAAACCTTGGTAATGAGATCCGTAATTAACAATTGTGTTTGGTTTTTGGTCAAATCCTATAGACCTCCTCATATTGAGTTAAGCATTTATTAATATTTCGCTGAAATAGGAGAGCTCGTTCAACATTTGGGTCATTTTGTACAAAATTATTACCCATTTTTCGCCCTAATCCAAGTCCATCACATATAACTTTTGCTGTGAACGCTACTGGGTTTTTTAATTTCATATTTTAAAAACCGTGCAAAAGTGAAATCGTGTACCTAAATCGTGTACCGTGTAAATCGGGGGATAGGTGTAGTATGTATTTGCAAAAATTTGAGCCTCAGATATCTTCTTCATCAATGAAAACGTAGGGAAAGATAGCCTAATTTGGACCACTGCCTACTTTGGTCCACTATGATATCCAAAGACTGATGAAGTCTGTGCGATTTGGAATAGGCATTTTGCTATACGTAGATGTAGACGAGATTAATGCACTCTTATTTGTGAAAAATCGCCTCGTGGTTACATTGAGCGAAGCCATTAATTCGTGAAAACATAAGTAACTACAATTCTTATTTTATTACCACAAAGCTTACTTATTTGTCTATAATTTGCAGTAACAGTTTTGAGAAATCATGTTATGTTTAGGTTTCTGTACAATAGCAAACATAAAATATTCAAGTTGCCTAAGTTGGACCGGTCTAATTTCGACAATGACGTTTGTTTTATAAGCAATTTAAAATTGAAAACATATTTTCAGAGCTACAATATCAAAAAGAGGGCACTGGAGAACCTGTCTGAAAATAATTTATTGTTAGCTATTGCCGCATACAAAAATAGTGATTACGGTTTGCATGACTGCAGTCGTGTGTATGAAGTTCCTAAAGTAACTATCAAGAGACATGTCGATGAATAGAACTACGTTCGCAATAAAGATAATGCATTGGATAGACCGACCATATTTTTTCTTAAATTATACAATTAAGGAACTCAGAAAACTGGCTTTTGATGTTACAGAACATTATCTTACCACATAGTTTCAATAGAGATACAAAAATTGTTGAATAAAAAATGGTTCTACGCATTTTTGAAACGACATCCCCATCTTTCGCTTTCGAAACCCAAAGGAACCTAAATGGCGAGAGCCAGACGCTTTAATAGAGAGAATGTCAATCATTTTTTCGATCTCTTAGATCGGATTGTTAGTGAGGATAAATTTGCAGCCGACAACTAAAATGAAAAGGTTCTTTCGTTGCAATTTTCGTTCAGGAAGCTAATGGTCCAAATTAGGAAACTGGTTGGCACGATGGCACTCGATGGCACGATTTTTCGAATTCATTTCTCACAGTTATAAATATTTTTTTTAAATTTAATATATGGTATTGTTTTGAAGGTACACTTTGTAAGTTCTTTTTCTACTATCTCATTTTTATTGATACTTCTTATGTATCTCTATATAATGAAATATATGCAAATGGTCCAAATTAGGCCATCTTCCCCATTTGGTATGTAGGTCGCATACACGACAAAAATAATGTTTGAGGTTACGAAAACGTGTCTGTTACTCTCTTGTCAAGTGTACTCTTTATGCGCGTCCAAACATTTTAACGCTACCTTTTTCTGTTACAGATTGGACGACGAGAAACTGGACCTCATTAATGTGAGTATACATGAGACTGGCCATTTCCGTCCTCTATCTATAAATACTGGCAGCGCGCTAACAAGCGACGGGATATCGAGTCGTAAGCGCCTGATTGACATTTGAGATCCGTCATAATTAGCGCGCGGCCGTCATTAGACAGGCCGCGAGCGTCGTTTCGCCAACATACTGATAATCAAACCAATTTCATATCCTCCATCCTTCGATCCTGACGTTCTCGTTAAGTCTCTATTCCAGATCCCGATAACCACCGTTTGCTCAGGCGAAGTGTCGCAAATTGCGGCCAGTTCAATCAAAATTTAATGGTTCTGAACGATTCATAACTTCGACGGTTTTATTTCTTCTGCAAATATCATGCAATGTGCCACGAAGACGGACATGCAATCGCAACTATTTACAACTCTATCTGATAATAGTAAGGATAAATAATGTAAATAGTGATGAATTTTTCAAGAACCGTGAGGTTTAAAAATATTTCCTAACATGTATATTGTATGGTATTTTCAATGTGAAATATATAAAAAAAAATCGCAACGTATCAATTCGACCAACAGTCTCCATCTACTTCTCCTAATTTTGTTCTCTGTCAACATAATCATTTCTGCGTATTCTGTAAATAGCGAATGTGCAACTGTTTAAGGCAGCCAAATCTACATATTGGCAGCGAAATGTAACAGTCCCATTCGGTCTGCGATCCATCGTCGGCAAATCAATTGGATCGATCGGGCACGTTACAGGACTGTTTGTTTCTGTCCCAGTATTATAATTACAAAGGGCCCTTGAACAGATCACACGACCCAGTCCTTTCTCCCTACCATTCAGTTACCTCTGATCGGGTCGTTCGCACATGCTGCGTATTTCGCCTATACATATATACCTACGCGACGGCATGGAAATGAACCGTGGTAGATGGATGCGTTCCGCGTCGCATCAAACGTTGCCGGCATCATGGCGGCCTAATGCACCGCGTCGCTAACATAACTGTATGCGCCAAATAACCGGAAATTACTGAGCCGCATTTCAATCAGAAAGCAAACGCGTGTACGATCTTTCTCTTCTCTCTCTCTCTCTCTTCCTCTCTCTGTTTTCCTCTCTCTCTACCAACCTCCCCTGCACTCCTACGCGCGACCTCCTGTTCTCCGTTGCATTTTAAATACAATTATGTCCTTTCCGTTCACAGAACACATGCGCCGTTTTCATCAAAGTACCTATCCCTCTTCATTGTTCACGCTTCCCTTCGTCCGTCATTACGTTTCTGTTATCCTTGAACTACGTTGTGATCTTTCTAAACAGAGCTTGCACGTTCTAAAAGCACACATCTCTCTTCATTTCTTTTCGTCCGTCTTACTTTATTATTATATTTGGCTCTTAACCTTGTTTCACCTTCGTATAAGTGTTTTCCATTTCTCTTCTTGCTCTCCTCATTTATCTAATATACCTGATCCACTTCTGGACCCTTACCATTCATTTATCTCTCCTTCATTCGCTTAGCCGCCCGTTGATTTTGAACTGGAATGAACAAAGAGTGCGGTCGCGTAACATGGGACTACGGAATGGCCATCGTTTACTGTGCATAATAGTGGTTCGTATGATAATCTCGCGAATCGAGCCCGGAATCGTCCGGGAAACTGATTGCTCATCCCTCTGTCAAACCGCCCGCCATGAGTGATTATGCGAATCAATAGACGAACATACTGAACACACAAAAGAGCAGGAACGAGGGATGCTGGGGTACTGAGAGAGAAAGTGATTGAGAGAGATGAGGGAGCCATAACGAGTGCGCACCTTTGATGAGGCAGCATTTTGAACCGTGGAATCAACTGTATAGAGACCAACGTATACATGTATCGATAATTGATTGCTACATCGGGCGCATGTGTACATAGGAGGTTGGTGTTGCTTGTTCATATTTAAGTATGTTACATTTAGACCATCTATGATATCAGTTTGCCGAGAATGTTTTTCAAACATCGGACTGTGTTAATTAAATAGTAGGTAAGATAAGTACTGATTCCTATACGAAGGTTAAAATCCTATTCAGCGTTTCCGACACAGATTCTCCGGTTTAGTTAATTTAACGTATATGATATAAAAGAATCAGGTGATATTATTGAGTTCAAAGAGAAGCTGCAATTGGCATTGCATTAAATTGATTAAAAGACAATACTTCGTCGACACTTTTTATACTATGTCGACTGCGTGCTATCCTTCATGATAACAAGTTACAAATTTTATAGGTGCGATTTGTCAAAGATAGAAAACGTACAGTCTGGTTTAACGTTATATTGAAAAAAGGAAATAGGCCCACAGTAAGTTACGACAATATTGCGCTTATTATTTAATTATTATAATTGTGGGTAACATTATTTACATGTGAATCAAGTATTTTCCAGTCGATTGTAATAGAATTATTTAAACTGTGATTACATTTGAAAACAGAATTAGTATTGTTATTTAAAGCTGGTCTCAGAATTATAACATGTAGAACACGGCTACCTTTCTTCGTTTACTTGTGGAAGGAGAAAAACATGTTTTTAAAAGACATATTTTCTAAACATCTTGTAATTATACACAGTAACTTTATATGTAAGTAAATGATTAAAAAACCGGGTGAGACGTTTTCCGTTAAGTTGAATGTCATTATGCATGCATACGAATATCATACGTATCACAGATATACACGCGAATACCGCCTATACTTAACGACATTAAACAAGGGATGTAGAAAAGTGAAATACGAGAAGTATAGATGAACGCCGTTAAAATAAAAAGTGGTAATATCGGATTAGAACTATAAAATTAAAAAAAAACGCTCAATCTGGGCGACGTGCAGGATAGAGATAAGGTCGGATTAACGATATGTGACACGTGAAACCGATTCAGATTCTATTTCCGATCGGAAATTTGTAATTCTCGATGAGGCCGTCCCTGATGCCATTTGAAGCTCCATTTACTTGGCATAATGACGGTGCACATGCGATAATCTCGCTAAATGGTCGCGAAATCCTGCGAAGAATCTCAGTTTATCGAGAGGATGCTCTTTTTCAATGCGAACACGCTGAGTCGGCGAGGATCCGATAAACATCGTCGTGAAAGGGCCATCCTTCGATGCGTTAGAAATTCTCACTTCGATTTCTCCTACGGCGCTTGAAATTTGCCATGCATGAGATTCTGAATTTACAGAGTGACATATGATATGTACATATGTACATACTGCAATTGGAGATGGAGTGCTGCAAATGCCAATATGCATTGAAAATATAATACACGAAATATTTTATATAAAATTCATTCTCGGGACAAAGTGTGGGCACGAATTAATCAGCGTTTGGTATGATTTGCAAAAAGCCATACACATCAAAATACAAGATAAATATACGACTTAATATAAAATAAACGAACCTTTGTATCATGTTTTACGAAACAAAATCCTGTTTAGTTTTTTACCGCAACCGAAGAAACTCTACTTATAATAATATATTCTCAGTGCAGGTTCTTTTCAAGGCTAGGTTGTATGTAAAAAAAATAATTTTAAATGATTCTTGTTTCTTAAAACAACTCCATATTGCCCATAATTTTTGTTGCCCATTTCTATGAAATGAATAACGTTCTATAATATATATATATAATATATATATAATTTAGTTTAATCAAGTTTCGAAAATAACAAAGAGAATAATTTCATTCATATTTTATTTATTATTAACATATATTGCAATAGCACCTCAAACTTGAGCCACTTTATGAAAACCCTGCAAACTCTACTCTGTTCTCACCTTTCTGGGATTTGAATATCTGGTATAGCGTACATGAGTATATATTGTAATCGAACATTAATAAGCCGGCCAGATTTGTTACATTACATAATCGCTACCATTCTGAATGAACGTGTGGAGTTTGGCTCTAATAAATGATGTGAATCTTTATTGTGAGTACTGAATGCCGTAGAAAACGTATGTTCTTTGACCATTCCTAGTTTCGGAATTATTCAAACAAATATAACTGAGACAGTGTAAAATAGTTTATATTGAAAAATGCGTACAAATGTGATTCGTGAAGCTGTAAGAATGTAAGTACGAAATTAATTTTTTTGTAAATTGATGGAAAGTGAAGTTGCATGGTGAAGAATCGGGATGACTACTGAAAAGCATTGTAGAGACTACCAAATATAAAGGAAAATTTGTTGTTAAAGACGGCGTAGGAAATGGATATGAGGCAAGGTAAAGAGTGATTTATAAGAGTTACAAGTTGGCAGGTAAAGGGTTGGATTAGGGAGTGGTGTCTGTGCAGATTGTGTTGATTGGTTATCGGGAAAATAATTGATACGCATCTTAACAAATGACTTTAACTAAATGCGACTGATCAATTTTTGATACTCATCATTTAACGGATTATTTGATAATCCGAAGCTGTTCTTTCAATTGCTATTGGCGAGCCGCGGCAACGGTTTAACAATACGATAATTATGCATTAAATCCATTAGCGCAATGCAATAAAGCATAATAAGATTATCACGCAGATACACTAATGCCAGCATATTGGAAAATTATTATACAAATTGTATGCAGGAAAATACAAGGAGTGCGATACTTTCTTAGTTCAAACATTGATACAAAATTCTAAATAGTACGGTTTCTTTTTTTGTTGTAATTGATGTGAATGTACTTTGAAAAAAGTCGCAGTATAGTGTATATGCAAATACGTAATGTTTCATATAATACGGAATAATTGATTTTAAATTCATGTACGCAAAGTCAGGCTTTCAGAACCAAACGATCCATTACGGAAAGGAATCTTTGACAAAAAAATGTGTCCTGTTCTCTGATAGCATTTTTACTTTTATTGCAATAAGAAAGCGATTGTTTTAAACCAGGATATATGACCAGTGTAACCTAAATTAAAAAAATATAATATTTCTGCCTCCCTCGTAATTTAAATTCTGATTTTGTCCTCGGACGTGAATCATGGAAATTGTTGGAATTTAAATGCAAGTGCTGGAATTGGTACAGCGTTCGGTGCTTACTGTTATTCCGACGCAACTTGTTTCAAACTATAAACGTTATTCTTCTCTATAGTCACTGCTATTGTGATTACACTATCTCTTACTCAAATTCTTAAAAGCGCGGTTTGCATAATATTCAGCATAGTGTTTCGGCAGAATTTTGTTCAAGTACAAAAGTGGTATAACTAATTTGTATTAATGAAGCTATTGCAAGAGTCGTCCTGCATAAATTAGGCAATAAAAGGCAAAGAATATATAGTATTGTGAGCTTCGTTGAGAAGCAGGGAACGCTGTCGAAAAATATAAAAATGTATAAAGTATTACTATAATTAAATGATTCTAACGGTTGAGATATTAGAATAGCTCGGAAGCTAAGGTTTAATGAACCTGTGTAATACGCTTTGTTATTAAAGATTGTAGGTACATGTTATTGTACGATAGTTCCCATTCTGCGCGTTTCGCAAATAATAAACATTATTCAATGATGACTTGCAAAACGTTTCGCTGAAAGGGGATTGCAGAATCGTACAAACAAACGGCACTAATTGCGCGAGAATAAGGTCTCCAGATGTGACCAGTTTTGATATCTTGGCAAGAGTAAACTCGGAGGGTATACGAACATGCTGGGAAACATCTGTTGCAAGGTATTGCACCAAATTTTATATTGTTATACTTTCTTACTTCCTCTCTACCATATTTTTAAACTATATAAAATGTTAGTATCTTTTGTATCAAATACTATTATAACTTTATACTATCTAGTTTGTATATACGCAAGCAAATACCAAATTTTTAATCGAGTGATAGGAATTGTATAATTATTAAAACGCTTGCAACGTGTTAATTAGCATTGACCGTT
Source organism: Anoplius nigerrimus (assembly GCA_914767735.1). NCBI lineage: Eukaryota > Metazoa > Arthropoda > Insecta > Hymenoptera > Pompilidae > Anoplius > Anoplius nigerrimus. The sequence goes on along the minus strand of OU612079.1, from coordinate 5,799,383 downwards.
AATTTTGACGACAAGATATTAACTTACATATTATCCAATATAACCTCACCTTAGTGTAAATCCTAGAGATCACGGTTAAAAAACCAGATTCAGAACCGACATGTCGACGAAGAATTCGAGAGTCGCGGAACAATTAAACGGAACCATCTATTATACAGATATTTCTTCAAGATCTTTCGGTGCATGAGAAAATCGTATTATTAAAATCAGCCTTGAACATGGCCAAGCTGATACCATTGCGCTCAAGTGCGTCTTTAATCGACCCCGTTGAAAAGAGAGGAGATGGAGAGACGGCAAGAAGCATGGAATGCGAGAAAATGAAGAGGAAACATCTGTTACGAGACGCTGCGTCCTCAGTCGGGCATGCAACCGCGGCAGAGGTTGTCTCCGCATAAAGCTCAACCTGCAAAATGCATTTTACTAGAAGAGCCCGACGCGCCGTAACGCTGAGACAACAACGAGCGCATTGTTGGTTGAAAAACATTGAGAACGACGCCATACAACCGAGAGGGAGAGAGAGAGGGAGATGGGGGGGGGGGGGGGGGGTAGGCAGAGAGACGTGGATGAGAGAGTGAGATGAAAGGGGGACTTAACGAAAAGGGAAAAAAGAAGCATCGAGTGCCTTCTCGAAATATTGACTTTCCGGCCAGTCTGCTAGTCTTCCGCAGTGGACCGGAAATGAAGCAGGGTGCCTTCACGAAGCATTCACAGCGCGTGAAATGGCCCTGAGCTGCAGACGAATGCCAAGTCGAGTCTAGAAAAAAAGGGATGGTGGAAGTAGGCTAGAAATAACGGCAAAAGGTCGCTAGAGATGAAATATGTCAACAAGAAATTCGGCGATGGAGATGATCACATTCGTAGGTAGACAGATCACAGGAAAATTTGCAGTCGTGAATCGAAGAGCGCAGGAAAGTTATTATAGGGCTCTAGAGTTTTAATTAGTATCAGCAGTGCTAAGGGAGATTGGAAAACAAAAGTAATATTCAGAAGTACAATATACCTACAAGAGGAAAAAGCCTGGCGAGAGTAACGTGGAAGATTACGCGCATTGAAAAATAAAAGACATGAATCTTAGACTGTTGTTAAAAAATCAGGTCTAATAAAACAGAGGAAGAATAAAAGGGGGGAGGGAATTCTAAAGTATAGAAAGAAGAAGCAGAATACGAGAGCGAGAATAAAATAGGGAAAAGTCTAACTCGAGCAGGGGCAGGAAGTCAGGGCGAAATCAAGCGTTATAAGGTTTGTAGGGGGTCGAAGGTATAACTGAACGTGTTCGACCATGCGCGAGCACCTGCGAAGTCGCCCTCCGAAACTACGACCGGCTAGAACCGACAAGTTTGACCAGTCCACGCGTACTCTCCAATCCCGTTTCTTCTTTCTCTTCTTTCTTATTCAGAGAATACTTCTCTCACCCCTTTGTACCTGGTTTCCTCTTTTTCCGACCAACTATCCCTTCTCCGTTTCCTCTCTGACCATCCTTCTCTGTGTTTATATCTTTGCTCTTCCTCATTTCGTTGCCTCTTTCTATATCATATATAAGAATTTTTCTCTTCAGTGCCTCTTTTCAGCTTTGCGTTCCTCTACTTTGTCCTTTTTTCATATCCCCGCTTTACTGGAATGTTCTGCGGTCCTTCGGTCGCGTTGTTATACTCTCCCGTTCTTTGTTGACATTTTTATCCGGTTAGTCTGTTTTTTGTCAGTCTCTCAGGACATGTCCGGTTGTCGTCTTACCCTTGTTCCTCGCTTTCCCTTTTTCCGGATGTTGTTTTTCCTCGTTTCGATGCTCAAGTTTTCTGTGAGCTTCGTCGTAAAGTTTCAATGCCGGCACCGGACGGAACAGTGTGTAGAGGATGTTTGAATGTCGACGAAAGGACATAGGAACGGGGTTTGCCAGAATGAAATTTACGACGGACCGGGGAATAAGGGTCTTGGTGGGTTGAATGAAAAAGAACAGGGTGCGAAAGGGAAGGCAAGGCCTAGAAAGCAAATAATGAAACCGGAAGGAACCCGCACAAAAACCGAAGGGACATCCGGAACAAAAAGGCAGGGTCGAAAAGGTTCTGAACAAAGAATTGTTCAAATATAAGAAATAAAGACAGTCTGCTTCCAATACACTTAATATTAAATGCAAACGGTGTAATTTACTTCATGCGGTAAAAACGTATTAGATTTCTGTTAGTTATAATGGGCAACCCATTACGGTATAATGTTACCCTTTTCTTACGAACACCGAAGCGCATATATTTTTCCAACACGACAGATTCCAAAATATTATCAGGAAAGTTGAAAACTCCGTGCCACCCACTTTTCCGAGAAAAGATGTTCTGATCAAGTTATTTCGACGATAAACTCCGTAACTTCAGTGTTGCAAAAATATCTTCGTCTCCTTAAAGCAAACTCGAAGATCAAAAATTCATCAAAAATTTTGCGAAACGTCAACAGTTCTTTATAGGAAGTTCCCCTGTGAAGACATCGGTTCCAACAAACTGAAGCCCCGCTTCCGAAGCGAATGCAAGGTACCCACTATTAATGCAACTCCGTCATTGTGCGAACTGAGCAAATGAACAGCCCTTAAACGTATTCCCTCAGCTGCCTAAGTACTCCGCATTGTCCTCAGTAAGCCTACTTACTCCCCCAGCCATTATCAATCCTCCCGCGATCGCTGTTGAGCTTGAATTTGCTTGCGGTCATCGTCAGCAATCTCCTGCCGCCGTCTCCTACTTGTTATCCGTATCTACGCGCAGACAGCGATACCCGTGCTCACATGTAACCGTCGTAGGACTCAGATTTTGACGTCAAAGCGGATTTGATTGCCACGGCGGAGATTAGACCGGCCGCAACTGGCATCCGCGTTATCTACCCACTGATGGCCGACGTGCAAGGTTTCAACGTTTGGGAGAACCGTTCTCGGTTCCGTTGACCGGAACTGATTATGCTGGGTGCGGGGCGTGTTAGGTGCAACAGCCCTTTCACGATCGCAATATCTTTTGACGAGGTCAACGTGATGCACTGACCGTCAGACTTACTCCCCAATCGTCGGAGTGTCGACTATCTCTAAATGTAACTTCATCTATCCGCCTATGCATTCCTACCACTTTTTCTCAGTAATAAGCAGTTTTACTGTTTCACTGCAACATAGGGGAAGGGGGGTAAAATTTGCAGATGTCAGAAACATATATGAATACGCGTTAGTGCCGCTACATGTGTTTACTTTCATTTTTCCAGGTGTACTTCCATGTAGTTAGTAGGTATTCGCGGTGTCGGCATTGCGGTACTGTTTAATTAGAATCGCCATCCGCGTTCGGTGGGGCGAACGTGATTATGCTACATACACAGGATCGATTAAACTGGACAATAATTGAACGCTGCCGAACTTGGCAGTCGTCGATGATTGAAACGCAGATACCTATACGTAACTCCACTTCCGACAGAGAACAGTTCGCTGTAAAACGCCAATAAAGGTTTGCGCGTATCGATACGTTCGGAATCGATGCTCTTCAATTATGGCTTAACGACTGGCACGCAAGCGTTGCGTCATAATTACCGTCCGAATAAAACTTTGATTAACGCCGCTTGCCAATGTACCCTCTCTTCCGTGTCTTCTATGCTCCCGTAGAATCACATTCATAGTCACGCGGACGCACATTCTCCCTGCCCTCCACTTCCATAATCACTCGCGCTAGAGAATATATGGAAACGCCGGAATGGAATACGTGTCGCGTTGTACAGGTCATTTTCCACTTTGTACACTCGCTCTCTATTTGACTCGCGGCTTTGCCGTGGAACTTCACTGTCCCTCCTGACTTTTGAGCACCGACGGCATAGTTCGTAATTCCGGTTTGCAACGAAATGCCTTTGACGCAGCTGGCTATGGAGAGTGAACTTCGGTTTTTCGGATCATGCATCCTTTCAGGGCTCGACAGATGTCGCGCGCGCGATGATCAAAGTAATCAATCTCTCTCCATTATTTGCAGCAGCGATGACACTGAACGCTTGGCTATTGATACATAAGGGACTGGCGAACGGGTCAAGTTAGTCGTTTGGCACGGTCGTATTGACAAATTAACCCTAAATACATAATATTTTTGGAAGAATCAATGGTAGACATTATGAACTTATAATTCGTAATTATGTTCGTTTAGACGACGAAACGTTGAACAAACGTTTAAGTCTCAAAATATTATAGAGTTCTGTGCGTGCTATACAAATTGCTATTATTGTTGCAAAGTTGATAGTAGTTGTAATGTAAGCACATAAAGGTTAACATTAATCTATTTAGGCCATTCTTTTGTGCAATATAGTCATCTATTCACAGGTTAGCGTTGAATAGGCGATCTCAGTCCTCTTTCGAAAAGACAAAAACTATCCCCATTCCAAGATCAGATCCTAATCTTACTTGATATCCTAGTGCCACTTGAAATGACATTTCACACACGGGTTACCTTTTTCACGATCGGTCAATGTCCCACGAACATACCGATGCCATTGACCGGATTGCGTCAATACACTTCCCCCATTGACAGGAAACACGGTCACTGGACATGCCGCATACAAGGAACTAGTGTCACAAACAGAAACATATCAATGATCAGCACTCCACGATAACAGGCGACCTGACAATTAAATCCCTTACTATTAACACGCAATCCCTCCAGACCTCGGTTGGTCAATCCTTCCGGCTTCGGTCTGCGAAACATATCCGACGAAATTTCACGTCCTACGTAACATCTCGATTTGGAATAAATCTTGGAATATTCTCACCTCGCACCGTTAATGGGCGATTCGACGGCACAGGTCGGCATGTGCTTCGAGCGAGCTAACGGAATTGAATCGATCGATATTCCAATACGGGAAACCTGCCGGGCGTATTGGCCGCTACTTAGTCGCAAGGGTGGGCGAAGCCAGTTTCATGAATAAAAACGCTAGTTATCGAGACCGTAAATCGCGAGGAGCGAGTAGGCGAGCGTTTCCCATTGCTTCGCCGGCCAAGGAGCACAAACGGTTACGCGCCGCTCGCTCGGGATTCGTGCATCAACGGCGCCTGATTTATTCAGAAAATTTTCACCGCGATACGATTCCACGGCTTTGCCTCCCCCCCCCCCCCCCTTCGTCAAGGCCTCCTCTACCCCTACCTGTAAGTCGAATAATTGCCGTCCCCGGAGAGTAAATGAATCTAATTGCATCTGAAATTTAAATGGGATCTGGCATTTGCATTTAATACCGACGTCTAACTAGCCGTGCAAAGCTCGATAAAGCGAGGCACCACCTTGGCACCGTTGACTGCCACCCTCCCCCTCTTCCTTCCCTGTAAACCCCTACAGCCTCTTATTCTCCGCGCTCGGTTCCTTCCCGTCACCCTCCCACAGCTGCGCTGTTGTGCTTTCTTGCCCGGAGTGCCACGAGACTTCAGAGCCGGCGCTTACGTTTACGTGTCCGACTTCCAAGGACACGCCTGGAACTTGTTACTCGCGCTAGGGTACATGTTTTACGTACACAGGGCCGCCTCTCACCTAGCAGGTTTTGTCCTCACGGTACAAGACTTTTCTTCATCCTTCCATTTTCTTCTACACCGTTTCATAGAAAACAGTTCACGATTCTGACCAGGTATACCTATATACCTGTAACGTTCGATCAATACGGTGTTTTCTGTATGTGCATAGACTTGCATGCTTTTCTCATGTTTGGCTGTGGTCTGACGAGGGAGTATCGTTTCGGGGAATTTAGTGTTGCGTTTTGATGTACCAAGATAGACTTCTGCCGGATACGTTGCTGGGACCGTGCGCACGCGGATAGTGTACAAGTACAATGCCGGGATCGTATGCAATCTCGCGGGAACTGTGTGCGAGAACCACTTCATCAATGTCGGTACGTCAAATTTCCCCTTCTGCGAAATGTCGTGACACGGACTCCGACGTCTTTTATATTTCTCTTAATGCAGTGGTGTTCAAAATATCGGAATACAGTGACGATTTCATGTCCACATACAAGGAGTTATTGTCATTATTTCTTTTTTAGCGGTTAATTCACTCACATCGATGAAATAGTGGAAATATTTTCGCTCGCAATGTATTGTGAAAAATAAGCATATATTTATAATTTTACAGTGTCTTACAACATTACTCAAGTAACCATTCACATCCGTTTTATACCATCCCTTCGTCATCACACGTAACAATGCTTAATCCTCTTCGATTTCAGCTTTTCTTTCCTTGCAAAACCTGAGCCGCTTAATGTCTTTGTAATACTCTTACTGATCACATTTTACAACTCCTTATTTCATCGTGACATTTTGCGCCTCTATCTGCTCTTTATCAATAATTTTCTACTTCTCATTTCGCAATTCTCCAAGTGTTTCATCACATATAACATTTTGTCAAAGACACTACGCATCGAAACTTAAAATGTTTAGTAAATTCTTAGTAAAGTCCGTAGCTGACAGTCGATACACATATTCTACACAGCTCGTAGTTTATTTGTACCATTCTGTCATTTTCAATATTTGTGTACTTTAATGTCAACCGAAGTCAGTATTTCGTTCAATCACTCCTAAAATGAGAGAAAATGCAGAAAGTAATTTTGCGTGACCAATGGTTGCAAACAATTATGTTATAACCGTCGGTTTAGATAAAAAGCAATGGCACAAACATCAGTTACTGATACTGACAAATAGTTTTGATCAGCATTCATGGAGGTACATAGTTAGGTACTTTACAATTAATATTCTTAAAGTAAACGTGCCCCAGTGCTAATTTACAATGTAGTTTACAAAGTAGCATTATTCCGTATTATTATTTCTCATACATGTATCCCAACTACGTTTAATTGAAATATGCCATCACAGTATTATGTCTCGATACCCTATTATAAAAAGATGATCATAAGAACTGTCAAGCGATGGGAAAGAATTGTTACTTTTAAAGGTTTGAAAGCCACTGTCTTAAGTGTGTCTGGTGGGTTTCGTACACGTGTACGGATGACGTGGGTGGAAAACACTCGGAGGGTGAAGCCGGTGAGAGTCTCCGCTTGGAACGCGGTAATGCGGAATTATCATAATTCTCGGCGACACGAAACGTTCCCGTCGTACAAATTACCGAGCCGTGGGATCATTACTTCTCATTGAAAGGAAAAAGAAATTATACAGACCATGACGCTATTGAAAGACATTGAAATCGACAGTTACGACTTGGGGGGGGGGGGGGGGGGTAAAAACCATGAACAGAATAATGGAAGCATTACCAGAATTTGCTAAACAGAATTTTAATGCTCTCTGTGTTAATATCAAAATATATTGGACTTACAAGAGAAAGTGATAACATCGATAAATATAGTTAAGAAGTCTTTATGTAGTTGTGCTTTCGTTGAAAATTGTTAACGTTCTGCGAAAAAGGCAAAATGAACCTGATGCGAGTTCTTTCCAAATCTTCTTTGCAACGAAGAAAATTAAATCATGAAATATAGAGGCAAAATTCCGCGCAAAGTCCTTTCAACTTGTTTCACGAATAACCTGAAAAAAGAGAAAAAAGCGAAACTGGAACATGGTTCAGAACTATGATAATTCTTCATGCTGTTTCTTATTTCATCTAGTCCCACATGAAAAGATAAAAAATGTACAATACTTTGCATAAACACTTTTATTATTTTTCTCTGATTTTCGTCATAAAATAAACCACTGCAAATGACTTTGTCTCTGCCGTTACAATCTTTGTAACTCAAAAACATCCAACTCGATATTTCATCTGACATATCCGCTATGTGCTATCGCCTTCACATGTCAGACTCGGAAAAACTATTTGTCTGTTACATCTACTACCGCTTCAGCTTTCAACCCACCATCGCGTAAAATCTCCCTGGCAGCCTTTGTAATTAAAAAACTTACATTATTACACTTCGCTCCCGCTCGCTGTGCGTTCAAGCGGGAGCGTATCGCTCCCTCCACCATCGCACGGATTCGCGGCTTCGACGTTAAACATAAAATGAGCCGTGCAAAATGAATTGGTCGCGTGGCAACGAGTATATAGGTGGAATATTCCCGCACCGCCGCCGCCGCCGAGGCCGCCGCCGCAGTGGCAGCAGCAATCAAGACTCATTTTCCCGTACAACGGGGCGAGCGCGCGGGGTGGACGAACTTCGGCAAGGCGGCAGGGAGTTACGCAATATTGTGATAAAGTGGAACGCCGCCCCTTCTGTGTAGTGATAAACGCCCCCGAGTCCCAACGTCGGTTACGCCTGCAACGTTCCGCCGTAACGCGGGCAGGTGGTCGCCTGCTTCTCCCGTTCTGGAGAAAATGAGAGGAGTGGGAGAGGAAGAAGGGCGGGGGGAGGGGGCAGGAACGGAAGCAAGGGAAGCTAATGAGAACGAAGAGACCGCGGAAAAGGACAGAGCGCACTGAAAATCATGCTCCCGCCGAAGAAAAATTGCGCTTCTGCCCCTGTGCGGTCTCTAGGGGCTGCGAAAGAAAATAGAGGAGCAGAAGGACTGATCGACCGAATGATTCGGTAATATTGCCTTCGATGTATATGCGACGGAGAGTTGCGGAAGGTGGAGTTAGTTTATTTGGGAGTGTGTTGGCCTCTATCGCGATATCGTGAAAAAGATCGAGTGAGCTGAACATCAGGATCGCAAAAAAGATTTGATCTTGTTTTGTTGCGGATTAGAAGGATTGTTGTATGATATGAAGTTTGATTTTGATTGGACGTTTATAATAATTCATTTTTAAAGCGCCTTTCGGTATGTGACTTGTAAAAGGCTCGTTAGCTTACTAAGGATTAGAGCAAATGAGTATGATTATACATTCCGCGTCGAGTGGTTTTCAAAGTGTTGTTTCACAGGTGCGTTTTGTAAGGCAATATTGTATACGGGTCTGATAAATAAATGGTAACTTATGACGTTGCGAGATGTAGTTTTTACATGAGTGAATATCGTGAAATGACATAAATCTTCCTTTAAAACACATATAATCACAATGTTCCATTCGTTATAGATGTACAATGCCATTGAGAAGTTGTGTAAGTCTACGCATGCTTAGTAATGACATTTTTTTTTGCCACGATTCGTACTATCGTGGCGAGCCTGTTTAATAAATCACGTACCCATTGTCTATAGAAGACCATCGTAAATCACATGATTTATAGGCTTCAACGATTGCCCCTATTCTACACCTTGATTTTTGAATTCTCAGCCGCTCCCTTTGTACAGTATGAAGCGATCAATCAACTAATAACTCCTTCGATGTAGGCTGATATGCACATAACTTATAAACCGTAAATTGAATTTCGCGACGAGCACAAGAGCAAACCAATTCAAACATAATTATCCGAACAAATCAGGAAACAAAGCCGCAAAGCGTCGCGGACTGATCCGAGGGAAATAACAATAAACGAACGCTCACAATTCGATTTGTCGGCAGGATTGAAGCGTGGGGAAAAAAGAAAGGCGGAAGATAGCGAGTCGCAGGCGTTAACGATCATCGTCCGCTTCCCGATGGTATTCGGCGATACGGTAAATTATCGAATAATCGCTATAGCAAATTGCGCCCCCACGCATTCGATTAAGCGTCAAATTGCTCGGCGCAAATATCATGCCCGGTAGGTATATTTGATAGTCCCGCGTTTAAACACCGTACCCGGCAGCGTGAACGGAAAACGAGCTCTCGATTATTTAGCAATCGTTAAATCTCTGCGCTCCGGGCCTCGTTTATCCCATAAAGAAGAGCAGATGAGTTCCCTGTTTTGCCCCCCCCCCCCCCCCCCACGGTGCAATCCCTTTTTTTCCATCCATTTGCGAACGTCCGCCTGCATGCCGGAGATTTAATTTTATCGCTCTGTTAACGTGCTCTTATGTTCTTAGCTTTCAATGCGATGTAAAGCTGGCTCCTGTTATAGAGAGGATATTGATTTATGATTATAAATGAATACATGAATGAATTCTAGTCTGAAAGAAATCGGTGTGAGGTTATGCAAATAGATTCCCTTGTATTGCTAAAAGGTTTCCAGCTTATGAATTTATAAAGATTTACATGGGCTTAATCGCCTTTAATGTTCAGGGCCGACGAGCGTGCGATGGGGAAAAAGTAATTAATACTATATAGATTCGTCATATATTTGATGTGTAAGTCTTGTCACCGACAGGGTATTACGTAGATTATTGATTGATGTCCGCTATTGATTTATTATTTGAAATGCCGCATCGGATTCCCTTTAGCTCGTTCAATCTTTTCGTCGTTCGTACGTTCGTGGCAAAAAGGTCAGTATGACGGGAAGCTTTTTGTTTCCTCCAATTTAATTCAGGAACTCGTTGCCGAACAGTGGCATATGTTGAGGATCAAAAATTGGTACAGTCCGAAAGCAGTGCGCGGAAAAAGGGATTTGATATTCCATGGTCGGCTGGGCACTACTTGAACCACCTGGCCAGTCAATTCGAAGAGCGACCCACGAATATGGAACGTATAGAAAATCCAGCCTTCTCTCTTGTGAAAGAGTTTAATTCACGCTTCCACATATCTATCCACTTTCGTTCTCTCTCTCCCTCTGTCTCTCTCTCTCTGTCTCTCTCTCTCTCCCTCCCTGTCCATCCCTCCTCTCCTCGCCTCTCCAATATTGCTCATTCTCGCAACTAGACATCGCGATAATAAAATTCGCTGTGCTGAGCAAGTAGAGACCATATCGATAACCCGATAAGAAAAGTAACTCTGACATTGTTTGAAACGGGATCTGGTTTTACTCATTATTAATGTTATTCACATATATATTGGATGATGCAATTACGTTGCAGAAAAAAACCACTATTTTATTGCGGCATTATTTATGTAGGATTGGGTTGTGAAGGCCAATGATACACGGCGTTTATTAAAACAAAAACGATATATATTAGGAAAGATATTACAGTCAAAATACTCTTTATACGCTCAACGTCTCGCTTCGACGGTCTTACGATGACTAACCCCCTCCTTCGCGCTTTCTTTCGGCCGACCTCTGTGCCTCCGCTCGTGTGATTCACCTCGTTTGTTTTGATCACGCTGCGAGATCTTCCAATCCCACATTCGGCCCTTCCTGCATTTCTTCGGTCCCCGAAGACCTCGGTGATTCCTCATAATTTCATATGGCTTTATATAGTCGCCCGGTGTACTCGTTATTGCTGGTCCTTCTCCATCTGTCAGAAGCGCGACCTCGTACCTGTCGTCCCTCCTGGCTGTCTTCGGCTTGCCTCGGGGCGGTCTGACACCGCGAGACTTCTCGCCGCGACCTTCCGTCTTCTCCTTTTCTAATTTTCGAATTGTCCTACGCTTCTTCCTGGCCTTTGCTTCGATTACTTTCTTAACTGGCCTGACATTCAAGTCTTCTACCCGCTTTCCGCACTCGTTCACCAGTTCTTTACGCACCGGAGCTTCCTTTTCTTTCTTTGTTTTCTTTTTATCTTTCTCCGTTGTCCTTATCTCTTCCATACCGTAATCTGAATCTGTATCGTTGACAGGTTCCGCATCCTCACCTGACTTTTCTTTCTTCTTCGACTTCGAGGATTCTTCATTGTCGGATTCTTCCTCGAGACCTAAGCCTGATTCGTTACTGTCCTCGTCTTCGTCATTTGAATCAGCTTCTGATTTACTCCCCGACGATTTATAATACAATCTTGACCTATCCAAACGGCCTTTTTCTTTCACTATTACTGTTGTTTCAATGTTTGTTTTCACTTTTTGCGCCGGTTCGTAATTCGCACTCAGTTTCATTAACCTGTCTTTATACCCTTTTTGCACTTTCACCTCTTCCGATTCCACCCACCAAACCCCGTTTATCTCGTCGTTTACCACTTCCCTTATCCTTTGATCTTGCCGCAATTCGTCTTCTTTCCTTCGTCCTGCCCTCGCGTCCCTCAGTGGTGACGCAATCGGTGTCTTCGCTGTTTGTGTCTCGGCATCGAATGTTCCGATTATCTTCGTTAGGGCATTGTCGCTTCCTTCGATGAATCCCGCTGTCGTTTGCATCGGCGGATGGCCGGCTTCTTTGTACTTGCCCTCTCGCTTTAACGATATTTCGCTTCCCGTGTCGACGAATGCGTCACACACTACACCGTTTACTCGTGCCATACGTGTAGACTTCCTCTGCGTCACACAGTTTACCTGTGCCACTTGAATATCGTTTTCGTCTTTAGCTCCACACTTACTTGCAATATGACCGTACTGATTACATTTGAAGCATTTCGGTCCCTTGCCTTTGTTAGGGCATGCTTTCGCGTCGTGATCCGATTCGCCGCACGTGTTGCATCTCGCTTTCCTTTGCTGGCTTTCCTCTTTGTCTTCCTTTATTTCTTCTTTCTTGGGGTGTTGTACTTTCGATTCGGTTTTGGCTTTCATCCGGTCGTATTTTTCCAGGTTATCTCTCATTTCTCTTAAATTGCGTGCTTGATACAGGATTGCCTTGTTAAATTCCCGATCTGGTATGCCGTCTATTATATACACCATTAACGCGTTTTCCTTGACGTTTCCTTCTTCCGCGATCTCGCGCATTGCGTATATATACTGTCGCGCAGTTTCGTCCGGAAGCCGTTTTCTTTCCCTTAATCGCGCGTGTACTAACGCACTATTGCTTTCCACTTTAAATTCTCTCTTCAGTCTTCGTCTCATCGTCTCCCACGAAGTGACTCCTCGTTCCGCCGCTATAAACTTTTTCGCCGATCCGCTCAACATTCGCTTACCGTATATAAGCATTTGCAGCTCGTTCCATCGTAACATTTCACCCATGTCCTCAAAATCTCGGATCCATTTAACTATGTCCACGTTGTCATCACCGGAAAAGTGCGTCAACGACTCCTCCACGTCCTTTATAGTGAACGCACTCGACGGAGATGTTCTCGCGTATTCTCCTCTTCGGCGGTTCTTCTTCCGTGCTTGCGTCTGCTGTTCTTCTTCTCTTTCGCTTTCATCTTCTGATTCTTCCTCTGAACTTTCGGATTCATCAGAATCGTCGGCTTCATCTTTCCTTTCTAAATACGCCTTCAGTCTTTCCTTCAGTTCAGTCTTCTTACCGCATGTGCTCAAATTCAATTCCTTGAGCCTCTGCTTTACCTGGCTCACCTTCATCTTCTCAATTTCTTGGCTCTGAGCATCGTCGATGTTCCTTGAAGTAACATCACCGTCTTGCGATTCGCGTCCGCTTTCGCCTGTCGTGCCTGTCTTCGATGCCATTTCGTATTTGCGTAGCTGTATCGTCTGTTGACTTTGTCTATCCCAATCTTCGACTAGCCGGTTTCCCGCAATCGCTTTCTTGATCACTTTATCACTTTTCTCTTTATAATCACTTTCGCGATCGCGTGTCCCCGTCGGCCGTACCGTCTTCCGCGTATCTTTGCTTTTGTCGTTTCTCCAATCCTGGACGTATTTTCTTTGATCCCGGACGAGCCCCCAATTGTAGGATTGGGTTGTGAAGGCCAATGATACACGGCGTTTATTAAAACAAAAACGATATATATTAGGAAAGATATTACAGTCAAAATACTCTTTATACGCTCAACGTCTCGCTTCGACGGTCTTACGATGACTAACCCCCTCCTTCGCGCTTTCTTTCGGCCGACCTCTGTGCCTCCGCTCGTGTGATTCACCTCGTTTGTTTTGATCACGCTGCGAGATCTTCCAATCCCACATTTATATATTCTATTTCTCTGAAAATATAAAATTTGTGTAAAACGGTTCTTTCTCAACTCATTCCGGTAGAATAACTAACTCTTCATGAATTTAATTACGCATGTAAATGTTATGGCCATCTTGCAACAAATTTGTATTCGTAAACAAAAAACATATACTATCATTGGAGCGTCATAGTTACGTATGCACAGGAACTGGAAACAGCAAACAACCAAGAAAAAATTAATATTTTTTGGTGACAGATTAATTAACTCATTTACACGTTTGAATACATATATTGCAACAAATAAGGTTAAAAGAAAATGTATACATTTAAATACGACATTACCGTAACGTGTATTGCATAAACGATAGATTAAATAGATTGGCAGTCATACCATCATCGTTAAAATTTCTCTATAATCACAATCAAAGTATACAAGTATCACCGGGTCTGTTAATGCTAAAACATGTCAAGCAGCATATTGCAAGTTTTATTCCCAGAGCACTTTTCTCTTATCGCGTATATACCCATAAGTGGAGTGCTCTGTATTGGATGATCACGTCTTTATCTTATTCGTATACCTACGCATTTACTAAATGCAATGTTAGTGAAACATGTACTTCCTTAAATGCCACTGCCGAGGCAAAATTAACTAGCTCGTTACATCATCATCCTGAATTTGTTACTTAAATAAGTCAGATATTACACATGTTAAAAGACGTGGGGCATTCGGAGTAAATGTATAGTCGCAAATTAGAGCCGTTCGCTAAAAGTTTGTTTCTTCAAACTTGCGTACGGTTGGCTTGCGGCCATTTGTTCGCATCCAATGTCCACGCCCCTGTCTTATTTGGACGATGTCGGTCGGATGAAATTGAATTCGCTGTCGCGCGACAGTTCGTGAATAATTTTGAAAAGCGGCGTGTATCCGATCGGTTCGCTCTGTCAACAATAATCACACTGTTGTCGCGTGCCTCCCCCCATTGCTTCGGCTCTTTTCATCGTGCTCGGCTCACTGACGCGTTCAATGGCAGCGGCCACCGGCGAGAGCTACAAAAATATCGGTTGTACCTTCGTTGAAATCGAGTGACCGGGGTTTTGATCCCTTTGTTATATGTTTCTCGCGTTTCACACGCCACTGCTTCGTGTTTCTCCGCTTCCTTCGCTGCAGCGGATAACTTTTAGTCAGTTCGCATTCCGCGTTAGTCACTCGTCAGTTTACTTCAACTGTTTTTGTTCTGCTCCTCCCGCCTCGCTATGCCCAATGTACTTTTTGCCCGTCTCATGTCTTCCGGTAAATGCTCTTTTCCTTTATTGTATTTTATTTTGAATTGTTCCACTTCTATCGTTCTTATTTTTGCTTGACATTCCGCTTTTAAATCTGTTTCATGGCAGTTGGGTGTAAGCAACAGGAAGATTTTGTCAGGAACTTTTTCCGTCTGTTATGTGCATCTTTTATGAATATCGGCTGTCAATTCCTCGGGAAAAATATATATTGGCGGTAACTTCGACGAAATCGGTAGTCCGAAGTTATGGCCTTTCACTTCGCGTATACCACCGTTTTCTCTACATATTTCGAACACTTCATTTTGCTTTTCCCATTAGGCGCCCGTTTAGTTCCATTATATCTCTAACCCTTCTGTCAATGTTATATTTGATCAAGTATTTAAAGGTAAGCGGACCTGATAATTTGTTCTAATAAAATAACATTTTTACGTCAATGTGAGACGGTAGATTACACGAAGAAGTTAAGAACCTTTAACACTATGCCTTACATGTAAATATCTGAATTGCTCAAATTCGAATGCAACTGTATACGTTATTTGATTACCCTGTATGTGCATATGTTTATTCTCACAGTCTACAGCTTTTGAATATATATTTTGTCAAGCTGTATTTATTCCTCAGCACACTAAAACGCGAAACACTCTGTTTTCAGTCACTTACTACTTAACCCTTTGACTGCTAAAGACGTATATATACGCCCTCTCAAATCCATCAATATATACGAAAGGCGTATATATACGCCCTCACAAATCCATCAATATATACGAAAGGCGTATATATACGCCCTGTGTATTTTTTAACTATAACTCTTTTATTACTGTTTTGTCAACTGATTCAACATGAAATTAGTTGTCTAACGTAACATTGCAACTAAATATCGGCAATTGTTTCAATATCATTCAATCAATTGCCTTCATATTACACTGTTGCGGCCCAAACCCAACAATGGCACATCATATACAAGACTACTCGCAGCGACTGACAAGCGAAAAACGCGCCGTCCATATGGATGGTTTCGTCCGAGAGCGCGCCGCACTCAAAGGGTTAACAGTCCGATATCCCTTTACCTTCTGAACCACCGAGTAAGATTAAGAAGTACACTTTGTTCCGCATCAAAGTTTATAAATATCAAAGATATTTACTTTGCAATTTCGATGTCTGCCGGACACTTCACTTTTGTAATCGTGAAAGCAGAAATCACTGTCGTGTCGGTCGGCCGCACAGCCACAATGGCCTCTCAAGAAGCGATTCGAAATCCACGAAACAAGATAACGGTTCACTTCCTCACGGACGGGAAATGTATGCAAGCGGGGTCGTAAATGAGCGGACGAAATGTAAAAGCGGCATGCGAACGGGTCGGGATACTGTTAACGACTTTGATCGGGCTCTCTCGCACTCGAGCGCCCCTAGGGCTCGAGCCTTCGGCGATGCAATTGGCGAAAAATAATTAAAGACAGGGAAATTAAGCGTTCGCACGTCCGAACGTTCGAGGTCCCCATTTGTTCGGCTCCGTTTTAATTATCAGCGGCACGCCATTAGACCCGATATTAATGACGCACGCCCGCTCTGGCGTAACTTCCCACCGGGGCTACCGTAACGATCATTTGTTTAAGGCAGCCGGAAGTAATGTCGGCCGTTTCTTTCTCTCGCCCTTCGCTCCCGTTTCCCCCTGCTTTCCATCGACGAGGATCTTTTATCCAAACTTTTACCCATTGTCCTTCCTTCACCGTTGCCCAAAAATCACCCGATCTCCGTCTGCGACGCGTTTGCGATGAAATTTGATGATTTTTCGTAATTGCCACTAACGTTAGTGTTGAGATTGAGGCTGAAGCGACTAAAGAACCCAATTGATATACGGTTGCTGATAAGAGTGATGGACTGTTATTCTGTTCTGCGTGATGTTCCGCATTATCACCTGTGCGGTTAGATTTTATGGGATCGTTAAATACCAGGTGAGATGCGAAAATCTGATATACTTGCCTTAAGCAAATTATTCAGTCCGCGCAGTAACTCACCGCACGTTCCAAAAATTTATGTAATGCCTTCAATTACTTTTAATACGTTTCGTCGTAAATCTCGGTTAAATTGTTGGGTTGCAGCCGCAATTCATCGACATTGCGAAGGAAGAGATTTATGCTTCCAATAGACGTTCCTCGTTCTCAATGCCTTTGCCTCTGTCATTGAAAGAAACACGGAAAATGAGAACGGGATGTCGCGTGGTGTTTGCAAGTCGAGCTAAACTTCGTCTCTACGTCTTACCAGCTAACGACTCTTTTTTTCTCGCGCCGGCGTATTTCCCTCGGAAACGGAAGTTCGCGTGAAGCATATTTATTCGCGTGTTACTCGAACGACGCGATACGGGGAATACGACGGGGCAAAGTTATTCTTGTAATGCGAAGAACGGCACGGGCGGAACGTTATAAAATGAAGAGTGCGCCTGGACGAAGAGCGTTGTAAAGTGAAATTTTGCTGAACGCCCGGCATTCGGCGTTTTTCTATCCTTGCCGGCGAAATATTCCCGAGTTATTGCACAGCGGAATTTACTGTCGGAAATCGGCATCGTGACAAGCCCGGTAAAATGATTTGTGTACTCCGATACTTTAAGACATTTTCTTCCCATGAAACGGTCCTGTGCAAGGCTGGGACGAAGTTCAAGGATATTCGCGCAGCTTTTCGTGAAATCCGACAAAAGTCGTGGGGGGGGGGGGGGACTTGTTTTTAAGCGGCTTTACATTTATAATAATGTACAACATCCGGTACTGAGTTACAATCGGATCGGCGTTTCCATCGGAATACCGTAATTTCCTAACTGTTGCTAATGCATTTACCAATTGACTCTTTCAACGAATGTACTCTATAAAATCGTTCTATACTCTACTTCAAAAACTCCTACGGTACATGATAAACGGCAATTAACAGACAATTTCATTACCCCAACTGTATTCCATTAAAAGGTCATTTTATTAAAGCGCGATTACTTTTAATTAAATTCCATTAAACGACTATTATACAAATCACCGAGTCGTATTTTATTGTTTGTGACATAATGCATCTGAAAGTCTCTCCAACTTTCATTTTAAAATATGGGCAGCGCCTACTCGTATCAATTATAACAGTCGCAACCATCATGATCACGCGCTATAACTTTTCAGAAAAGTCGTAAGGCAGAATTGGTTCAAATGGCAGTTGCTTCATATTAATTCTTAAAAATACCGGAAACGTTCAAAAGCGGGGACAATCCGAGGTCTCAAGCAAAGGACGAAGGGAATGGCGAGAACGGTATGAGGGGGGGGGGGGGGGAGAGAAAAGGGGAGAACGAGACAGTGCGTAAATTCGCGCGGCGCTATGGGAACGAAACAGTTTTACCTTTCTTCGTTTTTCAGCGCCCTTCATCGTTCCCCTCTCCTCCCACACTGAAACTTCATAAAGCCCCAGCCTAGCATTTTTTTCCATCTGTCGGCACAGCATTATTTCATTCTTCCACTTTTTCTCCGCATCCCCCCCCCCCCGTTTCCGACCCCTCGGCCACGTCGACTCACACTACTTTCGTTTACACACTTCACTCGAGTTTCGCCACGGAGCGAGTCATCAGCGGTTCCCGCTTCCCGAGGTTAATTTAGGGATTCCTGAAGGACGTGCAACCGCGCTCTGTCCACGTTACTTCGGTCGCCATTTGTTTTCCTACGACATCATACGCGTATTTCGGACATTTTTCTTTTATTAAACTGCGATAGCTGCTGTGCAATTCAAATTGTGATGCATAGTGCTATGATACTCGTATGCTATTATATAATGCTTATTAACATTATTTAATTGTTGCGTAATTTGTATTCGAAGATGGATAGATGCACGCAGAATTATGAAAAAATACGGGACTTCAGTATAGAATAATACAAATGTTTTTTCTACACCATGTAGTACATTAATAAGTCTTTGTAAGGTGCACAGAACTCGCATAGAATGGATGTGTTTTTATAAAGCAATGTTATAAAACACTTTTGAGGTGTAGACTATGAAATTCTATTAAATCATATTCCTACAAGTATTGTACATGTATTGTAAAAAATGAATTGAGTGAATACTTCTGAAGCCGCATTTCCTGTTATTTAAAACTAGAAGTACTTACCGACCAGTCAAAATGGCTGACATGACTTTATCTTAATAATGACTTCTCTCCCATGGAAATGTTATTATTTGAAACATGCTTTAGTGCTCATTTTGTAAGTTTGGACATACGATCTTGTATCATATCGTTAAGTTATATAAAAATATTAACAGACCAATGCTAACTGCGCTATTTCACTGCAGAAAGCATACATTATGTGTGACACATACACCTGCGCACAGAGCCACTAAATTTTGTGCCAGACAGGTGTGCGGTAAAATAAATAAGTAAGGTGATTCAACAAAGGCCCGTTCGATATTTCACATACGGTAGGATTAAGCGCACATTTGCGTACGCGAGTCTCAATGCGCTCATCCATCTTTGGTTCCAATTAATGCTGCGCATTATTCCGCACTCGGCCTGCACACCGTCTATCGATGACATATACAACACATACATGTATATATAGATATGCAGTATAGGATTGGTACAGGTTGGGCGCTTGGCGCTTGTTTCGCTGTTCCCGCCGTACTATGCGCTCGTATGCGTACTAATATGACACACCTAATGCCTTCCATTCTCCTCCTGTTACAGAACACCATTTTGCCGGAGGCTGTACACTTTTGGGAACGAGCGCTCATGGTTCGCGAAACGAAGAACACGATCAGATTAAACCGGTGAGCTCATAGTTAACTTTTATTGCTTCCTTTCAACGCGCTACACGCGAGAAACCATGTACAGGATGCATCGATGGAATGAGATGTTGTTCTCGACCGTGTTGACTACGTTTGAATGCCTATTCTGTATCCTATGGTGCTTCTTTTATCAACACATCGAAAGTTGTTTTTTTACGCAGAAATGATTTTAATCTTTATTGCTCATCGTAGAGTGTAAAATATGTCAGGAAAGTGTTTTGCTGGAGACGCGGTACTCTTTTATTAATATAATGGCATGATTTAAAAAAATTGTTAGAAGACAATGATATACGTGGATATTACAGTTGCTCTATGCGTACATTGAAGTAAGTTCCAAACGTTGTAGATAGTTAAGTCACTCTAAATATTTACTCGCACCGTGCACCAACAAGGCCAAAGTTCCTTCGGCATACGTAACTAGCTACTTTTAATGCCTCTTAACTTTACTTACTTAATATGCCTAATTACACCACTTCTAATATTATCTTCATAGCGTTTACTTTTCAAAATTGTCGCTTGCTATTTTGTCACTCTCCTACATCAGATCGCAACACTTGAAAGTTTTGTTCATTAACTATGTAAATCTCCACGTTAAACACGTTCTACGTTAAATTGGTTTCGCCGAAGTTTTTACAC
Organism: Anoplius nigerrimus; assembly: GCA_914767735.1. Taxonomy (NCBI): domain Eukaryota; kingdom Metazoa; phylum Arthropoda; class Insecta; order Hymenoptera; family Pompilidae; genus Anoplius; species Anoplius nigerrimus. The sequence goes on along the minus strand of OU612079.1, from coordinate 5,779,046 downwards.
CATTAATCAAGCCTGTATACTTAATACATCAATTTTAATATTAAACAAATTCTGTATTATGATTGCGGATATTTCTCATAAGCTCGTTTAAATAAAATATACTCTTATTTTCACATTATATAAACGCTTCATATTAGCAACTTTCTGGCTTTACAATGTTAATGCCCCAACAAAGGCACTATAAGAATGAATCTTTTTTAGTTCAACTGTTACTGCATATTTCGGAATATTAACCACATATCCGAAATTATAATTATTACTCTTATCAAATACCTCTAAATCTTTCAAGCCTCAAGCAACTAATCACAAAGTAACTTGCTGACAATATCATTACGGGTACTATTTAATGAGATTTTTCCCAATTAAATCTATCTATATGTCGCTAGATAGCCTAATGACATCGATCCCAATGGAGACATTCTGAAAATTGCACGAATGTAGGATAATGGTAACGCGTCTTATTCCCACGTTAAGTCCAGGACGCGCGTACCGACGTCTATTTGCATAGAAACTGAAATGGTGGGGTAAAACCGTGTGAATATGTATCGTGCGTATTTGTGCTTGCGCGTAAACGGGTCATGTGATTTATCGGCACTAAACGACGAGGACGTAGCGATGCTATTATCGGGCGAGTGTGCGTGCTTGGTACGTGTATTCCATCCTCGCACGACATTGTAACGTGCGCCGATTATCGATCAATCGCGACGGTAATCGTTCCGCAGGTGACTGTTTCCGTGATAATATGTCCGCGACATGATCGTCAGACGAAGGTCCAAAATTGAATTCATTATAGAATGTTGGATGGAGTCCTTACTCTTTAATGCCCGTTTAATAAACTCTACAGTATTGACAAGGGATATATCTGGGATATCTTTCGATCAGCGAACCAGAAATCGGATATTGATTTATTCAAGGTGCATTGTAGGAGGTTACATTCGGATATTGGTTGCGGATTTCTGTGCGAATACATTACGTGGAGATGCTAAACCTTTCATGCTACGGAATTCAATATCAAGTATTGGCACATTTACGTTATGTTACGCAAAATCATGTTCTTCCATTAAGTTTCTTATTTAAAACAATGCATGGTGAAATTTTCACTACGTTAATAATAAAATTCTAATATTAAAATTATGCTTATAAGCGAACTAACACTAATTATAAATGATTGTATACGGAAATTGTTATGTTTACATACCGTTCTCGTTATTAGTATAAATTAATCACGCATATTTGGCAATGATTTATAGCAGCTGAGCCATGACTATATTGCGTGTTACGATACCACCGTAATGCATTATATAATACTAATTTCTAATAAAACTGATACGTAAAGATCCGCTATGCATGTGCAAAATAGTGTAATAACTTTTGGTCATAATTATGTCCCTCTAAATTGATGTTTTTCGCCTTAGAAAATCATAATAATCTCCGACGAATGGCTTTATAAATCCTGATATACAGCCTATTAATTATCACGTGTAAGATGTCGAACTTAAACCCAGCATCGAGAACCGTTTCGGCACAAAATTTTACAATGGGGATAAGATGTAGGTAAACACTGAAGCCGTTATACCATCGCGTATTTGAATGATAGGAACACATTTTAAAGTAAGCAGGTGTAGAGTCAAATTCAGTACGAGATGTCAGGACGATAGTGTCAGAGCAGAAATTGAACAATATTGATGCGCATACACTGTTCCAGTTACGTATGTCCCGTACATTCGTTGTGATATAGTGTTGCGTCTAAATTATAAGTCGTGCACAACACACACACACAGGAGCGCGCGCGCGCGCGCGCACATTCAAGATCAGACATTCCGTGCGCCCGGTCACACAATTGCATCGCATCGATCGATCGGCGAAAGAAATGATCCCTAGCATAAAGAGCATAATAACGGGCATAACGAGCTGCGCGCGGAGCAACAACGAGCTGAGTACTGGCACACAGTCAGCACTCATACATATAAAATTTGGTGTAAATATATAAATTCTTTATTTGTTTCCCCGAAGGGTTCACAAACTTATACAACTTACAACTACTTTACAGCTTACCACTACCTTATCCTACTTAACTAACCTAAACTTAACCTACACTTAACCTATCGCCTCTCGCCCCCACCTCCAACCTCGCCACCTCTCCCACCACTCGCACGCTCGCCCGCTCGCACGCTCTCCCGCTCGCACGCCCGCACGCTCGCACGCTCGCATGCCCGCACGCTCGCACGCCGCTCGCCGCCCTCTCGCCCCCTCGCACCTCACCCACTCTCTCTCTCTCCCACACTTCCATCCCTCACTCATTCACTCCCTCCACACCCCTCACACTCTCCCCCCACACCACCTCTCCCTCGGACTTCCGTTTCCTCAAACACTCTTCCACTCCTCACACACTCAACTCACCCACTCACTCCCCTCCCTCCCCCCCACCTCCCCCCATCTCCTCTCAACCTCCCGAAATAAACCCTCACCCTCCCCCTCCCCCCCCAACACCCACCTCCTCGCCTCCTGCCACCCCACTTCCTCCCCTCCCCTTACACACACCTCCCACAAATGTTTCCACGTTTCCCTTCCCCCCCCACACAACCTGCACAATCTCTCCTCCTCCCCCAACCAGTACCTACCCCCCCTCAACCCACTTCCCAGTCTAAATCTCGCTACCCTCCCCCACCTCTCCTCAGCCCAACCCTTCTTCAGGTACTCTGGCACCCCCCTCTCCTTAATCGTTCCATACTCCTGGTTATACCTTGAACCCCCTATTCTCTCCCATCTCTCTCTCTCCTGCTCTACCTTTTCCCACTTCACTATTTCCTCCCCCTTTAACCCCCCCACTCCTCCCTCCCAGCCCCAGCCCCTCCTCTCCCAGAACCCTCTCCTCTCTCCCTCCCAACCCCTTCCACCCTCCACTCTTCCCATCCTCCCCTTAATTTCCCTCATGCACGCCTGCACCAACTCCCCCCCACCTCCCTCCTCCACCCTCCTTTCATACCCCCAGGCCCCCAGCGCCATTCTTCCCCTCAAAAGCTCCCTCTGAACCTCCTCCCTCACCAAATAACCCGGTGTGCTCCTCTCTACCCCCAGCACCCATCTTAAATAACGTTCCTGCAAGGCCTCCACTTTTCCCCTCTCTTTCCACCCCCACACCTCCACACCATAGCTAACCACGGGCCATACCAGTCTGTCAAAGAGCCACAGTCTTCTCCCCCAGTCCCTCCCAAAAACCCTCTTCCCCAGCCCCCACACTCTTCCCATCACCGCCGCCCCCCTCCTCACCCTGTCCTCCACCTGCCCATCCTGCCTTCCATCCCTTCTCACAACATATCCCAGATATTTAAATTGAGCCACCTCCTCTAACTCCTTCCCCTCCCAGCTCCACCTCACCTTCCTCCATCTCCCCCCTCCCTCCCTACATCTCATCACCTTGGTCTTTCCCACATTAACCTGCAACCTCTTCCTTCTGAAATATCTTTCCAGTGTGGAGATCGCCCCCCTCATCCCATCCTCGTTCTCCGCCAGCACCGCCACATCATCGGCGTATGCCAGCGATCTTACTTTCCTTCCTCCAACCTGAACCCCTCCCCATCCCCCCCTTTCCAGCTCCTCGTCCAAGTCTGCCAACAAAAGTGTGAACAGACTGGGGCTGATCGGACACCCCTGCCTGACCCCTCTTGCCGTCCAGAACCCGTCACTTGTAACTCCTCCCGCCCTCACCCTACATTTAGTCTCCTCCACCAATTCCCTACACCTCCTGACCAGCCCCTCCCTCACCCCCCTCTCCCTCAAACTACTCACCAACACCTCCCTATCCACCGAGTCAAATGCGGCCCTCAGATCCAGAAACAGAATGATTAATTTGTTCCCCTTACGCCTGATCTGCCTATTGATCAGGTAATTCAGGACGAATACCTGATCAATACACCCTCTCCCCCTCCTAAATCCCGCCTGACTCGGTGGAAGCAACCCCCGCCCCTCCACCTCCACTCTCAGTCTTTCGGCCAGTACCGCCGCGTAAATCTTATATGCGGTTTGCGTCAGGGCCACCCCCCTATATTCTTCTACCACATCACCATTTCCTTTCTTCCTCACCGGCACAATTATTCCCTCCCTCCACCCCTCTGGCCATGCCTCACCCCTCCACACCCTGTTGCACACTCCCCTTAACCATTCCCTCACTTCCTCCCCCCCATACTTCCACACCTCATTCCTAATTCCATCCCCCCCCGGGGCCTTTCCGTCCCTTAGTCCCCTCACCACTCTACCAAACTCCTCCCTCCCTATCTCACTCTCCCCATCTTCCCCTCTACCCCTCCCTCCTCCAAGCCTCACCCTCCATTCCACCCCCCCTAACAACCCCTTAAAATACTCTTCCCATTCCCCTATCTCTATCCCCTCGTTCACCCCCCCCCCCTTCCACCCCTCCATCCTCTTAACACCTTCCATGCCTGCTCCTCTGTACTCACCCCCTCAACCATCCTCTCCCATCTTTCCCTTTCCTTCCTCTTCTTTTCCTCACACAACTCCCTGAACTCTTTCTTGCATTTCTTAAACTCATCCCCTACCCCTCCCTCTCTCCTCCATCTCTTCAACTCCACTCTTAGCTTCCTCTTTCCTTCCTTACACTCCTCGTCCCACCATCCCTCCCTCTCCCTTTTCTCTCTTCCCCCCTCCATCTCCCGCAGCACCCCTAGAATCCTCCCCTCTAACCTCCCCCAGTCCTCCTGTACCCCTCCCCCCCCTCCCTCCCCCTTCCCAAACCTCCTCTCGAACTCCTTCTCCTCCCCCTGCCTCCATTTCCCCACTCCCCTCAACCCCCCCCTTTCCCCCCTCTCACCCACCTCTCTTCTCCCCCCAACCACCACCGTTAAAGGCATGTGGTCCGAATCCGTCTCATCCCCTACCCTCACCTCGTGTATACCTTCCCTCGTGCCCCCGTTCCCTATTACATAGTCAATAACCGAGTTACCTCTCTCTCCCACGAACGTCCAGTGCCCCTCTTCGTCCCCCCTCTGTACCCCATTTAAAATACCCCACCCCCTTTCTTCCAAAAACCCGCATAGCTTCTTTCCCCCCGCGTCCAACTTACCGTCCTTAGAATTCCTTCCCTCCTCTCCCTCCCCTTCCACCCACACACCCCCTCCCTCCCTTCCTGTCCTCACATTAAAATCGCCCCCTATCATTGTTCTACCCCCCTCCTCTACCTCCCCCACCCATTCTCCTATGCCCTCCAACTTCTCCTCCAGGTCCCCATTCACGTATACCCCCACCACCCTCCACCACTCCCCCCCCATCTCCACCCTCCTCACAACCAGTCCCTCCCCCCTGTACCCTCCACCCCCCTCCACCCTCAGCTCCTTCTTCACCCCCAGCAACATCCCTCCCTTCGCCCTTCCCCTTCTATTCTCTCTCCTTGCCCACTGCGGCTCCCACCTATACCCCCTTGGTAACCTCCCTCTCACCCTCACCCAATCCCTCTCCTCCACCCATGTCTCCATTAGCACCAGCACATCCCATCTCCCCAGCCTACCCCAAAACTCCCTATCCTTATTCTTTAACCCTGCCACGTTCCAGAACACCACCCTTCCTCCTACCCCACCCCTCCCCGTCCCCCTCACCTCCTGTCCCCGTTTCCCTGCTCCCCTGCCTCTCTCCACTCCTCTCTCAGCTCGTCCCACAATCTCAGTCTCCCGTCCACCCACATCTTCATATATCCTATTCTCACCTGCCTACCCCTCCCCCTTTCCTTCTCCGCCTCTCTCTCTATCTTCCATCTCGCCCTTCTCTCTTCCCCCGTCAAATCGTCCTCAATTCTCTCCACTCTCCCCTTCAACTTACTTTTCCCTTCCATCACCCTCTTTTTTTCCTCTCGCCCAGTCATCTTTACGAGAACCAAACCCCTTCCCTCCTTGTCCTCTTTCCCCACCCTCTTCATCTCCTTAATACTGCCCCTCTCCATCCCTATCACCTCCCACAAGCTCTTTACTTCCTTCTCCATTTCCTCAACCCCTTTGCCCAACCTTATTCCCCTAATCACCACATTCTCCCTCCTCCTCTCCCTTTCAGCCCTGTCCACCTTAATCTCCACTTGTCTCCATCTTATTTCTCTCTCTCTTCGCACCTCCTCCCCCTCACCCTCACCCACCCCTCCTCTTACTCTCTCCACAAACTCCCTTATCTCCTTCTTCCCCTCCTCCGCGCTCCTTTCCAAATTCTCCAGCCTTTTCTCAATCCCGTTCCTCCACTTCGCCTGTTCCTCCCATTCTTTCTTTCTCCTCTCCTCCTCCTTCTTCCAACTTGTCTTTCTTCTCTCCTCCTCCCTCTCCATCTCCCTCCCCCAGTTCTCTAGCACCTTGCTCCACTCATCCCTCTCTCTCTTCGCCTCCCCCCTTTCCCTTTTCGCCTCCCCCCTATCCCTTTTCGCCTCTCCCAGTTCTCTCAACACCCTCCCGATCATCTCCTCCATCTTCTTCATCTCCGCTCTTTTCCCTTCCTCCTCTTCCCCTTCCCCGCCCTCACCAATCTCTCCCTTGCCCCCCTCACTTCTCTTTCTTCTCTTCCCTAACAACCTGTCCAAGCTTCCCCCCTCCCCACCACTCCCCCTCCTTGCGAAATCTAACTTCAACTGTCTCAATCCTGTCTCCGTCACCAGTTCTCCCTTTCCCCTCTCTCCACCATCTGCCTTTCCCCCCTCTGCCCTCTCCGCCTCACACTCCATCTGATCGCTACTCCTAACTCACCGGTCCCTCCTCCTTTCCCTTCACCGCCTCCTTACTACACCCAGCGCCCGCTAGATGACTCCGCTCTACCTCGCTCCCTCTTCCTCCTGACCCCCTTTCCCACCTTCCCCGTCCTAACCTCTCACACTCGCTCACCTCTTTCTTTCTCCCTTCCCGCCCACCCACACTCTCTAATCTTTCCACCAACACTTCCACCCACACTTCCCAATCCCCTCTTCCCGACGCACACCCTCCCTTCCCTCTCCGACTGATCTATCCTGCTCTATCCACACTTACTATACACCACACTCACACCGCATGCACTCTCCATACACCCGGAAACGGAAGTCTAAAATTTGGTGTAAATAGGAACAAATAATAAAGTGGAAGTATGAAAAAAAAAAATACATATAAAAACATAAACAATACGCTCTAATCTAAGATCTCATCGCGATCTGACATAATATAAATATGTTTGAGACGTCCTCGCGACCCAAATTAGGGCGACAGCAATACAGTATAAACGGGTGTACACGGACTTGTCCGAACGCACATGCCAACCATTGACGGTATCCACAACATTGCCAACAATCACGGCCACAGAGCGTGCGCAACCACAGTAACAAAACAACCGTCTTTTGGTAAGACGATGAACGCAGACGAGCGGCACGATGCGCTGGGCGAACATTCATACGCAAGAATCGCGAGCGAGCACATAGAAAAGGAATAAAGCATTTTACAAACCTATTTTCGTCAAAGTTATTTACTACGCACAACGATCGCCGGACCACCAAGCGACCATAGAACTACGGAGTTAACGTGAGGGCGTCGATCCCGATTGAATACATACAACATATAGCATCTGCAAATAAGCATATGTATGATCAAGTGTATTTGCCACAATCAAATGAAAAGGAAGAGATTGTTCCAAAACAGAGTAGTGTGTTTCCATTGTTCAAACAAAATTATTGATTGATACGTCGTGATATGATTACGTTATGTAGCATGTTACGTTAATAGCATGACTCAAGTGGTAGCTTTCATGAAACAACTTATTTTTTTGTCCCCCGGATCGATGACTTTGTTATTATCTGTTTATGTTAATATGTTGATATTAGATGTTGTAAAATTTCCTTAACAGAGTGTATGTTATTTTGCTTATACCAAAGAATGTTATCTTTTTACTAAGTACTTCCGATTATTCGAATATTAACAATATTTTGGGACAAATTTTTTGTCTTCAAAAATAATAATTTTCAAATAAATAGTTCAGTTGTAATCCTGTATGCATTGTCATTACTTCGTGTCTTTACGTGTGCGTTCACCTGTGTTGAATAGGGATATTGACATTCTATTCATTATACCTACAACTACATCATTCAATGTTGGAAACATAATCTATTGATTTCCAATTGACCAGTACATACAATACCTAGTGTAGATGTACTCCAGAGAAATTTAGGCAATGTAAATTTAATACATAGGTCGGTATGTGCGGTTATATCATATGTACATTTTCCGCATTGCATGTGGCAATAAGATAACTATACCAATGAATTCACATCAATTTTGGCATGTTAATTGCGCAGATGACCCGACCGCGTAACAATATCTAAGTAGTTCTATTATTTATTGTTCTTTTATATGTTTATTAAGGCCACAATTTAATGTAGCTCATTCAACGATAAAGAGTTATTTGATTTTTGTTTACCTTGACTCTAAGGTCCACATGGACAGGATGTAATGTATAAAATCCTGACATGTTGTACATATTATTAATATATGAAAGGAAGAGAGTAAGAGGCAGTAAAGATCGGTAACCAAATTTATTGATGAAGAATACCACATAAGATTAACACATAAGACTCTCCGTAAATATAACCATAAACCGTTCGTGAGACTGCACATAAGACTGCTCACAAGGCTAATGCAGGACTCTTCCCCAGCGTGTCTTTTGTAAATCATGCGATCTTTCGCGTTGCTAGACGTCTTCCTACCGCCTGGCAACGATGGCGTAAAATTCTTACACATTTTCTTCCCGATTAATATCTGAAAATTTAAGGTTACTATCACCACGGTGAAATTCGTTAGAAATAAAACGTACTTAAATTTTCAACGAAGATATGACTGTTACTGATTTAAAGCACGATGTTCTAAACAAACCACCTTATAAAATGTCGCTTTCCGCAGTTCAAATTCCCTTGTAATCAGTAACAAGCCTTACCGTATATATGTATACTTACGTACGTGTCCGAGGAACAAAATGTACGTTACTCTTAACGCGTCGCGCACATTCTTTGCAATCCGCACATGACTCTACTACACCGTAAATACGACACATAAAGAACCACGATTGAATAACACATTCACTCGTTATTCCCGTCGCCCGACTGGTCAGACTCAAAGTGAAGAAACGTAGGATATCCCGGACATCAGAATGATAAGGTCGCGAGCGGCAAGTAACGGAGCGTGGACCCGAATCGAGAATATGCCGCGTTAGCGTACATTAGCAGGCACTGTACATTCACTGGCGTTGAGGGGGCAAATGTTTGCGGTTCATTCACGGTCTTTTTTCCGCAGCAGTAGCCGCCACAGTTTGGCCGCAGGGACGCGAGTAACCTAAATTAATGCGCGTGTGTCCGTCCGCTTGGGCAAACAGAGCGTGCGCTAGCCAACAACGGCCCGTGTCGCCTATATATTCGACCGGCAACTATGCGCCTATACAAATGCGACCAATGCCCACGGCGCTGCTCGTTGGCATCTCACTTTTTAGCCTCTGCCCTCCCCGTCGTCGCGCATATCTTAATGGAGGCTCCAAAGCGGGAGATAGCTTTATACGCGCGTACCTTGCTTTCTGTAAATCTGATGGGTATGAATGCGAATGTGAGAGAAATGCGCGTTCGAGTGCGAATTTTACATGAGTGATGACGTGAGCATGAACGACGGAGGTGCTTTACATTATTGTGTTCTGAGGACTGTGGGCCAATCGTCTTTTGTGCTTACATTAGTGAGCATTTAGTGAGTGGGTGAGTGTATGAGTTGCGTGTGAGACGACAGGATGTATGGATAAAAAAAAACAGAAATGATGAGGATTTAATCTGTTTTTCTAACGGTTCCTTTGAGTTAGGAAATACCAGTAAACTTTTCCTACAATCTTTCTGTATGGGGTGAAAGTGAAGGTTAGAATGAAAAATCTTGCATCCCAAGGTCATGTTTGTAGCCACTTGTTGCGTGGAATTGATCAGTGTGTAGATGTTGCGAACGCAAATTGAGGAGCATAAATGTTTTTAAGTAGGTTTGTATAGAGATTGCCAACGGGGTATGTAGACGATAGTAAGACGATAGACGATAGTCTTAACCGAGAGTAACGAGAGTAAAGTAACGATTAATATGTTGGGGATAAAAAATGGCAACCATGTATTTTGTATAAAGTCGACCAGATTAAACGTTCACTGTAAAATTTGTATTTTTTGCATATCGTCAATTTCTATTTATAGTAATATTTTTATGTTTGTAATAGATTATATTAGAAATTTCGTAATAGTTTCTATGATTGTAAAACATATTGGTATGTTGGTAGTTGCTCTAATAAGTAGGACGATAATGTATTAACATTGTTCTTACTAGTTAAGCTGTAGTTTCCAACAATGAAACATGCCTAATTGAAACGTTGATCTATACTACTCGACTGCCTGACTTATGCTTGACTTTCACTACTGCTGCTCTGGACTGTTTCTATTTCAGTGCACTTCTGGTACGTCAAAATTTGGTCAGCGTAACAATTTGCTAAGCAATACTAATGCCCTCGCGGCTTTGTTATTAGTGATTGAGGCAATTTTCAAAATATGCTTGAGATTCGCGAGTATGTAACGTATTATTCAGGTGCGTTGAGGTTCAATATTTTATGAAATATTCGTCTATTGATTTGTCAGTTTTGGAAAGGAAGTTTGGAAGACTAAAGGCAGGGTCGTCGATGAAAGAGAAAAGAGGTGTAAATATTGTTAAATGCTGATACTATTGAAGGAATTGACAAGAGCTGTAATATAATGCAATGGATTTGCAGACACGGGGGGAAAGAGTTATTGTGGGTATTACGCATAAACATGGCTGTGAAAAGTTCTAATAATTATTGAATCGAGCAGCAATTGCAAGTTTTTAATACCATATCAAACTTAAATATGTGGTTTTTATAAATGCAAATACACATGCTACAGTAGCTTATGTCATATTATGTTGAATTGTAGATTGGAAATATGAATGACGGATATTTCATAAAGTCCTACGTACTACTTCGATTTTTATCAAATTTTCCAATTATTATTCGTTATTACAACATTATTAATAAATTTCCATTCGTCAGAAATGATTAACTTTGATCCCTTCATTCTTTAGCAGAATTCCATTATGTCCTACAGTTAATATATAGATGTGTACGACACATCTGTTAAATTTCCCATCTTTTTCCGCAAACTGTATGATTAAATTTGCATAATAGTCAGTCATCACAGATCGTTTACCGTGCACAGCGAACCGTGTGACAATTTAATTCGTCCCTCCGCAGGCGAACGAAAGTGAGGCGAATAATGGCGAGCTCAAGGTAAAGAGGAGTGGGGGTATATTCCGCCGAGGCCCGCCATACATCAATCTCTTGCCACTTCTCGTTCCATTGCTGTCAATAAAAATCCAGGCGGGAAGCTGTTGGTAATCTTTGCGTATCGGCTGCCTTCCCCGGAAACTTTCCAGGACATATCGCCGTCCCTTCCTCCTACCGTTCGCCATTCCCATACGTATCGTTATATAAAATCTCCTGTCACAGCGGCTGATACTCACCACCCGCAAACAGATGCATGCGAGACGAGCGGATATTCTGTCTAGACATCGTCTGCCTCGGAAATATGCCGACTGACGTTCCGCCAAGACATCTTTACCTTGATTACCGTTCAGCTTAGGTACGACGATATACTACAAGAGATTCTATCACAACACCAAATGAGCCTCAAGATTTGGCAGGATATATTAAAGACTTATTGTAGTTTCTCAATGGTCATTAAAGACTCACTGTTCCATCGAGTAACAACCGTTGACTGAATTTTAAGCATTTTAAGGTATCAATGCAAAGTGTGGACAACGTGAATTTCATAAAATACTGATTGTCTTCATTCAACAGTTTTTTAGCACTTTGTTAATAACATTTAACGTTGTGCAATTCTTAAGCCTGGTGAAATTATCTTGCCCTACGCAATTGTAGAAATTAAAGAGTTAATGTGCTGATCTACGCGGATGTTACACTGTTTTCATCTTCAAGGTCATGTATTATTATAGCATATCATATATACATATATACTTAAGCTACCTCTTACGCTCTGCACATTTATACGATCCTACAACTGAACTAAGCAACTACGTGTACTTTTTCAAAACCATTTCTTGTCTAAATGAATTTTGCACTTCGGCCTTGTTGCACCTTTATCAAAACCGCTGCTTTGTTCGGCTGATCCTTTTTTACAAAACCACAGGCCACACACTCAGATATTTTACACCTCAAATACCTAGCACCTATATAACACCAGTGATATTTTATTCAAAAACGTATTGTACGCATTGGTACTAATACTTGTCACCCCGTAAGCATTGTATTATACCAGATATCGGATTCGTTTGGCTGTTATTTGTACACACCCTGTTCCATCCGAGAAACGCACCATATGCACCGCTGTTGATTACCGTAGCAGCAACAAATTTCAAACGTATCGCAATGAAATTTATGAAACATCCGAGTGAGGAACCGAGCGGCAGACTTTATTTGCTCAGAATCAAACTTGCGTTGTTCGTAACAATGATTCCGTCCGTATCCGCCGATAATATTGGCAGCTCGCGATCGGAATTTCGAATAAAATCGGAATCGAGCGGAGACGCACGCAAAGCGTGAACATACAGAATGTATGAAATATGCGCTTAACGTTGGCCCGCTGATGAAAAACGACAGTGCCACGAAATCATGACGCGCCGACGAGAGCTATCGAGTAACAAAAGTGTAAATATGATTACGGCGGTTGAGTGCGAACGCGACCCGCGAAATAACCGGTGACACATTTATCTCGTTTGTTACGCAAGAGTAATTCGATACCCGCTCGTTACTTACAATCAGAGTGTAGAGTGAAATCAACGAATCGAATTAAACGAACTCTCCGGGCAAACGACCGACGGCGCAATATTGTATATGACTGTTTCTGCGTCCAGCGTGTTTCGTAATTCGCTCTATGGATAGAAAAAGGACACTCTTTCCGAGCAAAAAAATAAAAAAAAATTGTACACTAAATCTTAGGGTTTAACAAACCAAGACAGGTATTACCGATACTTTACACGTGATGGCTTGAAGTCTGTGAAATTAATACGGACAAGACAAAGGACATGTAGTAGGTGAAAAAGAGGCAAGTGTAAATGTTGCAGGGTGAGCTGGATTTGCACAAGTAGAAATATCTTATTGATGCAATGGCGATGACATCCAGATGTAAATCTGGAATTCTGTAAAAAAAAAAAACTTGATGATTTTTCAGTGTCATGACATCGTATGCGAACGATGAGCATTTTTGTATATCACTGACTGGATAGCAAATGAAATAATTTCATGTACGGATGAGATCTGAAACACAACACAGCACGCTGGACTTAACATTTTCTTATGATACCTACGTGAAAAATGATTGCATAATAACTAATTGATTTCACAATAAAAGTAACAAATTTATGATTAAGTTAAATCGTGCAAAGCGTTACTAGTTAAAAATTTAAGCATAAAACTCACAGAAGTGTGGACTAAATATGGAATTTAGACCAATAACGTAGATTGCAACGCACTTACATATATGCATACGAAATAAGTTGCAAACGTTTCAATGTCATTGGGCAATAAACTATACGAAATGGAGAATTTCATAAGGACGTGTCAAAGAAGGATCGAGCTGTAACGCTTAAACTGGCGTCCGCGTGTAGCGTTTCACTGCCATAAATGGCTTATACGTCACGAACTCGAGATTCATGAGTCGTTTACATAACATTACGACGTTAACGACATAACGACTGTGACGGTTTTAGTGCGCAGTCTCTAGCGGCCGATGCCGTGTTGGACTGACTCGATCGAAGATGTTTCCAGATGTCGACCAACTTATATGTTAGGAATGCCTTGCAAAAAAGGAGTAAGTCACAGAATATAATTCCGTTAGTCTCGAAGGTTCTGGGGTAAGTGCTGTGTCCTTCGACACAGTCCTCTTGCCAGAGGACTTCAAGCCCTCCCCACTCCGTGGCCAGATCTTTCTTTGACTTGTTTATAACATTCTAACGTGCAGACGTAGCATCGATGACGTCGGGTCATCGGTCACGTGCATGCACTTGAAAGGGTCGCCTATCTCCTAGGCCCCCAAACAAGGACGTCATGCCCTTTGCTTACGCTTCGGGTTGCAATACCCTCGATAGTCGCATTCTAAGAATTACGAGGCTTGGGCCTCTTTATAACAGGCTCACCCTACCAGGGTGGCCACCAAGCATGCGTCTTTCCCATTTTTTTTCGCATTGACGCTAACATACAAGTGTGCCGTTCCTGATACTTCGAAAGTCATTCGATCTGTTCCCACTGAATTACGCGTATATAATTTGTATGTGTCGGCTATGATTTCTACAACCAGTAAGTGGTACGAATATTCGCAGTCGTTTGTATGTGACCTGTATCATTCGTCATATGTCAGTTGATTGCAAACTGAGAAATATTCTTTTAAGATTTTGTTTTGCTAACAGTAATAAAAGGAGTATGTAAAGTTATTGCGCGTCTTCAAAATGCCCATAGGTTCTTAATCGCCATTAAGTTCTCGCAATATAAGTACATAATGTGTATATTAAGCTTCAACGAAATCGTGCCTCATGGTTTTCATTCTTCTTATATTCGCATTCGATTTTTACGTTCTCCTGCCCGAACGTAAGCTCGAATAACGACATGAAGATGTATATTCATTAACAAAGCAAACAATATTGTCGGATTGGAGAGTGGGTGAGTGAGATAAAGCGTCATTAATGGATGCTGACAATGAGTACCACTGACCATGGGTGTGCGAGGCGTATGTATAGAAGATACGTATATACAAGAACGAATGGATAAAGGGGGAATAGTTAATGAACGCAACTGTCGGAAGGAAGACGAAAAGATGGAAAAGCGAAAACTAGAAAAGACTAAAACGTGTACGTGTGTATTCATGCTTCCTCTTGTTACTGACTGATTCGCAAAATGCATTGTTAATTACTTAACCAACTTGTGTTCAACTAATTGTTCAGAGTACATTAAATATATGAATTTCTTTGATAACATGTTTTATTAGAAGAAGTTGGTTATAGGTATTACAAAAAGATCGTTGGTGTTTCCTAATTCACGGATACGACTATGACTAACTTCGCATAATTCTGTCTCGCGCTGGACCGTCCGACCTATTCCTTCTACTTCCGCATACGTAAGCACACCGGTGAGGGTGCTTATCCTACATATAACATATAAGAACTCCACTCGGCTATTGACAAAGCGTTTAAGCATGCCTAAATCAGGCTTCGATTTCCTGTTGCCAACCATGTCATCATGCCACTCGAATCTCGTGTTCTTTTTCTTTTCTCACTGTTCTGCATTTCAGTTACGCATTATTATCGGCATTTTTATTCTAACTATATTCAACACTCCCCAAGCAATGACAAATCATATTTGTAATAAGAAAAAAATTCGTTTTTATTTGTCGTGCTCTGTATATATATAAATAATTATCTGTTCCACTGATAATGCATGTTTATCTACACTATAATATAACGACGAACTAAAAATTTATGGTCTTAGGAAAAGCAAAATATGTCGTCGCGTGAGATCAAAACTGCGTATGTTTTTTGATAGGGCTTCCGGAATATTATTGTAGATTCTAATGCGATAAGCTAAAGATGACTCTTGATGTCGTTTTGTCAACAATTCAGATTGCCCAAACTTATACACAATGCTTGATTTTCAAGGTATGGAATAGGATACTGGCTGCAGTGTTAATGTTTACAATGAAAGCAACATTAACACAATGCTGTAACTTCTCACTTTTGATCTCATACCTTTTGCTATAGATTAATTTCGGATCGTAAAAGAAGAGCCGACTGTAATTACTTTCCGCCGAACATAAATTTCCTGTAAGGGCGCAGAGCGTAAACGTTCGCGGAAAGCGTTAGACTCATACAGCGCAGAAGATATTATTATGAGAAAGTAACTTGATTGGAAGGGGGTTCGTACTAGCCACGCTAAATATCTTCCGTGCGATAAATTAGCATTTTTCTTCCGCTGCAACAAAGGCGATATTAATTCAATAACAGCGAGACCCCCCACCCTCTTTATCGATTACTCAGCATCCAACAAAGATTCACTCAGGATGCGAACGTATATACCCGGCTGTAATTACTTCACGCCGAACATAAATCTCCCATAACGATGTAACGCGTTAACGTCCGCTAATAGCATTAATTAGAGCGCCTCCGGACACGGCCGTTGCGCGCTAACGCGAAATATATATCTCGCAATTAGGGGGATTCTTTCGACACGTACCACCGCCCCTCATTCCTGCCTGCGCTCTCGCTTTTTTCAACGTCTGTTTTCCGGCGTAATGATATTATCGTTACGTCTTCCCATTTTTTTCCTGACCCGGATACTTTTGAGAGCGTTGTAAAAAAAATCAATGTTCTTTCCTATAGCTTGTAAACTTTAGTATCCTTATTTTGGGTGCTGCTGGATAATGTTATTTAATGACCGTTTAAACATTACTCCGAAACTGCCTTAATCGACGTTATGAAAATTTTCTTATTTTGAGTAGTCATTTAATCAGAACTATGATACGCAATTGGGTTTGTAGCGAATGTACTGGAACATGCAATGTCATTATTTTATGTCCTTCGGTAAAACAAAAGATGTAAAGACAATGTATTGATATAATCTACAAGAAGGGTTATTGATTGTCGAATCCACTAAGAATGTTACAACTTTTACGTTTCCCTGTACATGGAATCGTCCGTTCACGGAACAAGATGCAACGATATTTTTACTGGGAGAGGTAGAGTGAGACAAAACAGACTTTTTTCATTGGCATTCGGTCAAAATAAGAATTAGAAATTTTGTTGGATTAAGTGAATGTCTTGTCAATTTGCCTAGCATTAAAAACTTATTTTCACGAAGAGAGAAAACTTCATTCAAATCTGTTTATTATTGAGAGACTATTTATCCATCCTAAATGGAACAAAAAACAATCGGTTATGAAAATGATATCTTATTGATAAGTTAGGGCCATATGCGGTGTAGGGAATCTTTTATGGTATATAGGGATTTGCATCGTATGGCTTCCAAGCAAGTCAAAATACGTCGCAAACATAATCCATTTCGACATTCTATGCGTAGGAAAAGCAAACAAATCTGCATTTAGATTCCTGAGATTTGAGACAACATGGAAAAATGCTATGCACCACCTGGACAAACTTTACCAACGCTTATATTACACATATCCCAACGCGTTTTGATTACTGTATTCTTCTATAAGTCTTTGTTTATATTTGTGCCCATAATTATGAAAGTGGTCTAAGTCAAAATTAAAAAAAAAATGAGTTTATCGGTTATTTCACACCACATTTGTTTACACTAAATTTATTCAATGTAATTTTTTTTTTTTAAATCTTGACAGACCACTTTCATAATTATGGGCACATTTGTCCTATATGCGTGAAATAGTTTCAGCTCCATTTTACTAGATCCTTATTCTCGCGTCATTGACTCCTCAAGTGAGAGTTAGCCTGCGATAGTACTGTCTACATTTTGCAGTTATAGTTTATGTTGCGACCTTTTCGACAGATAATAATCCGCCATAACGGTAATAATTCCACACTTTGCAATATTCTTACTTTCCGATCCGTTTATCACTCTTCTTTGCCCACCACGACCACGTATGTGTTCTCATACCTCATTTCCTTAACCCGCAATTTTCATACACTCTTTATTCTGCAATCCCTGGCCTGACGATTGGGCATCATACGTCTATTGGCCCAACTCGCCCCACACCACCCTTTCCTTCCGCGCAACCCGAGGTATCTCCACGCTAAAGTCTAGGAAGTCTGCAGTCTTTTTTTATACTTGCGAGCATTGCGTAATACAATTGTTGTGTCGAGTCGAGTATACATATTTATAGTCTATCATTCTTTGTTATATCATTGTTATTTACTGTTGTCTGCTATTATTATATAATACTTGTTACTGTTATCCATTTTACCTGCTTTGTTGTAACTCCCTGTACATTTTTCCGTTATCTCACATTTCAATAAACATCGCGTCTATCCAACTAGTCGCCACCCGCGTCGTCTTTCCGTTGGAAACAATCGCCCAAAACAGCTTAGTTGCACTAAAGCAAGTGTAGTGGCCGTGGCTGACACCAAAAATATAATTTTAACGAAGAAAATTATGATGTTTAAACATATGTTGCATTTGTTCCTGAAGCTACGTGTCTTACGTTCTATGAATTATTACAATCGATCTTATCGTCAGTACTCCTTTTACTATATTAGCAATTACCAAATTCTCGTTGGCGTGCAATGCGGCACGTGATCAACGGTAATACTTCCTAATGGTTTAAGATTTCTATCAGCGAATCTGTTTGCTGCTGGAGCTTAATATATAATATGTTTCTTTAATCGCTGCCATATTTTATGTTTAAATCAGTTATACTGGACAGAAATTAAAACATGCAATAACATTACAATGATTCTGAACCGTAATTATAGTTTAAGTATATTTTGGCCGAAAAAGTTCAGATTTCAAATTATGTATAAGGATCCTTCTTTTGCTACATATATATTCCAACATACTAAAACTCAGTATTTTCGACGTTATCGCAGATGAACGTTTCGTGATGAAGAGGTTCTTAACAATCCAGCTCAAAAGTCAAATATTCGTCACCTGTATCATTGCGTATCCAGATTGAACACGTACTCTCACTTTTGTTCTTTTGTATCGTAAGACTTCCTTTCTCGGTTCCCACCCTCAACCTTGTCGTCCTTCTTCATCCTCTCACATCTTCGTCACTGTCCTCGCTCATCCTCTCTCACTCTCAGCCTCGTTCTACGCAACTCCGACAGCGTTGACGGAACTTTTTCATCAAAACTTTCTTGCTCTTTGATTCTCGTCGGCCCTCGAATCCCGAAGGCGTCCGACCGGCCACCATCTCCGTTTCCTCTTTCAACGGCTCCTCTTTTATTCTACTACTCCAGGACCTTTCTAGCCCTGCCCCCCCTTCCTTCCCCTCTTTGTCTCCTCGTGTTCCTCTACCTATCCTTCACAACGTCCACCGCCCGCTCCTCGGCACTTTTTCCTCACTTCTCACGCTCGCCCCTGTGTCTCGAAAAGGTTCGTCGTCGAATCAACGGCCAAAAAAGTAAAATAGAACTTATCGGTGGCGAGAATGTAGAAGAATCGTGGAGAGAACCCGATCTCAGATGATCAGAGCAATAAGAATAAGTTTCACAGATGTGTTTGGTAAGTACTGCGCCGTTACCTTCAAAGAGATAACGGTGTATTTCTTGACCTTTCTGTGTGTCCTGTTTCAATAAAATGTTTCAATCATTGACTACTTTAATACATTTTGCATAACACATATTTTTCCATTAGTTTGTGTTTTTATCGTAGAATAAGTAGTGAATTGTGAATCCGCGCAACAAAAATAACTGTTACTTAAAACGTTAACAAAATAAAACTATAGAAAACTTGATGAAATTTTGCGAACCACTGCGTTCGGGACAAGAATATTTAATATCTATCTTGTCAATACGTTGATTTACTTACGAAGTCCCATGCATTTGAAGAAAGATTCGCACGGAGCAGGCAAAAAATGCTGACTAATGTGCAAAGAACTTGCAAAGCTAGATGAAGATTTCCTCAGGGAAATTACTGTAACATACAAACTTGCATACAGGACGTGGATTCTCTTCAGGGGTAATCTTCAGGAGAACAGCTTCCGCTTATGATACACAATGCAAAGCACTCCGCGGTGGAACTTGGGCCGATCTCATAATCAAGTGAACGAGGATCATTACCCATTTGCTTTATACTTCCGATTTGTCTATAATAATAAACTTAGCACAGGTTAACATGTATGCGTATGTTGTTCTATCAAATTAGTTATTCTTTCTAATTTCTCTCACTGATTCTTCCGTCTCTCTTCTATTCTATCATTTTACGTGGCTCTATTTTTGTCAGTTTTCAATCTGCAATAATCCGCATTGAGAAATGAACGCGAGCAAAGCTCTCTGTTCTATCATCCGCGAAGCAAATCGACGTTACTTCCAAAGCCGTTCCTTCCAACTAATCACTGTAGGTTCTTATCTTTGTAGTCATCTTGCGAAGGTACGTAGCAGCAGACGTAATGCACTGCTACTACCTTAAGAAGATGCTTAAAGCAACCGAGCAGATTATGAAACGTATCATTTCGCCGAGGAATGATGCCGGAATTACAGTACATCTTCTTACGACTTCCTTAGCTTTGAGGAAGAAGGCGAAGTGAGGAAGCCGCGAAACAAACGGGCCCGTGATGAGGCATCGCTTAGGAGCATTCTCCTACCCGAAAGTCGAACGAGATGCCGAGCGATTCGGCTAATTGGACGGGCACCGTTAACGAGTCGCTCGTTTCGCCGCACCGCGAATCGCTCTTTGTGCCTGGCAGCCTCCCCTCTCCGTTCCTGCCTCCCTTCTTCGCCACCTACCTTTCTGCGGGCCAATGTGACGCTGAGACGAACATCGACGTCGACAATGGCCGCGACAGAACAGAGAGTACGTTCATTCCGGTGCCATTCTTACTTTAATCGCGCTAATTCATCATATAATCAGGATGCCCAATATAAATTTGGTTACTTCGTTCTACTGATAGATGAGACGAGTAGTACGTTAGGTCGATGAACAAATAGAGTTATACGTGAATGGCACGAATTGAGAAGAACATTTTGTATTGGGTTATTCACTAAGTACATTCTTTGGGATGTGAAGTATTGTGTGTAATACAAAATATAAATTCTGATAGACTTATGAAGCTATGTACATAGGCATTCGGCATGTAAGTGTTTTTGGTACCTATATAATATATTCAGATTGGTAAAAACGGAACGGATGATCACGTCACTCATTCACAAACTTTTTTACCTCTTATTCATTCTCTCTGTCCTTCTTGCACACATACACTCATATTTGAACACACATTTCCGTACGCCACACTTACAGTAACAATATTCAACCCTTCCACCGCCTACTTCGACTCGTTCATTGTCGTCGTTACAATAAACTTTATTATTTATGTGGAATATTTACGTTAATGTTTCAAACGTCACATTTTGGGCAGACAGGCTGTAACCGTAGTTACTTTCTTATTATTAATATATAACTCGTGCTGTGGGTGCGAGCACTGGGCAACAAACTAACAAGGGGAAGGACGGTCGGCTCGATGTTGAACAAAGGAATTATAAATTATATTTCTCAGATTACAAACTTTCCGTTGTCTTACTCGTACGGTTCTACAAAGCCGTCGCGTGGTTGGTGGCGGGTCGTTGGTTTGACGAAACGGCGACTCTCTTGTAAACGGTATGGCGACTTCTTCGGATATTATGGCCTCTCCGGCTCCTCCAAGGACGGTTTGCCTTCAAGGGAGGGAAGATCGGTTTGTCTTCGGGATCCTTGGCCACTCCTGCCCCTCCAAGGCCGGTTTGCCTTCTTGGGAGGGAAGGACGGTTTGCCTTCGGGATCCTCGTAGGTAGCGCGCACCGTTTATTATACAATAATGGTGATTACAATTAACACTGTGTTAGAATCGTAATGAGAGTCGCAATATGTTTCGTAATGAGCCTAATAGTCATCCTCTCCTCGCTCTCGCGCCTTCTTTTATATCTTTCTTCCCCCTCCCTGCCTAATTGTCGGGAGCGCTTTCCGCCCAGGTGGTCGCTGGCCGCGAGATTTTGTAGATCGGCGAATTCGCTGCCGGTATGTGACCGACCGGTTACAAGGCATGTTTGCTTGTATTCGATAAATTGTACATATCATCAAAATGTTCAATATAAAATCATTTGATTTGATGCACTAATTAGTAGAGTAGCTGAACAGCGTTTTGTTCCAATATGCACATATTTCCAGTACTAAAAAGTTACATAAGTAATCTTCACAAAACATAAATGTTGTTAATTAAGTGTAGAAATACGTTTTACCGTCTCATAAGATTATACCTATTTCCCGCAATCACATCAATGCAATTTACGTACCATCGGACCAGCAGAAACGAGGAATCCCAATTTAAGCGAATAAAAGATCCTTGAACGTAGAATAAGGAGTCTGTCGTAAGCAGTGGCTTTTCTTTTAATGTTCCTCGCCTTAGCTTTCCAGCTTAGCGCCGTTCCTCCGGGCATTTTCGCGCTGTTTAGAAACAATTACGTTTACGCACGCGCGGACGCTTACGAGACATTCCTGTGCGAATATTCGGAGAATTCGCGTCGGGGAATGCGAAGCTGCGCAGAGGTAAAGTTTCGAGGGAAGAAGAGGGCGAGATCTTTCCGTTCAAGTGCCGGCCCACCCTCCCTCACCCTTATTCTTCCCACGGGAGGTCGGGCACTCTCGGTAAAACTTGGTAATCCCGGGCCAATTATTCAGTCTAATAGCGAAAGTTTCGACGGCAGTCGCGTTAATTAATTGGTAAATAGTTGATCGCTGACTCGGGCCACTCCGCCCGCTGTGAAAGGTTGTGTTTCCGGTTCGGAAATGCGGGTGGGACGGGTGACGAGCGCTTGGCGTCGGATTAAGATGACGGCTCCTTTAGTTTCGCATTGTTTAACCCTTCTGCCCCGTTCGCACCCAGTATTTCGGCCATAATCGTCGGAAGGCTGTGTTGGCCTTGAGCGTGAGAAAGTCAACTAATCATTTTAACAATGGAACTACCATCGATTTCTACTCATTATCAATTAACTTGCAGAAATAATACAAGTTAGTGTGTTTGAACTTATAAAACCGAAAACAATTAATCATTTATCTACTTCAATGAGTGTTAAAGAACATTTCAAAAAAGCAAACTATTTCATGATGGAAATGGCATTATTGAGATAAGCATATAATAGAAATTCTCGGCGAATGGACATCAGGGGTCAAAAAAGACAATAGGTACACAGAAGAAAAGATCGTGTGTTCTAAAAGTTCGTTTCGTCCCGGATCTACTGGCGGACTCATCAGTAGGGCGATGCCAGTAGATCCTGCCCTAGACGAACACTTCTTTGCTCAGGCTCACGTCCCACCTATTAAAGATCGTTTTTTTTAGCGAATTTAGCGAATTTCTATTATATGATTAACGCATGATCATACATTTTTTCCTTATCATTATTAAGATAAGGTCTGACTAGCCATTCTGTCTCGTCGGTAGTTCTAGTAAGTTCACTGCAACTAAAAAATTGTGTATCTATAAGATATTTATGTATCAGAGCAGTATGATGGCTTCTTACGGTAATTATTATGCCGAATACAAAATAAATCTATATTTCCATCAATTTGTTCGAACTTTTGAGCAGCTTTTGATTAATTGTATTACACGCCATATTCGTTTGTTACAATTCGAGGATCGGGACATAAAGGATTACTATCAAAAATAGTTACGTTAATTAGACAGAGAAAAAAAGTATCCTTGAACTCAGTATACGAATTAATTTACCAATTCACTGTATACTGAATCAAGTAAGGCAAATATACTTAAATAAATTGTCAACTGTTCCTAACACATTTATTTAAATTTTACTATGCTCAAGTATACCGTGCTGTGAGCCGACATAAATGATTCAGAAATTTCCCTCGCGTAGTAAAGAATTCGTTGCTATCGACTTACGGACTCCGGGAACGGAAACGCACGCGCGATTTTTGGCTCAGTGCCAACGTTGCGAGTAAACATCGTATTCTCTCTGGTTCCTCTTTCTTTTTCGTCTCTTTCTCCCCGAGCTACGCGTACCCCGTCGCTCTGTGACGATGTCGCATCTGCATTGTAGCGCAGGTGTCGCCTTTCTCACGTTTGACTCTTAGATAAAATTCAGGACGAATTTAACATTTAGAGTATGCAGTTAAATGCTGCTGTTCAGCCATTTTGAGCGTAAATTTAAGATTGTACGCTGTGACGAGGGACGGTCGAAAGAGGGATTCTCTTCAATTTAGTTCAGAGAACGCGCGATTTCGTGATGCGATTTAAGATAGGAACGACATTACGGGTTGGCTTGATAAACGGCACGATATTGCAGGGATAGTATCTAACCAATCTAACGTTTTCGCCCACTTGTACGTATTAATCGGTTTTCAACTAAATCCTATTGTTATCGCAATATAACTTTTTGCAACCCGTTGGTTACTGCAATAATACATACTTTACTATAAATCGTACTATCTTTTTCAACATGGATACTAGTAAATAGAACACGTGTGCCTAAAGTTACATTTGCAGTGAAGTCGATTTTTAAAAAATTACATTTTACTGTCATACTCCTCAATTTC
This sequence comes from Anoplius nigerrimus, assembly GCA_914767735.1. NCBI lineage: Eukaryota > Metazoa > Arthropoda > Insecta > Hymenoptera > Pompilidae > Anoplius > Anoplius nigerrimus. Next base: position 5,754,749 of record OU612079.1, on the reverse strand, counting down.
CCAAACAAGGACATCAATCAAAGAACTCGACAATATATTCCATTTCCTCCCAACTCTCGCACTTGCCGACCTGCGCGCTGATAAAAATCGCGTTACAGAAAGCGAGTTTATCCTCACTTATGCATTCTTTCCCGCCTGCCGAATCGTCAATGCTCCGAAGGTACGACTCCTATAACGAAATCCGTGTGTCGAATCAATTTTGCACGAGCCTTCCGGGATCTTTCACGACTTTTGACGTTCACGGCGCGTGAGGCCGCTCGCAAAAAGACGTCAGTTCGCCGAGAAGGGGTACGGCCTGTAGGTGGCGATGCTGGGAGGTGGGTCGGGGTGTTTCGGGGTGAAAGAGGGATGAGTGGGCGGCGAACGGGAGGCGCATGGCCTCCGTGATCCGAAAGGGAGCCCGCTGCATTATTCAACTGGCGCGCATGGAGCGTATCGGATACGAACCGGGACGTTTCTTATTTTTACAAACTCCGCTTCACGTCTCGACGGACCGGGAATTTGTTACGTAGATGGGCCGCGGCGCTGGAACGGACGGGAAGGGTATCGTGATCCTACAGGATGAGGCGGAATGTCGGCAACTGGCATCGAAAGAGATACTTTCGATCCTTACATTTTTTCACGTTGTTTATAATGGTACTGTTACGAAGATTAAGCAATAGAAAATGTTTATTTGCAAGCGTAGAGTTCTCAAGTAGCTGAGAACCTAATGCACGTATCCGTTCAACCTTACAACCAATCAGGAAATTGGAAGAAGCGGGCAAGGATTATTTATTTGGCATTCTATATTCTATTTTCGAAAATCACGTCATTCAAAAAAATCGTTTCAATAAACGTTGCTATTCACAGTCAAGTTCCGAAATAGAGATGCGATAAAAGTCGAACCTTTAAACGCCTTGGGGACTTTTCTCTAGAAATCGGTCGCAATTCGTATTCACAGGTACTGACTACCCATTGTCGTGCTCCTGCCGTTGTCGATACAGCTAATTATTTTAGATTCAAGTTGTATTTCGTGTTTCAGTACAGGTACTAAAAGGGTAAAAGTTTCCTTTCGATTAAAATATTACCTATCAGGTGTACACGCATCATGAGATGCTTGATAGAAATCTCAAGAACATGACCTGGATCTTTTAATTGGGCCTACGAATTGCACGCCAAATTAATATTGTACAATTTATCTTTCTGGGAAGATTTTTATACAAATAAAATGTTGGTTCGTGGAAAATGATACTGTACTTATCCAATAGACTGCAGGAGAATCTAAAATGTGCCGCATTCGAGATCTCTAGTAATACTGACTTCGTTCCCGGTATTTTCGTAGTACATTAAAATATGGGTCGGGGTAGGATTTGGGAGGTAACAAAATCCTGATTGGTGAATTGCACAAGGGCAGGAAAATCAAAGGAAGATATCGACGGTGTACAAGGAAGAATAGGTAGCTCTTGTTAAAATTGGCGATATACCAGAGGATGTGCTATTGATGTATTATATAATATATTACTTTCGGTTAATATGAAAGTCAGTTGCTCCCACGCACCATCGCGCACAAGGTACATTTTCGGGTTGCATTATTGCCGCGGCGTGTCATTGTACAATAGAAAAAGTAATCTTCTACGACTTGTAGTTGTGTAAAAGTGTACAAATAACCTCATGGTTTCTAATGAAATGAGAACTGTGTTGTATGCGTATAAATATGTAGCACACCTGCGTAACTTTATCGGTTCTATCTTTGCAAAGCAGGCGAACGCTGAAGTACCATACGGCCCATGCGCAAAGTACAGAATGCGCACGGAATCACAGCGGTGCCTTGAGGCACGGCGATTTCGTGAGACGGTTTTACGAGTCGCGAGAGAATGAAATCTCGGAAGAGTGCCAGCTGCCATTACACCTTTGTTCCTAGACATATCCGTAATCGTCGTGCAGCTGTCTATTCTCTTTCACACTTTCGTGCTGACCCTTCTCACTTTTTCTGTCCTCCGCTGATAAACGTTTTTAAACTGCTAATAAAAGTGACATTTATCGTCTCTACATTTTGAAGGTTTACTGTTTTGTGATAATTCAATGTAAGAATGTTGAAATCTTTGTAAAAATAGTGGTTTGTTCTATATTAATAATGCTTTAATTTCTGAACTGTCATAAAAGACAGATTTCCGTTAATATCTCTCGTGAAGGAGAATTCAGTTTTATCACTGTTGACATGTCATTTTATTTGCATGCATAACCTTCAGTACTTATAAAAATGTTAACTTACGATTTTTTATGCTTAATCACATTATAAGTGCATAGAAGGACAAGCAACAGAAATATGAAATACTTTATGATACGCTCTCAGAAAAACACGCACACCAAGATGTACTTACACGATTGGACTTCAGTCCTTTCATTACTGAAACATTAATGCGATATTATAATAATTTCCTGTTACTCATCGGGATTTGAGATGTAAGCCGAATAGTGAACAAGGCGCATGAGATATTACAAGAAAAGTGGAGAGACTAGCTTAAGAACATTTTTATTAACATTCATTGGTCTGAAAACATTTACCTATATTATAGAACAAATCAAGATTGTAATATATAAATACGAATGACACAATGTCTCCATACATGCCACAATGCGGCATGCGTGTAAAAGACAATCTACTTTCCATTAAATGCTCAAGAAATATTGTTTTTAAACAAGGAGTTCTGTACAAATTTAAACTCTCTTCGTCCATCTTACGGTGAAGCAAATTCTTAACTGGGTCTTTTGAGCAAAATTGAGCATCGGTCCGTATCGACGCAATGTCTCATTCGTATATGGAACACGCGAAGGCCATAACACTTACTGTTCCGGTCAGTAGGATGGATGGTGCGCGTCACGATCTCTTGCCGCGAAAGATGTACGGACGGGTCGGTCAGGAGCAGAAGGTCCTGGAGGGCGTCGAGGTGGCACGGGACGAGCGACTGCCGAACATTAGTTACCGACGCCCACGCCACTTCCCATTATTAATCTTAATCCGGGGACTATTCGTTAGGCGAGCGAAACGGGCCCGAGTTCCGACACTCAGTCGCTCTTATCCTCTCTCGCCAATTCTATCGCGGTTTATTGATCCTCCCTGCCTACCTTCGTCCTCCACCTTACGCTCGCATACCTTTCTTCCTCCTCAAACCAATTACGCAGTTGTTCTCTTGCCTCTTAGCTTTTTTATTTTACCTTCCTTCTGCCCATTTCTGCGAGTCGGCCAACGCTGCAATGTTTTTTATACCGGAGATTAAGATCTCTTTTTGCGAAAAGTGAAAAGAACGTTGTTGAGAGAATTACGTTAGCTGCGGGGAAGTAGCATTCATAATGGTCTCTCTTTTTTCATGCGCTCCTTTTGTCGGCCGTATGGATTTTACGTTGGGATTGCTTTCGTAATGGAATACGTTCCTATTAGGTTTTTGAGCGCGTTACAAAGAATTCTGATGCTTCTTTCCTTACACAATTATTACTTCTCTCTTATTCTTGAATTTCCTTAAAGCTATACTTGCTGAGTTGCCCTTAAACTTTTTTTTATTAAGATTTCATAATATGAATTATGAACAAGTTTTATTCACTTGTGCATAAAGATATGTGTCGCTTTCTTTCTTTCGTTTAAAATAAATTACCGTCGCATTTATTGTTATTCCATCGATTTTCTCGTGTCAGTGTCAAATACAGTGAAATGTCTGTTCTAAAAGATATGTAAAACAACAGTGTTGATATGAGACATTAACCCCAAATGAATACTCCCCGCATAGTGAACATCACTTTTAGCTTCCGAAAGGCAATTCGTTCAATATTGGAATAATTCTAGGCGATCTTGATCGGATATAATTCTTGTTGGACGTTCGACGTTATACGTATGTATATAGCGTGGAAGAGGAAGAAAAAAGGAATGACGCGAGGGAATACGTAGGAAGAACTGGAACTCCATCGGGTCCGCTCGTAAAAAGAGTAGAAGCGGATCGCGCATTGGGTGGGGCGATCAGATGGAGGGTGGCGAAAGGGAGTAAGAAAAACGTGATGGGGAAAGGTGCGCGGGGAACGATCAACGCGAATTGTCTCAGGAGGAAGCCCTTGTCTTCGACGATTTCCTCGTTGCCGAATCGATTCGTTTTTCTGCCCACTAACCTTCGAATTACTTTTCCCGCGGTTAATCGCGCGACCGTTGGCGATGCGGTCGATTCTATTCATTTATTTGAGTGGTAACGATCCTTTACGCGTTAGACTCTTCTCGTTTAGCGACACAGTATTTGCTACTTTCTCCCTCATAATTTTGCATTCGTTTGCACCTGCTTTTCTTTTGGATTCTTTTATAGGTGTTATCATCAAGAGTTATTGGCAATACAATTATTTACATTAGAGTGTTTTGATACCGGATATTTAAGTAGACACTTCAAGATGTTGTGTTGAGCAAAAATATATAATATTTTTTAAATATTTCGTAAAACATGCATGGGAGTTATTGTTTAAAGATTATAAGGTTCTGACTGTGCATCTCAGCCGTTTCTACAGGATTTTCCTTTTTCATGCTAACGACGTAGTTACATGTACATAGGTACACGTTAGTTCACTTACTTACCTATATAGTGGTAGTATGCTGAGTATTTACATAGCCTTATAAACTCAAACGTATAACAAAATTCACGAAAAGAAAATATTTGAAAGGGAACGTTTTTTGCTGTCACATAGACGCCGAGTACATGCGTACGAGCAGCGGTTGCAATGTCTAGAAGAAATTGCGGACCATAACAATTACAACCTGTATTGTACCGTCTTTAACTTCGAGGAAAATTTTATCTGCGGCAACGACTTTGCGAGCATTCCGACCGAGTCCGCTTTTCAGGGAGTGCCGTTTTTCATGATTCAACAATGGTGTAATAGTCGAGAACATTTTTGTTCGCGGAAAATGTGATGCGAGAGATAACGGCGCTTTAAGACCGAGCAGAATATCGTATTTGGGAGAAAGAGTTTTGTCGTGTGGAGAACCCAGGCAAAGCTTTTCGTCTGTATCATGGACAATTTAAATCTGTAATGAAATACTTTTAATTCTTGCGCTTTGTAAGATAATACAGTGAGGAGACACAGGGGAAATTTCAACAGAATTTATTTGTGCGTCTGATACATTCGGAGATTCGCTTCTTACTGCCTCGCTCGCAGCATTACCAAAGGGCACCGACGACCCTGACCGTTGCTGTCAAAGTTATCGCGCCACACTCTCCATGCACCTACCTTCTATTGTTCACATATGCGTCTTATGTACTAGCTTATCGTTTAGCTTACAGTTTTAACCCTTTGATTGCTAAAGGCGTATATATACGCCCTCTCAAATCCATCAATATATACGAAAGGCGTATATATACGCCCTCACAAATCCATCAATATATACGAAAGGCGTATATATACGCCCTCTGTATTTTTTAACTATAACTCTATTATAACTGTTTTGCCAACTGATTCAACATGAAACTTGTTGTCTAATGTAACATTGCAACTAAATATCGGCAATTGTTTCAATATCGTTCAATCAATTGTCTTCATATTACACTGTTGTGGCCCAAACCCAACAATGGCACACCATATACAAGACTACTCGCAGCGACTGACAAGCGAAAAACGCGCCGTCCATATGGATGGATTCGTCCGAGAGTGCGCCGCAGTCAAAGGGTTAAATAAATAACTTCAAGTTCAAATCGTACACGCTATATGTTCTGCGCTAACGCGTAGTGATTAACACTACGTTCTACGTAAATTGAGCTTCTCGTTGTCGCATAATTTTTATCTAAAGACAGTAAAAGCGGCCGCTGTTTCAAATTGCGTCCTATTCTTGATATCATGAAAACAATGTCAATTCGAGGAAGTGAAATATACCGAAGCGCCTTGCTCAGTAGATAAATAAGTGGGAAGCTGGCCCGTACCAGGAGCCACATTGCGGCTGCTGGTTGTTCACATGCTCGGTCCGTTAAGGTTCCGGAAGTGTTGAGATGCAACAAACGCGTTCCCACATCCCTTTTTCCCCAGACCGGTCTCGATCCTTTCGCAGGTTCGGTACGCCAAATGTGGCCCGTAACCGCTCGCGCACAGACCGAGGGCCGCGAACGTGTCGACGTACTTGTTTCATCCGATAACCAGAACACAGAGATCGTTGTAAAAATTCACGAATCCCACCCCCGTCCATTTGCTCAGTCCGGGGTACTCTAAAATCCATTACCAGAACGCGGGAGCGCGCGTGAACGCCACTTTGCCGCGGCTGGTAGGTACCTGTTCAAACTTTTAATCGGATCGTTGCCCTCGTTTATTTCTTCCTTCCTTTCGCCCTCTCTTTTTCCGTCTTCCGCTCCTTCTCGACCCCCCCCCCCCCCCCCCACGACGTCTTACCTCACGCTTTTTGTCATTGGACTTTCGCGGACGCCTGGTGCCGATTTTTACCCGCCGAAGCTCTAGGGTACTGTTGGTTTCAGGTCACGCTGCTTTTTCACCATTTCGATGCGGATAGCGCATGAGTTTTCCACTTTTCGTCAAAGTCTTCAATCTGTTATGTTATGTATATTTAACAAAAGAGTTGAAATTAGTGTTTATGCTCACTCAGTGTAGCAACGTTTATTCACTCATCAAACACATCATTTATGTTCAATCTTTTTTTTATTATCCACTGTTGTAAATGTAAAGAATAATTATCGACAATAGGTGCGCAATCATCAAAAATGTAGTCAACTGATTTTTACCTAATATGCATACTCTAACTTATATAATTGAAATCACTAGCCAAATTAAATTTACGACGATAGTTTTAGTATGTAGTACTAGTTCTATTTTCGAACACTTATGCAGCCTGGCAGGTGTATGTTTGAAACAATATCGTACCTGCGTGACTCCAAGAAAGTCTAATGTAAAATCCATTTTCCTTACATAAGCTTTTACGTATTCGATTAGACTATTCCACTGGCTTTAGGTTATTTCACGGGAGAAGACCTTCTCAAATGGTACTCAAGATACAAATACGTAATTCGATCTCACTTAAGAAAGAATCTATCATGCAACGAAATCTCCCATTTTTTCGTATAATATTTTTTTTGCACGTCGATTGTCAACATGGATTTTAAAACATACATTTTCGCTGCTCGAAACGCTGACACTCTGTACTTACGATCATTTTCTTTGTCTATATGCCTATGCCTTATGTCAAGTCTTTCGTCACTTGGTTTTCATATGTTGGATAACGAAGGCTGTGTTTATCCGCAATTTCATCACGTGAAATAACTTCATCGCAAGGAAAGTGGATTTCGAGGGCGCCTATTGAAATGCAGGCAATGCAGGGCGATGGCTTTCCCACTCTCGCCGCACGTTGTACTTTCGGAAAAGTGCCTGCAAACCTTTGCCACGCACGTAAAGCAGGTCTTTGTCCTCTTCATATGTGGGCGCTGTTCACTTAAATCTTTCGATTGTACTTCTTTGATGCGATGGTAGCCGCCATTGTAACTGTGCTTCGTTTGCCTGCGAGGGTTCTTAATTGATGTTGCGTCCTAAAGTACACTGCAATTCGTTATTTGATTTTCTTGAGGTCGTAAATTCCGATATACTGCAAGTGCCGACGTCTTGAGATGCGTTGACTTGTGCTAAGCCTGTTCAAATTTCATTGAGATTCAAGAAAAAAATAAGCGATTCGAGTGTTGTGTGTCGAGAGCGCAAATTATGACAATAAAAATAGGCGTGTATTTAGAGAACTGTTTATTGAATAAAATGCTCACTGAGAGGGTAACTGACGGGGACTGAGGAGTGCTGAAACAAACAGTGCGTCAATCCTCTCCACAAACTCTCCCTGGTGCGATTCACAATCAGTGGCAACAAGAACAATTGCATATATCGCCTGTCTATTGTTCGGCCTTAACTTCAACATCGTGTTTTCAAACTGTCTACGTCTCTGTTCTGAAGGCTACTTAATACTGCTGTTACAATAATTTTGCTTCGTATATATATGTTTTGGTGGCTTTCTGATTGATTTGGTGGGTCCAATACGGTCTATTGCAGGGCTGTGAGTTACGGCCTAAGCATATGCAGGTATGTGATGTTATTGTATTTTATTGGGTGGTTTGGTTGTGGCGGATGTCAAGTTAGTAGCTGTGATGTTTTAAGCTTTTAAGCATATATCTTTGTATTATGTGTAAGAGAACTATTTCTACTCCGGACGAGTCCTCAAATTGGTAGAAACAGGAGAAGATGGAAAAGTATTTGAAGAATAGAAATAGAAGTGTTTAATAAAGACTCTCTCATTAATAATCGCCGTTCACTATTCGCACGCTAGATCACACAGCACTCTTCATTCAATGGCCTCAAACCTTACTGACTCAATTTTCAAATCGCTCGCCGCCTGCAATCTTGTAACCTCCTTTCGAAAAATGCACTGTTGCTTCTAACAACAAATTGTCGCCAGACGCGATTCTCTTTTGTCCCAACCATACATTTCTCATACATTTCATTAAAATATATAAAATAACCGCTCGCCACGTAATGACGCACTCACTCAATCCATAAACATTTTTGAGTACATATATCAATTTCACGCAACGCAGGTATACATTACCCATACACGCACTCTCAATCGCTCGGATTCCACTTTCCTCACTCATATCAAATCATATCTCGCATGTATAACAGCTTTGTGTTTTGCAATTTATGCATAGTATTCACGTGTTACAGACTTGAAGAGGTAGGTGTAAGAGAGTAGGTTATGTTAGCCTTCTGTTGCTCTTTGAGTTGTTTCACTACAACATTTCTAAGAACCTACGACAAAATCTGGAAATAACTTCTCGTGCTACCTTTCATAAAAATAATATTTCAACTTAGAATTTGGATCGTACTAATTAGAAAACCAAACTGCAAATAATTTTGAATTACAATACCTCTTTGTGCCGTATCTGTAATCAAAATATGTGATATCTATCTTAATTTACTTATTGTAGATTTACTTTGTAATGAACGGAGCGAATTGAGGGTCAGAAGACACGTGCAGGCCAAAGCAGTCGGCTATTTTGGTTCGTCCGAGAGTATGCTCGTATCAGTTTACATTGAGGGAGTCAGTCGGTGTTCTCGAGCGATCTGTTGTGTCTATCTCTCTATATATCTTGCCTTTCTGTCCATCAGTCCTTTCATCCATTTCACCTACTCTCTATACAACGCTTTATTATTCCCTCTCTGAAAACATTACCCATACACCTGTTTTCCCATAATTCCTCTCATTATTTCTTCATTACTCTGCTCACCCTACACTATGATGTATCACTTAATACGCTGACGTGGACCAAATCTCATACAGAGCACTGTTAAATTTTCTTACATATAGTGCGGAGAAAAGTTGAGTTTGAACCTTTTTTTTATTTTCTCCCTGTTCTCGCCTTGCGGCGTGCGGCGTGTATCGCGAGGCCCGTATTTCACACAGTGAAGATTTTGGCGCGTCGAAGAAAAGAACGCGGAACAGAAGTTTATTTTACGAATTTATGCACTTTTATATTCTTTTATGGTTTATATTTATGTTTGATTCATTTTATTTTTTTTAATAATCTATCACCCTAAGAACCAAAATATTGTACACGCACTGTATAAATACTGCTCATTATTTTTATGGTATGAGTGCGTACTGTGACAACGACTGCTGCTGTTCTGATTGATGTTGTGGACATCGGTTCTAATAACTAGTGGAAATCTTTATCGTGGATTTGCACTATTCGAAATGGCGCGCGTTTCGAAACGATTTTTCATCATCCGACTATTTGATTAAAATAACTTACTGTTTTACAACGGTATACAGTTGTAATTTCTGGATATGTAAAATCTGCAAGAGAACTGTTCGTTTAGGAACTGCTCGGTTAACTCCACTTCCTAATGAAGAAAACGTAGAAAAATTTAAGTTCCAAACGGATACACCGAAGGTGGGATGCGAGAAAGGTTAATGGGTGAGTAGATAAAAGTTAGGAATTGCCCACAAATTAACAGGTTGATAAATGCAAATTAATAGGCAATGATTCTTCAGTACAGCCATACTTAAATCAGTGTATCAGATAAAATCGCAAATATAATAGTAATCGCAAGACGTACTCGTTTCTATTTCAACATTAAACCTAATTCACATCCTAAATACATAACCATGAAATTATTCTATTAGAAACGCGTAGTACCTTAATAAAGAAAATATTCTCTTGAAATTGCGGCGCGTGTACCGTTCCATCCATTACTCATCTGTTGTTTCCCAAGCTTCGTCAGTGAAGCCTGACGCAGGTATATGCGAATCGGAAAGCCGTGAGCTTTCGAAGCACGCAAAGCGAGTTCGTGGCCTATCCGTGGAGAGCGAAGCTGCCATCAAAATCGCGTCTGTCGAATGGCGAGGATGGTTGGAAGGGTGAGCTGGAGTAGAAGGAGGAACGTCGACGAGCCGGACGATGCGGCCTGGGCCATACGGTTTTCCTTTATCAAGCCTGGCAGATCCAATAGGGATTACGGGGGACTAGATGGGATAGCAAGCCAGGATAAGATGGGATAGCGTTTCGTGCAGGATTTCCGGAGATCCTCTTCCTTCGATTCATAAATATCCGCCGGCTATAATGCTTCGCTGAAAAGCCTAGCGAGTATCTGCGCCACGTTTCCCCCTCTCACTTTCTTTACCTGCTCTACTTTGTCTAATGATCCCGACATGGGACAGCATTTCATTTTCGAAATGTTGGACAGTCATCGTTGCTTGTGTTATTTTTCAGGAAAGGGCAAGTACGCACGTCAATCAATGAAGAGTCTTTAAATATGAATATACATGTGGGGTTCGGAATCTCCTAGAGAAAGAACTGCGGGAGGGATCGGAGGACAGACAGACGAAAGACGAAAGATGGCGTAAGGTGCCGCGAGGCCCTTAGCCAGAATTAAGATACGAACGTAAGAGAGCGCCGGTGGCCCAGTGTGTATGGCGCCGGCCTGCGGATCCAAAGGTTGCGGGTTCGATTCCCGCACCGGTAGCGTTAATTTTTCTGTCCCGATCCTACAAATGGGGGCTCGTCCGGGATAGGAGCTCTTCCGAATACTCGCATCGGGAAGATCCTGGGTTGCACACGACGAAAGACTGCCTCTCATCTGGTACGAGACGAGAACGACCAAGACGTAAAGACGTAAAGACGAAAAGACTCGTGCTCGTGCATTTGAGGGCAAATGCAATTGCAGGATGGCCGAGTGTGGGGTTCGGAATCTCCTAGAGAAAGAACTGCGGGAGGGATCGGAGGACAGACAGACGAAAGACGAAAGATGGCGTAAGGTGCCGCGAGGCCCTTAGCCAGAACAAAGATACGAACATAAGAGAGCGCCGGTGGCCTAGTGTGTATGGCGCCGGCCTGCGGATCCAAAGGTTGCGGGTTCGATTCCCGCACCGGTAGCGTTAATTTTTCTGTCCCGATCCTACATACATTTGCGTTATTCAATTACACCGACACTATACTTAGAAGAATGTAGAATATATTCAAGTTGAATATCTTACGTGACTGTTATTCAATTCTGTATGTCGCCCGATGAGATATTAGATGTCTGTATGAGTACATTTCACTTTGAAATATGGCATCGCTTTATGCGTACACTACCTTTACCAGTATACTGTATTTACGCATTGATTCCGCGAATGTTAGTTTTCATGATTAAATTCTATTTTTTAGGAAATTGTGTGTGAAATATAAATTGAGCTGCTGAAGGTTAAGCGCTACAAGTTAATTTCGGTACATTCGCAGAGTGTCTCATTTAGCGGAAAGATTTAAATCTTGCTTGCGGAGGTTTTCTCTCGAGCAAAAACTTATGAACAGGTCCTCGTGACGAGTGTCGACCTTAAGCGGACGCTCGTATAGTTCCATTAGCCTGACATTTTCCAGACGGAAGTACGAGCCGTAAACTTAACAATGTCCCGACCCCTTAGACGCTTCTTGTATTGTTCGCCATAGTCCCGTATAAGTTGAAGATCGATCGGCCTCTCGTTATGGGAGTGCCTTTGCAACGGCAAGTAATATGGAAACTTTGCTTTCGGCTCGCGTCTCCGATGAGAGATGAAGTTCCGAAGCGTTACTCTGGACACAACTTTCTCTTCCCTTCTTATTCTTTCTGTCTCTACCGTTTTTTTACATTTGCGTTTTACTCCTCCCGCTCGAAGGCGGCGCTTTCCAGCGGAACGTTGTAAGACGACTTGTTACAGTAATTAACAGTTACACCTTTAAAATATAGCTTTCAAAATGATTGCATAACAACTGTCCGTTTTAGTAGATTAATCATTTTCATTATCATTAAATTGTGATCGGTCCAAAAATGGACCGTGAGTAAACGATCCATATGCGGGCAATCAAGTTTCCGTTAGAAGTTGTGTTAATTGCTAGAAGTAACGGTGTATAATTTGTTTTATGAATTAATTGTTAAGTACTTTGTCTATGTTCATTATCAATATTGATGTTTTACTGCGATCAGAAAAGGAAGGACAAATAAATGGGTGTAAGTAGATATAGAGTTAATCGTCCGGGAAGACCGTTACACAGAGCTCATTCACACAGCTTTGAAGATTCGGTATCCCTATCAAAACGCAGAATTCACATCAATTGTCCAGTTTCGTCAGTCGTGAACCTTTGTTGTCTCTCTGAAATTCTGCTTCGCAGTAGCGAGGAAAAGGGCACATGACTCGTAGGCCTGTTGCCAAGTCAACACATTGTTTCGTCTCTATATAAATGCGTAGTCAAACTCAAACATGAATATATGTGACATTTTGTGGGATTATGGGAACTTAATTAATTTACCTATATTACTTTTTAGATAAAACTAAATTTCTTTGTGAAAATGTGGAAATGTAATATTGATACGTGTTTGGACAACACCTTCCCTAAGTGAAATTGTTTGTTTTTAACCATCTAACCTTACGATTTTGTTCGATTGACAGTATTCGAACGCGATTTCAACGGCAGTCGCTCGTTTCCGCATGAAATGTGCCGTTGGAAAAAACGAAACTGACGCTTTCATATAAATCCCTTTTGCCGCGGTGCGATTTGGCCAGAGTCTGTACCTCCTGAATGCGTTTAACTGAAATGCATTTTTTTCACACGCTTCGACTATTTTTCACTTTTACTAATGGATGCGGGCAAGTACAAAGCGTCGATTAAAAACATATACGTACGCGGCGTGTATATTCAAAGTGAAAATGTACCAATTACGACTATGTCTATAATTTATTTTTATTTTGATTAAAAAATTGACAAGGGCTGTATTGTTTGTCAAAACGTTTGCAACAGTGTTACTTTGTATGTTACGATATATTAGTATATATATATTTTGTGTACCGTCAAGACGGTATAGTTGCCTTTTATAATCTGTTTAAATAACATAAGAATGAATATATTGTGTAACCCTACACTGTAAAAGCTAGTATTTCTTAACAACATTAAAAAATTATAGTTATTCTCGGGTGTCACCCTATAAGAAACTTGAATTCCGTCTAATTTTATTAGATTTCTTCCTTTCAATCATACTTCCCTTGAAAATGCACTGTCAAAATCTGATTCGAATAGACCAGTATTAAGAGACTTTTTAATATCCGTTATTCAATTCATTCAACTTCTGTGATCACAACCAGTTGTAGATTGTGCAATAAATAGACGGTAGACCAACTTTATTTAACGTACTGATTGGTACACGTATGTGGGTGACAGCGTATTGAGTTTCCTGGTAACAAAGTTGGAAACCGACATTTTATCAGCGAAAACGTTGAAATAGACAAATTTAAGGTTCTATCTCGTAGACACCGATACATGAACTGAAATTACATTACATAGCTGACAAGTGCTAGTCTGGAAACAATATTCCCAAATAATCTCCACTAACCATTTCAATTACGCGTCACGTGCGTCAATCAACGTTTCCCGAAAGATCGTTCCTCAACGAATCGGGGAAGTCTGTAGGAAAATACTGATGCTCGAATTGTCCTACTTTTTTTTTTATCCGAAACCGTTCTAAAAAGGGCATAGCCGGGTAAGATAGTGAAATGTGCCCCCAAACCGATCGAAATTCTGAATGAGCCATTCGATAGCTTATGAAAAAAGAAACATTTTTGTGAATTTTCAACTTTGTATCTCGACCGTGGGGGGCGGGGGGGTGTAAAATGTACTGTCCGCTTCTCCCACCATCTTCTCGGAATCTAGGGCACAAAAAAATTCGAAAAAAATCAGAGGTGTTTCTAGTAATGGCGCGCATATTCCAGATTTTTTTTCAGATTTTTAAACAAAAAATTCAATTGACAAAGAATTAAAAACCGAAAATTCAATCAGAAAAAAATCGATTTGATACCGAAGGAGGTCCGGATCAGTGATGCCGCTTTTTTCTGTAATGTAATATTACAATCAACATCTCTCTGATTTTTTTTTATAATTTTTGCTCACCAGCAACAGTGTCGGAAAAATGAAAAACCCGTTTTTTCGTCAGTTTTTGGGTGTCAGAACAACATATGAGAAAAACTTTGGTTCAATTTTTGTCACATAACTGTTTTATGTAATGTTTAATGTTATTGATTACATTCCACAGTCATAATAATCCAAGAAAACTAAATAAATGGAAGAACTCGATGTCACAATGTATGCCTTATGTTCTGAAAAATTGAAGATCAACCAAACATCGTTGGTAGCGACACGCGTAAGGTGACAGTCTGTTTTGTCGAAGCAAACTTTTTCTTTGGGTTCGTATCCTGTTAGGTGCCTTTTTTTTCATCGCTTTTTGTCCTTCAATCTGTCCATCAATAACATTAAACATTACATAAAACAGTTATGTGACAAAAATTGAACCAAAGTTTTTCTCGTATGTTGTTCTGACACCCAAAAACTGACGAAAAAACGGGTTTTTCATTTTTCCGACACTGTTGCTGGTGAGCAAAAATTATAAAAAAAATCAGATAGATGTTGATTGTAATATTACATTACAGAAAAAAGCGGCATCACTGATCCGGACCTCCTTCGGTATCAAATAGATTTTTTTCTGATTGAATTTTCGGTTTTTAATTTTTTGTCAATTGAATTTTTTGTTTAAAAATCTGAAAAAAATCTGGAATATGCGCGCCATTACTAGAAACACCTCTGATTTTTTTCGAATTTTTTTGTGCCCTAGATTCCGAGAAGATGATGGGAGAAGCGGACAGTACATTTTACACCCCCCCGCCCCCCACGGTCGAGATACAAAGTTGAAAATTCACAAAAATGTTTCTTTTTTCATAAGCTATCGAATGGCTCATTCAGAATTTCGATCGGTTTGGGGGCACATTTCACTATCTTACCCGGCTATGCTCTTTCAGTGACGTCAGTCTGCCCTCCGCGGTGATCTCTCTTTTCAAGCCTTCCGAAGATTGGAACGTCGGATTGTCGCGAAAAGAGCTGCCTAGTTGACGTTCGACTCTGAATATTCGCAATGTCGTGCCAGACAATTGCCAGTCGTACTTCGCGAGTGTGCCTCTTAGCCGGCGGGGATGTATGAGTGTGTGCGGCGTTTCGCGAATTCGTGGGTGCGTGGGTACGGCGTGCGCATACGTACGCACAAACACGCCGAAAAGACACACATTGCCACTGCACACGATATTCAGCGCACTTTTCACGTATCCGGCGCCAATGCCTTCCGCTCTCGATTTTCCATACGGCGTGCTTTCAATAAGAATCAACGTTCACGCGAGCAAAGGCGTTACCCGCTTCGAGAAATTGAAAGTGTGTCAGTGTTGACCCATGGACGCGTGAGAATCAGGAGGAAAGTATCGATACTCGCGAGATTCGAATGGGAGCTCATGCACTTCGGGAACATGCTTTCCTCATTTTTCCAAATTCTATTATGCAAAAGATTTTGACACTTCCATGTTCGATAATTTTGTGCTGAACTTTGAATACAGATATGATAAATGGATTTTTTCCGTGTTGAAAATTGGAGGTCGTGATCAGGACTTATGAAAAGGATACTGGGGAGTAAGCCGTAGCTTATTTCAATTTTCATTCACTGTTCAATAAAGATATTGTCGTCGTTAAATTTGTATGTTGGCAGGTTTGATAAAACAATGTCGAGCATTTGTGCGTTACATTTTGAAAATTGGATTGTTACACCAAAGCGAAACACTGACAGTCAAACACAGCAAATTAAAATATAAATTTTATTTTACCTTTTACGCACAATATTCCAGAGGCTGTGTTCCAAAATAATATTTGCTTCCTCAGGAATTTAGCTATGGATAATATTACGGAAACATTTGCGTCATCGACTTCAGAACAACCGCATTGTTCTCAACTGTTCCAGCTTAATTATGCATATGGCGATTTTATCCCATGAATCTGTTTAGCATACGATTACACCGTGCACGGAAGTATGTACGTAGCGTCGACTGATACGTGTCACGT
The DNA here is from genome assembly GCA_914767735.1 of Anoplius nigerrimus. Classification (NCBI taxonomy): domain Eukaryota; kingdom Metazoa; phylum Arthropoda; class Insecta; order Hymenoptera; family Pompilidae; genus Anoplius; species Anoplius nigerrimus. The sequence goes on along the minus strand of OU612079.1, from coordinate 5,738,334 downwards.
AATAACCGACCGTGTAATCTCTAATGCTGCAGGTACAATGTTTCAGACGACGGTGGCACGTCAATGCCCGAGAGATTGATATTTATTTCGGAAGATAGATAGATTCTCCCAATGGCAGTGCAACGAAAGAATTGACGTGACAACGTACAATTCGAGCTACGCGCTCTGCTTGATGCCCGTCATACGGACAAATCTGACATGTGTTGTCAGTACAGCAGATGCTTCCCCAGCGTGTCATATGTTTTTGTTGCTCAGCGTTGAAATGCACTACTGCGGATTGCGAGGACACTCATTTTGTCGGCATTCGCTGACTGAAACGTCGCGAACGTGCTGCGTGGATGCCTGCACTGCCATTGTCGTAATTAATCATAATTTTGTTATGCATCTATGCAGGTATTTCACGTTATAGGCGTAAAGCATATGCGTCATTCATGCCGAGTATTTCATTATTACATTACGTCATATACATGTAATGGTACACAAGGCAATTGATTAGTTTGAGCAGGTCATGGTAAACATATTGTGTACGTACAAATCTTAAAATTAAATTTTTCTTTGCTCTGATGTTATTAATATTCGAGTTGCCATGAAAGTACTTCCAATATCCAGTGCAAATAGACGTAACATAACTACACAAATACAGCCACTGTTTATATAGTTTGCCACCGCTGGCATTCCAACGTTAGAAATGTCAAACTTGCATTAGGAAAAAATCGTTCGATTGGCTATTTATCAAATTCTAAGCATAACTATGGATTAAAGAGCATTACAGTGCCCTGCGCTCGGTAAAAAAAAAGATAGATGCACTCTCGATCAGACGCGAAGCAAATACTTATTGCGATTTACATAAGATACGCCGCCCTCCAAGAATTTTTATGTATTTAATTTCGTAATGGACATATAAATCTGCTTACCGGTCACTGGCGTGTGGGCGCAGATGTAAAAGCAACGAGGGATTACTCGGCTGGTCGGCTTTCCGCTTTTCCGTCCTTCGCCAACGCCAGTCAGCCGCCGCTTTTAATATGGTTTTAGCCCTAACCCCTTCCTCTCCTCTATCCATCCCTCACTTGGAGCACGTCACGAGACGCACTCGCAAAACGCACTCACGAAAGCCAAATAAGTGACCGAAACGAAGTACCATTAAGATATTGGTAATTAACCTTAAAGTTCTTGGTAAAACTTCTTTCAAGACGAACTTTTCAACTTTCTCAAGGCATCCACTGAGGTCAAAAACGTATCAAGTGTCAAGGTTGTACACATAAACTAGATCGTTGGCTTTCCAACTTCATTTTTTTATCTGTTTCCTCTGTGTGTAGGAGTATTGTTGTGGAGGGGTTAACCTTCGTTTAATATACGCAATGTTAATACTCCGGTAGGTATGGGTTTTTTAATTCCAATATCCTTTGCTAGTAACCATTCCGTAAAAAAAATAATTCTTAATCTTTGGAATTATTGATTAAATAATATATAAATAGCGAATAGATACATACTCCCTATGAAGATTGTATGCTACGGACAAGTGATCAATGTTTTAACATAAAAAAAATTGTTTTTAAAAGAATTGTAAGGTCCACGTGATTTACAAATTCCACGTTAATGTTAATTCAGATGTTTATTATTGTAACAGGGAGTTATTTGTTTCATTTTATGTATTTTTTATATTTTCGATATCTTCTTTAAAGATGGTCTTCAAAACGATTTAAATTTTACTTAAGCACATTGTACGGTATTTCATAAAAAAGTCTCTTATTTTTTCGCTTGGCTTGTATGATATACCTGCCCTTACAGAACTGCGTACTATCCGAAACCCGTGTCTCTCTTGACAGTTCTGAGTCTGACATTCGAATGAGTCAGCAATTAAATAAGAACCGTTTGTAGAGGTCCGCGAATATATCAAAAGTAAATATTGCAAAAAGCCGTTACGCCAAGGACGCGTATAAATTGCTCATAAATTTCTTGAAATCTCCCAGCCTTCGATCGAGCACACTTATTAAGGCTATGAATCAAGTCTATCGACCCGCCTAGTTGCCCGGTACGCTCCAAATTTTTCTTTTTATCGCATATTTATCTCCTCCCCATCCTCGTCTTCACTCACATCGTAACATCTTGCTGCCGGTAATGCCTGAAAAATCGTGACTGCTTTATACTGGATGCAATGAAACATGATAAGAGATATAATTTAGTATACAGGATCGTTATAAATATGTCCCGTAGAAACTTCTCATTTTTAAGCACAGTTCTAAAATTGTATTTACATGACATAATTACATTCCTAATGAAAATGTTCCTAAATTCCTTCGAACCAAAAAAATTGAAAACATGTAAGATGACAGTTGGGATAGGTATGATACATTTTTAGTGAAAGTATAAAATAAATGTGGCAACGAAATTTCATTCAAGCACGCATAAGCGATCTTTCCTCGTGCTTGGCAACAACCAACCCCTACGTTCCTGTGTCATTTCAATTCAAATTGAATTCGCGCCAGAGAAATTGGCGAGCTAAAATCTTGACACCAAGCTAGAATCTCTCCCATTTTTTCCAGTGAACGTCTCTGATATACCGATCATGAAAATTTATAACGTTGGCAAGAGCAGTAAGGGATTTATCTGTGTAGTTACAAGCGTAGAAAGTTAAATAAAGTTCTCAGTATCCAAGTCTGTCAATTCTCACATGTGTGAATTTTTTCCTACATTTTACATATACCATTCTGTTTAAAAACGATAACTATTTTACTTTAAAACAATACACTTACTTACATATGCCAGATGTTTTTCAATACCTCCTTCTCTGATATTTCTTGTGTCTTACCTTATTGCATCTTTCGTTTTTCGTTTTTCATGATTGATTTACAAATCCGTTTGTCACATCGAATATACTGTTTCAACGTCATTCGTGCAATGCCCATTCAAAGAAATTCCAAACCACGGCTCGAAAAATATAAGAAAGCCGAATTGTTCTACACGTTTGAGAGTAAAATGCTCTGACAGGTCTTACTTACACGGACAATCACCGAGTACTCCACCCGACGGGGGTGAGAGCGGAATCGGGGATTGGGGATGAAGAACGGAAGAGGTTTAAGAAGCACGAAATCCAACGTCGCCGTGAGGAATCGTGCAGCGATGTTTTTCATTCCGACTCCCCCTTTCTTGTCGTCTTTCAATCTTCAGAGAGCGCCACCTTTCTTTGGCCTCCACCTTCTCCTTCGCCTCCCTCCCCTTCGACGCTTCCTTCCTGCCTCTTCTTCGTCGTCTTCTTTTACCCTCGTACCCTTATCAAGGAACAGCGCCGTTCTGCCGGCAACCGCGAGACACTTGACGAGTCTGCATTAATCTTCCTTCCGATGACTCGGCGTTTACCTCGTTTATTTCCGTCGCCGCTGTGTCCCCCGCACTTCTTTCCCGCTAGTCGCGTCAATGTCTCCCTTCCTCCTCGACTGCCGGCCACTTTTTACCTTTCCCCCAACGCACCTCTCTCCGCTGGATCTCACGTTGCGACCTCCTTTGTTAGGGTACAGCTCCTGTTGCCGCACCTTTTTATCTCCCGCCTTCGTTTCGTCTCCATCCTCCCTCGCGTATTCTTCCCGCTCTGCTTGAAACCTGACTTCTCTTCCTCCCTCTTCATCCTTCGACACCAACTTCCACCGTCGCATTTTAGTATTTTAGTTCGTTCTTTCTCCGTATCGACTTCTTTCTTATTGCCTTCCGGACTTGCGCGATACAGTTTTCGTGTATTCTGACTTTCGTCTTTTGTTTTCCTGATTTTTCCTTTCTTTAAGTTTACCGACTTTTCCATTCTCTCAACATGAATGGACTTTCCTTTCGACTTCCCTGTGCTGCGTTTCGTTCTTTTCTTTCGGCTTATTTTTCCCGCGGCTTTTGCGTCTTCGGAGTGTAATTCGCGTTCTCTCTTACTGCGCGTCAGCTCTCTGTTCGTTGCTCTTCTTTCTTCCCTGTTTTCCTTTTGTCTTTTTATAGAATGAGATTCCTTTTCTTCTCTTACTTCCTGCTCCCAGCACTTTCAACTCTTCTTTGCTTCACGTTTTGTATTGTTTTTGCCTTTTCGTAGTATGACTTTTCCTCATCCCCCCCACCCCCCCCCCTCCCCCTGCACCACACATTTTATTCTCGATTGTCCTTTTAGCTACCATAAAACTTTCACTTTACTTGCATCATTTTTCTTTCTTCCCTTATCGTTCACTGTTCAGGCGCACCCTGCGATCCTAAATCTTCAACCCCTCTCAACGCGCCAAGGCTCCAGAAGTCCTCAAGACGTCATATTAGACGACCGTCTTGTTGAAATTAATGGCCACCATCATTGAAAGCCTCGAATGGCTCTGTTGAATGATGAAAACTGAAACGGTCCACGCGACCCTTTTACACCGGACATGACATTTGCTGCAAAAGCTATTCAGCTCATTCGAGACTTAATTAAGACGTGGTTGGGACCTGGGAGATGGGAAAAATGTTGCGACGGGGAATGCAGCTGCTTTATTACGGAATGCGAGAGGTATGTTTCGTGTAAGACCTACCTTCTTGAAAAGATTTCAGCAAATACCACTGGCATGCGACAGACACCGGGAGGTAGGCTGACGTCTACCGCTATCTATATTAGGTTTATGTGAGATTTTTTCACGGTATTGCAGTAAGCGTACACGTATAAGTGTGTATACAATTAATGCTAGATAAATATTGTAGTAGTCATCATATGCGATTCCCGAACGCGAGCGCGTGTTCGGAAAAATGGAAGAAAAGCGATGTCCCGATAGTCTGTCGAAAGCAAGGGGCGCGAATGAGAGTTTATGAGTTACAGTGTAAGAGAATTGAGTCGCAGTGAAAAGAGAACGCGTCGAAGTGAAAAGAGAGGAAGAGTCACACAGAGAGTCATAGCGTAAGAGTTAACGTAGGAGTCAGAGAATGAGAGTAAGACTGAGAGTTTAACCCTTTGACTGTTACCGGCGCAAATGTGTGTCCAGCGAAAGCTATCACTGTGCCCTATGGACACACATGTGCGCTCGGCGATGGCTTCGATTTTTTACTGCTGTCTTACTGTATTTGTCTAGAAATGATTTTATCGTATCCGTGCAACACTCTCAGAAACAACATACCTTGTTGCTTATCAACAGAAAAAATGAAATATAAGAAATTATAATTCAATACACTGCCGAACAGATTCATATTGCGTGAAAAAGTATTCTCGCCGTTCACACGAAGCGCTTCGGCTCGCAGTAGTCAGCAGTCAATGGGTTAAAGAGTAATTGTTAAGCGCAAAATAAAGAGTATTTTTCCGTAGCCAAGATCGTACAATATTTACATTTTTATTCAATTCTATACATAAGTTGTGTAGTTACCGAATTTCGGCGTTCATCCCAGGAAGATAAAATTGAAATATTTTACCGCTGTAAATCTGACATTAAAAATGTAAAATGAAATTCTACCTTGTACAGGCACGTCGCTTTACAAAAAACCTCTCAAAATATATTAAAATGAATGGGGTATGATTTGGTATAGGTGAGGAAACTTGAATACAAGGGAATAAATGTCTGCGTGTATGCGTGTAAGTTATGCTTCCATCGCGTTTAACTTCAGAGACTGTTTAGCGACTAAGCGGTTGCGTCGTAAGCAGCAGCATATAACATACAAGATGTGTGAACGAGAGGCATGGCCAACGAGTGACTGTAGCAAAAGTGTGTGGCGATATGCTAGTTTGGAAGGAACTGTAAACCAGCGATGCTTTCCTTTTCAAATACCTATAGTTTTACCCTTCAATCTTTCTTGCGATTTTTCTTTTCATAGTCTCTCTTAACTCGTCTAGTATCCTCCCGCATTCTTGCGGTGTTTGCCCATGACAGGCTCATTGTAATCCTACAAGACTATGCTGCATTTTAAACGACAATATTGCTACATAAAACCAGTAATTCACGTACAATCCAAAACTCTTACCAATTTCAGGAGGCCACTTCGCCTAACGTTTATGTATTAATTTCACGGCGCAATAACCAGCGTTATTACCCGCGCGACTGTCTTAATTTTCCCCGCGAACGTCTCAGTGCCCGACATTAGTTCGGCGAAACTTCGGATGATTAGCGGCACGAGTCCTTCGGACAATATGAGTGCCTCGGGTGTCGGGCCGATCATACTTGGGAAGGTGTCGGCAAGCACCGTGTGAACTATTAAGCGGCGTGTCGGCGGTTTCCCGCGGTTGCCCGTGCAAAGTCGGACGTATCTACTTGCTCCGGGGTAACGACTTTGGCAAGTGGAGAGACCGCTCTGTATGTCAGACGAGCAGGTGCGCCACTCGCTGTCCACCTTTTGACTGCACCTACCTTGCTTTATCCTTCTCTGCTGCGACAACTTCCGCATTGTCCTCTTCACTTTGTTAACTGTCACCAGCTTGAATTGACTGAAGCGGACGTAAAAACCGTGAAATAGTGTTAAGGCTGCTCGCTCTGTGTTGAAAATGTATGATTCTGAAGTCGATGGCGAAGGAGGATCTAAATACGGAAATCTATTGGCAGACGAAGACATTAATTTATCGTCTGCTTGTCTCCTATCTGGCATACGCTGAGATTGGACAAGAATAGATATTTGTACGTGATACGTTTGCTCTGATTGCAGCGATGATCTAATAAGGCTTGTCTATACCACGATTCTGACTAGTTTTGCGTAATACTAGATGCAAGCAGAATAAGCGCCTATGTTTTCTACAACATAGAGTTTAAATACACTACTTCGAAGAGTCATTGTGAAAACACAAATAATATATCGTATTTTCTTACTTTTATTGTTCATTATTAAGTTCTTGTACTTTCTAATCGTTGTAATACGTGTGCACAGTACGGGCTCTATACAAAGTTAAACTAGTTAAGCTTTTAATCCGCTTATATATTAATATTCGGCGCAAATATTACAAGTTTCCGCTTCGTCAAACTTTGACCGCAGGATGTTGATAATAAATATGCCGAACCTTCTCATCATAATACGACTTCCGCAATTAATACCTTACGTATCGTGAAGCCGCGCGTCAGGTAATGGACACATAGGAATAATTAATCTTAAACCCGCAACGGGCTTGGGTCTTAAAAAGGGTCAAAAGCAGCGTGGCTCGCAATTCAAATTACATTAGCCACTTTTGCGCAAGGCATACATCACACTTTACCTGCTGGAGACGACCGGTACTTACCAAGTTCAAGCGCATAAATGTTGGTGCGAAATTTTACCACAATGTTGTATCTCGCTTTATCTCGCGATTACGTGCAAATTTCCCACATTTCTCCACAATTAGCCAAGTGGATTATAATGGGGCGGCAGAGCTCCAGCTTGACAGTGTATAGTCTGAGAACATTTTTAATGCGAATGAGACTGAACGCGGGTAGGGTAATTGAACAATATATAAACGGCAAATAGATCATTTATTTTCCTAATAATATACAATATAAATATACAGGGTGGTTTCGATCCGGTGGTTCAACCGAAAAGGAGGTGAATCTACATGCAAAAATAAGTAAAACAGAACGTATGACAATTTTTTTTTAAACGCTCCGTTTTCGAGAAAATCGACTTTGAATTTTTGTCAGGTGCAAGCGCCCTGAAGCATGGCATTGTATATCTATATCTATCGCTTTGCGTCGTCTGCGAGTACGTTTGGGCAGCTATGACGTCACGATAGGCCGCTTCGGTCCCACTGTCGCGTATACCGGATGTCCCTGCCGGGCCTGCTTCGATGCCACGCAATGAGATAAGCCATCCCGCCGCGACCAAGTTTCCTACAGCGCACCCGGTATATCGCGCCGCGCTCGGGTGAAAAAAAAATTTTCATACGTTCTGTTTTACCTATTTTTGCATGTAGATTCACCTCCTTTTCGGTTGTACCACCCGATCGAAACCAACCTGTATAAATCATCACATTACATGATCGCCATTCAACTCATGTGTAAAGTATTTACGTGAGGAAGTTTTTCCTCCTGTACTTGAGCACTGTACTTATTTATTGCCTTATAAATAAGAGATTTTCAGGGGCCAGCTGGTGTCGGTAGTCGTTATCCTACTTCAGACGAGTGGAAGAGTGTGGGATTAGAAGGTGGTAGAAGGTGGCTGGGAGGGGGTGGTAGGTTCACGCAGGGTGGAGGTGTTGGAAACGGGGTGGTCGGCATCCAGGGTAATGCAGAAAGCGTGTCACTGCAACAAATCCGCACTCCCGGCATTACGTGTCCCGAGTAAGTGCGCTGGAGTAATGCCTTCGAAGTGCTTTGGACTCCTTTAAGTTGCCTCGAACGATAAAGTTCCTGAGAGAACCCATCGACGCTCGCCACCCAACCCACCCCCGCTACCTACTCTTTATCCCTTCGAGCGCCGAGTTTCGCTCGTGTATAGAAATTGCGACCGATTTTCGGATGCTTGGTACAATTTTGTCGACCGGAGCTTTTTCCGAACTGGCTGGGGGGACTGATTAGAACTGTTGCTTTCCAAATCAATGAATCGAATATCGAGATAGGTATGTTGAGTGTCTGCTGCAATTTTCTTGACATTTGACTTGCACGGCGTTGATCAGCGTTGAAACTGGTTTTGCTTTTAAGCAGTTGTGGTGGATTGTGACGGCTTTTTGTCCGCATCGTTGAATCAATCTTCCAAACTCTTCCCGAGACGCATTGTACCTAAAAGACTTTAATTCGTACTTATAGCCCTATTTTGCTTTTGGATTGCAATAAAAATTCCAAGACAAGTTTGAAGTCTTTGCTTAAACGAGTAATAAAAACAGATACCATCTGGGTTACCCAAAACTTTTCTTATAATTACCGAAATTCTTATCCCACCTTCCTCATTTCATTCAAAACACGTCACACTTGCCACCATAATAGCTCGAATCAGAGACCGTTACACCTCGTTGCAAAAAATCTACCAAACAATTAAAAAATCGTCTGCTTTAACGAGGAAACCTTCAGTGTGCTTCAGTTCTCGAAAGGCACGCTTGCCCGTCGGCATTGGTGCACGGACAAGTTTTAATTGTCAGACTGTAATCCGGCGTAGCTCCTCGCCGGGAAATAGCTTCGCGATGAAGAGATAACGTCCTGAGTAGGAGGCGAAAGTAGTTGAAAAACAAGGACGTCCGATGTGTAGCTTTCCGTGGACGGCAGCGAGGCGCATTTAACAATTTCCGTGAGGGTTGCCGAGAGGAAGGGAGGGAGAAGGGGGTGAGAGGTCGATGCTGCGAGGGAAATCACGCGGCCCATTGCCTCGATATTGCCGATCGACGAGAGAATGCCGCTATAATTTTCCCGCTTTTACGGACGCCGGAGACTTAGCGCGGTAATCGGATCGGCCCACCAACGACCCGATTTGCATTAACGTATGGCCAGTTTCGCGGATCTTTTCAGCCGTCGGAAGTCGGGGATCGAGCCATTTGGTCCTTCATTTTTAACCCACTCTCCGTACGTTACGCTCCTCTATCAGAATCACGCTGAGACCCGAATGGTTATACGATGGAGCATTCGTTATGGCAATATTTAGCCCTCGTAGAAGAATTCTATTTTTTTTGGCGTGGACGAGGAGATAGTGTGCCTTGTGCGTTCGTGACGCTGGAAACTGTTAAAGGCTCGCTCTGAAAGATGAGCACTCTATTATTTACGTGTGCTTTATGAATCAGATTGGCCTGCTAACGACCCGATTTACGGTAATATATGGGCAGTTTCACGGATCTTCTTAGCTGCCGAGAGCCGGGACTCGGATCGTTGGAGTTTCATTTTCAGGCTACATTTACGTGCATTAGGGACTTTTACGAGGGCTCTTCTGAGATGGAAATGGTTATAGAGTGGGATATTTGTTCTGTCGGTCTTTGGTTTTTGTAAATTATTAATTCCGAACATGATAGATTCGCATGACTACCGACTACAGATGAATTATTTTAATTAAAACCGAATGTCACGTACATGTGCTGAACAATATAAACGACCGGAATGATTGCATGAATGTCGTTATGCAATCATTTTATACGCCATGCAAAACGTGTAACGCATTACTTATTATTCATATGTAATGCGCGACGTGGCGGATACTGAATACAAACAATTATGAATGGTATGAAACTTACTAACAATCACAGGTAAACTTTTGTGTTTGCATTGTTTCTTCCACTTATTTCGCACCGTAATTCTACCGTTTCTGTTCTCGTCTTCTTTCATTAATTCGGACTTGATCTATGTACCAAGGGATAGTATCGGTCTTACATCATACCTGTAGGAAATGCATGTATGCCAATCGTTTTCTCTTTTTCCTTCTTCGGCCATCCGATCTCGCTCTGAAATGTGCCAGCGCCATAAATGCCGTAAGACAGATAAGCCTTTAAATTTTGCGAAATTTACGATTTCGATTCCGTTGAACAGCGAGTCGTGGAATCGGAAGCCTCGAAATTGACCATAGTACTCCATAGAAGGAAAACGTCGCCCGTAAATAGCCGAGTAGTTTCCAGGCAATTTACCTTTCCGTTAAGGGTGTCTTTCTCTTTTTCAATGGCCCTTTCGCTCTCTCTGACTTTATCTTTTTCTTTCACCTGTTTTATCTCCGTCTTCTTTTCCCTCTCTCTCTCCTCAACCTCCTCCTCTCTCTCTCTGTCTCTCTCAAATACATATATAGTACCTACATACTTTTTTCATGTCTTCGTTCTTCGTGCGACTTCTCTTTCTCTTTGACTTGCCTTATACCATCACTTCCACTTTTTCCCAGTGCACATAAGGAAACATGTGTGGCGAAGCATGTATTGTAGCAAATGGTACACACAGAGGATATACCGAAGGCGAAAGAACAAAAGGAGGTGACTTGGTACGATCGCGGGTCGTAGGCGACACCGAAATACCGTGGCGAGTGAATAGAATGTACAGCTTCGTGGAATTCGAGAACGGTGAAAGTGCGCAGTACTCTGACGCAGCCGGATGGAAAGATTAAGCGATCTGTACAGTTGTCATCGCTATTTTCTGCCGCAGCACTTTTCATGATTATGTTTGCACGGGAATTACACCGAATAAGCTGATTGCTATTGCACATTTTTGACTCTCAGAAATTGCGTTTGTACCTTTGCGGCGTTTCGTAGTACTTACTGTTTTGAAATTAAGTGAAAGAATAGAATAAAACTCTTCGCTCTGTTTTGTTCCGTTTAAGTAAATGAATTCGCCAATATTCATACGCATGCTTGCAAATAACGATTCCTCAGTAGAATCATGTTTCGTTCCATTAGTATTTAAGTATCCGAGGAAGCTTCGCTTTTTTAAGGTATTTTTTCGAGTGTCGAGTATGTGGATTAATAAGACTATTGAAGTAAATTAGATAGATTTAACAGGTATGTCAATGTTTGACCCTAGGTTGTGCTTCTTCTCGTAAAATACTGTGACATTATTTTTCAACTGAGGCCTACACTTTTTTCATAAAGATTATTCTTTTAGGCCATATACCATTTAGCACAAATTGCTATGCGAGGGTCCCCATTACTTGACGACGTACCACATTATTATTTTAGATCTACCGGCAATCTGACGTTAAATCTTTTTTATAGGTACGTCGTGGTGGCAAGTGTTAAAGTGTGCTAAATTAAATTGAATTACCTTTTTCTACATTTAACGTTTTTCAGTAGGCGCGTGATGTGATTACTTACAGGATGTCCTGTAAGCTGGTAGTGGCTGATTCTACATGAAAGACTGAGTCGACAATGTCGAATACGTTTTTATCGTATGAGGCTTTGATTTTGAGAAAGGTTTGAATATTTCTTGAGTACGCGTGCACTTGGTCGAGAATCAAGTTAACGGACTTCGCTGTGGACTCTTTTTGTCCCCTCTTGTAAACATGTTCAGTGTTTGTATACATAGAATGGATCGGCGGTCAAGGCCACAGCATTAGCGATACTTACTTTTCAGGAATTTGCTAAGTTCAAAAATTGCTGGAAGTGATTTCGGTAGCAAAATTCATTGGCTGTCATGATCTCCCGATTTGTCACCATTGGATTTTTGTTTTTGAGAACACGTTATAATTTTATGGGGAATATTGCCGAAGGATATGATAGTTGCCACGAAGGAAAAGAAACAGAAATTATGAATAGAAAATAAAATTTTTTCCGTAGAAATAGCCTGTTAGGTATTAGGAACAGACAATTTCCCAATGCGATTATTAACAACACTATACCTTTATCGAATAAGGCTGATTCACGGAATTTACAATCGTCTGCCTATACTGCGTCCATCAACTGCCGAGCCTGTCAAGTTGGAAATTCGTTCAGCAATTGTTAGATAAAAGTTCGGTGTTCCATAACGTGCGATGGTGTTTCAGTCGAATTCCATAAATTATTCTGCAGCGCTCAGACATGTAGGAGTGATGGTGATACATTTTTTACAACTGGCTTTTGATCGCTTCGGCGAATTCTCGCGGTGCTACCCCGTTGATATTTGCGTTGGACTGATGAATTATTCCGCGTACGGCATGCACGAAAAGAAAAGTACCTGCCAGTTATACACATGAGGTTCACCTATCGAAATTTACGTCTGTAACGTTCTCGAACGGTTATTTTTAGTTTTGTTGCCAATGTCAGTTCATATGTGCTGTTAGTAATGGAAAATTTGAGTATAAAATATTAAAGTTTCCTATTCTGATCAAATCGCTTGTAGCTATTTCTATGTAATATGCATATGCAGTAGTGACACATAGTTGACAAGATACTTGAACAGAAAATATATAAATTATTTTGTATTCGAGTGACGGGGAATACTTAAGCTACACGGTACAACTCCTTAAACATCTATACATTTCATTCAAATGACCACTTCTGACAATCCATTCTTAGATATATATCTACATATGCACTCATATTTACTATATTAAATATACATTTTGTTCTATTATAACACAAAATCTATTTTCATCGCCAATATGCATCTCATATATAGCACAGTCCAATTAGGACTCAACCATGTTTGAAAATTACTTCAATCAAAGTGTATACAAGCATCTACAGAATTTGACAGTACTTACTCAACTACATGCTCTATTACATTCTCTCTATCCACCTAACCAGAAGTCAACTTTCATAGGCGCATTTCCCAGCACCTTGTAACAATGTTCACACCGCTTCTGGTACAAATTTCTTTTTGCACCCTCTAGCCAGCATGAATCAATTGATCGCTTACACGGCCTTTTGACCGAACCCTCGAGCAGTTCCTTTGCATCGGTCGCCAATCCCGATAACGACCAGCCGTTCAAACGGTATACAAAAGCCCGCCGTTCGCACCTTCACGCCTCGAATCTAAACGTAGAACCTCCATCGAGCAGTACAAATCGGTCTCCGTGGCGCGACGTTTGTTTAGCGAAGTGCACTTTCTTCCCGACTCACTCACGCGTTCTCTCTCTCTCTCTCTCTCTCTCTCTCTCTCTCTCTCTCTCTCTCTCTCTCTCTCTCTCTTTCTCTCTCTCTCTGTCTTTCTCTTTCTCTGTCTCCTTACCTCCCACCTCTTTCCCCAGAGTCCGCTTTTTCCATCGACAGTCCCGACACTGCGAACCGTTGCCCCGATATAGCGAATATCCACTTCCAACCCATAAAAGTATATACTCGCGGATCGATATCACGCCGATGCGTCTCCTTCCCACTTTTTCTCGCGGAAATCGTCCCCTATCCCTGGCACAGCCGTTTTCGACCCATTGGGACATCTCAAATCGACGTACGGATCGTTTCACTTCGTCCCTTTACCTTGACTCTATCTGTCCTTTGCTACCTATCCACTCTCGCCGCTTCAACTTTTTTGCTCTTTCTCTTCCTCGAGTGCGACACGCAATTTCTTACCTCCGTTTTTAAATGATGCGATCGCTGCCACCTTAAATTGCACACACACGCGAAGGACACTTCCCAGATGTCGGGTTGATAGGACCTTCGTTGTAATGAACGTGTTTGCGATGGGTTAAGCGGATACACGCAGTTTTGTGCGATTAATTTTTTAATTGGTGGTCATTAATAACACCAGGTGTATACGCTTAATGAAGTGATACAATGAATGTGCTTTATGTATAAGCATACTTGTTCATTGATATTCTATAATAACCATAATGGTATAAACGTATTATTTAGAACTGTAACGATGATTCGTTACTATACTATGCTTTATATCGTAACAATGCTCTAGTAGTACGAAGTCAATGCTGGCGCCGTCAGTCCCCCCCCCCCCCCCGTCTCTCTCTCTCTCTCTCTCTCTGACTGTCACTATGACTGTCGGTAGACTCTCTCGCTATCGGTATCAGGCTAGTCTCTGCTGGCTGTCTAGCGCCCTAGATCCGCGCGCAGCGCCGCTTGATCGCTCTAGGCGTTTATTTGCGTGCGACTCTAACAGAATATGTCTACAACTTTTATACGCAGATTGATATTTACATAAAAGAGTTTCAAACAATAACCATTGCCGATATTTTGTAACTCTAAATAAACGAAGATAACATTGTGTGCAAGCATCCAAATGACAGCGAATAGATCTGTATTCACTGGAGGATTAAAAACGCACGAGTTCGATCGTTACTGCGACGAGTGAAACGTTTCGCTCATTAGCCAGGGCGATTACCGGATTATTCGCGATTGTCGACGAACGTGAATAATTTAATTCCCATGCCGGAATCCTGCGGTCCCGTTAAAAGCTATCGCGTTTTCAACGGGGTAATCCTAATTTCCTGGAATCTGTCGACGATTTTCACCGCGACTGTGTTAATAAGCGCCGGCCAGTTCGTTTTGCTGATTGGCAACGGTCAAAATAATGCAGAAAGAATGACATGAGAGGTACTTTGCCATATATGTATACATCCTGGAATAGACGGTAAATATTTATTTTGTTTGTTCATGGACGAAAGTTTAGCGTACTATTAACTAGCATATCATTAGAAGTGCACAAATCGATTTGTTGAATAGTTAAATATTATCGTATATTGCTTCCATGTTTAAGTATTTCATAATATACCTGAAATATTAAAAGAGAAACCGTGTGGGTTTTGTCTTACTTTGTTCAATGTTTCCAGGGTGTTGTAAATAATTTCGAAGTAACGCTAACGTTTTAAAATGTCATTCCTCTCTAATGTTGATAATTAGATTTATGTGCTAACATCGATATTGTCCGAAGTTTACTGAAGTAGATTGTTTTTATAATATTACTGATGGTTGTGTTATAACAGATTTTCCAGTTTCTAAAATCTTATGTCATTGCACAGATCGGTTGAAAGACAATGACCTTGTGATTGCTCATCTTTCACGGTACATGCAAGGTTGATGTCCGTCTTACTATGTTTTTAAATTGCCCTTTTAACACTGTTCAGCGTCTGTATATCACTAAAATATGCATGCGCCATATGGATGTTTCATGGGCAATAGAGAGGAAATAACATTAACGAGTTCGGTTATTCTATAGTAGAGAAAGTAAGATAATTTCCCCTTTCATCGCGACGATGAATTCTTCTCTTGCGCTTAGGTGCACAATTCACGCATGCAATTTCTCAACAGTTGCGTCAAACAAGTGAATCACTCCCTTATTGCACATCACGATATTGCCATAAAGGGGTTTATTGCTCAACCAACGTACAAAGATTAGTGTCGTTGACCTAAAATGCTAAAAGAACCAAGCGTAGGCAGTGTGTCAACTGAGGTAGTCACCTATTCTGCCAGTAGGTCAAGGGTCTTCTGTCTGTGCTGTTTTGAGATGGGTCTCATAGGACCTTTGTTGCATATCGCCCAAATGAAGCGTGTTGAACTTTAGTTTTTTTTACGTTAAGGTTAACAGAGTCGGTAATTATCGATCGTGAGGCGCATGGAAAAGTTGCGGTCACATGATTCCTATATTATAGTTCCTACCTAATAAGCCAAATTCAAGGCCAGTCTTGTTTACACGAATTGAATACACAAGTTCTAAGATATTCTTAATTAAGGTATAATAATCTAGACCGAAAATTGGCAACATTGGCGAACATTAAGCTGATATTGTACTTTGTGACCCCTTACTCTTACCTAGAGAATTAACATGATATTTTCAGATACGATGGGAAAAATGTTTGAATTTTTGTAAATTTTGTTAGATAAAGTTCACCTTTTAATATACACGTTTGGTATTTTATTTGAGAAAAAAAATATTTGGCATTTACTTAACACCTCATTTTGTATAAGATATGAGTTTCGCATGACGCGATTTACTTGAAATTTTATGAAATGTGACATTATATTTACTGCCATTGGGATTTACCTGTACATATCTATTTTACTTGTCCGTGAAAATCACCATTGTATAAGGCAAGAAGTACATTTGTTACGCTAAATATTAATAATTTTTTCATGTTTGTCTACTTATTTGCGTTTCTCTATAGTTTATAAATGTGTACATCTAGGTTGCCGGGAAAACAAATCCGAAGGGAAGGAAAAATAATTGGTGCTGATATAAATGTCATATCATGATCGTAATTCAGAAAGAATTTATGACGGTCGTAAAAGCGCACTTCCTATGCCTACTTTTCCGATTTTTACCAAGAAATCATAAACGTCACAGGATTCAGGATAGAGCATACCCTTAATACGGTTGGCCAAATTCAGTTTTAACGGTCCTCGAAAATTCATTTAGCAGACACGCCGGCACAAAAAATTGCCGAGATTTCGAAATCTGTCCACCGATGTCCGAGATTCACTTGGGAAAGAAATGAGATCGGAGGATTGAAGAAGCGTCTCCCGTCCATATCCGGATCGATATAAACTCGAGCGCCCGTAAATATTTTATGCCCCGTCCCATTCGTCAAAGCCAATACCTCCTTGCCTTTCTCTTCTTCCCTTTATTACCCGCAATTCGGGCTATCGACAACTTTTGCCAATACTCTCTCTCTCCCCCCCCTCTCTCTCTCTCTTTCTTCTTTCCCTCTAGCTCTCTCTACAATAGCACGGTAACAGCCCCTGATTCGCCGTAAATCCATATCGTCGGGAACGTTCGATGGAATAAAGTCGATTGTTTGCAACTGTTGAGAGTGTAATCGTCCACTATTGGAAGTTCGAGGAAACACGTAGCATCGAAACGGTCCTCCGAGAATGTATGGGACATATTAGATAGTGCCATCAAAGATTTAGTCGTTCGATTTTCGAAAAATGGATGAGCCAAAATTTCCCAATTACACCGAATCAAATGAGGATCCAGTGTGATAACTGTCTACTTTCTTTTCTCCTGTTTTAGTCTCCTGAGTATAGAGTTAATCTGAATGCAAGCGTTTTAACATTTGCATATAACAACTAAATTCCAAATTCTACTTTGTTGAGTTACAATCTTATTAATTTTGAGTGCTTTCAGCTACAACTATACTTATATAATCGCAAAGTTTATACTCAGTTGAAGTTTTTTGGTTTCAGAAAATGCGAGAGCAGTCAAGTGTTCGTCATCGACCATCACACTCATTGTATCGACACCTGCCGTCCTACGACAATGTGCGGGGAAGTAGTCGTCCCGGAAGATCATCTCGACGTAAGTAGTATTTGTCAATCTTTGTTCGGACCGCTGGAATTGCATGGCTAACCAGCAATTACAGACAGCAGTGTGCATATTTTTTCGTTGAACGGGCAAACAGTTACACCTACAATTTTATAGTATTTTACGTTTGGATATCTTTGTAAACAGTCGATTGAAAATGTTGCTCTGACACATGATAATGTTAGTCGTCGATGCAACGTTTAAGTTTTTAAAGGCGGCGTAAATACGAAATATTTATATGCATTTAAATGTAAATTATTACGACGCCTAAAAGATACCACAGAAATCCATATTTCAACGTTTACTTTATGTACTACGTACACTCTATTACTATTGCACTGTGAGTGGGTTCAAAGAAGCGATTTGTTATTTATCATCGTGTACACTAAATTCTCGGATTTTACCGTTGAATACTGAACGAAGCGTAACGCTCTCAGTTCCATCCCCTTTAGATTTGTTCAATAATTCCTTTTTACATATTTATTATCCACAAAGAACCTTTTCATCTGTAATATTTATTTTAACTGGTTTCCAAGAAGACGACTTTCCTTGTATATTTTATCTACCGTCTGGTAGAAGTTATATAGACAAGGTTCGTTCTTATGTTGCCTGAAATGCGCCTGTTTTCTACTGCGCAAACAAAAACTTTATCGCGAATATGTGCACAACGTAAGACGGACAAAAAGTGAATGCAGTAAGTGCATAATTTCTCATACTACGATCTAATTGCCTGAGGTATATGAAAGTCATGATAGTATTGGACTGTAAGGTAGTAATTAGAACACATACTTTTTCGCTGCTTTCGTTACGGATTACATAGAGTATGGGAGTGTATTTCTTTACTTGTTTACACTTTATGGTACCCATATCAATCATTATATTGGAAGTCAGTCTTACCGCAACACTCCATAATTTGCGGTATAGATATACTTTGATAGGAATTGAGCTGTCGTCGCGCCTGTGATATTCTTTTGATTTACTTTAACCCAAAAAAAATTGAAAATGCAGAAAATATCCTTTATTTCATTTGTATTGTACAATATTTCCAACAGTTAGAACAAGACAATGTACGGTAATAAGCAAGCTCAAAAAATGTAAAGGAATAAAAAATGTATTTGTTGCCGTATATCAAATGCATCAGTAATTTGCCATATGTTATCAACTAGTAATAAAAAAATATAAAAATGTAATTGGTATGCAGAATATTTCTATTATTCTAATTAACCTTCAAAGAATTAGTGCCGATCAAAGGAGGCTTTTATCCTCGTCGAGTAGTGTTGAATTGGCATCGAATATCCTATTACTCGTGATCCGTGTCGGAACCCTCAACGCCGGAAGTGAGTTTAACGAGCAGAGCTAAAGTATCCGCGTCTTGTACGATCTCGACTCGCCGACATTAACGGTAACGCGATTCTGCCTCAACGGTTTGTCAATGTTCGTGCTGCCGAATACATTGCCGTTCGTTCTCTTCGAAGGCGGAGGCGACACACAGCTCGATTGTATCCTGGAATAGCACGGACGCGGACCTTATTTCGCTGACACTCAGTATACATCATACGGAAATAGAACAGGGCGAGATACGGCGAGCGCTTCTAATTTATGTACTCCGCCAGCGAGCGAAAGTACCCTATTTGCTCAAAAATATTGGTACCGGGATAAAGTACATATTAATCATGGTGAACGATGTCAGCGAATTTTACGGATTGACGCCGTGAGCAAACGACTGTTATTAACTCTTGTAAAGATGGGATGTATGTTAGTGTACTGAACGGCGGTAGCGTTTATGGAGTTTAGAGCACGACATGTTTGCCGAACCGAGCATATAACTTTTTGCTATGAGAAGAATTTATTTGTGAATCAGCGTGTATAGAGTTTCTTATGTTAAAGCATTCCCTGTTTAATTATGGCCTTTTTGATACGCGGATGAGTAGGCAAATCAAAGAATAGAATGAAAAAACAAAAAAGCCTGTTCGTAAAATTTGATTCATCGCTAAACTTTTACATCAGGTACAATAGATTTGATACGCAACGGATGTATTAGAATCGGTTATTGTAGCATCTTTAAATGCATTGCAGGTCTGCAGGACTTGCAACGCAACCGGGCATAACTGCGGCGTACAAGAAGGAAGTAAGGCCGGTCCAGGGATTGACGGAGCGGATTTTGTTTTTTATGTGTCCGCCATGCAAACTGAAAGGTGTCACAAAGGACTAACAGTTGCCTACGCTGCTCACTGTCAACAAGAAGCTGCTTTAGACAGGTAATGTTATCGCTGCGTCTATTTTTTACTTGTAGAGTGCATAAATAGAAGAACTTTGAGGTTGGGTGGTCCTTGATTCAAATCTTGCTCACCCGATTTCCAGTCAGTTGTTACCAACTAAGCTACTTAAGACTCGTGTCCAAACTCTGCCCACAAATACCTCTTATCTAGAACGCATCCTCACTATTCTCTCTTATTTTCAATCCACATGTACCGGCATCTTTTAATTAAACATTCCATTATATTAAAGCTATTCATTACGGTGTTGTGAAACTATGTTTGAAGGTTTTTTGCCCGGATATCTTTCTTCGCTATTAATAGATGGACGATAAATTGAAATTCAAGTCAAATGAGTAGTATTATAACGTTCGTAGCACTCTGCAGCATTCTGCCTATTGAAAATAGACTGACAATGCGAATAATAGAAGCCATTGTCCGTCGGACTTTGGAAAGAAAAACAAAGCATACTAATATGCATTCTGAATCAAAGAAGGATGGTATAAAGAGCAGGTATTTCGCAATCGAAATGAACAATGGAATTAAAAATTCGACGTTGGATGAAAATAATAATTGAACAAAAATGTCATCCAATCATAGCGGTGGTTATAAAATATGAAGTAATCTTTTTTATTATTTTAAACTTGCAATTTTAATGTAATTCCGTGAAAATATAAACCGCTCAACTTGGTATCAGTTCTTAGGGTTTATTTAAGTTTCTTTCTGTTCTTCAAATGGTTGCAACGTTGTTTGTCTTTAATACGGTAAAAATGCAATTACTTTGCGGATTAGTTGCTATCAGTGGTTTGTCAAAATATGACTACCAAATAAATCTTTTGATACCCTTTTCAAGTTTTTCTTCTTACATCCCAAAACGATATTACCTACTTAACGACTTAATCCCCATTCAAGACTAATTCTCAATATCACGCAGATAATTTGAGAAAATTCTTATTACACCCCAAGTTTTGTGACCTCTTTCGATAAACACACATTCAGAACGCGCCACGTCGAAACGAGGCAAAGTAAGGGAAGCGTGAAGAACAGTGAGAGGTAGAAGGAGGTTAAGCGAAGTGTGTAACATTTTCGGAGGGAGACTTCGGTGTCGGTAGAAACGGTTTTCCGTAAAAGGGGTCCGTCTTTTTCCAGGCCAATCGCCGGGCACGCGAATCTATGCCCGGGCAGCATCAGCACGAAGCCGCAGGAACTGGAAACGCTGCTGAGCACGGTGAAGCACGAGATCCTGCACGCCCTGGGATTTTCCGTGAGCCTCTACGCCTTCTACAGGGACGAGAACGGCGAGCCGAGGACGCCGCGCAGAACTGACACTGGGAAACCTCCGCTAAATGAAAAGTAAATCCCTCTTGTTGTTATTCTTATTCCGGTGAGCGCCGTGCGATGTAGCTCGCGGCCAAGCCAGTTCATCCGCGCTCTCGTCCTTTTGGCGTCCTCGTTGTTGTCGCCGTCGGCCCCGGATCCGACATCCTTCCATGCCTCCTACGCGCGCACCTTCGGCGAAAGAGGCTTCCTGCCCGCGGGGAGAAAGAAATTTCCCGGATTGTGTCCTCGGCGATTGCACCTCCCTTCGCGAGTCACACTTCTCAGCTGATTGGACTGAATTGTTTTCACCGGCGCCGTTAGTCGTCTGCTAAACGTTCTCTTTCGGTGTGCTGTTTAAGTGAACGCAACGCCGTGGCTCAGCATACTTTAACACCTTCTTGCTCCTTTCGCTCGGGAAGAGTTAATGTTCAATTAACGGAGGATCGTGGATGTGGGTGCTTCTTTTCTGTTGTTGAAGTGAAAGGGAACGATCCGCAGTTGCAAATGCTTGTTAAGGATTTTATGGCTTAGCGCTAATAGTATCGAGGCTAAATTTGAGAGAGGTGGGATTGAATCGATGCTTTTTTCGATAATGTACTCCCAGAATTGCCAAAACCACGATTCCATATCTATGAATTCTTGTATGTAGTTGTGTATAAAACAAGAGTCGCCCTCTGATTTACGCGTATGTGCATTTACATTCACGAAAGTCGAAACACCACTGCGCTTTTCGCGGGTGCACAAAATAGGTCACATCTTCATTTGTAATATAAGCGAATTTGTCCTTGTCACCGGCAAGTATACTTTGCCATTAACGTATGAAACTGGAAGATGTACGCAGGATTTATCTGTTTGCTCACCAGAAACCAGAGTACAAAGTTAAAGCAGGAAAGTATAAAAATCAGGTCTTACAATAAGTATATTTGATTTTCTCACATCTGAACTGCAGTCTTGCCCGTCAGACTTTCGTATTTAAATAACGGTGTATCCGCACTCTTCCCTGACAAATATACCGCACCCACGCTTATACAGGACATTCAGCAGTGCTCGTCCGGCGACGAATACAATGCCAGCCGCGATACCCATCCGAACTATGCGGCTCTGAATCCTGGCCAGTCATGACGGACGAGATAATTCACAGCAGCAATGTCGCATTGCCGGCCACGTGTCCCATTGTCAGCGCGGATTACCTCATTTGGCGTTACCGCCGATAATTCAAATCTATACTGCAGTGGTTCCCAAAATTTCCACTCTTACTTCTCCTCTCCATGTTCCCTTTCATCATTCCTTCGCATCCGGTAACAAAGCGTCAAGATAAATTTCGAACAGACCATGTACACTACACAGTACTCTCTCTTGACACGCATTAATGTCAAACACGTTTCATTTGAATGAAAAACGTACGAAGTGATGCTCTAAGAATTTACAATGAAAACAAGATGTGTACACTAATTGACAAATGCCTCTCATGTCCTTACGAACTCACTTAGACATATCCTGTAAATGTAATTTGAGAAATCAAGAAAGCAAGCATTCGGATCCGTACGCTTAGTTGTAGCAGCCACTTCTTCGTAATCGAATAAAAATCAGTCATGACCTCGCTCCGTCACCTGCACTGGCAACTGCTCGTCGATTTTCCAATTACCGCTTGCGAATGATTTTCAGCAATGATTAGTCAGGCGGAACGCGTCTCGATTTATAAGAGGACGATTCTCGGAATCGATTTGCTGAAATTGTATGACACTTTAATTGCTTTAGCGCGTTCGACTACCGCATCTCTCGCGTACGCCAAGCGTGATGGCTATATTTCACGTGTTCCGTTTAAGCCGTGTCACCGGAATATAGATGATACCGACACGTATTTCAGTGCCAATTCGATAAGCGCGGCTTCTGCCGCGTCCAAGAGCCAAAGTCATTTCCGATATTCAGTTAACGCATTAACAAAAGTGAACGCTCGATCGACCGAGGAACATACCCGTTCATTTGATTACACCAGTCGACCTGTTTACGTGGAAGATGTTACCGGTATTCTGTTCAATGAAAACTCACGAATACAGTTGTCGCCAATGTATTTATTTGGATGCGTCCAATTTACGTACATGCGAGTCAAGTTGGTTTTACAACATTACGCCGTTTCGAACTTTTATTTTGCCAAGAAAAATGCAAATTTCCTTGATTTTGTTAAAGCGTAAGTTTGTCTTGCTGTATTATAGAATTTAGCTGAATTATAAGCAACTGGCATCAGAGCACAATGGCAATGGTAACAATGTGCGGTCGTGCTTTACACTATTCTCCTAACACCCCACGCGACAAACGTCATGCACATTTCTCGTCACATCAGACATGAAAAGTTTTCTAAACGCTATCACATGCGACGCATTACTCTCATGGGAACTTATCACGTTTCAGCACATAACATCTTTCCTCATCGTACCCTTACCCCATCTCATTAAAAGACCCTCGAACTTTGTCGTCTCCCCTAGCCAAAGATATCAGACACACTCAAATATCCACACCTTCCCAAAAGTACCTATTACTTACTGTATCTTTTTGTCTGCCGACCATTCCCTGCGATATGCTCATTCGCAAATTCGTTCATCATGTTTCAAGTGGGAGTGAGATTGGGGGGGGGGGGGGGGGGTGTCGGAACGGTCGCTGTCGAAAACAGCGTCCCACGGACGTATCACATCAATCACGCCATAGGAGAGACAGATAGATAGAGCAGATAGGTAGACAGATAGTTCGCGTACGTGCAGCCGAGTGAGAAGAATGACCGGGGCGTGAGAGAAGTGGAATGTTACATTTGTCGCGCGACTGCAAGATTTTTCAAAGCCGAGTAAACGAGAAATAATACGGCAGGCGAGGCCCGGACGTGAAGCCTCGACCCGCCTACTTTTTGTTTATACTGCATCTACGAATGAACAACTGAATGAGCGACAAACGGTGCTTGCTCGCTCTCTCAAAAAATCGGTATAAATGTGGAAAATTTCACTACGTTCCGTCTTGCGGGAGGCAAATTAACGCTGTAATTTACTGAGTCTTATTTACATGTCGTTCGGAGCGTCCGCTCAGTCGTGGAGATATGAGAGTAAATGCAATACGCTGGCGAACGTTGCGAAGCCGTAGTCACTTAAGAATTTCGAAACATGACACGCGTGAATGCAGAAATCATCATGACGGACGAACGTAAAGTTTGAAATGTGAGATAAGAATTTCTTCTGCGCCTTAGTTGAAGCGAGAAAAGCACGTGTGCGGCGAGTATCGCGTGACAATGCCGCGCAGGTAGGAATAAAACATGCAATTTACTGCAGAAAACGTAATAGTCGACAAGACGTGCGAACGACATAGTTGAAATGCGACATGATCCCGTATCTAAACTCACTGCTCGCTTTCCTTCGACTCAGATTACAGACGCATCAATGGAGCGAGAACACGATAAAAACGGTGGTGAGACCGTACTGGCAGGTGCATGGCGGGTACGTCGAGAGATCGATGCAAATGATAGTGACTCCTCGGGTTCGTGCCGAGGTTCGAAGTCACTTCGATTGCCCCGACTTGGAAGGCGCCGAGCTGGAGGACCAGGGCGAGGATGGTACGGCACTGACACACTGGGAGAAACGAGTGTTCGAGGTGAGCGGTCTCGATTGCAAAACGCGATCTTCTTTCGGCAAACTTTTCCCCCCGGCCCGCTCCCGCTAAGAATGCTCACCGCTCATTATAACAGGCCGCCCGCTGAGCTAAAAGGGTAATTGCGATTAATGAGGGCGATAAGTGCAAATTTAGTGCACCGTGAGATCTACACCCCCACCTCACAGCGGCTTCATCCTATCGCGGCGCAGTTATTAAAATTGGGTTTCATTGTTAATCGCCCGAGCTGCGAGAAGATTATGTTTCGTAGGCGTATAATCTTCCGATTAAGATAGTGGGGTATTTTTCGGAGCAAACTTGTTTGGGCTTACATCACAGAGCTTGATAATTTAACATTTCTCGGGATAGCCTACGTTGTAAATTGATAATGTTTATGTGTGCTATTCAATATCAGTGTTTCTTTTCTGTCTATTGCTGAGGCCCTATTAAAGTTTTAACTTCATTGTTAATCAGCTGAACTGTCACATCATACTTTGTAGGCACATATAGTTACAATTAAGATTACCAGAACTAGAAGTAAGAATACTTCTTGTTGCGTATTACATGTATATTTTAAATCTTTATTATTTATATGTACCGTTGGAAAAAAAAGTGGGACTCTTGTAGAATTGTTTCGCTAAATTTTGTTCTCCACATTGTGAATCTGTGTGCAATTTTTTCATTAAGTTACGTAGTCAAGGTTTCGTAAACCAATTAAACATTTTAGAATCATACTATTACGTGAACACTTAATTAATATTATCATATTATTACTACGCGTGAAGTTTGCATATACTGTAGTGTTACGATTTTTACTATTACAGTTTTTTATATTATATAAATCATGCCCAATTGAATTTTGTTCAAACAATGTTCTAAGAATTTTATAAATCGGGCAATTATCTTGTTATGTTAATGTTTATGCGCAAACGCATGTTTATCCGCATACATTCAAGCTATATGCTAATTTTATTTTCGGGCGTATGTTTGAGTTCAAACCTCATTAATACTTGGTTTAGAATATTGAAACATCGAATTGGATTTGTCATTTGCATAGAATGAAGCGATGACCGGGACTCATACACAGAATCCTGTTTACTCGAGGATAACGCTGGCTCTGATGGAAGATACTGGTTGGTACAGCGCAAATTATTCAATGGCGCAAGAGTTGGGCTGGGGCAAACGATTAGGCTGTGATTTTGTTATGAAATCGTGCAAGGAATGGATATCGTCAAAATCTTCACGACTATCGTGAGTACTGTTGAGATAATATAATTATTACTACTAATCCTTAGCCAGATAAATACGTTGATGGAAGTAACATAAATAATTATTGTACAATATGTTCGATAATTGTACATAGCGTAATGTTTACTAAAGTTGTTTATCATGGTGAAGTAATATCTTACTTATATTTTCTATTGGAAACGTAATACATTATCAAATTATTATTCAATATTTAATATCAATAAAAAAAAATCAAAAATAAAATCAATATTCAATATTTTATAATGAGTTTTTATTTTATTGCTTACCGGGGAAAATAGTACGCAAAAGTGAGTAAAATTAAAATCCAATATTTCATTCCACTAAAATCTTCGACTAAATAGATCAATGTATCATCTCTTGTAAGACCACACTATATTTTACGAAAACATGAAATAAAGGTTATTATATACATTCTTCATTCTTTTCAGGGGGAAATCGATACACCCTTTCTGCAACAAAGTCAAGCAAGATCCACTGCAAACAGAATGTACCGACGATCGAAATTCTGTTGCACTTTGTAATTTGATTAAACACCAACAACCATTGCCGAAAAAGTATCAGGTACGTTTCAATCTATTTAACATTTTATTGAAAGATGACCAGGTACCCCCTGTACCTTTGACTCATTAGGAACAGAACGCATTCAAACATTACATTTCAATATAGCAATTATGTTTCGTGTCTTTTTAAATTTTATTTTTGTCAGCATACTTGCGTACAGTTTGGGTCAACACTAACTATGATGTGTCTTTTTACAGAATTTTGATTCAATCCCTTATGTGACGTCCGGTGAAGAACAGTATTATGGTGGATCAGTATCTTTAGCGGATTACTGTCCGTATATACAAGAATTCACGTGGCGTGCTCGCAATATAGTTGTGCGGGGATCACACTGCCTTTACGAAGAAAACAATCCGCGTAAGTTGATGATTAATACCGAATGACATATTCATTAATAGTTTAATAAGTTCAGCTTTTCATTTGATAATTGAATGGAAAATGCTACTTTTAATTAAATAATTAATGATTATGTGGTGAACCTTATATTCCTTGTTCTATCTCTACTAATAATGAATAATGGCCCTATTTGGCTTAATTAACATATCTTAATACTTTCAGATCCAGAGAAAAACTTTGCTTTAGAAAAGTACGGCGCCCATTCGCGATGTTTCGACCATACAAATCAAATGTGGGAAGAAAGAACGTGCAAGCAAGCCCGACAATGGCAACATTGGGGGTCGGGTTGTTATCAATATAAGTGCGAAAGTGGCCGATTGCATATTATGGTAAATACTAAGTTTACATCAAACAAATTTCGATCGTAAATATTTCATGTTACATCGCATGTTTTGAACTGCAATATACATAAAAGTCGAATCACATCCTAATTCTAATTGCCTCTCATGCTGCTAACATAATATATTTTCACACTATCGACATCTGTCCTTGTTTATACCGAAATATCTCTATTTTTCTGTTATCCATCCCCAATATACATATAAGCATATCTCTTTTTCAAATCGCTGAATTATCATATCTCCCATTACAGCTTCCACTCTTCTCCATTTTCCAAATTATGTAATCCGCAACACCCCGTGTATACATAACTCAATGTCGAATTCAATCAGCTGAAAACATTCCAAAAACAAGAATTCTTCGCGAGAAAATCATCGTTCAGCAGATGAAAGTCATGAACGACTGTAGACGTAAATACTGGACATTAATTATTTTTTGCAGGTCGCAAACTATACATACACGTGTTACCATGCAGGGCAAGAAATTGCTATCAGGATAATGCAGAATGGCTGGCTGCATAAGGGCGCCTTAATCTGTCCACCGTGCAAAGATGTTTGCCAAGTAAATAATCATACCGTACCATATAATAAAACATTTCCTCTCTTTCTCTTCTGTTTTTTTACTGTAATATTACTTATGATACGCTCTTTACGTTACTGCTCCGTATCACCCGCCTCGAAAATTGACTAGTAACCTTACTTTCGGTTCTCAGGCGGAGTTGAAAGCGCAGGGAGAATGGTGCAAAATCGGAGACGAGCATCCACCAGCGACATACTATCATCGAGATATCTTGCATTGTTCATCCGCACAAGCCTTTGGCCTAAGTGTATCAACGCCAATCATCGCTATTCTCCTCTTCGTCGTCAGATGATATGCCGTCAGACCTAGTTAATGCTCCGCCGTTTATCCGGGCTAAGTTAACCGATTCGAATCACCGATCACAGACTCAAGTGTAGTTTCGAAGAAGCGACGTTCCTATTCATTCGAATGGAGCGCGCTTCCCCGTTCTATCGCGCATTTGTCCCGACCGAAGCGGGTCGACCAGGGTGAGAAATTTTAACTGACATGACAATAGTGGGGTACGTTGAAAAAGAATCTTTTAAGCTCTCAGCGCGCAGAAAAATTGACTGCATTCTGCGAAACGATTGCATTCCGTCTCACGTTGCACGATACGTCTTCATGCGCCTTGTTTCTTTCGTAACTTTCTTTGACATATCATGTGAGCGCATCACGTCGCTTCCAACGATCGAGATACCGACGCGTTCGCAGAATTTTCCGAGGCTCGCGCGATTAAATATACTAACTAGGCCGCTGTTCAATATTTGTTATGCCAAGTGCTTTCGCATTCGATTATTGAAATACTAAGAAATTATCGGAACATTCGATCGATTCACGAAGCTTCGCCGACGAGGCGACCGCGTGTTGGTTACATCGCATTATTTTGCGCTACCGACTTTTGTACATTGTACTTTTGTACCGTTATTTCCGTAAGAGCATCGGAACGGCATTCCGAAATGCGCAGCTAAGGACATGAAGCAGGTTCAAAAGGTTCTCTGATCGTTACGTGAATTTCGTTCATTTTATCCCTTCCTTGGAGAAGGAATTCTTCACGAACAGAAACGAAATGTTCACGGTGGCCGATGGAAGATTTTGAACTGCTTGGTTACCATTTTATACTCAACAAATTCGTAATTTATGCGTGTTTCCGAACGATGGGAAGGGTTTACGTAGTTGCGATACAAAATGAATACCATATCCCAAAAAGTTTTAACTATACTTTAAGATATGTACGGGAAAAGTAATCTATATAATTGGGTGCGGGTGCTATAAAAGGTGAGGAAAATTGTTAGAATGCGTTAATGTTAAGCCGATTATCCTGAACTGTGCGATATACGATAAGGTATTGTACATAATTCGTAAAAACGAAGATCTTGCGATTGTTACGACATGACAACACAGACACTTTCTTTTCAAGAAAATATTTGCGGCGAATGAATACTCTGTCAGAAGTCAATTGAAAGTTTATTGATAAATTTTGTATTAAAGCCGAATTAGTTCCCATTATATATGTATTTGAAATAACTCACGTAAACTAATTAACCTATATACAGAAGATTAACGGTATACATTTGCGAAGCCTGCATTTCCGAAGTTATATTACAGGATATGCTACGTAATTATTATAAATTATAAAGTGTATATAGCGAAACTATTTGCAAAAACTCTTAATTGCATCATATTTTGCCAAAAAATTCATTGCTGCAAGAAGTGTTCACTACCATCGTTTAAGTTACAACATTTTTTAGATTGGCTGTTCACTGACAAACCATCCGCGAAACAGCTAACACGTCCGCAAAGAAAAATATCGATTTACAATAAATAATATCACGGCATTCCTTTTATGCATTCCAAAGACAAACTTCTTTCATTGTATAGAACTAAATTTCAGAATTCACTTTATGATATATAAGCACTCGGTGTCTTTAGAAGAATTTAGTGTAGCAATGAGAAACGAGTAATCTATAATTTTGTACAGAGACAAAATGATATTTAAACGAATACTTTATTAAATGCAAACAACGGTGGCGCTGTTATATGAAATCAGATATTGATGCGCTGTATATTCGGATGTATTAACGAATTGCGAGAAGATTCTAATTCAGAATGTCATAAAATAAACAGTCACATTTTTTCACCTATTACATTCTTACGTGTATACATAACTCAATGGAGCATGGAGCCAAAACACATTAATTAAAACATGCCATTCTTAACATTGATTTTACGGAACATTACCGTTTTACATAAATCTTTTGCAAAATTGTATATTGCAGACATTTTCTTTAAAACAAAATGTTTGAAAAAGATATAATAAATTGCCTTCGAGATTTAAGGCTTTCGCGGCCATTATTATTGAAAGTATAGGCTGATGCAAACTGTAACGTTTGCGAAACGTCGGCAAGTAGCTGATCCCAAACGCGGCGACCATCCGGAAGCCTATATTTTCAATAAATTGCCTTGTGTACCACAGTGTATACTGTACTCTATTCACTTTTTGAGTCTTATGGTTTTCGAAAAAGAGATAATTTACAAATATAAGGGAAAAAATATGTAACTAGATACCTACACATGTACATATGACGGCTTAAACTCTGATTCTTTATTTTGTGGCATTCTGTAGAATATGAATAAAAATTGCAGTTTCATTGAAGGACTAAGAATCTATCTGATATACATCTCATAAGAGTTTCTGACGTCGCGGGCTGTTTATCGTCCGCAAGGCATTCATCATGAAAGCAACTGCTGGAACCGTAATACAATTTTAATCCACCGAAATGGCCCAATTAACTGATATGGAATGGGAATATACTTAATATACGCCCGTTTCCATGAGTGTGTTGGAGAGTTTCGAAGTAGGATATAGTAGCCAGTAATAGACACTGATTCATTTTTTGTCTTTGCTTATTATTTTCTAATATTATTAAGATTCCACTTTAAGTATGTATTACATATTACTTTTAATGTAAGTTTCAGTTGAGTTTTACAATAGTTTCGATACTGCAAGGTTGAACGTCTCAACATTCCTATTTATTCCATTACGACTTATAGATATGTAATTTTTTGTTTAAATCTGAAAAGTCAAAAAATTTAGTACACTGTATATTTTCCAAAAGGCAAACGGCTTGACGAGTTTTATTTAAAGTGACAGTTACTGGGTATTCTATCCTGTGTCATAGATTTTATTCGAAGTTCAGAATTGTTACGCCGTAAGATTTTTATCAAAATGGCATCCACGAGTCGACACAGAATGATTATGAATAAGGAAATTTTTATTTACGACAACATCATTCTGCAATAATATTGTAATACTTTTGCAACGTAACTCTGAGAGACTCAAATCAATATTTTTACAACACTCGGAAGTTCACGGCATTACATATTTTGCGATTATTGATATGTCCACACAATGTAATTATACAAAATATTATGCAACTTAAATTAATACTGTTATATGTTACATACGTTAGTTAGTATATTTCAAGATGAAAAAAATAATTTTTCGCCGTGCATTTTCGAAGCAACGTAACCGCGTACCATTTATTAATCAATTAATATAAAAAAAAAGTTTTACGAAACCTATGATGAACTTGCTACTAAAAAAAAATTCCTTATTGATTGGATTGTTTTAATTCCCAACCGAAAAACATTGTTAATACGGATTGGATGTAGCAGCATGAGCATATTATTATATAAAACGGTCGACAAAAATGGAATACCCAACATTAAGTACTACGTGCCATTTTTTTTCACGATTGATCCGGGGTCGCACTGAAATGCAAGAATTCGACTTGTTTTTTTGTCCATTGTTAGGAAATATTTGTTGGTAGTAACTAAGTATTTTAGCAGGTAACATTTATTTCGATATGAAGATCATACGATTTGTAAAATGCATAGCGTATGATGGCATTTAAGTTATGTTCAGAGAATAAAACTTTTACGAAGTTATCACAATAAATACTGTACGTAATAAATTAGTGCATCAACTGTATAAATTGTATGTTATAAGACGTTGAGGTATATCCTTTGAAATTGGATGAAGATAGTTCACAGTGTACACTTTGTCTTCCGCTGTGGATTTCGATAGATTCCAATGTACTTTCTTCATTTTCGCATTTGTTTCTCGTTGCAAATAATTAGCATCGCCAAAACCCAAATTGTGTAATTATTACTCTGCACTGCAACGCTATAAAAAGTTGATACTTTAGAGAATATAAAATATGACGTTGTCCAGATAAAAAATTATGTTTTGGATACTGCGAAGGGATAGATCCTTAAACACGACGTTATAACGTAAGCATTGTAACAGGATTATAAATTTAACCCAAGAAATAAATGTATACATATGATGTTATGTTTTTAAGAAGATGTACGTGTAAATAATTATGCAAATAAATTACTTCATACCACAGCGGAGGATTTTTTAACGGAAGGTTGAATGTGAAATAATTAGGTGATGCACGATTTTATTCGAGAATCGAGAGTGTCAGTCCCATAATTATTGAAAGAAATATCAAATTGCAATTATGTTCGGGCGATACGTCAGAGATTCTCCTTTTATAATTAGTTATAAGATTGATCTTGACATATCAGTGGGGTATTAGTTAGGTGCTAACTTGGTATCACTATTATGCGTCACATGTAACTTAAGGTTATTCACGAAATATACATCAAATGACACAGCATATTAAAACCGAATACCAAGATTAACCGTGTAATAAAGAATAGATATATTCACGTCTTTGAATATTCGAGGAAGTTAATATATCTGTAATATATATAATTCTACATGCGTTTGCCTACGAAGCTCTGCATAATAATTTGACCTTGTACATTCGGCTTAATTACCTCCATGAAAGATCACTATACTAGCGCTTGTGTTACAAATTCAACAATAACTCGTGAGTCATTCAAATGAAGCGAACAATAATTACTTTCTTGGCATTGAACTAACACACTGATATCTCAGGATCAAGTTTTAAGTAACTTAATATGAACAACATGTCACGACTAATTGTATGTACATAATGGGCGCATCTATTTGGTGGCATTTTACAGCAATGACGAAACCTTAGCTATTTAGACCACCGCGAGAAGGTCTTGTATTTTTCTCAGAAATTGCCGCACGAAAGATGTACCGATGACGAATAATCACGTGACGTCTAAATTTTCTCTTGTAGTTTGTTTCTATGGGTGACGAAGCTGTATACAAGCAAATAAATAATTAAGTCTCTAGGATATACAGTCTCATAATTACTTTCCTTTCATTTTTCAATGATTCTGTATTCTGAGATATTATTATTGAGAAAATCCATCTTTTGAACCTGTTTAGATTCTGTTCAATCCATTGTACTAATGAATAAATTTATCTCTTTAAGACGATACGTTACTTTTGAAGGTATTTTGTACGGAAGAGAAACGTTTATTTTTATTTGATCACGTTACTTCCACTCACACACAACAATGAAAGACGTAGCACGCACGTCGTAACAAATGTAACCCCACAAGATTTTTTGCCCAATAGGTTGGCTCAGAACTCATACATCACAGCACTTATATCTAATGACCAAAAATATTCGATTGGAATAAACACATACATGTAAATGTTAACTAATTGTTTATTGAGAAACATGAATTATGCCGTATGTACGTACATAGGTTTGATACAGCTGTATGCAGTAACTTGCAGTAATACCAATGACATTATTCAAGGCATACGTGTCGAAGTTAAACGCTTAACACAACGCACTAGTAGCGTTTACAAACGTAAATACGCTTGACATAAACACCTCCGTTCGTCGAATGCGAACGCGCTATTGCATCGCTCGTATAAACTCGGAACAATGCGATACACGCGTGTATCTTGCAAAAATGAACGACCGAAATAAATATTCGGAACTAAACCAAAGTTGTGCAGGCGCGAGTGCGCGCGCACGCGCGCGTTGAACGATCAGAAACTCTGATAGCGGATAGAAAACATTTCTTTTAACAAGAATCAACGTTCTCCAACATCACAATTAGATGAGAAATCAAGATGCACGATTGGCCTGCAATCGTCTCATCGCCTCCCAACGTTCGAACGCGTTATGGAAAACATTAATAAGTCTATTCTTGTATTGACACTGCCTCATACATACAGCTACTCTCGCTTTTGTACAACATTCACACATGTACGTTACATCTAATATAAACTCGTCCCACGATTTGCGCGGCGCTGTATATTGCACGATATCCGATCTTAGGCAATACTTTTAATATTCGACGTATGTCACATCTCGGAGAAATATCTGACGTTTCTATTGTGCGTCACTGTTAACGGATAATTTAATTAGTTCTCGGTCATGTCGCCCGATGCATTACATTATATTCTACGAAGAAAGAGTTCGAGGCACCATGTTGTGACATGAGACCGGTAATACTTTGGTCTTTGCGAATGAGTATGACCAATCGTTCGTTTATGCATTATTTCTTACGCGCGGCTCCTATTGTCCGACTTCGATGCTTCCGCGATCCTTGCCGTATGAATTAACACGACTGTTGGACTGTTTTTATCTTCTATTGTGCGTGACTCAAGTGATTTGTATTAGTTTTGAATCGTCCGCTCGATGCGTTACGTTATATTCTACGATGAAAAAATTCGAGGCACGATGTTGTAACGTAGGACCATTGGTGGTTTGGTCCTTGTGTGTTCGTCCCTCGATTTGTACAGTACTCTTTAGACGCGT
Source organism: Anoplius nigerrimus (assembly GCA_914767735.1). Lineage (NCBI taxonomy): Eukaryota > Metazoa > Arthropoda > Insecta > Hymenoptera > Pompilidae > Anoplius > Anoplius nigerrimus. The sequence goes on along the minus strand of OU612079.1, from coordinate 5,703,792 downwards.
GTTTGTTTGAACTCTATTAACAATGCCTTTGTTTCACGCATTTTTTTTCATTTTCATCTGTTGCACTTATCCTCCGCGTTGTTCACAATCATGTTAGCTCACTTTTAAAGGACATAAGCGTTTAGTGGTTGCGTGTTATCCCACGGTACAGAGCATATATATTACAACATGCTCTGTAAGTCCTTCTTATCAACCGACTATCGATAAATCTTGACGATAGGTTTATTGAGTTCATTTGCGTGGTTCTCCGATTTATATAAAAATCCTGCATCAATCTATTCTGTACATGAGTCGAGGACTAACACAGGCTTTCCTCGATTTACACAGTGCATATCATACACGATGTTTCAGTGTTAATACCACGCAAGTGTTAAATTACCCAATAATTTGTATACAAGTGACAAATCGAAGAAATAGTTTCTTGAGCCCCGTTCAAGTTAGTCTATTACGGATATAAGACGTATTCCATCGTTTGATTAACAACTTTGGTTGTTCTACATAACAAAACATCCTGACCGGCGGTACTTGCGCACAAATCGAGGGACGAGCGTAACACAAAAATGCTCGCTCGCACACGAAACATGCTTCATACAGTCATCCCCAAAAGGCCAGATATCGAGCAATGATCTTCGTCGAAATCGATCAATACTCACTCAATCGTTCCACCCGATTACTCTGACGTGTACTTAAACAAAATCGTCTTGCCGCAACGTTAAAAAAATCCCTTCCGAATAAGGCAATCGTTTCGGTGGTTGTGTGAATTACTAAAGGTCCTTAAAAGTCTCAATCTCACTAGTAAATTACACTATAATTATCTAGATCGGCGCTTGGGCATCCTCTCTCGCTTAACTCCCTATTGTATAACTTCACATATTATTTTCGTTATTTATTTTTTTTTCCTCTATTTTTCTCCCTTATCGTTTTTATACAACGATATCGTTACACGGTCGCTTTGTCGAATACAAAAAGTGATTTGTGCTCGATTCGGTAATAAAAGTCGCATCCTTTTTTGGCTTTATCACGATGAACGAGAACCCTCGTGCTCTCTATTTTTCGCCTCTTTTGTTCTTCTTCTCCCTTCTCCTCCTCCACCACCTGTTCTTCATCTTCATCATCTTATACGTAATCTTTGATCGCCATATCGTTGGACGAGTTACGCGATTTCCAGACGTTACGAACGTTTGTCGCGACGCTTTGTTTTTTTTTTATACCGAATTTATCGTTTCATCGATAAAAGGAAGACGAACTTTTTGCAGTTTAATAATCGTCGTGGGGCAGTGCTCTGTTCCTACCGCACTTCGGTGCTGATTGATTCCTCGAATGCATCGACTCGATGCAACAACCGTTGAACATCTACTAGAAACGCTCTATACCTCTCGTACATTGTACAATGCTATTTATAATAAAGATTCTCTATGTGTATACCATGTTAACGATTTATCGCGTGCCGTTACGTTCTCCAGTTTTTAAACAAATATTTTGCACCGAAATCTGATCTGAAATTAAAGTAACTAAGACGAGTTAAATTTAGCTTTGACTGCAATTAACACAATGGTAGCATGTATCTAATTGCAATTATGATTGATTTAACAATTACATGTACTTGTCGAATAATAAATATTGTTACACTGAGAGATTTTGCATGCGTTACTTGTCTCAAAATACCTAGAAACTTGAAAACTATTACCAATCTAATTTGTTTCATTATCAAGGATTCGCTTAATAGTGACCTGCCAACTTAGTTAAATACTAGAGTAGACAAAAAAAAATGATTACACAAGAATTATGTACGAAAGCGTCACAGTGGCATCAGTGTAAATTCAGATCAAAATAAAATTTGCTAAATTGACAAAAATAATAAATTCAGTCTGTTTTATTGCAATGTACCCAAGTTTATACAGAAGAAATTTTATATTAATAAATGCAAGGATATATGATAGTTGAATATTGTCCACTGATTTTTTTCTATATAAACCATCAATTGGTAAAGTACCCGTTCGGTCCTGAATTGTCTTCTTTAAATAACTTCCAATTTTCCGTCGATAACGAGTTACCGTACGTGGAAACTTGTAGGTAAGTCTCATACTGTCACTCGGAAGGTTGAACAGCTGGTAAGTTACATTCTGGATCATTGCAAACGTAGTAATTTCATCATTGCCTTCGTTTCTTTCATACGACAAAAAATCCAACGTATAGATAGTATAAATTTCATACAATGTATTCCTTATGTGTAAAAATTGTGTTCAAATTACGTATAAAACCTGCATATACTCTTGCATATAAAAATTAGTTGAAACATGTACAGAAATGCTGCACAAAAAATTAAATTGCAAATTGCTAAGTATAGGAGTATAGAAGATAGAAGCACTGATGTCATCTGCTGGTCGAAAATTAAACTACACCAAAAATATAGGACAGTTCGTATTCAAGAATACGATTAAATGTACTGATTCTAATACTATGTATTACACTGCATATGTCATAAAACGCGAAGGAAACAAGATATCAAAATACAAAATGTTTAGCTGGGGAAATATTAATCTATTTCAACAGTCGTCGTCGTTTGAATGGAATGTCGGCAAGGAAAATTCGAGAATCGTAGCGGATCCCTTACGCACTATTATAGATTCTATTATCTCATCGGACGTCGCGATCTTATGGCTCCGACGAAGAAATGTCCATTAGTCATCGAAACTATCGATCACAGTGTAGTGACTCGTTAATTATTGCAAGTGTCAATTCTTACATAATGATATATCTTCGCGGCGATATAACCTACTGACCAAAAAAAGTGTCCGCCCCACTCTCGTGGCGGGCGATAACGTATGGGTGATATATAATGATCGCAAGAGTTTAGATCTACATCGGGGGGCAGGAAACCGGAAGTACATTGCGGCTCCCACACTTTTGACATAGGATGAAATGTATTCGGGGCGGAATGCCCTCACTGTCAAAATGTTCGCGTCCGATAACGAAGGTAGTACGTACGGAAGTAATAACAGACTTCCACTATTCATGAATGACGTATCATCATACAGTAACAGTATGCTCGCAAATCTAGCTCAATCCTTTCGGAACTCACGCACAGCCTCTGTGTAGATTTTGAAAATTGCAGCCTTCCTTCTCGTATTGGAAACCGATCCTTTTCATTACGTACACGTATGTGTGCGCACGTATGATCTTTATTCAACGCGTTAAGCAGGGAAGACGAGATATTCTGTGATTTCCACACTAGGAATTTGTTCGTGATATGCGAAGTATTCTCGCTTTGTGGAGTGTGAATGCGGGTAGGTAATTTAAATTTCACTCCGATGCTAATCCTTGTAATTAAAGACGGGAATTCTGTAAGCACGGCAGTATAATTTATATCACCTGTATTTTCCAAGACAAGAATATTCATTATTTGCCGATATTTAAGAAAGAACACGAAATGTTGACAAATACCGTCTTCACTTGTCAATCACATTTTCTCGTTAACCCCTTCAGCGTGTCACGAATCAAAAAAACTAATACTTTGTGATTAAATTCTAGAAACAATTTTTATATACTCATTACGCTGTTCTAGAATGCCGGTACCGATATATCCGATAAACGTACCAAAAAACTCAAGTATCCATGAATATTGACTAACCGAACAACAAATAGAATACACGTAAAGCACAATTTCCACTTTTTCGAGCAAAGCTGAACATTACACTTCTCTCTTCAATTAAAATATAACTCAATACCACCTACCAATTCGACTTAAGCACGAGACGAACATTTGTCACGACAAATTCTTCGCGAAAGCGTTAACGATCTCCTCTTCCCGCTTTCCCGTCATTCTCCAGTCATCTCTGTCACACCACGCATCCTCACATACATAATACAACCAGGATCCTTCTCTCGGTCGGCATGAAACGCAGGTCGGCGATGCCGCGCTATCGATACGCAGCGGGAGGGGAAGAAGGTATGTTGCGATGTAGGTTCAGAAAGCGTCAACGTCCAACAGAAGGTCTGGCAGACTCTTGAAGCGTGTTGACGCTGGACGACACTGCCGGCCGTGGCGTATTCTGTATCTGGGCAGGACTCGTTCCGTTTCGAGATCGTCGGGACATACGGGTCGTCCTCGTGCCAGCGAGAACGGATGATTATTGCCATTCCAGGGGAGTTGACCAACTATCGGCGAACGGGACGATCCTCGTCGCTGGTCGTCGTAGGCCACCAGGTGCCATTCTGCCGCCACGCGATACTAACTGGCACAATCCGGGGACTCGGGATCCTCCGTTTGCGTGGCGGCATCCCTACCTGTTGAAAGACATACACCGTTTTATACTCGGACGGCTCTAGGTGGAATTCGGCTATGGTGCGGACTTTCGGCACATCAGCGCCAGGGCGAGCTGTCGATTGTTCGAGAGAAATATGACACGTCGGTGGGAAGCCGCAAAATTGCCCGGTGGTATAATTGTAACAAGATGTGGAACGCCACTTGCTACCAATTTGAGGGTAGCGCGATCGTATCTGGTTGAGTTTGCAGCCAATTTTACGTTTAACAACTTCTCTCTTCTATCAATTCAGACTAGTTAGTTTGATATCACCCAGATGAGTTAGTCAGTTATTAGAGACAAAATTATTTGAATCGTTTATCTTATGAGTGAAAGAAGTTAATAAATGGTTGATTGTGGATATAAAGTTATTGAATTGTTCTGTTAAGTTGGTAAGGGAGTATCGTCGGTTTTCAAATCTAATAGAAAGTGTGTTATTCTTTTGCAGAACTTCTGCCGTAATTAAAATATTTTTCTTTCGGTATTTGACATTAGTCACACTTAACTGACGGAACAAAATGGAAAATACATTGCTGATTAAATGAAAATGTGTATGAAAATATGTGTTTTCTTTCATTCCACAAAATCGCAATTACTTTCTTGCCAACCTAATAAATTAATACGAACTGACAATTTCAGTTTCAATTACAATTAAATTCACGTTCGTTGTATTGGTGACGTTCTGTAATAATTGTTTTTACAAAGGAATGTGATCTTGGAATAGAATTGCGTCTATATATACTCAAAACTGGAATTAAATTTTCCTAGTTGTTCTGTCTTGAAAGTAATCCTTAATTTTGACTCATGTTCCCAAGATTTGCGAATATATTCTACATGCATCAGCCATGCAATTTGAGAAATCTAGATAAGAATTCTAAGGATAACAAAGGAAACGTTAATCGGCCGTACGGGATTTAAACCTGAAACTCGGAGATAGCCGACGTCTCGTGTTCTATCGCTGAACCGTTCAATTGTCTCTCAGTCTTAAAGTTCCCTAGCCACTTGCATTCCTTTTCAAAGAGGATTTGGATCCTCGCATTTGACGAATGAAGAACACCAAGGTTTCCGTTCTTCCGTTTATATAATATTATTGTCTTCTTTTATCATTCACATTAAATTAGTAAAGAGAACAATTACCTTCGTCAATATCACTTTTTTTTTTACATATATGGTATAGTTGGCATTCTTGATAATTAATTACCGTCGAGTGATTTTAAAATGTAGGAGACTCAATGTGCAAAGAAATTCTGATGAATTGGTTATGTTAATAAAAAGCAACTTTGTTTATTTTGTTTCAAACTAAATGGTCATCGGGTTATACGCAGGAATACTGTGAATTAAACTGCAAAGCAGATTAAAATTCGCCGTCATTTGTTAAGACGGAAATAGGTTAAAAGACAGAGTGCTTATTACGTAAGAATTATTGCTAATGGCCAACGTAGCCAACGGTGACAAGTACCCGGGAAGGGAACAATAGAGTAGAAAACAAAAGACATAAACAAGCAACAAAATATGAAAAGAATAAGTCATAAAGGCGAATTTTAAGCCGGCGCAGTAAAATGGTAGAGTTAAATGAACGATGAAAATATTGTACCTCAAGCAATCAAGATATGCACTATCCGGAGACAAATTGTATTCGATGTAATAAGGTTACAAGATTCATGATTGAAGAAGACAGTAGACACGAACTAATTTTACAGTAGAATGCAATAAAAAGGAACGATAAAAGTGGCTGACGTGATTAAAATAATAACACCAATAGAAGAGGTGTGACCGTAAAAGTTTGAGACCTATGAAATCGTGGAAGAAAATGAGTCGACAACTATAAATCACCGCTAAGATTCTGATACATGGTCTAGTCTTTAAATAAATGGAATGTACTGGTAAACCATTCTGTAGAAAAACGTAATTACAATTTGCAAGAATTGATAAAAAGTGTTTAGTGAAATAATCCAACTGGAGTAGTTGTAAAAGAGAGCGGAAGTCTGTTTTCTTTTTCTATACATTCCCTGAGTGTCATATATTGTGGAGTACATTGTAATCGTAATTAGAGAACAGCATTTGTTTGCTGGCCTATTAATTTGAATTACTCCTGACTCAATAGCCCATTGGCAAATAAAAATTCTCGTTTGTCTATAATTTTACACTTCTTTTCACATGTAAGTACTAAAAATTTATCACCACTTTGATTGAAAAATTGTAAACATTCTCTCTGATACTCATATGATAATATACAGACTCAAACAATTGATTTGTGTTAAAAACTTGCTTAAAAACCGCATCCTTACGATAGACATCAAAAGTTAATGTCGGTGTATAAACAATTTGAATGCTGGCGTGTATGTTAAAGTGTATTCGCACATGTCAAGATCAGGATGACGCATACGACAAGGCTAAGATTACCTCACGTGGGCGTTACTTCTCCACGAGTGATGTGTCCAGTCTCCCAAGGAAGCGGTGGCGGCGTGTTCGCCAATGACGATGACGAGCACCGCGCCATAGAGCAATGATCCATCGAACAGCGGTCCAGACCTGGAAAGTGAAATAATGCAGGCGAGTATTAACCTTTCTTCTCTGTCCTCCTAATGCGTGCCGTTCAGGGCAGTGCCTAATCATTTTCACGTTCCGCGCAAAGCCGCACTCGTTAGTTATACCTTTGAAATGTTTCGCCAATTAGGTAGAAATGTCACAATTGAAAAGTAATTTGCCGGGATACGATTATACAGCTATTATCGCTCGCTCATAATCAAATCGAGCAGGGTCGCGCGCGGTACAGTCAGGTGCACGTTAGGGACCAATGCAGCTTCCATGTGGGTTAGGTCTATATGGCCAGCAGGCCATTTCGATTGTGTGACGGTATCATTATCATATCGATGTGATTCTCGGTTTGAACTAGGTGTCAGATATTCCGATTCTAATTACGACCCAGGTTACGCGTGTCTGAAATTCTGTTCTCCCGCTACGGTAATTTATCGAATGCTTTTCGTAAATTCCTGCTTCGGGACTCGATCGTGAAGCGGCATTTTCAATAAACGTAATAAACCTGACATAGTCACGATTGTTCGCATAGGCAATAGTCGCATTGCTTGGACGATTCGAGCTATTTAACGATGCAATGCTTAAAATATCATCTTCAAGTGTTAAATCGGAAGCAAAAATACATTTGGCACAGAAAGACTTAATTGATGGTTTCATTCACGTAAAGTACGAAACTATGCACTGGTTTTAATAGCGGATAGTCTTAATATGACGGATTATTCGGGAAAGTGCCTCTGATATGTGTGATTCGATAAAAACAGCTCATCCGGAAATACTAGTGTTTTTAATCATATAAAGCTAAATAGTTATATTCTATAACCAAGTATTGTGTTTAATTTTCGAATTATTACTGAAAAATTGTCTTATTTACTGGATTGGAGAATTGTTTTTAAAAATATCTATAGAACGATTGTTGGGTTCACAATTCCAGTCTATTCGAATCATTCTATCTAACTGTCCTTTTTGTACTTGCCTATCTTTATCTCTTACGCTCGCTCTTTCTTTCGCATTAAGTCTTGATGGTTCATTTTCTTTCTTCCTATTGGATTCAATCTCATTCAAGTCAGAATTATTTCACTTTATGCATCCTTGCGTCTCCTGTTCACTTCCGGTTCATACAATGTTATCACTAAATTAAAACAATTTCCCTGAACTTACATAAAAATGATGAAAATGAGTATACTCTTCCATTTTGAGCTAATTGCTTATTGAACAACAAACAATGCTAGAACTGTTTAGTAGCGACTTTTTGTGTTCATCAACTTGGACATTTTTTTTACCTCAACATAAAGAGACGTAAAAATATGTGAGAACGAAGTAAAAAGTAGTACGTGTATAGACACATGCGAAACATACGGAAAACTATGAAAGAAAGACGGTTAAATCAGACGTTTTAACTAGATTTCTCAATATATATTACCACAAATTAACAGCGCCCACGTTAACTGCATAATCGCCACCCAATACAAAATCATTACAGACATTTATGTGTAACGCACAGCGTGGAACATTAGTATGGACGCGAAACAGTAAATACTACTCTAAAAATAGGATATGGCGGCATAACAACACATTCACGTTATTAGCTGTGAAAAATAAGAGTGCATCGAGTGTAAGCCAATGCAGTGCCGACAATGCAGCTGCAAACGTTCGATGCCGGGTCAACGCGTGATGTGAATTTCGCCACCGAGACAGGAGCATACCGCAATTAAAGGGCAACCTTATATTAGCGTGACACTCGACAACTTAACTGCGCTGATTATCACAGCGTCCCCCACGATTGTCAATCTGCGCTTATGGACGGCACGTTGTTGGCGAGAACGGGGCGAACTTTGATAATGACTATCGTCAATGGGGCACCTCTCCCGTCGATGCAATTACCTCATAGACTGCATTAAAGATTACACGGCCGATTATGCCGCCCGGCACCGCAACCGTTAATATCGGAATTAACGAGTTGTTCGGCCGAATTCAGATATTTTCGCCGAGATGTCTACCTGATAAGTCGACGCCCGCGATGCTGCAGACGTCAAGGCCGCCTGTGCTGGTGGCGCAACAGTGTTGCTTCGGACCCAGAGGCTTAGATCTACATAATATCTGAAATTGAAAATATTTTTTTAGTGATTCCTATTAAATCGTAATTTGCTGGGAACAAACTCTGTTTTGGGCTACACGATAGATAATGGTAGTACGATTTAATGTACTCCATCTAGTAACGGAATTTTAAATGGTATCGTTTTTTTTTTATTGATACGAAAAATCCTGTGGCAAAGTATATTTTTGTCCCGAGATTTCAACGCCATTCAAGATTTTCCCCAGTGATACTCTCATTCTTATCGTCGGAGTACTCTAACTGATGGTAAGTCAAAACCAGTAGCGAGTAGTGCTGTACCGGCCATGACAAACAAGTTGAAGTTGGCAGTGGAAGAATTGAATATCGCTGTTCTTAGTTACGCAATTATTGACACAAACAGACAGAATTTTAATCTGGTGATGGTCTCAGCAGGACAACTTATCATCACAAGTTCATTTAAGTACATATTTTTGTATATAACAAATAATAACATGTCAATAGCATGCTTACGTCATAACACTATGATCTTCATGTGGCTTGAAGTTTGAAAAATTGACCAAAATTGGGCATTGTTTACACAAATAGTAGTATGCATAATTTGAAATCCTTTGCGTATGTACTTAATTCCAGAAACGTAGAAAGAAGAAGTCACATTACAATAAATACTCTGAATGCATTGCATTACATTATCCATAGAATGCGAGGAAAATTCTCGTAAAACACGATGTAGCCTCCTCGCAGATTCGTGCAACGTGTAATACGTTAAGCACATTTCACGGTAGGGTACCGACGCGGTTTTGACAATAGTATTGACATGTTCCGTTGCAACGTTTAAAGTACCTATAAGTAATTTCGTCGGTCCTTTCCAAATCTGTAATCTATATACACACGCATTCCTATAAAGACAGACTCACATATTACCTAAAATATCAACCTGAAGTTTGCATTTCGGTTGCAGTAAGTTCAACTTAGAAAAGGCAAACTCTTAGATATTCGCGCGTTAATCAGCAATTCGCCAATACTCGAGACGATTAAGTCGTTCGTTATTCGCGTAATGGGGCGTGGAGAAAGTTTTTGGAAAAACAAACTATTCAGTCGGGTAAGCAAACTAAAGCGCGAGCGGATGCGTCCGTTCTGAAAGCATTCAGAGCGATGTGATGCGCAGGTTGACTGACGAATTGGCGTCGGGATAGGCGTCTCTATTGCCCCGGACGCAGAAAATCGTTCGTTGAACGGTCAATGGAACGGCGTCGGCCAGCTGTCACCTTGTTATCGACCCGGGCTAATATCAATTGAAATGTACAGGTGTGTACACACGAGCTCACGGGACGCGCACGTACGAAAGATTTACGGCCGGGCGACGGGCTTTTCGGGATTCATGACCTGTAAAGTCGAAACAGGAAGACGTACGGCCATGATCGTCGATGCCACAGGGCACGTATCCACCCGTGTCAGTTTCTACGTATTCCCTTCTCTCTACACTTCATAGTTTTAAACCTTTTCACTTTTACGGTATTGCTTTTATCGAGTGCAATTCAAAGAGAACTACTATCGCTGTGTTCTACAGTTAATATGGTAAGCTAATGGACTGAAAATACGATTTGATGCTGGTTTATTATTCAATTTGGGCGGCCGTAGGTATACAGTTAAAGGATTCGTAAATATTGTTTGCTACTACATCTTCACACGCGCTGTTCTTTAGTTAATGGCTTTATTGCGAAAAGTAATCTTCATACTTTAGCGGATAATTCTGTACTTATATTAATTTATGTACACGGGAAAAACTGTGATGGAAATTGAGTTTGTTTTGAATAATACATCGATAATTGTATTACCTATACTGAAGGTTACACAAAGATTTCTATTTTGAGACAAACATTTAAATACTTCCTGGTACCGTTATATGACTGGTTGCTATACGAACGGTAATATTGAACAAAATTTGGCACTCTTAAGTAAAGTATGTATTATCGAATCGACAACTATGAACTTTAGTATAATTTGCACATAGATTCTATTCTGATAAAACTCTACGGTCTTAAATGTATTGTTTAAAGGGAGGAACTTCGCGAATTTTAATAGAGTATTGCGTAAATTATAAGCCGACAGAATTTATAAGTACTGCAACAGGTACGTAACACTTAACAATCTCATTACTTTTGGAGTACTGCAATGTGTTGAAGACGTGATAGGTCGCTGGGTGGTAATAAAAGTTTAGCACCAGCCTGACACCGCTCCATTCCGATGTAAGTACATCTTTTTGTAATTTCTTCGTTTTGTCGGAACAAATTGTGAATCATTGTTTATTGTTGTGACATGTACCTGTTACAAATCCTCCCAGGGTATTGTCTGTTTCAAAATCCTGTAGTATTTTCGATATCCATCTATAAATGCAATTCACTGCGCCGAATATAACGTTTACGAATAAAAACCTGTTTTGTTCGTTGATCCAATGGCTACTGCACTTTAATATTTATGGTAATTCCATTTGACTGACTATACATGAAGATATCACGCGAAACACAATTTTCCGATACACTATAATGATAAATATATAAGGACACATACTTCTAGAGGAAAAAAAGTTACTATATAATATGGCAATTTACGTCTACCATCGCAAAGTGCGTGATGGTTATCGTTATCTTATGACTCAAGTGCCGTAGAGAACGCGTTTGTGAGATACACTCGGGTAAATGAATAATCGCTAAATCCTGAGCAGTTAATTCCGTCGAATCCTTGAAACGGAAGACGGCGTCGCGCAGTGGGGAAAAAGCAGTGCGCCTAAGTAAATTCTCCAGAAATAATGCTCATCAACTCCGCCGACTCCTGACAAGCTTATTTTCTGGAGCGCACAGAGGGTAAAGGGGTTCGAGTCGGATAGCCTTACAGACAGGCGTGAAAGGAGAGCAGCTCGATGAAGAAGGAACGGCGGCCAGGGCAATAAGGAATGAGAGGCAGCGCGGAATAGAATAAATTAATTCCGTTTGGCTTATACGCCTCTTGATGCTTTCCTCGGAACTCTATATCCCCGCCACGGCTTATACGTCAAACTTTTTGTCGATACAAGCGGCTATGAAACAAAGTGATAGGCGCATCCTTTGATGGTTAATTGGAAACGACCGATTAAAACGTTTCGCCGTCTCGGCTTTTGATCGGGTGAGAGCTTTCCGCGTGATATCGAATCAACGTTTTCTTACTGCTCGGTTCTTTTGTCGCTCGTTATATCGCGTTTCTGGAGGCAAAGACCGAGCTTAATTAATTCGAGACTCTACGTATACCGAAGCTGGCGGTGTTATTCCAAGGATTGTACGATTACTTAAAATAGTGAAAATCGTCCGAGAAGTGTAACTGTGATTTTGTTAGTAGTATTTTTGGTTAAATTAAAATCTTTGACATCTGCTAGTGCTTATATTCCTTCCCACTTAGCATTTCACTTTGTTCCGACCCCTGTATAATAGCAAATTTATAATCCAGGTTAATATTTTTCCTGCTCTCTATTATGCATTCATTATCTAAACTTTACGTTATTTCATATTATCATCATTTCGGAGCAATTACGGCATCCAATTACCTGACAACTAACACCCTCACTCTTCGCAATGTTTTCGACCTGCGTTTAAACGAGGCAAAAGTAATGGCCCGCGAAAACCTTCATCGGAGGAAGAAGTGCTTATCGAGCCATAAATGGACGGAGAGCAGCTAAGAGCAATAACGAAACGCTGTTAATACATATTTTACGGGCAACACGCCGTTGAGACGACGGTTTAATAAAGTGTCCTGGAAAAACAGGGTGGGTCTATATACTTTAAAGTAGGACAACTGGAATATAGAGTTGTACACGTAGAAAGAAATAATAAAATTAAATTCTGGTAAACGGATGAGTATTGTTACTATGATTTCATTAAATCATCTCCTCGATTATGAGTTGTACCATAATTATGCTAAATTAATAAAGAGAACAATTTTCCTGTTTTTCTTCTAAAATGCTCAGTAAATATACGCATTATTATGTTGTAGTTCATATTCTACATGTACATCAGAAGACATTACAGAAAGTACATCTTCACAAAATACCTAAATGTTTGCAAGCAGATTGGTATAAACGTGACGCTTTAAACGCAGGTGTTCTAAAACTCTTCGTACGAGGGTGTTTAATAATATAATCAACATTTAATAACTGAACAGTTAAATGTTTGCTTTCACCGTGTTCTTTCTGCTTCCCTTATTACTTACTACGCTCGACTATCTTACTATCTTTCCCAATTCTTTTCCCTTCAATACGTAACCAACAATACTAACATCTCAGATACACAGACTGCACATTTACACCGACACCAAATATCGAGAAACAATTAGGCAATACGTTCCATTATATTCCTAATTTAACTCGTTTACTGAAATCAAATGGTTTCTTACCACCCACACGCGTTCTCCCAGTGATTATTACAAATTTAATTAAACTATGATCCGAAACAATACGAGTATATAAGGTTTATTACAAGGATTATTACAAATTTAATTAAACTATGATCAGAAACAATACGAGTATATAAGGGAAAATTGAAATGAACGGAACTCACCTTCGTATAGAGCAGCTCCCTCGAAATTCGTCGGAAGTGATTGTTAAGCAGCCAATAGAGAAACGGATTCCAGAAGCTGTTTGAGAGCGCCAGCCACGTGGCGAGGAAGTCGAGGAACGGCGGCGGCTTACTTCCTGTGCAAGCGGCGACGACTTCCTGAATTGTCCACGGCGTGACCATGACGATGAATCCCAAACTCATCGCTGCCATTGTTCGCGACGCCGAGGTCGAGAGCCGTCGCTCGTGGGCAACAAGCTGAAACACGCGACGTAGCCTTCTCTGAGAATATCGTTCGTGGATGTGTTAAGCCGTCACATGCGCGGAGCGAATCGCGAATCTTTTCAAGCGTGAACCGGAATTTATGCGCGCACTCGTCTAATTGCTCCATATACTCCTATATTTGTTTCGTGCATTGAATATTATGGAAAGGACACGATAACTGCCGAACCCTGGTTTGATGTAAAAGAAATATCGTTTATATACTCGTATCTGTAGGAATTAACAATGAATAACTGATGAGGAATATATAAGAATGCTAAAGGCGGGTCGGGAAATTGTAAAGAGAAAAATTGAAAAGAAAGATTAAAGGATTGAACCATAGATATTTAATAAAGAAGTTTCGCTGATTCGCAATTACAACCACTTGTTTCCGACGCATCTCAACAGCACATATCGAATAACCGCCATTTAAAGAAGCGCTCACTCATGTCAGTCACGAAACTCTCTTGGTACAATATTACCTTACCAGCGCACACACTCTCATTCTCATTACATATGCCATGGATTCTTAATGCATATCTTATTTCCTCTGAATCGATAGTGACAAAATTGGCTTCAAGTTCTATTCGATTGATGCTGACTTGCTTCTAGGTAAATACCTCACGAATACTCAATCTAGGTATAGGTACTAAGTATATTGCAGCGTCTCTGTCTGCGGATTTAAATTCGATTATTCTTTTCGACGTTCAAAAGAGTCAGTCTCACAGAGTCTATGCTTCTCTTGTAACAATTACCAACCGTAAAAGTGTGCACCATCGACACGCGAACGAGGCGCGATGTTTATGAGGAGTAAAAAGTCATAATTTCCAGATGAAACTTTTTACATCCCGCCCGTCGGAAGGTTGTAAGCTCGGGGCGGTATATTGTCCTCGGAGAGCAAGAATGGGCTCATTGCCGTGCTCTCGCGGTCTCGTGGAAAAGCTGCAGACGTGAAGAGGTAAGGGGTTGATTGTGCCCCAGGGAAGCATTTTAATGCGCTCTCGCCAGCTACTTTCAAGATATAAGCTAACCGCCGTTGTGCATACGTCACCGCTGATATTGCATTCGAGAAGATGCGATACGAATAACAAAATGCCGCCGTACGTAACGCGACTTTTATGGTAATGACGCGTGATAGGCTGAGGCGCCTGTTATACGAGAGACTGCGGTTGTGCTTTCGCTTTCAGATAATCTTTTCGCCTTTAATCTTTGCGGAGGTTTCGTGTGTCGGTGCCGTTTGCTGACGTAATTAAACTTAAGTCGAATGAGACATTTTCATTGTAACGAATATTGAATTAAATATCATGTTTAAAGTTTAAGGTTTTATCGGCCAATAATGGTTATGAGAAATACGAGTATGATGATTCTCCATCCCTTGGGGGACCTGAATTTAAATAACGATAAAACAGATTAAATGTACCGATGCGTTATTATTGATTCCAACATTTTGACCAACGCAGGAAGACTACATTTTATTTCATTCTATTCATAACCCCTCCCCCCTTTCGTCCCTAATTACTCACGTCCTTTTTCGCCAGTTAATACAGAACTCTACTGTGCAATAATAAATGAAATAGGAGAATATGCGTGTACGGGACTAAATTGCTAATGAGCTATCCGCACTTGATTTACTGCTTAACAGAAATATCGTTGCTTCTGTCAACGACGAGGGCATGATCGGAGGTTCATCTTCGATGAAACCTTTGCTATTGAAATGTAAATTCCGCCGATGCTCTCCGATTACATCCCCGTCCATCAGCCACACATGCAGAATCTCGCACTGACTGCCCTGAAAGAATACTACCTTTCGCTGAGCGCACGGACTAGATTGACGTATCCCAGCACATATCCAGAACGTAGGTAATATTTCGAAACATTCGCTATGGTGAATCACGTTCGGTGGCGGATTTGCGCAAGGCTAACGGCGTGGGCTTATTAAATTGAAGGGAGCCGTAAGGTGATTCGTTCGACCTGACGAATGAACGAGGGTAGGGCGAACGGATGTGAAGAGAACGAAGGGAGAGCCGAAGGACTCGACGTCGTATGGCGGGCTCGTCTTTTAGGCCGGCTTGACACGGTTACGAAAGACGCTAAGCGTTAAGCTCGTCAGCGTCAAAGCCTCTCGTCGTGTGGCAGTAAAGGGATTACGAGTCTGCCCGTTTAGGTATATCCGCTCCCGTCCGCGCCTACCACCCTTGCTACCACCCTTCCTGCCACCCTCTTTACCCCGTTTCCTCGTCCTGCCTTCTCACCACGTCCTTTTCATGCTTTGCTTCTTTCCGCCGCTCTATCTTTAACTTTCTCTTTTGCTTAATAATGTATCTTTCCCTTCGACTGTCTTACCGACTGGGTTTTTAATTGACTTTTCCTTCAACGTGGCTGTTACTACCTCGTTACGCCTACGCTTTGTCCTTTTAATTTCTATCTCGATGGCTGTTTCGTTAATCTTTTTTTATTGGATTAAATGGAGTGCTTTCAATTGTACGATTTTATCCGTTCTTTTATTTTCCTTTTTATTATGTTATTCAAATATACAATAGTTTAATTTGGCGGTTATGTCAGTTTCTGTTTAGTTCTTACGCAGGTTCCTTAGCTCTTACCACTTGGTTCACTTCGCTATTCATCCTCGTTTAGTTAGTTTCAGTTTGGCCCTTCCCTCTTTAACATACACTTTCCATTTCATGCCATCTCTTTCAATTTCAGCTCAGTTTCGGTATAAACCCGTTTACCCTGCCAGTTCATTAATTTTCCAATTTGTATCATCCCTATTCTCGTTCCAGTCGAATTCTTCCCTCTTTAACATCTTTCCGTTTTACCACACAATTCATTTTCTTTCTCAAATAATCCCATGCTACTTCAGTTCTGATCTTTCCAAGTTGCATTCCCGCGGTGCTGCTGCCCTTCCTGACTGTTCATCTATCCATCCTTTTCCCCTCTTCCGTTTCATCTCCCCCTCTGACCTGTCAGGGCCGTCTCTGTTCAGCGCGTTTGCCAGGATTACAACGTTAATGCTCGGACAGGTGTGACCTAGGTCGGTAAGTACTGGTCTCTCGAAAACTCGAGTCGGAGGCAAAGCCGATCAAGAAGGATATACCGGTCCCGCTGATAAGGAGATTCTACCTCCTGGCGCGAACCTCTCGTTCCAACCGCGTCCCTATCTCCGCGCGAATGGGAAATACCGATAGATGCCTGATAAGAATTCAATGTCACTTTCACGGATAAATTCGTTTGCATCCAGCCGCACGATGTTATTCTAGAATGGACGGTAGGAGAACAAGAGCCGTAGTTCTTTGAGATAGAAGGTATGCGATTAAAATTTTACTAAAAAATTTACATGTTCATCTATCTAATTCCTGCAGAAGGTGTGCTTTTAAAGGTGTAGGTTAAGTTACTTTTAAATACTCTATATGTGTTCTGATTGTGAGTCAATGTGAATAACATTCAAATTGATAATATCAAGGCTGTTTCACAGTTAATCAACTTTTTCTGTCAGATGTAGTTGGGATATGCGTATTGAACTAACATTATGTATTGGTATTAGACTGAGCGATGTTTACGCTTAAGATAATGCAAAGGAGTTTACAAGCAAAGGTAAGCAGATTAAGGTAATAATATTTTTGAGCAGAAAGTTGATGCAAATATCATAAGCGCAGTGCTGAAGATTTGAAGAATTGAGATCCTTTATATAGGAAACTCCGACGGAAAGTTACTTCCGTGTGTGCAGGTGCTCTGTTGACGAATTCACGTGAAGGAGATCCAGCTACGGATTATGTCGGATCGAAATATCGATTATGGATACACGAAATGTCGATCTTATACCGTGCTTTTATTGTCGACGGGCGAATCGGTATTAAATTGTATTGGGCAAGAAAAGAATGTTTCTGTCGACAATTGCGTTAACCGTTCTCAATATTGTCCCCAATGACTGTACAAACAAATTAAGCAATAGACATACAACAGATTAAAGTTTACCCAATCACTTTAAAAAATTCTATTATTCCAATGTCCGATTTCACGAATCGTAATATCCGTAAAAACGTGACTTTACATTGCATGTCCCGTACTAAATGTAATACGCTTTTAGAAATGTCATTTCGTTTAATTAAAATCAGTTAATCGAATTCAAGGGCCACATCACGCAAATTTCGAACCAAAGAGGCAAATAAATGTGTAGAAGGATTTATTCTTTACGTTTTTAATCAATTTGGTGGAGGAAATGGCTTTCATTGGGGGTTGATGATGTATATATATATACGCAATTAAATGCTGCTTAGAATATTTTAGAGACCATTAGGCTATTGTGTCCCATTCTAGTGGAAGCGGTACGCTCCCGTTTCGCTCATTTATATCAGCACGCTGTTGAATTGTAAATAAGTGATTATACGGGTGCCGCGCTTCACTCAGTTACCTTAATTTTAACGCAGTGAATGCGCGCGGCAAAACGTAATTATATTTTCCGCACTATAACTTCGGTACAAATTCGCAATGATGCAAAATGGCTGTAGATTCGCTATTAGTCCCATTACGATCAGCAATGTAACGTAACGTGTTTCACTTTGTGGCTGCAGACGATCCGATTTCTTATCGTTTGCAAACGTTATCGTTGTCTGACGTCCCTAATAGTTACAAAAAAGACAATCACTGATATAAAATTTTCAATTTTAGTTGGGCTCGTGAAAGTTTCGTCAAAGAAGGAGGTACAACCTTCTGTTTTATTTGTAGTACATTACAAAGCTATAAAATACAGATGTATAACCGAAGTTTACGTATAACAAATAGGTATTAACACGTTGATCGCCCATCAGTCGTAGTTGGATGTAGCCCCTGTGGCTATGTTTCCCGGATGACAAATGAAATTCTTGTAAACTACCTACAAAAATCCTGGTTCAATTGAACGAAGGAGTGTGTCATATTTCCATTTGTTAATATTTCCAATCTGTCTATTTTGTATATGCGTACTCGTAATTATTGTGATACAAAAGGAAATGATTGTAAACTACCTACAAAATCCTGTTTCAATTGAACGAAAGAGAGTGTCATCCGGAAAACATAGCCACAGGGGCCGTCACCCAAGTACGGGTGACGTGGCGGCGAACGTGTTAACTATGGGCAGCATAATTATTAAGGAAATGGAATATATTTAAACCCGCCAAAAACACACAAAACTCGAAAAACTAAACTATAATAGCTAATTGCGTATTTACGCTACTCGCTAATCGCTAATACTCTCTTGCACGCTCTCTCATGTTAACCGCTCATCACCTTACATTCAAGTACACGTACAATCTCACTCATGCACGTACATACGTGACTCGAATCATATACACTTCTGAGTAAGAGTAACGGTAGGCGATAAGAAGTCTTTTTTAGGATCTTGTGCTCCCTCACCTCTCTCCCGCCCTCTCTCTCTCTCTCTCTCTCTCTCTCTCTCTCTCTCTCTCTCTCTCTCTCTCTCTTTCTCTCAAACGCACCATCCACGCGCAGGCATGCACAAGCCCTTTTGCAGTCACGCCTCCAAGCATCCATACCCGAATCACATTCTACGTCAGTATTTAATCTTTAAGAATATCTGTGATTCCTATAAAATCACAAATTATAAAGTTGTAAAAATTAAGAATAAGCTTCTGTTTCTTCAAATTTCATTCGAATATTCGACAAACAGGTGGGTAGGTTGTAACTACACGTGTCCATTTGTCGTGAATACGATATTTTGTTATTGCGTTCCCTCTTTACATAATTATGGAAGTGGTTTGCGCCAGGTGTACCGTAAGATCTTGCTCGTGTCATATGAAACGATCATATTGTTTCCATTTTTAAGCGTGCCAATGAATTCATGGTAATCTTCCGCGTACGGTTTAGAATCGCTGAGCATTTCTAGTACCACTAAATCATTATTATTTTTCTCTGCGTAAACAATGCTTTTTTCCCCGTCAGCTTTAAGAAGTAAAAGGCCGATGTACATATGCCTCAGAAAATATTTTTGCCTGCCATTCGACTTTGATAAAATTATTAGTAAATTTTTAATGACGATAAATCTTATTGTATTTCTTTTAAGCTAGCGTTTTATAATGGTATAGGATTTTTTCTGAATCTGAGGAATTATTGGTTTGTTTCTTTCACTTTTTGTGGTGGAATATTGCATGCCTGAGATGTAGGACAGCAATATGAATTATTTGTTTGAAAAGTTTGATTGTGAAGAGATTGAAGAACAATTTGTCGACTTTGATAATAAACGTTTAATTTACAAGTTTTTCAACTATTTTCACAATACAAGATAATTTTTGTTTTTCTACAATGCAGGTTAAGATTTCGAAACTGCGAATTGTTTTTAATAAGAACACTGATCAGTGTTGAAAAGCAAAGCCTGTCAATTTTATTTATCTCACCATGATAGAACACCAAACTATTCCATTAGGATTATTATCACGGTCATACGCACTAATATGACGTGAAACAGTCAGTGAAAATATATGTCTTCTTTAAGGTCCCACCTTCTTGAATAGTACCGTGAGTGGTTTATCGGAAACGAAGAATAATAAGTTAAAATATTTTATATGACGTATTCCATTAGAGGCGATGAGACTTTGTTGGGCCATATTTTACGACCACCGTACACTTTGAAAGTTATCGTTTTGTCGAATCTCCTTCGAGAGGAGCCTGTAGCTCGTTCATTTTACGCGTTTATCGTTCACGGGCTGTTGCGTTATAAATAAAAGGTGAAAGCATAGTTACAATAATGTCCTGAGAAGAGGTATTGTAACAGAGTTGTTTTTTTGTCAGGGATACTTGCATTTTGTTATTACATTAAGCATTTTGACAATGTATGTTGATTTTAGAAGATATTGTTTGTGAGTATACAATTGATTTAATTAAAAAATAACTATCTTTGTTGGAAAGCTATCAATTTATGCGTCTGTTGTATAGGAAGTATGTGATAAATTTCACAGATAAAATAATGTACCAATTTTCTTTAAATACGGTAACCACTATTCCATTAAAAACTATTAATTATAACCTGCTCCATTGTGGGACATACTACATAAAATCAGGGTCGACACCTTTTTACCGCATTATAGAACTTTTAATCAGACTTCGGAGAATGGAAAAAAAATATGACGTCCGGCCGGGCAAAAGAGCGTCGTAACGAAATATTCTACTAAATCGGCGCGTCTATTAATATGCTCACGACGAGCGATATAAAGATGTTCTGGTTTACAACAAGCCGCTGTTTACGACGCATCTTTCTCGTCATATTTTCCCGCGCTTTCATTACACAACACGTTACACCCCGCTTTTCCTATTACGAAGCCAACGAGCGGCGCATGAAATTAAAGGGGAAAGTTCGGAAAGAGAATGTTGCGGCCCAGTGTAAAGAAAGGATAGACGGAGGTGGTAAAAAATGGAGAGAGCCGAGAATCCGGACGGCGGGAGGCGGCCGACGATTAGCATATCACGACAGGACTACGTCGGGAGGATAATGCGAGAGACAAATAACCGCGAGCCCAGAATGTATAATGAGGGGACTGACAAGCATAAACACACATAAAATACTTCCGCGCCTCTTATTTTCTGGCATGTTCTAATAGCTTGGAAAATTATCGAATGCAGCTTGATTCTAAGATGGTGGGCTATCAACCGTCGAGTTGAAAAGTTTTAGATATTTGGGGAAACCGAATACTTCTCCAACACTTTCATGAATCCGCTACCCTCAACGGATTTATGAAAAAACTGAAATTTTATGAATGCGGACTTACTCAAAGAAATGTTTGGTGAAGTAAAACATTAAGAAAACAAACATATCGGAAATAAAAACTCTAAAATGTGTCAGCACTTATTACCTACAACATTCTGAAAAATATTTTAATGAAGTAGAATGAAAGTGGTGGGATTGGCAATATACCCAGACAATAACATATAGTTGGATTAGTTGTCCATTAGATAATTTAACGGTCCAAGCCGACTTTGCAAAACATTGTATTCCATTGGCACATTTCGAGCATATATTCGTATTTCACAGAGATTCGGAGTTCGTCGCCGCACTCTACTCGAAGAACATCAGCGTTGCAATTCGATTTGTCGTATGTAGAGGAAAGCTTCGTTTCGACGCGTGTTTGTCGAGAGCCCTGACTCTCGTACGCGCCCAGCGTTCTTGCACGAAGCGTCGCTACCAAGATGTCAATTTCAATTTCTCGTTTGCATTCCGCCTCCACGTCCGCATATTCCGTCGCACACCCGCGCCGGACCATTTCACGTTTTTCCCTCCGCTTCTCCCACCTGCCCGTTGTTCGTCCGGCACTTGTTCAATTTACTTCGCCGCCGACGGCGGAACACACTGCGAAATGACGAGGTGCTATATTGGCCTTTATTCCAGGTTTCTATATTGGATTTTATGTTCCGTTACCGATATTCCAGTTGTGCGCGGCGATACGGCCAGCCATTTCTGTTTCGCAGAGAGTGTCGGGCGCATTGGTCAAAGAGCCCCCCATTCGTTGCTCGGAGAAAGGGAATATTTGGTCGCGTTGCACAATTGCATTTCTCATACATAGTGAATATATTATTTTGAGGGAGCT
Organism: Anoplius nigerrimus; assembly: GCA_914767735.1. Taxonomy (NCBI): domain Eukaryota; kingdom Metazoa; phylum Arthropoda; class Insecta; order Hymenoptera; family Pompilidae; genus Anoplius; species Anoplius nigerrimus. The sequence goes on along the minus strand of OU612079.1, from coordinate 5,681,465 downwards.
ATCGTTTAACGAGCTTTACTAGTCAAACTGATTTTCCTACGTCCGTACGTGGAAGTGACGTATTTTGACGCACGTGCGTTTTTTTTCAAAAAGAGACTATCACTTTTTATTGCGCGCAATGAGGATTGTGGCTTTTTTAACGTGCTTTGCTCTCGGGTACAGGTAGCACGAAAACAACCGCTTCAGTCAGTTTCGATTTGACTAGTGTAGGAGAAGCATATGTATACGAAATGATTCTTAATATTTTGCAAAATGTTCATCTTGTAGAATCCCAAAGTGATTTCCAGCGCATGCCCATGCTACACATATAACTGTTCAGCAAAAATATTTCTTATGTAGATAATCGTATTAATTGTGTATTTGTTTATATTTAAATATGTCACATACTAGTATTTTTTTTTTGTTATGTTACAAAGTTATCATTCCGAATACATGGATTACGTCTACAATGATACACGTCTGTTACATGTGCAACAAGACAATCAAACATACACATAATATAAAATAAGTACCGTACCAAACATACGCCATACCTGAAATATAATTTAGAACATGAAAACACAAATATAATCCCTATTTGTTTTCTCATTACACTAATTTGATCTAAAATACAAACAAACATTTCATTTTTGCTATTTTATATATCTAATAATAAACAGCCCAGCAAAACTTTTTAGCCAATATACTTCCTACAACCTTTCCAAAATGTAGTACGTACATTCGACCACTCCCACCCAGATATATAAGACTCAGCATCACATTTTTGTGCATTGTGTCAGTGTTTGAATCATAAATGTTCAAAATCACGTCGTACGCAACTGCATCGGGCCCGTAGATGGTCGGCCGCCGATATCCGAGTCCTAGCACACGGTACACGGGCCGTGCCTTTGAAATATGTAGCGAATACTGGCTCGTATTGGTCAGACGGTTCCGATCCACCGGCACGGGAGCAAAATATCTAACCGCGGCAGTAAGTGTCATCGATGTCGGGCGGGGGAGCGACGAAAGTTTCCCCGTCGAACTCCCACACGACTGCATCGACAATGTTTCGTGCTCACTGAACCGCAGTCGCATACGGTTAAGCTGGAAGTCACGTCTCTTACCATGTTCACTGAACAGATCATTCCTATTGCTCTTATTCATACCGGGTAATCATTTCTGACAAGGGCAATGCTGGCGCTGCGTTACATTACCACCATTGTCGCAACTCAATAATTAAATTGTATTTGCGTTTCAATTTTACCTTTATTATTTCAGGATAAGCACTGTATACAATATACATATGTTATACGGCAACTATATTATTTAGATTTCCCTTGTAATATATGTTACTGGGGATACTATACTTGATATGTAATATTACAGCTGCTACAATGATTCAGTTAGACATCAGAAATGGTCGATCACAGAGTTGCATAAAAGCAAAACAATGCCGAATGTTCAAATATTAAGCGGTGGGTATACGCTTCCTTGACCCTAAACCTATCGAAATAAATATGATACCCGACAGAAAGTTGTGAATCCTTCAATTGAACCTCAGCGCCACACGTGTCTGGTTGGCGACACATACTCGACCACGCGACGTTTCATTCGCGAACTTTTGCTCGCGATCAAATCTTAGCTCCGGCGAAAGTTACGATCCACTTCATCCTCGCGTCGGTCCGATAGTCCGCGGAAATGAACATCGCAAGCTACGTACGGTTAAAGGGCCGGAGGGAAAATAAAGAAGCGCGAGGAAATTGGTAAATCCGAAAGGAATCTACGAAGGCGGAAACGGAAGGCGAAAGGGGTCAAGAGAGAGTGGGAGCGCGGAAAAACGGATCGAAGATACGAGAGGAATGTAAAACGATGAGACTGTTAAACTAATAAAGTGTGCACTCGGCGGTATTTTTTGCCATTGTGACAGAGAGCAAAGACCTCGCAGTCGTCGAGGCTGCTCTCATCGTCCCGCGAAAAACGTCTCGACGGATGCGCGAAGCTAGCCGTGGTGAAAAAATAAATAAAGTTTCATAAACGACGCTCCGAAAGTCATTACGGTGACGCTCCCTCCATTTCCTCCCATTCGCTTGGTTTCCGGCGCCCAGCCTCCCCTCGAGGTTTATCTCTATCGTTGGCCGACCCTTTGTCTTCTGCCGCATCCTGCTGTCCTTTAACGCCAGTCCACGATACGCCTCTCACATATCTGCCTTTTTTCACTCCTTCAGTTTTCCCCCCTCCGCCGACCGTCGCCGGAGAAGACTAAGTGAAAGAAGTCTTACCGCTCGGCTGTGCTCAGACTCGTCTTGCTCTCTTCCCCTGAAATTGCGACCTTTGACCGAGACCCTTCTTTCATTCAACGAACTCCACCCCGTCGGACTTCATGGCCGACCGCTTTCTTCGTCTCGTTATAATGCATTTTAGAAACGCTCTTAAGTTTGAAATTATGGACACCTTAATCACTTTCGTTTCAGAAAATTTTCAGTTGTTCGATAAACTGTGTGTATACTAATGACGTATGTACGCATGCATGCACAGAATTGTTTATATCCGTATGACATATTTTTAGTACTTTTATTTATTCTGCGGAGTAAGATACTTTAGGTCTTTGCCCTAACCTTTTTTTGTATATGTTTCTACATCTACAACGTGTCCTCACTACCGTTACAATTTATTTACATACAGCCATTTGTTATTAAAATTGCACTAGTGTTACATCATGAACATTTGATCAAAAAGGGCATTGTGGACGGATTCTTGTTATTGATGGAATCATTAAAAATCTATACGTCCATTAAAACGTTTGTCTGATAGCTGAAAACGCACAGCGCTTATCCGAAAATGGTCTTTCATAATTCAATACCAGTAAAAGCCCAAAATGGAGTTGCAATATTCACTTTCTTCATAACCGCTCTGAACCCTGCATTTTCGCTCGCTTCCACTTGCCCAATTACGTATCCGAAGCAAATGGTAGGGAAAAATATGCTCTGAGCGAACAGTAAGAAACGCTTGTAATCAAGATGTTTTGGTACACTGTGCAAGATTCTCGAATCTGAGTAAGGATATCGCTGAGTTGGCCATCGACAAGTACTCGATAATCGACGTCGCGTACTCGTTAGGGAGTTTATACTATGTATCGCGAGGCCAACCTCTGAAAGGCGGGGCATAGAGATGGTAGTAAAAAGTTCACCCGATATCCATGACGGGGAGTTAAAATAACGAAGGAAACTTTGGTAGGCGGCCCTGCTCGAGTATATCCCCACTAAAAGTAGACTTACACAATACTTGTATCCGCGAATTGCCTCGCTCCCGCGGGAGTTTCTTAAGTGATTTTCCTATCCGCCGCGCTGGCGCAAGGCGATCAGGGACGAGAACACCTCGGATAAACGAGCAATATCGCGATGCTCGACGGTAGTCCAACTTTTTTATGACTCTTGCTTACGGCGTATGAAATATGATAACTAACGAGCGTCGTTTCGAGATTGTTATGTCGTGGATAAATTAATGTACACGATTAACTGCGCAGCGTTACTCTATATGTGCCCTGTAATGCTTATGGTCTAGGGAATACGATAACTCATCCGAATCACGTCGAAAAAACAGTCCTGTATATGGCAGAAAGTGGAATTAATAGCTATCGGTTATATCAAGGTGGGTGTGTTGTTAAAAATCGCATCGATGTGTACAGTGAGATATGTCAGCCACGTTTTTGCATTTGGAAACAAAAAGTGGTTATATTTTTTTATTTTATCTTGATCAGTTTTACGGGTTTCCGGGGTTTAAAATGGATTTCCCGCATGCCCAATAAATAACAATACAACACCTGTTCAGGACAAGTGATAAAAGTAAAACATACGTGTAGCGATTTCTGTACCTCTTATCGAAATACATGAAAAAATTATTCATCCGTCTAAAGCATTTTGCACGGTTTGCATGATTTCAATGATACCTTGTCCTTTCAAATTATTCTCACACATTTTATAAATACCACCATACAAACGTACTCCACATTCAGGAAAAAATCATAAAACCCTTACGCGCTTCTCAAGTCCATGCTAAAATACCTGCTGCGTACTAAACTTATTCATATAACAAAAAATGGCTATTATACGAAGAGAGAGTTCATTGCCAGTGCACATTGCGGAAAAGTCAACGTACATTTCATCGACATCGACCGTCCTCATTCCATGCGGCAGCGCATAATGCGCAATGAGATTGACCGTCGAATAAAATGTTCGTCGGCCAGACGTTGTCGAGAGGGCATTCCTTCAGTGTGCCTGTAAATCATTGAAAAGTGATAAATAGGGCGAAAACCGCGTCTTTTCGCGCGGAATGTATAGCACGCTGGTCGCGAGTGTCGCGAGGAGTAATCTGAAAATATCCAGGTGGAGAATCTCGCAAGGTCATAAGAAATGAAGTGGTGGGAAGCTGGAGCCGAGACGCCGTGTTAACGATCAGACTCGAGATTTTCCTGCTGCGAAAGGGAGGAAGGACAAGGGCAGCGGGGAAGGACGAAAAATGGAATGGGCGACCGTGCGAGGAGAGGAAGGAGAAGGAGGGGGAGAAGAGATAAAGGCCGATGGACGATTCTCAGCGCGAAAGAACTGGGCAAATTGAATGCTGAGGCTCGTTCCTACTTGATTTCTCATCGGAGTCGCTCCGCCTCGTTATTCCGCGATAAGCGCGTCTGAAGGCGGAAAATGGATGTAAGGACAAGACAAAAAACGTGGGGTGAGGGAGAGAAATTGAATGGGGCGATCGCAGTCGCGTGAGCAGTGACCGTATGATCCTTGCCGGCATTTTTCGAATAAACGGCCATCACTGCGTCATATAGTCGCACGGCAACTGCCAAAGATTTTGCTTCGGACCGAGTTTACAATTTTTAAATGTGACGGTGCATTATTTAAATTGAACTTTTACGTTCATTGCGAATGTATTAATGACCTTCGGAAATTAATTGTAACATTATTGAAATTTGTACCGACAGGGTGAAACTTGTACGCAGGCTGTGTTTTTCGATTCCGTATTATGTTGATACTGTAAATATTTCATTCCATGTCCTAAAATAATGGTCTTCATAAAATGTGAATTTACGCAGAATATGAAAATGCATATCTGTAAGATTGTGTGAGTAGTGCGCATATTATCTGAACATAGATTGTGCCGGTTTTATCTTCTTCTACGAGACGTGTGCAGTTTCACAAAATTCATAATTAACTATTAGCCACGATATGCGTAATAATGTAACAAAAATTGATTGCAAGTAAGTAAGTTGAAATAAAAAGCAGGTGTAATGAGCTGAAGACGTTCATTGGTTGCCATAACTCCTCATCGATCAAATTTGTATGGACAACAAAATAATTTAATGTGCACTTAAAAGGTATATTCTTTATCTTATTTTGCTCCCGTGCATAATGTAGACAAACTTTCTTTTGTTCCCTTAGTGTGAGAATAAAGAGTCGCGTCGTCTGAATTAAGACGATAATCTTAAACGAGGGTGTCCAACGTTTCACTGGGGTGTCTTACTGATTTTTGTGTCTTTTTTCTGGAAAAGATCGTTATTCGTCGACATTATCCTCCAACGTCCTGAAGATTACCGAGCATAAATTTTCCATGATAAGAAAACGATTACGTGGCGTCTTGCGCTCATTCTTGCACGACGGATAAAGGATTGTCTAAAGTTTTATGGATGAATTTGACCCAAAACATATTCTTTCAACCCATACTTTATGCTTGGTTTAAGGTAAAGACTTAGTGTCGCAATTTCTTTTCACTGCTTATCGCTGGAATTTATTCTCTTGCATTTCGCTATTCTTACATAGACAGATTTCTTCTCAATATATTAATTTCAAGATCCTGTGTATGCAAATTCGCACAATAAAACAAGGGTTTTTTCGACGTGTATTGAAAACTGAAGTTATACAGAAATATCTTGTGAAGAACGCCATAACCTATACTTTTGTAAGCGACTCGCAAACAAGCTAGCTCTCAGCGAATTTGTCTACCAAATTTCATCACTAGACAGTCGATAAAGCATTTAGAATGATCGTTAGATCCCTTACGTAATTTACGATCGTGTCATGAAAGGTGTGTTACACTTTGAGTGTCGTCGTCAATACTGTTTACGATGCAGCCTGCGAAACGAACTCTGCGCTACTATTACTACACGTGTACATGCATATACCCAAGAGTTCATTTTACCGTATATCTATTACAAATTATTTCATAGACTCCAGTATGTATATAATATTAGTGAATATACTAGTCAGTGAATACGCAGATAGTTTACGTCAGCAGAGCATCGTGGCCTTCAATGTTAACCTACAAAACGTGATCGTGAAACAGACAGCTTTCATATTCCGTACAATTCCGAGAACTCAAGCTGCGCGTAGTTCAGTGATATGTTATATAATATTAAATTGCGTTATGTCCATAAGAACATAAGTACAATAGACAATAAAAAAAGGGTTTATAAATTCTCTATAATGTACGTGATTATCTGTGTCTCATTTAATAGTGCGTAAATGCGTTCTTATCTGCATTATTTTCTGAACAATTTGTTACAGTAAGTAGTAAAAAAAAACATTAAGCTAGGTATCTCCGAACCTTTACGAATCGGGGCCAAATTTCACATCGGTCCACTATAATGGACATCTATATTACCACTGTACTCACTTTTTCATCTCATCAAAAGAACCTTAAACCCCGTTTTCTGAATAACACATAAATCCACATACTACAAGTTACCCTGGGAACAGAAAATAGTAAATTCGCAGGTTGGAGAGGCGTTTAATGTTCGTCTCCGTTTTCCTCGCTCCACTCTCGGCGCAGTTGCTAAGGAGGAATATCTGTGTCAATGCTATCGTCATTATTGATCAGCGGGTCACTCTCGCTTTCCTCGTCATTCGCGACTTTCATCTTCCGGCGCAGGGCTATTCGCTTGGTCACGGCTCTTAACTCCTCACCGGCTTCGAGGAAACTGCGTCCTCGAACTCGTCCCGCTTAGAGGGATAAAGACCCTTCGGCTGAAGCACCGAACTTTCGTCTTTTAACTCTCGACAATGCATGGAAAAAACTTGCCCCGGCAAATACGCCCGCTCCGCTCGGGCTCGTAACTTCCTAACGTCGTCACGAGGGTAGGGAGGTCATCGATTGACGGACGCCGACGTCGAGGATCGCCGCATTCTCCTCTAGAGGATGCGATCTCGCCTCTCGACAAACCTACTCTTTTAGTCAACTCTCTCACTGTGCTCCTTGTCAAATTTACACGTTTTTACAAACGAAACTCAAATAAACGCTGATTTAGTCAGCGCGTCTGAATAGATGTAGTCTTAATTCTTTGCGATCGAATTAGAATGTCTAACAACACGCAAATACGCTTGTTTTGATTTTACCTGTATTGATTGATGTTACCCTTCTATTAATTTTAATTGTTTACGGATATACATACGGATATTCGTGGTGTCTGTTAAACTGCTGTGTGCCTATCGGTGTATTTTGATAAATGTATGGTTCTAGAAACGGAATTTAATTAATCGCTAATTTAGTAGATCTGTTCTATCGGTTTAATTAGATTATGCTGGAATCGGAATGTATTAATATATATGAGGATATTCTTCTTTGAAACATTACAAATCTGACGCAGCTTGGCTCGCGTAATTTAATAGATGTGTTTTGAATTCGATTTAAAATCCATACGATAGGCTGCAATTTGGCTATTATTTAAAGAAACATATCTTATCCTTATATTCCACATAGACTCTAATTTAACTGATGTCTTTATACATTATACTTACACGTACAATATTTAAATTGCAGGTTTAATGAATTTTACGGCTGATTCCAGAATATTGGCAAGTAATATAGTGCAGTTATTACGGAACGAGAAAAGGCAATTAGACCTGATTGACGAATCTTTAAAAGTTGGTGGGAGAAAGTTTGAAAGAAGAAAAGGGCATGTTGTTGGATAATGATCCCGGATCATCCTGAAGAACCTTGGGACTCCATTTAGAAGCAAAGTCTGTGGGAAAAAGATGTGAACTGACAGATGAGCTTTGTTCCATCTCAAGCAAAATCGTTGAATCTTGGATTTCGCTAGTATTTTGTTCGACGGAACTCTACATTTTTCGTTCTATCTTGTATGGGTTTGAAGTATTCATCGTTGTCTCACGGCTTCTTGCGTAGATGTTTGAATTTCAAAGTTTTGTAAGGGATATGGCCATAAACGCTCGCGTTCCAACAAATTTTCTATCGAAGAGATAGATTATAGGTATTACAACGCAGGTACACATTTTGCACTGTATATTATAGAATGTATGCCTAAATTAGACGAACACAACTATAACTTTTTTTTCAGGTTGTTGACAAAGAATATATTGTAATGATAAATTATAATATCCTTTCCTGTTTGCAGCAGTTCAATCTAAAATTATACTAAATAAAGGTGCACCCCATATAATATTTTTATTTCGATATGACCGATATTATTACAATTCTGTACACAGTACATTCCTTTTTCGTTTATATTTGCTGTATCACCTAACCAACTACTATATCGTTTACTATCATTTATACTGATCTTGCAATAATTACCGTCTTATATCCACAGCAGCAATAAGCACAACTCACCACAAACCAAGTACTTAGTATTTCATCGTCTCTAAGCAAACGTATTCTTCTATCAAAAATCTTTACCAAATATTCTCCTATAACCAATATCTTACATCATTATACATCAGCTACAACCACGGCTCAGTTCAACCTCTCTATTACGGCCCACCTCAACCTCTCAAATGTAATAAAACCTTAACCCTTCCATCAGACGGTAGCGATAAGTGGAACGATGTTCGTTGATGTTAGCCCCGCCTTTCTGCCCAATAAGGGCCGAAAGGTCAAGTTTCGCGCCGAAAGAAGCAGACTTCGCGCAATAACTCCGAAAAACGTAAGAATCCCCCGCGGCGTCGGTTGGGCAAAAAAAGGACGGAGGAGACAGAAGCCGGGGGAAAATCTTTCGGGCGACGAGCGTCATTTTCGACGCAATGTGCTATGGCGAACGGTAGGTATGCCCGCTCATGCTCCACGGGTCTGGCATCCATATTTCCCGGAAGTAGTTCCGCCCTGGAATTCCTGTATCGGCCCGTGGCCCCGACGCTCTTACAGAATAATACGGTCACCTTCAATCCCCGCCAAGCTGGAGGGAATATATCGGGCTCTTGCCGGGCAAAATTATGTGCTCGCGACGTTATAGTCAGCCGAACCTTAGCACCTGCCTTTTTCTAAGCTCTTGCAGCAAATGTGGCGGAGGCACGTACTAGCATTCGGCGGCCCCGGCCGCAAGCGAAATATATGGAGCTATTTGCTTCGAAAGAATTTGCAAGTTAGAAGAGCTCCAGACTTTTTCCTCCATGCATTAAGCTGGCTGTTACAGCTGAGATTGAACAGCATTAAATATGACTTATGACAGATGTTGGTTCCTATGATGAATTTCAATGACGAAGTAGTGGTAATACAGACTTCAGTTTCTGTGTGCAATCAACAGTATCACCAACGTACAAGTCAGCCACTAAACTTGAACCAAGTTCCCGACTTAATAATTTTTTAAAAAGATAATTAAATAATAATAGTTCACACGTTCTTTATTGCTCTTTGCCGAGATGTTAGCCGCTTCATGTAGCCCAACAATATTATGCAACTCAAGGAAGTTATTATAAATACATTATCTTCAGTTCGCGAAAATGCGTAACTGTTGCTGTAGCTCCCTTAGAAACGTTGGGGCGTGAAAAGGCTTATAATAAATCACGTAAACGTACTTTCCGACAAGCCTACCGTCGCTCTCATGGCATAAAGGGGAAGAGGAGAAGTAGCGGTCTCTTTTATCCCTCTCATGCAGCGACCACGGATCCGAACGAACTCGGTCTCCCTGTTCCCGTTTCTGGGTTTCGAAATCTTACTTATCGGCACAGACGCGGGGTCTCGAGAAGGAGAATGCCTTTAGAAGACATACCAGAACCATTGACCTACATCGAAGCCGTGTCGGCCCATGAACGAGGGATAAGGAAGTGAAAGAATCGAAGCTACCCTGTCTTCTTTTACAAACTACCCTGTCTCGGACCCTTTGCGGCCCCATGCCGACCTGCTCTCGACATGGCGCTTCATCAAAGGGTTGCTCTCCGGCAAATTAATGTCTGTATGCTTGAATAGTTCAAGAAACATTAGATGAGTTTGAACTAGTGTATAATAGCGCTGGTGTAACATTGAAAATTTAATTGAATTATTAACACGTTGCGTGCCATGGGGGTCACCGGTGACCGGCGGAGCCAAGATTATTAGAACACATAATTCGAGTGAATTTTCAATGTTTTTAAAATTTTTCAATATTATCATCGTTTGTCGGTCGACGTCGGTCCGCCTGGTGGTGGGGGTCACCAGTCACCAGAACTAAGTCGCTCCGTCTGGCCATGGGGGTCACCGGTGACCCCAAAAAAATTATTGCATTATACGCTCTTACATACTAAAATTTACCTGTTGTGCAAAAAATTTCGAAAAAATATGTAAGGCATAATAAGAAATTCACGTTGGCCAGACGCGGCGGACACGCAAAATCAGCGTGGCACGCAACGTGTTAATATAAAATTAAATATCTGTTTAATTCATAGAAAAGAAAAGCGTTATTTTATAAATGACACCTTCCAAACTGGTTAGTTATTTAGAAAATAGCGAGTTTGTGTGCATTTTGAGGAATATGAGAGTACAATAGTATACAGGGTGAATCTAAATCCGTGCGAAAAAATTTACAGGATGATAGAACACATCTAGACAAGCAATTTTTGTAATACAATGTATGGACGGGACGCAAGTGGTGAAAATTTAGAGGGTAGTTCTCCACTGTCACATTTAACTAAATTTAGTGTTAACTAACGTAAATTTTCTCTCACGTATTTAGATTCAATCTGTATATGTAAAGTAAAACAATTTATCAAACATTTGAAACCTACAGACAGCAGATGTAGAAATTTCGTTATATCAAATATTGCTGTACAGCGAGTACTTACGACGAATTCTACGATATTCGAGGACGCGCTTACCGGTTTATGTGGGATTCGAAAAGACTGATAGTAAAGGAGAGGCAAGACATTTGTGTACAATTGAAATAATTGACGGTGAGCCAACAAACAGTTACCCGCTTGTGGAAATCCCCTCTCTATTTATGGATCTTACTTCCGCCGAAATGAACGGACCATATCGATCTGTATCCAATTTCTTGTAACTGGTCAAAACCATACAGAACGCAGGTAATGCAAGCCGTAGTAATGATAGTAAAACGTATCGGATCACTCTGTATGCCTACAACGTGCTTACTGCACCATGAGACAACATGAATATAACGTATCGATCACATTATACAGAGTACAAAAATTGCTTCCCGAGCATTTATACGCATTTAATTATTTAATGCTCTTATATCTTTTGATTACAATAAGATGAAAAACTGTGAATATAAAGTAGTCGAGGTTTAACAGTGCAGGGGGCATAGCGATTAAGTGATGGAAATACGGGGTAGAATGAGATTAGTATGAGTGGGCAAGGTTTAAATAGAAAGGTAGTCTGTCGGGCAGCGTTTATCGGAACCGTGTGTGGTTCACAAACACTGCGGTGGGAACGAATGTATGCGTGCGTTTGGCGCGGATTCAGCAATATTTTTAAAAGGTCTTGGAAAGGGAAGTGTCCGTTCCTACTGATGCCCTTGCGGCGACAGAACGTCGTTGTCGAACGTTTTCTGCGTGATTCAACTAACTTCGGTACAGGGCTATTCGGCTGGATTTCATGAAATTATTCCTACCACTAATTAATGGTATCTCATTAATGCCGTGGAGTTTACTGAATTACCCTTTGCCAAGCGTAACTTTGAGGTGAAACTATGACGGGTAGGTAATCATTTTCGATCTCATAGATGCAAAGTCTATGCGTTGAATGATAGTTGCGTCTGTTATGCTTGCAAACATTTGTCATAAGTACCTTAGATTCTTTCAAACGTCAACATTTTGAATAATTGGAGAGAACTTCTTCGTAGTAATAAAATAGATATTACTTAAATATTCAAAGATCTTCTTTAATCTGTTTCAACGAGTATCATTCAAGATTGATAGAATTACTCGTTTGAACGTATTTACCCTCTTTCCTCGTTTACGTAGAACTTACATAACTTTTAGTACTTGTTCTCACGTGTATTATTTGTTCACTCAGTGCAGGAAGTGTTGAACTAATTTGTCAGTCTTTAAAAATAACACCAAACTCGCAATATTACTCTCCGTGCCATTCGCCGCATATTCGTAATTACAATTAACTAAACAATTACCAATAGCAACTGTACCATAAACGGACGCAACGAAGAAAATTACATTATGCAGTGGTATAAGAATTTTCTGACTTAATTACTTCCTTCAACGTGTGCAATTTAGCTACAATTTCTACACATCTTCCTTGTTTTTACTTGAATTATGTACCGAACAAATTAACTGATTTTTAGGGTACTAGTAACACATTCCATGAATTAATTTTATTTTTCATCATATATATTTAAAACATTGAATCCTCTACACTCCTATATTTTATTTACTCTCATATAGTAAAGACCAGCAATTGTTGCAATCTTGCAATAGTAAGAAGGTATTGCTTGGGATAACGGTCTTTCTAGAACTTCGACAGAAAATATTTACGCGCTACAATATGTCGCAAAAACGTCATTACCATTCTAGAATTATTCAATGTTACTCACGATAGTCTCCGCTACTCATTCTCTGAATCGACGTATGAGGTGTAGGTGTATGATGTATACAATATAAGAATCTGCACCACTCCACTTTATATAAATTCAGAAATATCTATGCTCTGCACACAATAGACAAATATTACGGTGACTTAAGATTTTTCCTTGTAGAGATAAGTTCCGCCGTTAACAACAGAATTCAAACTAAAACATGTTTTTCTATATGACTCAATTCAATTTCAACACAGGTAACCCTTATAATTCAGATTTGCAACAAGTCACCCGCTGTTATTTTCAATCCTTCTCACAGTAGTTTACTTAACATTTTTTTATATCTTTCCTTTCTCACAGAGGTTAAAAATTACTAATACCACACGCCTTTGGAAATGAAACCGATGAATGATAACAATATTGGGCAATGCTTGAGCCAATATACACTATTACACTTTATCATATTCAACATATAATATTCCAACATAATGTTCTTTTGCTCGTTTAAAAAACTTTTGCTGGTACGCGTGTAAATGCAACTTGCTTAACAAAAATTGTGCGAGAACGTCATATGGGAGCATCGATTCACTTGCATATCACACACAATTTCCATGGCTCAGTCGATCAATGAAACGGTTACACGCGAATACGTCCAAAAGAATTGCCCAACTAATGATCCGCAGATTGTCGTTGGTCACGACCGGTTGTCGCTCGATATCAGCTGAGCGAACATTAAAACCGAACACGTTCACCATATACCCTGAAGGTCTTTCATTATCGTCGCCAGAGCCAGGGCGCTAATAAAAGAGTTTGATAGAATTACGAAGCAAAAATGGATCAGCGTCATTTGTCCGTTGCGCTGGCGTCGAAAATGTTCGCGCGTCGTAGGAGTAAAAAAGCGAACCTGCGCAGAGGCAAAAGGTGTACGTCGGACAAAAAACGAACGTACGGAATCCTAGAATTAATAATGTCCTGTCATTACGGTTGAGAAAGGAGTGGGACGAAAGGGAAGGCAGGGAAACGAACGTTTCGGTGTTAAAAACGTTTGCAGTGTGTTATTATATATATCGAATGGGGGAGATCCGATAAAATTACACGAACGACTGGCGCCGGTACAGTGGGATTAGATTCGTTAAGCGGATAAAAATCGCGTAGGAAAAGAGAGCAAATTGACGGAGATCCGGTAATTTATGTCGCGCTATCGGCGAGTGCATGAGATATGGCCTCAAGATAACATTTTAAGCGCGCCAATATTCAATGACAATAAGCGCCGGGCTGACAATAAAATTTCGCGCTAACCATGTGATCGACGACTCCGGGTTTGCGATTTGTCAGTGATATTGAAACGTCCCGATGCTCAACGTTAGGCAAATAGGCTGATGCGGAATTTTCGTTTGTGAAACGGATTTTCCCGGCTATTTTCTCTCTCTCTTTCTCGCAAATCGTATTTTTCCCTGCGAATGAATCCCTTTATTTATATTTATTATGACTAATTTGATAAATAATTTGAAGGAAAGTGTGGGATAATTATTGTGACAGTTGTGCACGGCATTTATAACGCATGATACGGTCGAGTACACGGAAATTTATTAATTGTTTCGGACGTAGCAAGAAAATGGAAATTTAATGGTTTCAGGCTCGGCACACGTTTCCGCGACGTACTTGATTGAGTATCACACTAATAACGTTTTATTGAGATGAAATTTATCTACGGTGACGCATAAAAATACGGTCGTTTATGTCATTGGCAATATCAGCCTTTAATATTAAAGGAAAAGATGTTAACTAATAAAATAAAAGTTTGACAAATTACATATAAGATGCAAAGCAATTTTACGGGACTAAAGCGTTACAGGGAATGGAGTAATATTAATAAATAAAACATAAAAGCTTCGAAAGACCATAAATCGCTTCGTTGGCAACGTATATCGCTATCCTGTGGAAAAGTAAAAATACACCACGGACCACTGTGAAAAAGGCAATAAAGCAACACGATAATTACAGAACGTAGACGAGCATAGAGACGTATCGTTTGCCTCGAAACGGGCGGGTGTTAAACAGGCAAACAATTTATCGGCTTGCCGAGGTATCGACGATACACACGCTTGAACCACCACTACCACCACTGACCCAGGAATCATTCCCAATATACATATATACGTACACAGAGATATACTTGCAAACGTATATACATATATGTTCACACACACAGCCATATGTATATATATATATTATACATATATCGATACCCTGCGGCAACGGAAGTGCACGCTCGAACTTCCGGAAACGTCGTTAATTCCGTTGGGATTTGACTACAGTCGTTGAGCTTCCCTTTCTCCACCCCTTCTACCATCCCCTTCCCCGGCAGCCCATTCCCCTGCCATCCCCTATTTCTCCCGCCAGTGTCGGAGTCGAGTGTGCCGAAGGTAAAACGGCGCTAACAATGAAGCCGAAAATTGCCGGGGAAAAAAGTTCGCGACGAGAGATATCGTCGGGCAAAGTGCATTTTGTGATACTGCCTTGCCGCCGGGTTTGTGGCCTAAATTTTGTTTGCACCGACGGATAAAAAATAAAAGGGGAGGAGGAAAATGCCACACAAAATCAGATCCTAGGACGGGAGCGCGATTTTTCACGCGCGCTTTATATTATGCGATTGCAAGGATGCGGACGGGGAGGAAATTGCGCTGTGTAATATTTCGCCCGCATGACGATGGCACGAAAAAATCTGAAAAAATGTGCATCAAACTTTTACCCGTAACGGTCGGTGTATAGTCTTTGCGAAAAGTTCAGAGGTATCGTTATTATGGCAGAGTGTCTAAGATATAAGGTTGTGACAGTAGCAAATATTATTCTCCTACTACTGCTTATGCTTAAAATAAGTAAAACGAATGCTAAGAACCTTCTTGCTTAATAATTTCCTTTTTCCTCTGTTTCGTCGAAAAAATCACAATTACGTAATGTAAAGTATAATATTTAAGCGAAAAATTTAGCATAGCTAGAATTATTCATACAATTTTACAATTCATATGCAAGTGCACGCAACATGTTTGTAACACGTAGCGCATGATGCGGTATAATATAATGCGTTATTCATTAAATTTGTTTGAAAGCTTCAGTCTTCCAACTACATTTTTGAATTCACATTTCCAATACTTTTATTCTTTTTTCCGTCGTGTGTTTCGCAGATAAATGAACCTTAATATTTCGTAGTCGCGGTGGTTGTATTGCTTCAAACAAATTGATTGCACCGTTTCTTCCATTGAAAGTCCCCATAATTTGTCGTCCATTCCCCAGTTTCGCCATCTTCGCTCACATTCCATCTTTCGCTCGATCCTTCGTGACATTTCCAATGTTCATCCCGGAATTTCGGAATTGCGGGGTCATAATGGACGTATACATTTGTGATCGGCGTCACTGAGGATTGATGCTAAAGACAATTAGTAAATCATCCGCCTATGCAGGCTTGATGTCTACCCGGCTGAGAATCAACGTAAACCCGAAAATCATAGGACTAAGCCATTGTATACTACGTTAGAAGTGGCATGTTATGCTCTCATGGCACAACAGAAACAAGATGTGATCGGCCAACAGTGATATGAGTGAAATAAGAGAAACGAGATTTTCGTAAAATGAAGCGGACGTGAAAATTGCTCCCTCATATTTGGCGAAATCCTTTACTGCGTTAGTAAAATGTATGTGGTTTGCTGCTAAAATAGACTGAGCGCTTTTATCCACATAGTTTAACGTACAATTCCAATAAATATATATATTATATATGTGTAAGCCACACGAAACGTTTGCTTTCGCCAGTAAAGAATCAAACAATTCTTTCGCATTCACACTGTGAATACATTAACGCGTTACATAGAGTGTGGTATAACGTAAATTAAGGTAACTAATGTACCCAGATATCGCAAATACGAAGAGTGGATTAAGAACTTTATTCCAGATATAATTGTATTAATCCCACGAAAATACCAGCTTTGTGGCTTTTTATTGTACAGTGGGGCAGAGTTTTATATTTCATTTACGGTTCAGTTAGTCCACTTTTTATTTTATAAATTCTGTGTACCCTTCCTTGAATATTACTTACTTATTTCGGTTTTTCAGTTCAGCTGTATAAATTTTCGTCTATTCCATTATTTGTTGCTTTCTTACTAACGCTAAAGTGCAACGCTCACAGAAAGTACGTCTGATGGCGGTCTAAAGAATTTAGCCCCTGCTAACGGATTTCATAAACGATTCAAAGTGCAGCATATCACTGATCCTCGAATTTAGGAGCTCTCTGCAGTAAACCTCTGGTCGCTCGAGCTTCGGACTACGACCTCAGTCGATTATCACGATATGCTGCGCTTTTAGATTTCGGATAAACGCAATAAGTTGGAAATACTGGACATACAATTTTTGCACGGTCACCCAGCTTCCGTCAATATTATTTAGGTCACGATCCTTTGAAACCACAAACAAACTGAGATATAATTACAGCTATTTCAAACGAATTGTAACTTTGGTATATATTCGACAAATTTGAGTAAAACAGAGAATAATGAAAATACGAGAATAAATAAAGTAAAACTGACGTGATAGGAAATCCTCAACATTGATCAACTTTGTATATTCACCTGCGATTTATTAATACTTCTACTTAAATTCCAATTCAATTTCTAGTAATGCCTCAGTAACGTGCGTCAAGTAGATTTTCTTAGTTTCCAATCATTAACTTTTTGTCCAAACCTTAATCTTCATCCTTAACTATATTCACGGAGGTAACTGTTCTTCAATCCGGAACGTACGGATTTACGAGACCTATTCGAGATCCTGATTTACGATCATAGACTTGATAGATAATCGAACTCTGTGAGAGCTTCGTTAACTTCAGTCTTGATTAACCCCCCCTCCCTCCCAGGTACGTCGCGAACAAAATCAATGAAGAGTACATAGTCTCAGGACAAGCCATTACCGAAAGAAAAAGCCTTAAATTACTGGGCACTCACGAAACTGAGGCACTCAAGACGTAAGTTACATGCCGACGTTCGGTTAGAGCTCGGCAACCGACTCGGCAATTTGCCAAACTCATAACCCAAAGGGTCCCGATTTTCGAGTCTCCGAACCTGGAAGGACGGAAAACTGGATTCCGATCTCTACAAGGGAGCAATCGACTGAGCTCAACAATTCGCTCTGTCCCGACAGAAAAGGAAGACGACTCAGATTTCTTCAAGAAAACTGGGCTGGATCTAGCGACATTTACACGTGAACGATACAGGCTACCCGTTGAATTCTTAAAAAATGGCGAATGGGAGAAAGCCAATGTAGAATACGTAGAATCTTAAAAGTTGTTCCGACGTCTTTCGAGTTGGCTTCTGCACTGAAACCGGAAAGTAATAAGTTTTGCTGATAGAAAATATTTTGGTTTGATAACAATCATCTTAATCGCTTCATGCTGCACTTTGTTAATCATTATTACATTAAGGAAGCAGGGAACGGCCGGAAATATCATGAAGTGTGGAGCCTTTAATGGAAATTCTACATTGGTCTCCTCTCTATTATTTAGAACTCTATTATGCCCCTGGTCGTACATTGCTACAAACAATTAACAATCTTTACACTCCATAATTGTCACGTAGCACAGTTGGCCGCCGGTAGCATCTTCAACTAAGATCGGACCATTTATCTCTCCTAATTTTCCGCACCTCGTTCGATGTAATCGATTAATCCGCTTAGGCGAGATCGCGCAAAACTCTGGTTTATGAAGCGACGGATAATTGTAATTTCTGTGGCCACCCCGTTTCTCCGTCCACCTCGTCTCTGATTTGCCCCCCACCCCTCCCCCTGCCGTCCGTCTTTCCTTCAAGTGGGAAATTGACTTTCGAGCTGCCGACAAAAGGGGCGCTCGATTGGCCGACAAAATTGCTCGATAAATAAATTGCCATGAAAATTGTTGGGCATTATCGATCTTCGAGCAATTCCCGTCGACGGGGCGCTCGCCGGATGGATTTTTCAGGAAGTCGGTCGGAAAATTTCCGCGGAAATGGATTCCCTTTGAAAAACGGCCTTGATTGACTTAATCGGCGCGTTCCTTTAATTTTCTCGATTTGCCCGTTCGGACTGAAACGCTGGGCTTCCAACGGCAACGCTGAAGCATCGTTTGCTCACGGGAAGCATCTTACGACATCGGATGTCGCTGGTTCAACGTAGACAGAGGGTAACCCGCATTATTGGACCAGGACCAGGGAACGACCCTTGCATCGGGACACATTTTGCTCCGTTCAAACCAAAAATCGAAAATTGCACGAATCCACGAGCTGGACGTATCCTGTTACCTCCGTACGTGTTGTCGACCTCCTTGCTGCTTCATATTGTTTGAAACAAACAAAGTTAGAAAAGTATTTTTTTACAGTTTTATTCCATTATTGACCTGCTATAATTTGTTCTTGTAAAAACTGTACGCAATCATAACGAACCCTGTTTCATGTTTGGTTGGTCGTATTTTACTATTTTGAGTGTTGTATACATATCCTACCGACTGTATATACATTTTTCGGTATTTCTTTAATCATCATTACTGTCTTGTAATTGGATTAGATTCAACATCAACGGAAAGATCACGTTTGCTTCAGGGTACCACATATTCCTTCATCTAAACCGAAAATCTCGAATTGAGAGCCTGAAGTAATCCTGCTACTTTCATGCGTATTGCAAGCTTTTCGGTGCATGGAGTTCTTTGATGCCACCGAAATCGCATGGACCGTAGAATTGTATTTTTCTCTAACATATTATATTTAAGAAAATGTTTTTTAGGGATTATTCTCAAACAGTCAGTGTTCTTCCAGCCACAAATAGTGTGTTAAAGAGCACAGTGAATTGTAATTCCCTTCTCTTGCTTTAACTAACAATGACTTTTCAATATGTGAAAGGTCCAATTTTATGATTGCCAGCATTACTTTAATTACTTCCGTTAACTCGGAACTAACGATATAAGGTCAGACCTAGAATGGCGTTTACTTCAGAACACCTTCAGCTCTCCTTACATTCTTAAGTTTAGAATATACTGCAGGACGAATATTTTCACCGGAAGTACTTCGGCTATTCGCGTAAGATCGTATCTGGAAAATTTCAAAGTGATTGCGACCGAAAGCTCATGACCTGAATTTCAATTGGCCTGGCAGAACCACCGAAGCTGCAAGAAACATTTACACCGAACTTAGGAAATTCCGTCTCAATGGTTTACCTACCGACTCCTTACTGTACTTGAGAAATGCCGTACAAGAAGATAGTTTCAAATAAATACACCGTTAACTACCTGAGAGATAGTAAGTAATTGTAAGACTTATTATTTCAACACAATTAAGCAATTATATGCACGCAAAGTTATCCAAACGGTAGATAGAACAATTCTGCAACTGTGTGCTGCATTCAATTTTGTCACTGTACAATATTTATTTTTATAATTTCCTGGAACTGCATATACTGTCCAAAATGTTCTCGTTTTAAATTACCATTATAAACAAACGTGTATTATAGAATTGGAAAGCTTGTGATTTGTTAAAAATATTATCAAAAATTTAATTACTGTATAAACGTACGCATAAAAACTCGAAAAATTATATTCAGGGTAGTTTAATGTGGTTAATTGAATTGTCCGAAGTATAAAGTCTGTTTTAAAGGTTTGCTGCTAAATGGGTGTTTCTATTTCCTCTCTCCGTGATCATATTCATTTCTAATGTTCCCGAAATACTGCTCTGAAGCCATATGCTGCGCATAGTATTTGAACACTGAGAGAAAGTTTTACGACGAAGAGAGCAAAGCCGGCTGAGTATGAGCACGTTGTCAGACGGTTGTTAAAGCGTTCGTTCTTCATCGTAGAAAACGACGATTAAATTTTATCACCGTTATTATTACGACTGCATTGCTGAATCCACTAAATGTACTTCAGAATGTCCCCGTTTATTCTTGTCAATAAAGTACACCATTCTTTCCTAACAGGCTTAAATGTAAGACGTAAAAAATTCAAAACATATTTTTGAACATTTATAAATGTATATGTTCAAAGGTGATGACGTCGTTTTAGTGTTCGCATAGTTGTTATTTTCGTGATTCATTCTATTGTTGCATATTTATTAGAAATTAATTACAAAGTTTCTATCCTTATCTTCAGTTTTTTTGTGTCGCTGAGTTAATTTTGAGCCACCTTAACTAGCGTAGTTTCCACACAGTCGAAAACATTCACTTTCCCACCATTTTACTTATGATGTATTTGCCACACGGTATATACGAGTTATTTCGAGGAACAATTATTTTATTGCTGGTCAAATTAACACATCAACATGGGTGTAAGCACTCAGCAATACGCCTAACAATTGTGTTAATTGAGAAAAGGGGCAATTTACAACCTCTATTGATACGGGAAAGGATAAAGTATCTGGTCACCGTTGAAAACTGAAAGTTCAACGTACAGAATCCATCCCTACATTAAATCTTATTCCCCAGGCATGACTTTAGAGGGAAAAATGAAATGCCAAACAACATTTATTATACCGCACCGGATATAAAATACGAACGCGACGAAGTTTGCGGTACATAATAAATGCCTTTCCTCTCTCCAGCTTCGGTTTTTTCCCCACTTCCGACCTCTCTCCACCCCGTCATTTCCTTCGGCTTTTCCCCGTCGATGCCGAGGCGTTAGACCACTAAGTTCGAAGAGCGAGAAGCGACCGGCGCAGCAAGAGACAAAAAAAAAGAAGTGCGGAGAAAAAAAGGAGAAGGGAGAAATAAGCAAGTGCCCAGCGGGAACAAGGTCGGAACTCTCCTCCTCTTCCAGGCAAAGGAGGACGGTTCTGGCTAATGTCAAGATAAATGTGATTTTCTCGGGCAAGCGGAACGGCGCGGGCTACCAGAAGGGAGTAGTAAAAGACTGTGGGCAGGGGCTGAAAGGGATGGTACGCGGGAAGGGATGTGGTCTGTCTCCAGACTGGAAAGCCCGAAAAGGAAGAGGATGTAGAATAAAGCAAAAGACACCGAGAGAGCGAAGGGGCGTACGAGTGTAAGAGAGAGACGACGAGAGAGGCAGAGCACGACAGAACTACAAGGGGAGAATGTAGGAGAAAAATATTGTTTGTTGCGAAAACTGGGGCGCACATCCTGTGACGGAGCCTGAGCATGGCAAAAGGAGATGGAGGACGATTCCTGCAAGAGGTAAGAGGACAAGAGAGAGACAACTTTTGTGGAAAACGGTGGTGTGAAGGAACAAAAAGGATCTTCGGGCGGACGCTCGCTTGCCAAAATCGGCGTTGAGCGACTGAAATTACGCGACGTCGAAGGTTTTCCCAGGATAATCGGGCCTAGGTCGGGTCACGACTTCATGAATGTAAATTCGTATACGGTTAGCCCGCGGGTCCCGCTGCCTTTTCGGCAAAAGGAACGGAAGAGTGTGAGTTTATCGTAACGAGCTTCGTTCGTACGTGCTACACTTTGCAGTTAATGCCAGCGAATTTTCTTCGGTGGACTGAATACGCCAGGTAAAAGTGCTCTTCGTAGCGTTATAAGAACCTGTTCATTGTTGTCGGCTATGCCACAAAACTCGTACGCGCCTGTAATACTTTGTATAGTTACGATTCCTTAAAGGAAGTTTGGCACGTAGTGCTAAGAACCTTAAGCAATAAAAGTATACTGTTATAACGATCCTGAATGCGTCTGTTTGCGATGGTATGGGTGTAGTGGAAACGTTTAAGGAAGATTACTTTGAATGGGTTCGTGTATTAAGTATAAAGAAGAATGCTTCTTTTCTTGTAATATGCATTCTTAGGTTCTTTATAAAGTATTTACGTTGCCTCCTTCTCGGAGTACATTATTTCAAGTACGGCCGATTATAAGATTGCTTAATAACCCAACCTCTCTGTCTCTCCCTCTCTGCCCCCCCCCCCTCCTCTCTAACTGACACTTCGTAACTTCAACATCGGTGGCTATCGATCGAAGCTAATTAATTCCCTGTTAAACGCGCGGCTTTAATAACGCTTATCGGGCAAACATTATGCGGCAAATCGATCACGATTGTTTCGGCCAATTCACGCTGTTGCCAACCGCGATTGCGGTACCCAACGTCGGCAACATGAATCGAGATTGAATGAGCGTAACGCAGCGTGCGGTCATATTTTATTCCACGATCATCCTTATAATTGGCCCATCATGAAAATCATGAGAGCCGTTTATTAAATATTAACGATGTCACATGCCTCATTAAACGTGACTGTATAGAACAAAAGACTAAAATACTGTATTCGGTAAAACTATACTTGACCTTGTAACTTACCTAACATAACTTCTTACTCAAAACCGTGAACAAGTCACAACCGTCGTCAATTCTTATGAAACTTTTCGCAGTTAATCGTTCGCAAGTAACTTATCTGACAAGAGGCGCGTCGAAAGTTTCGTCTCTGGCAGTGGCAAGTACGAAATGGTCAAGCAAACCAAACAAGAGGAGTCAGAGCGCGATGAGAGATGACGAGCAGCCTAGAAGAACAGGAATGCGTCGCTAGCGACAGTGGCTCATTGTCACTGTCAGATTTGGTACGAGACGAACAAAGACAGGCCGCGAAGTAGTCGCTCTCGGCTCGTTATACCCGAGACGGATTCAATGCATCGGGACAAGGCACGATGAAACGAGGAGGTTTAACCGACGTCAGTTGAATCGTGTCGGGACCATCCGTCTTCTCTCGGACGTGTGTCCGCCCCGTAACGAACGAGATACGAACGGGCTACGACCAAGATACCAAGCCAAGAACCCTCAGCGGCGACTTCCATCGACGCTCCTTTCCCCTCCTTTTCCACAGCTTCTTTTATAATATTGCCTCCGCCCTCTCCTCCTTGCGCCGCTCAATCATTTTCTTCAACTTTTCATAATTGCGTTTCCGCGCTTAGTCCACTCGTCATGTCTCTGTATTTCTTTAGGATATCAATCAAAATTAATGGGAGTGAAGGACGCGGGCGTTTCAGCGCTGGGAAGAGAACGTCTGCTCGAACGGATGAATTTGTCGAATTGATTCGTTATTGGTTTTGGTCTGCTAGGAAACTGGATAAAATTGGGGGTGGACTTTTTGCGGGGCAGCGTTACGTTTGCGAAGCAGCACGGAACCTACTGTTTCGGGGCGGTCAGTATGTTTTCCAATGCCGGTATGTTATGTGCCACACCGTTTTTTTCCTATCGTTAACCAACGTTTCTATTTGATTCAATGGTTACGTTATTCGATGATGCCAAAATCGGGTAACGAATCTCAGCTTCTGTCCGATTCTTTATGACTCAAGTCTTTAAACGATTGTTGCTTGCTTAAAAAGACTCAGTAATCTATTTATCAAAAGACATCAGCAAAAAGCAAAATCGCTGTTGCGAGAGAGTACCGCACAATGATACATCTTTTTTACGATACTCTTCTCTTCCTACTGTTCCAATACAAAATAACATCCACCGAACGAGGACGATAATACCAGAGTCGTCATCCGACTTATTCAGCGATAAACGCGAAACAATTTTTTTGTGATCTCGCGGACTTTTGTGAGCTCTGCCGAACAATTCTTGCAGCACTCTCAATCGACGAACGAAAAGCCGTAACTTCTACCGAGCTCCGAAACAAATCATGCCGCGAAGACCCTCGTCGGTGGCGGATAATCTGCTGAATCGGACGTAACGTATCGCTCCTGAAATTTCGGGCGACTTCGACACTTTTCGCACGCGCACCAGTTATCGACAAGTGCCCACCGTAATTTGCACCCACACCGTCGCGACCCTATTTGCCGGGGCGCACAATGGACGCACAACTCCTGCTCTGTTTACCTCCGTCGGATTTTTAAATTCGGCCGTGTCAACTGGGCGAGAACGACCATCTAACCGAATAACCGAACGTCGCTGCACAATGAGCGGGATGCGAAGATCGATTAATAGCCTGGAAAGGAAATGGGTCAGAGAGTCGTGCGAGAGCAGAGGACACGAAAGAAGGACAACAAAGAAGAAGAAGATGGGGTAGGAGGAGATGGAAAGGAAAAAGAGTAGAGTGGATCGTTTCGTTCCAGCGAATTGTTTCGGCCATCCTCCCCGCTTTTCGTCCCGTAATTACTTCGCCTTTTTGTTCGTCATTCATATCGCGCGTTCATTAAAAATTTCTCAGTGGGGATGCACTGCGGGGGTCGTTCGGGCTGGCCGGATGTGTTGTCCATAAACGGGAGAACCACCGAAATGCCGCAGAGTCGGTGCCAACTCGCCCTCAAGGGACAACCTTGTGAAACCTTTTGCCGAACTGTTTTCCTCTGCTTTCTCCTATTTTCTCCCACCTCCCCTTTCTATCACTATTTATCTATCTATTTCATCCCCTGTTTCCAATCCGTATTTACGCGACAACCGTGAAAACCGTCAACCGTGTTAACAAAGTAGGTAGCAATTTGCGGGCGGAAAATTTTAAATGTAAGATTAAAAGCTGGAGCAAATATACAAGAAGCTATGAGAGCAGAGGTAAATATGAGAATGTCGAGTCAGAGTAAGAGTAAAGAGAAAAATAAACTAATATGAGTTTGTATAAAGAATTTTAGAAAATGTAGTGCAAATTCTTTGAAGATAATTAACTGTGTTAGCATGCTGCGGGAAAATGTCTGGTTTCCGGATACTGTGATTGGTTTTTAACTCATTCAACACAAATTGTAAAACAGTTAGGTATTAAACATGCAGCAACGATATTACTGAACGGTTCTTGGCCAATCTCGAATGGATTATTAAAAAATTAAGTGCTTGTTCATTAATCAGAAGCGCAGATCTGTTAATCGTCTTCTAAAGGATTATATTAAACAATATTATTTTAGTGATTTTATTATTAACTTATCTCACAACGTACATATGTACAATAAAATGAGGTGACTAACTCATTGATATATATGATATATATTGATATGATCCTAGAAACGTGGAAACCTTTCTTTTATGACGAAAACACAATTAATGGCCCACAAAATTTACGCAGCGAAAGTAGTGGATACATGCTTGTTACACATGTATGTATGCCTGTATGTGTACTTTGTGTGAAGTATTCATGGTAATGGCGCAATGCCCCTTTCAATATCCGTATAATTGCACTTCGATCAGTCACTAGCTCGTTTTCTCTCCGCAGCAACCTTCTATCGTGAACGTTTTCCCGTTTTCGTTTTTCAGTTTCTTCCACGTTCTCTGTCACAATCCGTCTTTTCTGTCGAAATCAGTAGAACCTTGAAGCAGCTATCCGACGTCCTCGCTCCGACAAAGTGATATAAAACGGGAATTCAATTAGTCAATTTGTCACTCCTTACTTTCGCGCTCTTTCGTCAGATGAAATGGTTCTGTGTATCGTAAAATCCAATATTCAACAGCAAAGGGGATAAAATCGATTGTAACTGTCAAAGTGAGGATCGCGCGAATTAATCTGTTCTATCTGCAGCGAATACAATTAATTTCATCGTAATATTAAATGTATACTTTGGCCTACCACCAATTTGTTTTCATTTAAAAAAAAATAACCGTTTTCTTAACTTATCCATTCAATAGTACTAATTTCAACATGCGTGTTTGTAAATGCAGTTGAAAAACGTAAACAATTGCAATTATCAAGTGCATTGCAGAGTAACAAAATAAATCTAGCGCAATGTTTAACAAAATTATGACAACGATTGTTAAATGCATAAAAACAAGTTCTGTTTGTACAGAATATGTTATACATTAGGACATGTACGACCTTAACAAGTACTTATTGTTAGTGAAAACGCTACGCCTACCTGCGTACAAACAGATGAAGCTTTCAGTGCAGCTTTTGTCTCAAACAGAAAGCGGTTTTAAAGAAATTTACTTCTCGTTCGCATTTACCTTGCTTGCGCAAACCATTATATCTCTTAGTAATATTCGCAGCCATTTTCTTTCAGGCAGTTTTCCCTGCGTCTAGCTCAGTTATGATTAACAAGCAACATATTTCTGATCTCATGCCAGTTCCGAGTCCTCGATCGCTTCGTAAGCTCGTCCCGAGAGAGTTGGGTTGGGGGGAGCAGCAAGTGAATTACACTGCGAATGCTAATTGGCTCGAGTACGGAAACGATTCCGGGGCGCTGCCTACAGCCTGGATTCCGAACAATTGTACCCAGACATCAGATGGATTAGCTCGCCTCTATTTTCATATCTTTTAACAAAACTTATGCTGGAAAAATGTTAACTGGAACGTGGAACAAAACTGCGTAATTTTCTCTTAACTTTTATCCATAAAAAAGGATATCAGATATTATGTTCGTAATTAATGTAAATTGGAAACTTTATACTGTGCAGAATACCGATGCAACTATCTCGGATAACAGTTTCCCAGAATAGCCAACTAATTCTAAAAGTGTTTTGGTTTATTTAGTTTATAACGACGTAAAGGGAATATTCTGTGTAAACACTTTTCCCGAGCAAGAACTGTCTGGGAAAAGTTAGTAATATTTAGGGCTTACATTTTTGTTATTTGAATATTTTTTCTGTGAAAATACTATTAACCAGCGTAGAACTACCGTGAATGTATACATTTCTACTGGAGGTTAAATATTATCTTTTATCTAATCACATTGTCGGTGAGTTTCGTCACGAATAAAGTTACGGTGGCGATAAAGTCATTTGACCGAAGCGTAGAATATTTTTCGGCACTGTTTTTCGTTTGTCACGCCGAATGGTCCATTGCTGCAGGTGAAAAAAAAAATTGTTTTTTCAAAAACTCCATGTCCCATTTGGCACGGTGGAACAATTAGATCGTTGAATGCGCAGCAGTGGTATCGATTTCTCTCGAGCGCTTTTATGAACGGTACTAATTTACGACGCAAGTGGTACCCGAGATCAAAAATGATTTTCCTTTTTTTGTCCCCTGGAACGGTTCTATGCCGCAATTCAGGATTTCTGCGGTGTTTTTTTTTCGACCGTTCATCAAATTTCGTAATTTTCGGTGGGAAATCATGCGTGGAAAGTATTTGAAAAATGTTCATATTAAGCATGATATGAAAATGAGAGTAATGAGTATGAGAGGAATAATAGAGGATTTTCGTTAACAGTTATACATCGGGCATTACGCGCAATCTTCGAATTTTTCATTAAGAAAAGCATTGTCAACGTATTCTTGCATACGTAAATTGTAACATAATAAAAACAAAAAAACTAAAAAAAAATGGTATGCGAATTAAATGAAAGAACGGAATTCTTTTCATCCTTGCTTTAAGAAAACTAGTAGGAATATTTGGAATAAAGATAACGAGCTATCTTCTTTAATTATCTCCAGGTCCTTTTATAGGCATTAAATATTATTACATATTAAACACCGAAAGCCATAAAACTTTACATAAAAACGTCTTTTTCTGTACCATCGTTGATTATAAAGATAGCAATAACGACTGCTAACTTCGACATCTCTCAGTCTTTTATTTCCAAACTCTATTCATCAAAAAAATATTTTCTCCGAAAGATAGGAAATTTTAATCAATTTCACGTCAGACACTCCTCAACTACATTCTTGTTAGCCAATTAGGGCCAGCGAAGAATAAGAGAATTTGAATATTTCGCGGATGTAGATATGTAAAGACATATTCTTCATGTTATCAGATATAATAAAACAATATATTTCATATTTTACAGAACCTCAGCGGTACGGATTATTTGGTAAACATATTACTGTAATGTATCTCGGTTAAACCAGGAACGTGTTGTAAGCCTAATGATTCGTAAGAGAAAATTAATGGGAAAAGTCGGAATAGATCGAGGGAGAAAGAGTGCGATCAAGAGGCAAACGGTACGCTTGGCGAGTATAGTCAACCCTCTTTCACGTTGTCGCGCTAATAGCCCTGTCATCCGTTGTTCTCTTTCTTCTCCACCCGAGTGACACATGCACGTTCAATTCTTTCTTCCTTTTTTCCCTTCCTATGGATACGCTGAGTGCTACAACTTATAAGCCAACAAATTTGATGTCACCTCAAAGTGAAGGCAATCAAAAATTTCAATCCTGAAGAAAATTCTGTTTTCGCAGAGTAACACGAGGCGTAGAATATTTTAATCTTATTTTGTTCAATTGCCATTGAATTCTGTCATAGGTAATACCATTAATTGGAATTACTTAACTGACTAGGAATAAAGAGACAATGTACACTGTCAGACAATACAAAGTGTAACATAACGTCTTATCTCTGCGTATTTTTATTCTTATCCATTAAAAAATATTTTTCTACAATGAACTAGAATAAAATCACTGTATTAAACAATGTCTTTGTATATCGCCCAGAGGTTTATGTACAAATTCTGTGACGTAAAACGAGTCTCCTTTCATAGCTGAACATTCTCAATCACCTCAGGTAGTTTAGCGCGAAACTACAACG
Organism: Anoplius nigerrimus; assembly: GCA_914767735.1. NCBI lineage: Eukaryota > Metazoa > Arthropoda > Insecta > Hymenoptera > Pompilidae > Anoplius > Anoplius nigerrimus. Next base: position 5,652,349 of record OU612079.1, on the reverse strand, counting down.
GCTCTCTTAAAAGAACCGCGCTCCACGTTGCACATACACGTATGCACATAGCTATACTATGTACCTTCCGTCTCACTTATTCTCTTCTATTCTATTCTGTTCATCGGTTAACTCGACTTACCCTCTCTATGTGACCGCCGCTAACGACCTCCGGCGTGTTAACGCAGACGACCCTTTTTAAGCGCAGTTTGTTAACGTGGAAAGCCGAGCCGTAGCAGTACATCAGCACCATCGTTGTCGGGAAGTAGAAGCAGCAGCACGCGAGTATCCTGGAAATGGAGGCATTAAGAATGTGTGAGCGCGGGATTTCCCTTCTTCTACAGGATGAACGCGTAACCAGTGTTTCATCTCAATATCTCAGTGAGTAATCGGAATTTTAACCGAATTCTTAATGATCGTTTCGTCATTAATGAAGATATGCTAACGGCCACGTGAACCACTTATTTGCGCGCAATTATATTTTAATACTTACTGTATTCTGTGTAATACAATAAAAGATTGCGATAACAAACATTAATTTTGACACTCTAGTAAATAGATGAAAATAATAGGGTTAATAAACCAATGCAAAATTTACAAAAGTAGTAGAATATTTCACTGTTTCTGTAGATATGTACATATTATTTATGTATGTAGATATTTGCAAACATTTTACGCGCTACGTAAACAGTGTGCATAGCAGTCAAAATGTGATATATGACGTATGTCAACAATTAAATCGCGTAAGCCCTATAATCCAAGATACACGTTGAAAAAGCCGCCGAATATTTTTCGTGTGCCTCGTAGCCATCGAATGGCATTGCATAGCACACGTTACTCTTTTAATCGTTCTATCGTTTCAGATAGCGTTGAATGTGCCCTTCCCATTTCAACCGACCGTGATAAACATCGCGAAACAACCAAGCAACTCGAAGTAGGGAGAATAAGGAGAAAAAATAAATAAGGTTCGTCGAACGCGAACGGGCTCGACGCGATTAAATTATAGGCGAAAGCTAATTAGCGTCGAACATGAGCTCGCGCAGCTGGTCCCGTCATGCACGTAGGACACATAAAAAAAAAGGAAACGGAAAAAAGACCACGGCAACGTTAGCCCGTCACGAGGGAAAAAGTAAATTACGAGAGCCCCATCGAGGCCGGTCGAACGAATTCTTTTTTCCATTTCTGGCCCTGCGTCGGTCGATGCTAAAAGAGACTTTCGTCTCAGTAATTTCTTGTCGTCACAAAAGAGGGATAATCACCCGTCGCCGGAGGTTTTCTACAGTACTCTCCGTTGTCTTTGCGAGTCCCACGGCATTTATGGTCCCGTATGTGCACAGTGTTGCGCAAGTTTGCTCAAGTCTTCCACGTTTGTCGCGAATGTCATTTGAGACACGCTGGCGGATTCGCGAAAGTCGTAAACCTATTGACTTAACTTTCTAATCGTAAGAACAGGAATGATTTATATGCCTCTGCGTTATGCGAGCTCAACAAATTAATTAAAAGAATATTGTATACTGACCGAAATTTTAAACAGTTTCATTTAACGATTTGTATGGCAAGGTAATTTAATACTAATTGCATATATGTATTTCTTGCATCTTATTGATATTTATTTCAAAAACTAACTATTCGTCTTTTAATGTGCAAACTTTATACTACCATAGTCTTCACAAGAAGTGAAGGACCAAAATTATTTGCATCGGTCACTTTATTCCACCGATGAACGCTCGGACCCTGAAGTTCGTAATAACATCAAGTTCAATGTTCATTACGCCGAGATAGAAATCAAGTTTTGAAACACCAATAGCAAAGTCGAAAATCAAAAAAACATTTCTAATCCTTTCAACATTCCGATTAAGATAGCTACGTTTACTGAAGCCAAAAAGATGAATAAGTTTTAAGGTAAAGGGATAAAAGAGTAGGGCGTGCATAGGAAAAGTGCGTAGATGATAAATAAATGATGAAACTGTACTAGACAATGTAGGTGCTCGAACGCATTTGGTGCCAAGTGTGATACCTAAGAGAGGCTCTTGCGAAGAATGGGTCGCAGGCAAGGAGGCCGGACCCGTTGAAGTAGTAGCCACCCCTGGGAAGCACCAACGCACTGAATATCGCCACGCTCGCTATCCAGGTAGCTGACATCACTGCCACGCAACCCTGCCGCATGTAATACTGTGTCAACATAGACAGAAAATCATCACTCTTTCTCTCATGGTAGATCCCTGGATGAGACGACGGCGTACAACGACGAACCTCGCTCACGGACTTCACTCAATTTTTGACCATTCAATAGGGCGGATCGACTGTTATTTCCCATAGGTACGGATCTATGGACCGAGTTTCAGGCGCTGAAGAAATCTTTCGGGGAGAGTAAAAGTGTGAACGGTTGCTAAGAGTAAAGATTTTAATTATGATCGTCAATTTTGCGATGCAATTCTGTAAATCGTGGAGCGATACGCATAATGTCTGTAATTACGAATTTGATTGAAAGTACTCATCCGGCTACATCTATATGTTTAAGATAATATCTAGGTTCCCGACAATTTTTATTTCAACAAGGCAACTGTAAAGTATATGGTTGAATAAGTAATATTTTTTCGGGCTTATATTTAAATGTTCTGATGGAACACAAAAACATAAATATTTCAACTTCGCTTTCTCATTTTCGCGCCAATGGTTTAAGCACATACAATAATTTCATGTGACATAACTGGTTGCTTAGTCAAATATATCTGAATAGGCGTAATATACTCAATGTGCAAGTGATTTAAGGAAGTCGTAAGGTAAGTTTCGTCGACACGCAGAGTGGTGCATTTTATCTTGCCATTTTCGGTACACTAGCAAAAAGTTACTCCACTCAAAATTGTCAGACGATTACATAGTAGGAGTGTAGTCCTTCATGAAGTTACCTTTTCAGCAAACTTATGACGACGACCTGAAATTGCCTTGAGTAAATTCTAATTCACCCTCAGTAAATTCAGTTACAGAAGTTCTCACCTGGTCGTTAAAGAAAGCAACTTGTTCACATATTGGTGATACGCTTTTGTCAAGTTAAAAACACCACTCTTTGAATGGAAAATATATTATGAATGATCAATTGCCACTCAGAAAATTGTTAATAGCGTGCTAAACTGCGTTTTCATATTAATAAACAACATGAACACTTCTTAGAAGAAAATATTCAACCTTCATTCGAATGAATAAATCTTTACAAAGAAGAGTATTTGTGGTTGTTTTGAAGTGAGTTCATATACATGCTTTTTAATTCATAACTGGTTTTTCTCAGACCTGTATTATTTCGATATATCGAACACAGAATAATAGCCCTCCGTTGATTCGCATTTTACCCATTGAAAAAATTCAATAGAAGAAACACTCTCCTTTTCTATGGGCTCGCAGAGCACAAAAGTGGAAAAGCATTGGTTCTATATTCCATTCACTTTTAGATACAGTAATGGCGTCGGAACAGAGTTTCCAAATATAAAAGGATTACATATTGGTCATCTCGACATATGGGCACCAAAAATGATATTACAATTATTCCTCTTGAATAATGGAGCAAAATATTCGTAATCTGCAATAATCGGACGATTACACGTCGTCAGAAATTAATCAAGTCCGTTCAGCATGCAAAATAACTCACAGCGTAGTTTACAAAACAAAATACGCATTGCGGTGCATTGAGAGTGCTGTGCGTGGCAGGTTAAAATTACATGATCGTAATGGAATTTTAACGAACCGTAGTGTGGCCTATAGTGACAAACAAATTGATGTACGCCGTGAGCACGAGAAGATAAGCCTCGTAAATATTGTATTCATATGATGTCCAGATGAAGGATGCAAAAGGTGATGAAGCAAATAAACAAGAAGCAAAATTTATTTGGCTACCAGCAATGCGAATCAAAATATATTCGGAAAACAATAACTCCATCAAGTTCACATACTCGTAAATATTATTCCATGTAGGCATTATATCAAATTGGCGATCGATTTGCATATAGATTATTACTCAGGATGCACAAACTTTACGAACTAGCATACCACCATGTTTAGTAGCGAAAAACACTGCTATCTAAAACGTAGGTGTACGTAGGTATTGTATTTTTAATAAGTAATCTGTCTATTCTAATTCCTGAACAAATCTGTAATACGGAACAAAATGAATAACACATATCTGAAGGAGAAGGTTATGTTTGTTCGTATTCACGTCCACACTTTGAAATTACTTTACGACAAACCCAGTTTCAATCTAGCGGACACGAATTAAGCACTTTGAGACTTTGTACATATAGCTTCATGGCTTAAATCGTTCCCCAAATTTCAATGGGTGAAAGGAGAGATTGAAAAACAAGGAAGTTGCCGATGTAATGAGACCGGAATGAACGGGCGATGGTCTCAGATGGAGATGAGCTCGAAAAAAGACAAACAAGTCCGTCTGGCAATCGGCACGGACAAATGAACGAACTTTCGATTGGACGAAAATTACAGAATGAATCGGGGTCACGAGTCAGCGATTCATCAAACCGCCTTTTTTACATTGAAACTTTATGCCCGCCTGTACTTGTTTCTCCTTTACTCCTCTTTCGTGGCAAATTAACCTTTAAATGCGACGCGATTTCACTAAATTGAGGGTTTAGTCTAAATTTCCACTTAAAACACTTTCTGCGATTTCGTTCCGAGAAGACAAAACATCTGCGATTTCTGTTGTCTTCCGGATAAACTGAAAAGAAAAGTCACAAACTGCTGGTGAAGTATAGATTCAAAAAGTTACGTTTTGACCTTCCGATTCCTAACTATTTCCAAACTTGAAGTATCCTGGACACAATTTATAAATTTTGTTCAAAACTTCCCGAAACCGTATTAGCGTCGAATACGGGGCATATAGCACCTGCCATAACAAATTAGGTTTGAAACAATAATGCAATTCAACCTGAACAGTACCGTAATTTTAACTGCCTTTTTACTATAACTAATAACAGTGCAACACAACTTAATATTTATTTAGATAACCTAAGATTAACAATATAAACTTAAGTAATAAAATGCATTCATTTAGCAGATTCGTAAAGGCTATCTCATGTAAATCGTATTATAATCCTTCAACAAGTCATAGTTAGGAAACGTCTTAGTTCACATGCGCTAGCTATTACGTACCTACTATTGTATTTTGTCCTTCTGATTCTTATATCCCTAAACCACAGACATTTTCAAAGCAAAATTTAATGTAATACAACTTAGCCAATTTCAGGATCATAACATTGACAATTTCTACACTGTATGTTATAATGACAATCATAAAAATCGCAAATATGTAGTAGTTGTATTGCATTCTGAAATAAACGTACCTAACAAAGCACATTTAACATTAATCATTATTACTATCTTCTTCAACGCAAAACCAATCACGTCTCGACTAGACGGACTCAATCCTTTTCCATTACCACCGAATCAAGGACAAGAAATCCCGGCCCCGGATTCCTCGGAGCAGCTCAACGGAGCTAATAAGTTGAACAAGAAGTGCCTCTGCCCCAGCTAACGATGACCGCGCGAAGCGTCAGGGTCGTCTGTTAGCGTGGAGCGTTTCAAAAAATCGGGCGTGGCGAAAAAGTTCGTTCAGCGCGCATATATTCGGAGGGGGGAGACCGGCCGCGTTCGTTACACGCTGCTTCCGGCAGCGATGCCAACTCCGCGCTCTATATATACCCATTTCCACGGGACATAGATTTCTCGCTCGAGCCGTGACGATTCATTGCCACGTAGGGTGGCCGCCGCCGGTTGAAAGATACGCGCGGCAAGCTCGAGGAGAGGGCCACCTCTCCTCTCTCTTCCCCTCCTCGCTCGGCTGGCCCTCTACCCCCCCTCCCCCCCACTCCCCACCACCAACCCCTCGCGCCCACGCCACGGTGGCACTTTGCATTCTGATGCGCTTTTAAATCTCTCCCTCGGCCGGCATCCGACCAGATCCGTGTGCGACTGGCGGCGCGCGCAGCCTGAAATTCATTTGGCCACCGCGGCCGGGATCGGGTTAAATCGTGTGCTCGCCCGAACTTCGGCGAACGGGTGCAGTGTGTATGCGCGCGTTACCGGTTACGGTGGAGGGCGCGAAATCGTTATGACGTAAATTGCGAATGCCCGGGCGGCGCGCGACCGTCCGTTTGCAAATCCGACCTGGCCGCGAGGTAATTATGGCCCGCGATTTTCTTCGCCCGGCGGCCGACGGCTAGAGTGCCCCCGGTAATCGGCACTTTCTATTAAGTTCGCTTAATCGTTAAGACTCTGCCTTTAATTTCGCCCCGTATATTACCTTATAGTCCTTAACTGAACTTGGCTAGAATGCTTCGTAGGTTCAAGATATTGAGAAACAATTTTCATCGTTGCGGATCGACAAATTGTCTACGTATTTGTCGATTTCTGCAGTCTTTCAACTTATTTTTCTTTAAGTTCTCTGAAGGCCGGTAAGCCACATATTTGCTGGTACAAGTGTCTGCTTAATGTACATGGCCTAGAAAGATTGTTACCTTATTATTAAAGGTTGGGGGAGGGGGGTGGGGGCAAAAAAACGTGACAGATGTAATGGTTAACACCACCTTGATAAACTGCATACCTACTATGTAATTGTCCTAGACTCTAACTTATCGGAATATATGTTACATTTAAGTAAGTATTAAAGTTTTCACTATGAATACTCATTTAACAACACATAGATGTATAATTGTAACTAATTGTAAAATATATGGAATCCTCATATGAATACATGTAACTAGCGGTAGGTTTATTACCGACCGTTTCGTTAAGGGAATTGGTGTATAAAGACACATAAAAAAGGTGAAACAACGTTGTTTTGTGTGAATATTTTTATGGGTTGCATCGTTTGTCCCTTTATTTGTACGTATTCCAGAGACGCGTTCAATTTGTACGTTTAATTGACCCCAAAGAGTGGGACGTAGACATTTCGCCAGTGTCCGCATAACGAGCGTTTACCCACCACCTGTATTTTTCGTGAAAAATTGCCTAAGAGGAGGCTAATTGCCTGTCCTTTGATCGCTGCCAAACAGGATGCCAATTTTCCCACCGCACCGTCGCCGGCTTTCATCACGTTTGCGTTGTAGCGCTTTATTACCACCTAATTGATTGACTCTTTTTATTTACATGAAAAATAACCGATGCCAAATACGTAAATTCGCCGGTTAAGCCAAAAAAGTGGAACGCGTTACAGTAACTCAAGCAAGTCTACTGCACAAATTTACAATTGAGAAAAAGAACAAAACAATTTATCAATTTTTTTCCGTGCCATCCCATTTAACCATTTCATACTATCAGCAATGCGAGTGAGTGCTTATGTTTGTCCGCGTAAGCAATGAGAATCTCACAAAATTTTGTCCAAAAGCAAAGCAAAGAATGGTCGAAAAACAGCGACATGTAGAAGTGTAGAAAGAATCGACGTTACGTCATTCTAACTGTGTCGTTCGCATATTAAAGACGATGCAAACTCTGCCAAGCTGTTATTCCCCTTCTTATCTAACGACCTGTGTCACGTAACGGATTACAAGATTCTGCTAACATTTCTGACACATAAGGACAAAGCACGATTGAAGAGAGCGTACAGTTACATTATTGCAATAGTTTAAAAACAGTGTTCCAACGTGCACTTTTGAATACAAAATAGACAAAGCTCTACATAAATAATAAACGAAATAAATATTTTTCGCTGTAGTTAGAAAGCCAATGTTCTTAACGACTAGTCACATACATATTTCCTATTATCGCATTATCTTGACCCGTCTTCAGTGACTTTTCATTACTTCATGTGCCTCGTTTCGTGAACTTCCATCGAACCGATACTTTGCACTTCACCGCTCCAAAGTCAGATGAACGACGAAACGAAACCGAGAAAAAAACTCGTACGTTATCTTGCAAGTTTCTTGAATCAACAGCTAATAAAATAGCATTCCTATCTTCCCGTACCCAAGGCCCCCGTTTCCAGAACTCAGTTCCTCATTCGCCCGTAGAAAAGAATTTTTTCGGCAGAGGCAGTCCGTTTCTCTTTTTCCGAAGCCGGCCCTGTCCCAAGCGACGGTCCCGCGGGTGCAACCCATTCCGAAGGAAACGTATTTGAGCCGGGGTCGCGTAAAAATGAGAACGTCGACGTTTCGGCCCGCGACGGTAGAAAAAAAGAAGCCCGGCCGCGCGCGACGTAGAGGCAGGAGAAGAAGAGGAGAAAGAAAGAGAGGTAGAGAAAGAGACAGAGAGACAAAGAAGGGTAAAAAAAGGGGGAGATTCCCGATTCGCACGAAAGAGCAAGCGGGGCCCGGCTTAAAAGGAGGAAAAATAGTCATGAAATCGATTCGCGTCCGCATCTGCTTGTACGCAGGTCTCGCATCACCTCTAGGTCGATGGTTTTTCACCTCGAAAAGGTGGAGGAGCATTTATGACGCGTGGAAGGCAGAGGGGGTCGGATAAGGGGGTGAGGATGGGAAGAGAGCTCTTCCACGCGTATTACCGAACGAATGGCCCGACGCGCAAACGGCAGCGCCATTGTTGCCCGTTGAATGCACGCCTCGTTATTCAAAACGATTTCATAATAAACTGACGCACACCTGTACGGGCAGCCGTATGTCAGGGACTTGCCATTCGCCCCTGCTCACCCCTGCCGGGAGGCCGATCCCGCCGGAGTCCTACGTGGCTGCGTACGATCAAGTGGATTGCACGTTTATACGGTCAGACGTTCGTGGAGGACGCTGACGCGACTCATTTTTACTACTGTCGGGTAACGAGCGATTGGGATTGTGGATTACGGGGGCAAAGATGGTTTTCGATCAATGTGTCCCTCTTGAATCTTTTCTGTCTGAAACTTTCTTTTTTCTGTTTATGCTCTAGGCAAAGGTTGAGGACGAGCTCATTAATTAGTGTCGATCATTAAACAGTTATATCTGCGCGGAAAAGTTTAATTCTTTGTAAAGAACTCACAGAACGGTTCAGTTTGATGGATCCGTGATAGAGCACACGGAGCATTTCACCGTTTTTGGATTACACGCTCGTTTCAGGCTATTTTCTTTATTGTTACGACAATGTATGTTCAACTGCTGCTGGTTGTATAAATCGAATCGTTTACTCGTAAAAAAGCGTTTGGACGATCTGCATCGCAATCAGCATACACAGCTATTGTTACTTGATACTGGTCCTAAATTCACATCACGCGTCCTTCTATTTATGCACATATTCGTCACACATTGCGTTATGTGTCGTCTATCACCCGGCATGTACGGTAACCGAAAACGAAATATGCGTACGTGTATAAACGGCACTCGTGCGATAACAAAAATCTAATATTGCGAGTTCGAATATGGATGTTTGCGTTCAATCGGTTCTAAAAAGAACTCGTAAATTGGCGGGAAAACGTTCAACTGTTTCGCTACACGCATGACAGAATACAGAAATATGCGACATTGTTCTACTGTATGCTTAAAACTTTTTTTTTTTCATACTTCGTCCAGTTGACCATTGTACACTACCGTCAATACGGTACCTGATATAACTTAATCAATAGGCAATTAATCTGAAAACGATTTGATATCAAAACCTCTCTTTATTTAAAATTTCTTTGAATAATATGCTAATGTATTTGTTATAATCGATTTGTCTGCGAACTAAGGCATCACGAACTCGAAGATACAGTAACGGTTAGGAATCTTACGAGGTTTTTTTTTGTGAACCGTTATTTTACATGGTACATAAGCGACTGTTATGACTGTTACTTGACAGAGTTAATAAATGTCACTCGTTGCCGGCGTGAACAGGCCTTGTTCAACAGGGTTTACGGGAATGAATCGAACGATATTGGTTGGCAACAACTTCCGCTCGGAACGATAAAATTGCACAAAGCCTCGTCGGCACTCGTGGGCTATTGCCAAATGTTTCGCCAACGGATAAAAATCTCCGAGAGTCCGGGACAAACACGCTTCAAAATAAAGTCCTTGCACGGCTGAGTGTTGGGCCGATTTCGCTGACCGAGTGTAAAAACACAATTTTCCGTTTTTCGAAATGCGAATTCGAATGACGTCTAGGTTTTCAAACAAATTAGACACACGAGCTCAGTGCAAGTAATATTATCTGCTTTAATAATCATTTCAAAAATTGGACTTTTTGGCTCTGGAATGTCCCTGAGATTTTATGTGAGCGTTATAACTAAATGAAACAGACCGCAAAAAGTCGTTATTTATATTTTGAACAAGAAAACCATTTTTTTTTTTTTTGAATAAAATTGTCTTCAGTTAAAAATTTAATTAACACGTTCACGCCGGCATGACCCACCGGCGGCCTATGCTTGTCTGTTCTGTGGGGCGGCATGGGCCACCGATGGGCCACGTTTGTATATCGAAAAATTCATAGTACAAATTGCTATTTTATTGATTTAACATTAAGTATACATTAACATTTCTATCTTATAATCAAACATTTAACACAAAATACATAACTTATAATTTAATCAATACATTAAATATAACAAAATATAACTACTTATGTTACCTATGCAATTTTGAACAGCATTGAACTGCATAATTTGGTGCCGCGCCGCAGCACGGAACGGACAGCGAATATCCGCACCGGCGTGAACGTGTTAAGTGCTGACAGAAAATTTGAAGAATAGATCAATATTAACAACCGCGGTCGATTTATCCTTTAAGTATATTATCGAATGTAAAAATAAGGTAATTCGAGTTAATAAAAAAATCGATATGCACGTGACGATTTTTATGCAAATAAAAAGTTTGTTGTGTTGGTTATTAAAAGTTGCAGTAATGAATATCGTTTAATTGTTAACATTAGGATACGGTTTAAAAGCATGAATTAATATGAGTTACTTATAACCGATTCAATCTAGTCCTCGTTGCAGTAATTCTACCGTTTACTGCAATTAGTAGTTTTTATTAAATACCGAGAACTGCAAAATGTCTTCAATTAACTGAAATCAATTCCACGCTGCTTCGCATTTATTCCTAAATAGTAGAATAGAAAACAATGTTATTGTCATAACCCGAAGCCAGAATGATAGATCAGTACAACTTCGTTTAAAGATGTATTTTGGTACAATAGTTTTGTAAGGTCCATGCATCTTATACTCTTACAAGGAAAAGAACAAAGAAATACGTAACACAAAAATCATACATCAAATGGAAGGATTGAACAGGCATGTATTCCTTTCCAAGTAAAAGTATTGCTTTATTCACGATGGGTAAAACAATTTTTAATGATTCTTTCTGGAGAGTGAAGCACTAAAACTATTGAAAAAATATCCTGCCGGGTGAAATCACATAAACTGTTGACAATAAGGCACCAGACTTTAGCGTGCTTTTAGGCCGAAGTTTTGTCGTATAATGAGACGACGTGTAAGCATCATGTTTTAAGCATAATTAGATCGAAGAAAGTAGTTTGCCAAACAAATCAACGTACACATTTTCCCGTATATCGGTATATTTTATTGTGATTTCACGATTATAGTATCAAAAGAAATTCCGAATAAGAACGTGACTTACATATTTAGATAAAAATACCTGCATCAAGGTGAATAAAATTTAAGATTGGCTAATTATAGATTGATTGGACAACAAACACATAACGGCTAACAATCGTATACCTGAAAAATTTTTGTTTGATCAGAAGAATCATATAATTTTTTCATAGCAACAACGAACGACACTCTCAATCGTAAGACTCAAACTTGACCGGCCTCCGAACTTCAAGACAAGATCGATTTGCGAGTTTAAAAATTTAAAGCCACGCTCACCGGATGTTTCTCTCTCATAAAATCATACGTCCCTCACCGAAAGTAGGACAAACGTTTGTTCTATTTCTGAAAGTTGTCTAGACAACGGGCGGTAGAGTCCAGAATTGTCGAACTCTAAATATGCAAGCGGAGTGAGAAGGCGGATATTTTTCAGGTGAATGTGGTTCAATCGTAAGCAGATTTCACTTCTCTGTGGGATCAATATCGCTGCAGGATTGAGTGAATCTCATAATAATATCCTAATAAGGGAATAAGGGCCCAAATCAAACTATCGTCAATCTACGAACATTGAAAAATTTCCCAATCACGTTACATGTCCAAATCAATGTCGATGAGACGAAATTACTCTCAGAGAATATATAGCCTGACGTCGAACGTAATGTGAAATATGTTTAAAAAAGAAAATCCTTCAGCTTTTCAAAAGACTAACGTATGGTGCGCGGAGAAATGAAAGAGGTGTCGGACGGTAAAGGAGTAAAAAAGAGGAAGACGTAAAAGGACAGGAAATGGATTTTGGAGACAAATGTTCTTTTGGGATAACCGGGCGTTGAAACAAAGTGTGCTTTGACGAAATTGCTACCTCTGACAAAAGCGCAAACAATCGTAACCACGATGATTGGAATTATCAATTGTTGCTGTGCAGCACGCGTTACGTATTGTTGTAACAGCTACATATCTTGTTGATAATAGCTGTAAAAAAAATATTGTCACTCATTAATTCAACTACATTATCGAAGCGTCACATGAACGAAGACTGAGTTCTCTTCAACTGTACCACAATATATCGATTATTTCCCGGAACGACAACTATAAACAACTGCCTAATACGGAATTAGATGACCAGCATGCTTTTAGTACACACAAAGTAATAGTGTCGTAAATGTCAAGATACATCAATAGACTGTGCATAAAATGTTTCTATTAAACAGTCTTACAGGACAAATATCCATTAGTTTGCAATTCGTCTATTTGTTTCATTTGATTGCAATACAATTTACTTGTTTCCATTGCTTTATACAGGGTGAGTCAGAATTCGAGGGAGAAAATTTAAGGAGTGGCAGAACACATGAATAAAATCACTTTATGTCAAATAATATATGGGGCGCAAATCAACCGATAAAAAATTAAAGGGTATTTGTGCACCGTCACGTTTAACGCGCTAACTGTCGCGCGCGTCGTCGATGTCTGACCCTGGCGCCGAACGTGTTAAAGCATTGTCACAAGAATGAGAGCAGATATTTCACAAAACACTTTATTAACCCTAATATTATTGATTTATATGCTTAAAAATAAAAACTTTAAGGGTAACACGATAACTCCTATACCAATTTATGAGAACACAACCGTCAGCCCTGCTCTTAACTGCACTGGTTTTGTAGAACAGCAATGCCAAGCGTACTTCTAAGATTAAAATTTACTGCATTAAATGCAGATGTATAAAAATATCAGGACCATTGTGTCTCGTCACTCAAGACATTTATTAAAGATGATAACGACCAATCTTTTTGTCTTGGTTATCGTACAGCTCGCTCGATAATATTTTACTGAAATCGGCCAAATCAGCAAGATAGGCTTATACAAATGATAAATAGTACAAAACTGCATCGAGTAAGTTTTAATCTTAGAAATCAAAACCAGCGCAGTTCTAAGCAGCGCGGGTGGCTGACGGTTGTTTCCTCATGAATTTGCATAGCAGTTAGCGTATTACCCTTAAACTTTTTATTTTTGAGCAAATAAATCAATAATATTAGTTTTAATAAAGTGTTTTGTGAAATATCTGCTCTCATTCTTGTGATAATTCTTTAACACGTTCACAGCCATTCAGGCATCGACGACGCGCGCGGCAGCCAGGGCGTTAAATGTGACGGTGCAAAAATACTCAGTAACTGTTTATCTGTTGAGTTGCGCCCTATATATTATTTGACAAAAAATGCTTGTAGTTATGTGTTCTACCAAACCCTTAATTTTCTTCCTCGAATTCTGACTCACTCTGTGTACAGGCTTAACGTACCGTGCACATCATCCTTCAAGTATGTTATGATACAAACAACACCATTTTTCGAACACATAACGCAAGATTTGTATTTCTCAAATGGCATTACTCACGCTATTAACAATTTTTCTATCCAATCACAACAAGTTCAAAAGTCAATCACCATTGCAACGGCACCCAGAACACAATTCGGTGATTAAACCGACTATGTAAAACATAACTCTCAATTTTTGTCCATACAGTTCAGTTCTGGTGCCGTTGTAAATCACCACACGTTTAATTCATTGGGAATAACGAATCTAGAAGAAAAGTTCGAAGTTACTTACCTTTTTCGAGGAGTGCCTGTGATAACGATGCGGATGCAACATGCAAACGTAACGGTCGATTGCCATACAGACAAGAATGACTGCGCTCTGCTGGGTCAAAGCGCCTCTCAGGAGAGCCTGGAACAAGGAACTCACTTAAGAACACGATCGACTCTGCCTTCTAATTTATTCGCGCCTCTAGTTACTCTACTTTGCTCGTGAATCTATATGAATATATTATGTTCGAGCATATAGTTCGCGTGCAAAGACGTTGGAAGACGGTACTTCGTTAAGATTATGTCTGTCATATGCTAATGTGACCTAGCTACGTGTGATGGAGACTTTTTTTTTATTAAAGCACGTGTAACTTTGACATGATAAACGAAACGCATATTTGTGAATCATGATTTTAATGATACGTTCCTAGTTCGCAATCAGTAAATATCAGTTGTAACACAATGAAACATGTGTGAATTATCTGTTCCTAATATTGTGGTCAACAGGATGTTCGGCCATTCTTACATCAAAATGTCAATAGAGAAATGCTTTAAACTACTTGAACGATAAGTTGATCCACCATCAGTTTAAGTGAACAGCACATAAAAAATATTCAGTGGAAGTAATCATTATTGTTAACAACGCAATCGGCAACGACTTTAATTGAGTATTATATAATAAAACGTATGAAAGAAATGTGAAGTCCATACTGTGTCACAAAGAAATGTTATTCTTTTGACATGAATGCACTGGCCCGAATCCATAAGAATATAAAATTCGAGCATTCCATTATTATCGGCCGATCGCTGGCCGCGTCAAAATACATAGGTATGCCCGTCTGGGGAAGTATTACGAGCGCCGTTAGAAGACGCGCTATTGCATATTTTCCCAATAACGTGGTTTCAATATTGTGTCTGCCACACCAACGACATCTCATGCCTGCAACAGATGCGTGGAATCGACCATTTTCAAATCGCCGGACACGACGACGTGCCCTTCTTGCCAATTTTCCCAACGGAAAACTTTATTTGACCTAATCAATTTACCTTTCTGTCAGTTGATCAATATATGGAGGATCGCAAGTCAGAAGCATTTAATTACTTACATTCTCGAGGGTAATTGTTCAGGTACCAAGTAAAATCTCATGGACGTGACGTACGATTGTCAAAGGTAAAATGACTGTACTGACAATGAGAATTCAACATGACGGATACTTTCATTAATGAAATGCTTCCAAGTTTGATCTTGCAGGCGTGTAATACGATAAGAGTGTGTTGAATCATCTGCTTAGTTAGAATAGAATAAAATAGATGAAGTGATGCCATCAATGTTTTCGTTTAAAGAAATTTTCGAATGTTTCTCAATTTAACGAATGAATACATTTGTTAAATTATTGTAGACAAGTGAAGGAGATAAATTGTAAACCGGAAGAGGATAAATAAATTATTATATGTGTCCTTTTTGGAGCGCGTCCGGCGAATGTTTCCAATTCCTACTCGTTCCTCCATTTTTGCTCGGTTGATTCTTATTGTTCGTCGAGTTTTGCGCCCATTTCAGTAACGTTGAGTTCGCCATTTTGTCGGCTCTGAGCTATCACCGACTGATCGTGTACCTTGACTAGGTAGGCGATGTAAATTATTATACACATACATATATTTGTTAAATTACTTTACTTATACCATATTATTAAATTGTTTTGAATATTGGTGTGACGTTAAACTAAATCAGCACGTTTGAAGAGGTTCGAGTTGTTCTCAAGTCAACATATACGGTGTTTCAGAATTTCACATTCATTCATTAATTTGTTCCTTTTTTATCACACTTAAATGTGTTAATGGATTATCAGCGTAAAAATTAAATAATTTTTTGTTTTACGAGTCCTGTGGACGATTTGAATTCTGAGGCGAGTTTCGATTTCGCTGACATTGCATACAAACTCCTAAATCAATACGTTCTAGACAACCTTTATCATTTTAATTACCTGCGTAATGGAATTACGGGCGTGTTTTTGCCAAATGGAACCTACCTCCACTCAAACGCGTTTCTCATTGCGACAACGTGCATACGCAAAGTGCGTATTGAACTCATAATCGTGCCTGCTCGCTAATTGTGTAATAGCGGTTTGTACCATTTCAAATAATAGTCATTAACAACAAACACACTTTACGTTTCGCCAAAGCACTTTATCGGGCAATGTATCCGCAGCACCTTCATTTACATTTGAGACTCCGTGTTAAACCAAAATGATTACAAACGTCGACACAAATTTTCAGAAATCAATATACCTTAATGATATAATCGCAAACATAAATATGTTCTTGGAGACCCGGGGGCATTACCGTCTACCCAAACATTCCAATATAAACTCAAACATATCATGCTAGCCTTAGATCGTGCATCATAAGGGAGTACACGCTCCTGTAAACACAAACCCGCAGATCGTAATCTTAGACCAAAACAGCTATCTTATGCAAATTACCGTAATCATAAATATACGATAAACAAAACATTCAACGATGTTACAAGAATACAAGAAACCTTACCTTGCTCCAAGATTTAAATTCCTCACAGATTCTTTGAAATAAAAGTTTATTTTGTTTTAACGTTGTGAATACATTGCTCAACTGAAACAAGCAACCCAATCCTCAAATATGAAACGCTCCAAGCGAAGCATACTTTCGAAAGAGCAAATGTCCCGCCACAACGCGTAGGCACTTTTCCATAACTCGGAAAGCCCAACCACGGTCCGTGTTCACGAAGGCCAAATGGCAACTGCCGTAAGCGTTTTATCAGTGTCAGTGTCATATAGGTGCGACGTGTTAAAAAAATCGGCATTACCAACGTATTCCGATTACTGTGATTTCGAGGGCCGATTTTACCGCAACTGCCCGCGTAACATCGCCCGGACCCCGATGTCCGGTTTAATACCGCAATTTAAATAAGTGGTCGGCTGGACGATATTTACAGATCTACCCGCTATCTCGACGTATCGGAATTACGGGGCGTTACACGCAAATTGCCAGATATGCAGCCATGGAACGGCCTCCTATCCGCCGCCCGATTTTCTACCCCAACCGACCTCTTGTTTTCCCCTTCCGCTTCCGAGCGGATATTTGTATCGGAACATGACGAAATTCGTCGGCAGCGGCGGGAATTGTTTTTCTTGGAATTGATGGGGAGTAGCCAGTGCTGAGCAGGCTACGAAATTGTTCGAAAGATGGAAATGAGTCCATCTGACATCACTGATGTATGCGTCATATGCCCTGATTATTTATATCGGACATCGTTCTGATATGAGAAATATGTTTTGCATATTCGTAAGCTGATGGTATTTTTTAAATATCGCGGTTGTGTGCGTAATCGTGTTAGTATCAATACGCATGTAGCACATATCTGCAGTTTGACAAGTGAAAAACATTTCTAAAAACATGTTAATATGAAAGTTATAATTATACGTCGTTTTAATTTATGTAGTACTGCTTTCCGATTACGAGTGATACATAATAAGAGACAAATTATAATATTCATAGACACGTGTAGTTGGTTATATATTATATATGATTCTATGATCAATTATATTGTTACGTGGTGGGGCATCTTGCCCTGAAACGGTTACAATGTACAGCAACGTTTATTTTGCAATACCACGTCCACTGACTCTCATGGCCAGACCCAGATCGGTCAGGAACAAGTACAACAACAACGTTTATCTAATGTTATATTTTATTGATCTGTCTGTTTCTCGCTAACTTCAACCCTTTCTCACGGTCGTAACAATCATTTTTATAATATACCTTGGCTGACAACAATATACCATAATCATTCATATAACGTTACTTTTTCTTAAAGTGTTGTACTATTACAAACAGCCCTACAAATTTAAATACAATTATATGACACTCGTTTACGTATAATCAACGTTGAAACACCCTTAATTAAGTAAACCATTATTATTGACATTATCGGTAACGTTATTGTTATTATTTAGCCGGATAATCTATGTAGCCAAATTGGTAGATAGAGACTGTATGTAACAGATTTATTTGCAGTCGAGCAATTTGCCGCCTCCTGCCAGCCAGGCCTGCACGGCGAGAATATCGGGATCGCAATAGGACGGAATTCACGGGAGGATCATTGTTTTCCCGCGCGACGCAGCCCGCCAGGTACAACCCCGATTACCTGATTAATCGTCGCAGTGCAATAATTGGCTTAATTAGCGTAACAATGCCCCGCGTTATTTACACGCCGCGCGTCCCTCATACCACATTCTAGCACATCCTAGCGCAGTTCCTCGGCTAAAGCTCGATTCGTAGGGCGTGCTTAATAGGTTGCCGCGCAGAATATATCGCGGGGGTGTGAGCCTCAGGCTGAACAAGGCGTATGCGAGATTGGAATGTATTTCACGACTGCAGCGTCTTCTAAAAGGGAGGAATGAAAAGGAAGAATTGCTTGCCCTGAATCACTCCACTGTTTGGGGAAGGAGGGGGTGGGTCACGTTCATGACTTCGGCCTGATATTTCCTGCTTATGAGGTTGCTTTCTTCAAGGAACTGCACGGTACAGTAAATGATCAAGTAAAACAATGTGGCGAAACGCGTGTGGGAGTAAAGTATTCGAAATGTCGTTATCGTTATAGTGTTCTTTATATCTGGATGAGTAGAACTCAAAGTGGGATTTATGTATGGGTAAATTCTAATAGCAAAACACTGTCCCCGAATGGGATTGCACGCATTAAAAACTTTAGCAAGACATTATATGCCAACGTATTTGCGCACATTTTTAGTTTACAGAAATAAGGTTTACTAAAGACACCAGCCATGGATGCACATGTTTGTTTAATTTAAGCTGCTACGAGAAAATGGTTAAGAGATGTGAAAAACTGACTCTAGTTTCTAAAAGAAGGCACCGTGTGAAAAATGTTGAATGTCAACAGAAGCTGGTCGGTGGCACGTTAAACTGATCTGTTTGCAAACGTGGTTATTGTGTGACGTCAATGTGCGAACCGTCTATTGTTCAGAGTTGAGAATCTGCCAGCCCACGTTAACTCGTAGTAACAGATGATTTAGTTTCATTCCATTCAAAATACCGTCAACCAAACTACTTATGCGTGCGCCATTTTTTACGAGTTAGTTAAAACAAGATATAAAATCGCCAATAAAATGAAGAATGTTATAACAACGTTTTCTCTTCCATAACGGCGTTGTGTTAATTAGAAGGTACACACCGAAGGTTGGCCAACAGTTACCACAAATTTTGCGCGGTGACGCGCATTTCACTCTTGAAATGAGATCACTTAATACCGTTTTTGTGGGACGCTAATTAATGTACAGTCTTCTCTTTCGCTGCTTTGACGAGTTAGCGCTGCGAGTGGGCTCTTCATTTGCAGTATAATGCATGCCGCTATGAGGTAGGAGTGTAATTAGTTAATATGAGCGTCAGTGACAAACACGATTAATAAAATATTCTTATGTTAAGCCATAAGGATGTGCGTAGTGTAAGTAAGGATGTGTGTAGAAGTACGCTTGGCATTGCCATTCTACAAAACCAGCGCAGTTAAGAGCAGCGCGCGTGGCTGACGGTTGTGTCCTCATAAATTCGTATAGCATTTAGCGTGTTACCTTTAAAGTGTTTATTTTTGAGCATATAAATCAATAATATTAGTATAAATAAAGTGTTTTCTGAAATATCTGCTCTCATACTTGTGATAATTCTTTAACACGTTTGCCGCCAGGTCAGGCCTCGACGACGCGCGCGGCATTCAGCGCGTTAAATGTGACGGTGCAAAAATATCCTGTAACTTTTTAACCGTTGAGTTGCGCCCCATATATTATTTAACAAAGAATGCTTGTATTCGTGTGTTCTGACACCCCCTAAATTTTCTCCCTCGAATTGTGGCTCATCCTGCATAATATTGTAAGACGTGGGCGGAAAGAATTTTAGGCTTATTGTCAGATGTGTCAGGATTCAAACAAAACATTTTCTAATTTTCTGTCGCTTGCTCCAGCCAAATAAACTATGAATGTTTTGTTCTAATTATTTCCACATATGCCTCATTATGCGCAGCAGATCACAACCTATTTCCCTACAATATGATTCATAAATTAAAAGATTAAACAGTGGTTTTAAATGTGACACATCAGCATTTATGTAAAGACTCGAAGTTACTTGAAGAGAAAGTACTATACTGACGAAAAAAAACGGGAAAAATCTAAATGTTGTAGCGGATGGAATGTTGGCAGAAAAATTAATGTTCATTCATACGGCACATGAAGTACAAATTCCACCGTGTGAAATAAATCTTTATAAAAAAAAATAGAATCTCGTGTGAACAGCTACGAAGGAATTAATCTAGCAGAAATAGTCACTGCGGAGGTGGGTTATTGTTTCTATGATTCATAGGCAAAGAGTCTGAAGTGTGACCATTATTTCTCACATCTCACCTGCACGCAGGAAAAGTGCAAACATAACGTGTCACCAACGCAGTCGGGCTACTGAAAAAGAGCTGCGCATGCAAATGAATTGTTGCAATTACGCGTAAATAAATTGCCAGATTTACTGCGTAAAGTTATTACCGAAGAGTTGAATGGATTTTATTTCGATCAAATGATGTGAGTTATATAACGTTCCCTCAAAAATAGTCAGTACCAACAGTAATATTCACTTCCTGTGAAAATTGAATAAAGTAGAAATTTAATCATTTTGTTCCATGAATGTGTTATAATTTCCATTTGTAATGCACATTAAATTATTTACAACCTGCTTCGTAAAGTAACGTAGGTACCATTTAAAATGTGAATTCATATTAAAAAATATCAACTCCTCGCTGATTGCTATTTGTATTACAAGAAGTTCAAATTAACTTTACAGAGAGGCCAAGTATTATGTAACGCCGTGTTCGTCATAGCATTGACTGCAGAATTTGAGACGCTCTCATTACCCTAGTAAACCAAATATGACACAAGAAGATTACTCATTATTCAATTGATAACAATTTGCCAGAATAAGTTGATCCATTTCATCGACTTAAAATTGGTATCGTATTTGCCATTAAAAATACACATTTCCTGTTTAATATAGTGTTCAACATCCCAATGCCATCTCTTTTTACATTCGCTCGCAAAGTGCCGTCGAACGACGTTTATGTTCGCCGTAGAACGTAACGCGAGCGGTACCAGAGTGACGATGCAGTTAGGCCAAAAATCGTCCATCACTGATTCCTCGTCCGTCGTTCTTGGACGCCGTGTATTCCACCGCGCGCTAATTCGTTCAACAAACGAACATACATTACGCGAAACAAGCTGTCAGGCTTGAAAGCGGGGGCAAATTGCCGCCAAGCCTTGCGCCTCCTCTTCCGTCCAATTGAAACCGGCCCTCCGCCGTGTCTACCTCCTACCCCCTCCCCCCCCCCTTCGCGCCATCCCCCCTTTCGCCGCTTTCCATCCCCTCCCTAGCTCCCCCGACCCCGTTTCTGGGCACCCTTACCAATGCAGCTGCAACTGCGAATTAGCGGGTATTATCAGGGGACACACCCTGGCCCGGAAATAGATTGGCCAACCACTTTCTTCGTTCCCGCGACCCCTGTTCTTCCCTCCTGACTTGGAGCCCTCTTATATCTTTCACATCCTTCCACCTCTCGTCGTTCGGTCGCATTTCAGTTTTTGGTGGTCATGCTCGTCCGAGAAGGGGACGGAGATTTTCCACTTTTTTTTTACGCCGGACAGAGCCGGCTGTTCCTCGGAATGTGAAGTCTCAACGGCGAAAGGTATTCTCTGAGGTGGAGAAGTGGAAATTAGAAGCAACGAAATTGCAGTGGGAATTTCTTTCGCTCTGAATCTTCGTTTTAGGTCAGTCGGGTAAGATTAAGGGGAATGTGTCGGTGCAAGGTCTGTGACGAAGAGGGTCGTTACACATTATGATATTAATACAGGAGAGACTGGTCTAATGATCAGCGAATTAGTGAGAGTAAGGAGAAAAAAGAGTTGCTGAGAGTAATTTTGATAGTATTCCATTGTAGCATACGCGATGAGTACATGCGATGCAGGTAGGACGTAAAGCTGTAGAAAGAGGTTGGCTCCATTCATCACAATTCATGGTTTCCTGCGTACTCTTTATAAATTGTTGTTCTTTCTCACTCAATGCATCCGGTTATCATACTGGATGTTCTTGCACTAATACCTACTACGTTTCCTAATTTTTATACGTCGCTATCTTTTCCTTTTCCTGCTCGATTTCTGGCTATCCTTGTAGCTATATTCGCCTACGATCGTGTTGTTTCCTTCCTCTTGCCTCTCATTTCTTTAACTAATTTCGCTTCTCTTACCGTTAGGCAAACACTTACACACCTATAATTGTATTGTTTTATCATTCTATTCCACCCACTAATCTATTCTCTCTTTCCCCAGTCGTTCTTGTTCATTTTCCTATTTCCTTTTCCATTGCATTTACTGTTTCTCCGCTCGTACGGTCTTATCACCCTATTCCTTGGGTTTCCACATCTTCCGGCCCTATAACTATATTTCCCCATCATCCCATTTCACGAGGCTATTCTTTTAACACTTCTTTCTATTCCCTAACCGGTATAGAGCTCAGATTCTGTCAGATATCATAGTATGATTCTGTTATTCTTTACCCAACTTACATATTTATCATACCGACATATTTTATTCTAATGATCCATCAATTCCTTTACTCGTTTGACATTCCATCTTTTACGCACGTCTTCCGTCTGCCTCAATCGCCTACATTTACGTTTCTTCCCAGCCACCTTCTATTCCTTTTGCTACTTTCACTTTCCACGCCGTTATACCATAGATCTATATACCCATAATTGCACTTCTTCATCATCCCATTCCTTCCGCTCCCACATTTTCTCTTCTCCAAGCTGCATCTGTCCATTTTGCTATTTCCCCTTCCGTTTCATCTCCTGCCTCTACACTCGTATCCTCTTAACATCCCATTCCACGCGGTTCCCAGGCTTTTGGCTCTATAACTATATTTTCCTATCACCTCACCCCCCCCCACCCCCCGCCCTCCGCTACTCTTCCTGCAGCACTCTTTCCTATCTTCGCCAACCGGCATAGTGAGCAGTCAAGTACCGGAAAGCCTCGGGACACTGATTCTCCTTCTTCTCCTTCTGCTCGCGCACACCCTGCTCTACCAGCGGCAACGCATCAGAGCAAAAAACACATTCGCGATTTTGGTGAATCGGTGACGTCAGTGTATCCATAAAGAGCGACCTACTGGGCGGCGTGTGTAGACCAACGACATGGCACGAATAAGGGGGGGCCACGTTTAAGACGGTTACCATGGTGACCGTTGGCGCGGGGCCAGGAAAAAGTTCTGATAATCTGGAGGGGCCAGGATCGGTCTGGCCTCATTTCCCAACGCATCCTCGAGACAACCTCGGAGACCTTAACCGAATATTTTTCGCGGGTAGCGAAGACTCGATCGCGAACGGGACGCGGGACGTTGTCGAAATCATTCCTCTTTCGATGGAGAGAGCGGGAATCGGGGTATCATGATGGAAACTGGGCTTACTCCAATTTCGGAGTGTGGGAATTATTTGAGGGCGCCGACTAACGAACTTGGGTCGGGCTTCTTCATTTCGAGTGACGAGGTACGTGAGAATGGCGAGTCGCGCTTCAGGGAGCGACGCTTTATTCGTTATGCTGAAGAGTGCCGGTATTTGAGTAGCGTTAAGCACGGAGTGATTAGTTGTAAATTCGTGGGACGGTCAGTAGTGGGAATGTGAAGTAACAGTGGCCATGTAGAATTTACGACCAAGAGAGAACCGTGAATGGTGAAGATAGTCTTTATGAATTCTAAACTATATTGTGCCATCTCTATTGATATTTTCTTATGAAATAATTGTGTTTGAAATCTTCCAACTTTTGGAACTGAAATATTCCATGGATCAAAATCTTTTCATCCAAAATACATGTAACGTAAGTCTTCTAAGCAGATTTATTCGTCGGAACTTAATGTAAAATAATACAGTACAGAAGCGAAAGAAACTCGACAACGTTGCTGAAAATAAGATCTTTCGCAAGCGGCGAATACAGCAAAATTTCCTTTTTCTATCGCACTCTCGAAAATTCAATATCTCACGCCACATTTCATTTGCGCGCGTGAAGAAACGTCCGGAACGGGGTAAAACAGTAATTCCACGTAAACGCGAAGTGTAAACTCATTAACCGTGCCGGCCATAAAAAGTGTTTGCCCGAACGCAGCGCAGGAGCGTACAAAGCGTTTCGACTAATCGGATAACATCAACGGCTATTCACTGGCACCAGCTACGTGCAGCCTAAAGCACGATTCGCTCTCCAACAGATTCCCGAGGGTGTCCGAATAATTTTTCCTACCCGGCTTCCTGAACTCCTCGCTTTTATATCTTTCGTCGCCCGACTCCGTCGTCAGTTAGGAAATCAACATCGTTGCCGGAGAAATGAATTCGGGCCCGCCTGAAGAATCGCAACGGTATACAGGGAAACACATGCGTAATTATACGCCTTATCAAAGGTGGATGAGGAGGAGGTGGAGTTTTATTTCTGCGAATTCTCGGCAGCCGCGTACGTTTGCTCACACGAACCAGCTTGTAAAGACGGGAGAACTGGAGCGTGGTTAAAATGAAATTTCTAGAGAATTTCGCGCTCGCATCTTTCTCCTCGCTCACGAAATATCTTCATCGGAGAATATCGTCGACGGAGTTCGCTTGGATACCTACGGGCATGCGGATAATAAACTTTGGGTCCTTGTCTTTGGAGTTTAGTGGTTAACCAGTAAACGTGCACGTACTTCCTTGATGAAAAAATTAACACGTGACTGATCGAAAACAAGCGCATGCTCAAGTAATAGATTTCGGAATTTAGTAATATAGTAACCTTATCTCTGACACGTATAATTTTTAGACAATGTAATTTACACAATGGAATTGAAGCCCTTCATTGTGTAACTTTTGTCTGGATTCATTAAAGCTTTCGTTATGGACTTGAATTTATACGGTATGATGGTCTTATGAGAATGAATGTTACGGTTCCAACAGGGTCAATGGCTTGTTCAATAAGATCGTTGTTCTGCTACTAATATGAGACTGCTATAAAATATATTTACATGTACATAGTGCATGGAAAGTTTACTTTATGAAGTGTCTTCGATGATCGTTTTCTCTAGACTACTTATTGAAGCGTATTACGATGTAGGTGTGCACGTGTTAGGAAAGGTCTGTTTTCTGAACACGTGGCACTTTTTCGCTTTAAATTCGGTTTCATCACTATAAAACATAGGTACATATTTTGACTGGCTTCGCTGTGGTAATAAAGTGGAGCTAAGCAGGATTGTTTTTCCGCTGTGCTTTTGGCTAATCTGCAATCTGCCGATGACAAATGTCATCCCGGTGAGACTTCTTGGATCGTATATCGTCCTATCTTGCTCAGCGGTGTATATTTTTTATGTCCGACCCTTTTCGGTTCCGGTTGGAATGGAATGCAGACTCAGCCTACCATGATGAAGCTATCGCCGTTCGGCCTAGTCACAGGCTTAAGGTAGAACAAACAAAGGGGGTGCGATGCAAAGTATTCATTTGTATGCAACGCATGCCATGTAAAGGTCAACTGTTCGGAACGTGATGAAAGAAACTTTTATTGAGGTGTTATCACGACCTTATGATATCAGACATAATAGTATTCTTTCAAGTTAAGACAACAGACAGGAGGAAATAAAGTATCTTTCGAATAATTTTTTCTTTAGATTATTGTATGACACAAAAAAAAATATTGTTTAAATATATATTCAAAATTGAAAATGCACATTCGAAGTAAACTCTCTAAGGACATAATCGCGTAGATAGTGTAAATCAATCGATATTAACACGACCCATATGGTCGTTTATTATAATAATTACATTGCCAAATTCCAGAAATAACTGCAACTTTTCATTTTCGCGGCATCTCAGTAACAATTCGTCCGTAATCCATAATTTTACTACGACATTCAAAACGTAACTTACGCAGACGTATGAAAAAAAAGGTAGCGAATGTTCACTGAACCCGATATGAATTGGCCAGTGCGGATAATCCGACTACACAGGCAAGTGACTGTATTTACATGCCACTATGCACGGCCTGGGAGAGTAGTAATGATCGTCGTGTTCGGTTGCTGTACGGTAGAATGCACCGTGCTTCGAACTCCCCCTTCGTCGTTGAGCAAGAACAACCGGTGTGCTAGTTTATCGAAGTTTATGGTTTCGTACGATATCTGAATGCACGGACCTGTACTCTTCCCACCGATTACAGTGACTCCTCCTTCTCCAGCCAGCCGCATCCGAACATCCTGATAGCGTGTCGGGATCGTTTGTGTATGTTGCACGGCAGCATTCGAAGAGTTGCTGCCAGATAACTGAGGCGCGGACGTTGTAAATATCGAATTTGCGGCGATACTGAAATCGTCTGACCGTTGAACGAAACAGGAACTTCGTTTTCATACAATGCGCTACTGTCATCGGTAGCATCTGATACGATTGATTAACTGTGATCTGAATTCCCCATTGAGTAGATGTACGAAAATAGAGAAATTTAATGTATTGAAATTAAATTTAATATAAAAGTTGGTAATAAAGCTGCTTGACACGACGTAATATAATAGTTGGACTTAACACTAATTGGGAAACAGTTCGTACCTGACAAGAATTTTCCTTACAATGACCGAGACGCGTGCTTCTTTTCGTCACTTTCCCGATACGATATTCCCTCATACTCTTTGTCTCACACAAACACATTCAAACACATTTTTTCATGCACCGTACATTAAATTGTTAAATGGTGTGTGTTAATCACTAATGTTACTAAGTTTGTTTTACAGTTAATAATCCTGACTTTTTAATATGGGATTGTGAGCATTTGGACAGCAGAATTTACATATCAGATATAATGATCGGTAATTTTGCTAACGGTAAATGAGATCAGTGCAGGTACTCCGCCTGTGTAGGCCATTGTTGATGAGCAGGAAGAAACACAATGGTTACGAATGCGAAAACAAATGTCAATATCCAAAGTATTAAGAACATTTTCGCGTCTTTTGATCATATTTGTATAAAATTGAGTAGGGAAGACAAGTGTTGAATAACCGGACCAAACCGTACGGGAATATTTATCCAATGAAAGATTTTCGTAGAATCAATGTCGACAAATTAAACGCTTTTGGAACGTAACTAGACAAATATGCTAGTCTGTCGAGACATTGACGCGGTTAAACTATTTTACAAAAAATAATTTATTTCTATTCGTATAAAGCAAACCATTTTTATCATCAAGATAGTTCAACGTAATTTGCTGTAGCCCTATCACCTCTGTTTGTTGTAAGTAGTGCTCATCTTAAACTGAGACTGCCTTTTAAAGGTGTCTTCGCAAAGCGCCACCTTAGAATGTTCCGGAATGTTCAAAGCTCGTATCGACAAAAGTTGGAACCTACGGCAAAGAATTTCAATATTTGAATAGCGTTTCCTTTCGCCAACAAGCTGAACCTTCTCTGGCAAAGGCCGAACGAAATTACTTCACTATATCGGTAAAATCGACGCAACGATGTAACGAAATCAATGACATAACAACAACGTAATATCATGACTTTCGATTAAAACGTAGGTGGTGAGTACAAAGTAATTTAGTTTTGGTATTTTAGTACACATTTGTAGTTTTGTCACATTCTGTCTGTTTTGACTGCCAATAAATGTCGATATCGAAAAAAGCTATTTGACGTTAAAACGAAAATTGAAAAGCGTAGATTCGGATAGTATCACAGAGAGATTTATTTATGAAACATTTTCATTCCGCATGTGCGCGTGTGTTATATAATATGTACGCGCACTCGTTTATTTGAATAAGTTTGTAGCAGTCATATGTGGAAGCCGACAATATTGTTTTACCGTGCCGCAACGAAATATTTCAGTTAAAAATAATGAATTTAAACCCTCAACCGGCTCGAGAATTTGTAACAACTTTTCCAGTCAAACATGTTCGTTACACGTTGCGCGGTTCGACGTCATTTTTTAGTGAGGTATACATATATACGACGTCTCTGCAATCGTGTTACAATCGAATAGCCAGTTTTTTCTTTACAGATTTTTGCACGTATGCCTGTATATTAATCGAACAAAACTTGAAAGGTAATAATACAATAATCATAATATTAAACTTAATAAATCAAAATAAGGACAAGTAATTGCCACACTTTTCTACGATTAAAATTTTATTCGCACAGATACGAAAGTAAATAACGGTCCACATTTAGTTGTGAACGATTAAATTTAGGGATAAATTAGAAAAACACTAAAATTTGTTTTTCTTAACTGTAAAAATTAGTATGAACAAGTTTTATTCTACGTTTCAGATATGAGCTGCTCTATCCTCTAATTTCCTTGGGTGACAAAAGAAAAAAAATTACAGCAATAATTGTTTAAGAGTAAAGTAACGAAATAAGGTACCATATGTTATATATAACTGATCACATAATAAAAAATAATAAACTTATAAGAAATTGTTATCAGACGGCACGTGTTTAAATAAAGAATAAACTTCATTATCTTGAATACGTTGATTATATCTTTAGTGCACAATTAAGCAAAGTTTATTATTTTTTAGACTGAAACATTTGTCATTGCTCCTACAAAACTAGTTCATACGTATGCTGTTCTATCAAAGTGCCTGGCTTTTACAAGTTTTCCTGATTTTCATTTAGCATCGTGCTTCTAGTTCAAATTTGGATAAATTCTATTCTTGAAAGTAGGTGAATGTAAACCTACAAAGTACTTCCAGAGGATACCATGAATAATGTATGACCGTGGAGCGAAAAGTTCCTTTCTTGGCAGATAGTTTTAGTCAAATTCTGCTACAGAGATATTAAAATTGTCTCAATTCGATATTTGATGAAATGCCCACCCATGCAATTTAAACGTTGACAGCAAAATATGTACTGATTTGTCTGGAAACCTTGAAGTTTAGTTTCAAACTGTTTCAACAAATCTCCCGGTAAAGCTACTGTTTAGGACTTAAAGACCATGTTTAGCCAACTTATTCTAATGCAAACAGTTATTTTCCTTAATTTATTCCCCCATATTTTCAAGTAATTCAAAATACTTTTATTGTTTAAGCCGTAATATTAATAAATTTTCTCTTGAATTTACCGACTTGACTCGTGAAACACATATAAAATTCTAAATCTGTGTTAGATGAGTATATACGTGTGTCTACACTGAGATTTCAAAAGAATGAATTTTGACATAAAGTTTACAAGTGTAATATTTCGAATTGGATAAGAGAAGAAAAACCAAACAGAAAGGAGAATGGGATGGGAAGCTAACAAAAGAAACTCAAATCGAATGCTACGAATGGGATTAACACTATGTTTTCTCGTAAAAGTGCAGCCCAACCTTGTTCTTTGCTTCCAAAACTATGTTAATTGCCGTTACTTCTCGGACGACCTCCAACCTTTCGGTTCCAGACTCTTCCCTCCCTAACCTAATATTTTTCGTGGGCGTATGCATCGCTACCTCCACCGACGATCAACGCCGGTACCCGACCGGGACGGTTCGCTGCCCACGGTGTCTACTGCGTTACGTCATTATTCTCGAATGGTTTCCAAACAGACACAGCACAGTAAAAGAAGAAGAATATCATTATATATCGCTTCTATATCTGCAAAATTGATTTCCTCGTCAAATTCTGACTCGTTCTGAATCTGCAGCGTTCGATCAAAGAACTCTCCTTTAAACGTATTTCAAACGTACGACTAACATTGTCGGATACGATTTAGTACGAATGAAGAAACTGGAGTGCGAGAGAATGAAAGCGTGTAAGGTATACCTGCGTTTCATCAAACATTGTACGCAAGAATACTTAGAGATGGAATGAGTGCGTTTTTAACTGACGAGCAGTTATTTTATAGGCGTGAATGGGATGTAT
Organism: Anoplius nigerrimus; assembly: GCA_914767735.1. Taxonomy (NCBI): domain Eukaryota; kingdom Metazoa; phylum Arthropoda; class Insecta; order Hymenoptera; family Pompilidae; genus Anoplius; species Anoplius nigerrimus. Next base: position 5,622,341 of record OU612079.1, on the reverse strand, counting down.
GAAAAATATGTGATTGGGTCAAAAGAGAAGCGTGCCAGATGATAGTGTGTTTTGAGAGGTGAGACTGCAACGTTGGAAGCGACGGTGTGAGGTTCGAAGCGATTAGTGCAAAGTGTATCCTATGCGATTTAGCCGACAATAGCGAGTAGCAACTGTTAACCAGCGAGACTTTTTTTATTAAACACTTCTATTTTTATTCTCTGAATCATTTTCCTCTTTCTCTTCTTCCTACGATTGGGGTCTCGTTCAGGATAGGACTAGTTTTTTTTACAGATTTGAAGCTCAGACGGAATGACACTAGCTGTTCTTCCTATACTGACAGGTATATCATGGTCAAGATAAGGACAACAAATATTATTTTTAATATTCATGTAAATAATAGCAAACACGCATGTGAAAATTTCTATTTACAAGCACGTGTCATAACAAGACTTAAAATGCGTTCACAAAGAGTTAAATCATTCTACAATCCTCCATTCAAGGAAGGAGCATTTCGTTTTTCGATCCAACTTCTACATACAAATGGAGCCCAATACTAAAATTATTCGCAATACGTTTCGTAATTTCCTCTCCCAGGAATACATAATTCGTGCGTCGAATTTGAAATATGCCTATGAAATGCGACAACTATCTTATTCGAAGACGTTTGGCAGCTGCGATGCAATTTCGGCGTCACTCTCCCACGACGCTTATATTTTCAGTCTTTCTCACCTTCTATTTACGATCGTTGCAGCCCCTTTTAAACTCTATCCAGGATGTTAGCTGGCTGAGTGCGAAAACGCCTGCGGGAGTGCACGCTTCACTTTCCGATCACGTGTAAGTTTTACACGTCGTCTCTTGAACATACATACATCTATGCGTAGCTCTATACAGGGTGGCCTACAAACGAACGAGCAAATTTTTCACCATGTTTCGCAACTGATCCAAAATGAAAGATATGATAATTTTTCTATCTAGTTTAATGTCCATGTATTTCATCTATTCTTTCAGTTTCACTATGAACATACAGATAGACTTGAACATACAGACAGACTATGAACATACAGACAAACTTTCAGTTTCACTATGAACATACAGACAGACACACGGATAAATTATCTATCGTCGACGGGCAAATATATTTCTTCCTAATTTGGGTTGGATTTCACGATGCTTCCGTTTTATTACCGAAAAAATAAAATATTGACTTAGCTGTTGATATTCTTTTCCCGCGCGGCAAATCTGTGCCCGCGTAAACGCCGGCCATCATTTGAGCGACTGACACTGATCAGAGTTCGGACAAATATTTGCAGGCACTTGATGCCAGCAGCACGTCGACCCGGCACTGTTTGTGTGCGGCTTTTGCAGTGGGACTAGTCGTGAATCGCGCGTGTCTGATTAGTTGCGGTCTCGAAAACGAAGAGGAATCGATCCGCGAAGTACAGATATAACGGTTCCCACTTCGCAAAACATCCGAAACGAGCGAGTAGAGTTCGTCAGTTGAATCGCTAGGCGACTCATTCCCACAGGCACGTCTGCATGCCTGCGGTTGTTTCTCCCTGCACCTTTCCGTATTGCGTTTCGTTGTGCACGCTGTCCTATCGACGCACCATTACACCTGACCGCGTTAATGGATTCATACAGATCCCGTCTAGAGACTTTAGCGCTTGGGACGCGGTAACCGAAACGCCACGAACTTCGGTAATTGCTCACTGACAGTATGGCCCACTACGGAAGCAAGTCACTAACTTTCCTAATAACCCTCCTAGGCAGAGCGTAAGGTGCACGCGTTTCGCGGCGTCTACCCTCTCTCGACTTTACATTCCCTTTCTCGCCTGCCTTACACCTCCGTTCCTCACTCACCGTCAATAAAAGTACGCCTTTTCTGCACCGCCCGTTATTAACTTTCCCTCTTTATAATTCGGAGTTTCAATCACGATCCTTTGCGCTGCTGTGCTTTTTATTATTTGTTTGGGCGGACGAACGTTTTGATGGAATTCTCACAATTTTTCCTACTTTCGTGATTTTATACATGATAGCACGGTCGCTTCTTTTGTCTTGCATTATCTTTCTTTTCGTCCTGCGGGGAGTCTCATACTGTAGTTGATTGCTATCATACGAACTATCCTTTCCTTCGTAATGCGAATCTGACGCGGGTCGATTTGTACTGACATAATGTTCGGTGTTCTTAGTGTGCATTATACACCTTCCATCTCTCTACCTTTCATTTCACTTCTTCTCATTGTCAGTGTCATCTTGTTCTCTATGGCATGTCGATCGTCTCGACAGGCGCGCAACATAAAAAACAGTGCCGCGGCGAGCCCTGAGGACGCGTGCACTGGTGCCTATTGTTTGAGGCGCTAAGGGCATGGCCAGAGGACAGTGCAGACGCAGCACGCAGCGTAAAAGTTATGTGAGGCCTGGCGTTTGCCGCGTGTGGATAATTTGGTGACCTCTGGGTCTTAGCCCTTTGGTGGCGTATTTGGTATATTTATAGCGACCTGTTCGTCTTGGTGTATTGTTACGACGTATCCCCGTTCATTGGGAAGGGAGTATGTAAATAGTGTACATAGTATAAATAAACAATATAGACCAAAACCGCTCGACAAAACATTTTGTTTAAGCCCACCCACTACATCTCTCAGTTTCGCCCTCTTTCGTTCGGATTGCTATCTTATCAGTTTTATATCTTCCTTCTTTTCAAATCGTATAGGATGACGGTTGTACAACAGGGTATTAAATGTTTCGCAGCACGATCTTCAGTTTTATGTTTATCATCCGTGTTTCTTGTTGTTATTTTTTTCTCACTTTCAACACCTGGATACCTTCTTGCTTTGTCCTGATGAAATATTTAAAGCAAATGGGAAGAATGGGAGAATAATTCATTCCTCATTATGTGAAATTTTCTGCGACTTTTTGTAACTACTGAAATTAGTTTCGAATTATTTCAATTTTGCTCAAGCCGTTGACTGCAATTTCCAAGTTTTGAACTTCTTTCGAACAACTAGTCGTACTTAATGGTTATCCAACTTACTATTAGAGTATTGGTAATTTAAAACAGAAACAACTGTCTTAATATTAATCTTTTATTTCACGTTTTGCTCACTTTGGACTAATTTTCAATTTGCTGATACGCATTAAATTATATCCTTTCAATTGATATTGTCAATTTCCTATCCTCACTCATATTCTTGTTTTTCTAACCTTCTTATATTGTCAACTAATAAATAAAGGTCAAAGCAAGATTGACTTGTTTGTATCAATATCACCTAATTTTATATTCCCAAAATTATTGTCGACACCGCAGCATTAATTCAATTGCACTTGACGTCTAAATTAGTAGTATACTTTAGTCTCAATAGAATGATGACTTTAATAATGATTAAATGTAGTGCTTATTCAATATCAAGTCTTGCTCGAACATAGGGAAATAATGCCAGTATACGTATACAAGTATTCCGAGAAAGCATTATGTACTACAGCGTGCAGGTAAATCTCTTGCTGCCTCCGATTTCAATCCTTCACGTGCGCAAACATCGATTAAATCACTCAAATAAACTTGTAATATCCTTTATACCAATATTATAACAACGTTGAATAGCAGACACACGTTACAAACTTATTCAACATGATTGTGCATGATTCGAGCTTGCTTTGATAGAATCTAATTACTCTTATAGAGTGTTATTATTTATATTATTTAATATGAATAGTCGTTAGGTGTTTTTGTGAAGTAATTTTTATTAATTATAAGCTGGAAGATACTGAATCAAAGAGGGAGACAGAAGTCGTGTGCATACTTAAAATAAATTGATAAATGAAAACTGATATTGTAAAATGGGCAAACAGACCAGGTAAACTGTATCGACAATGTATTCTTTAATTAAATGGTGCGCGAAGAATGGTCTGTGGAAACATTTTTGTACCATCATCCTTTCCTGCGGGTTTTTCGTCCGTTAATAATAAGTTTATTTGTTGAAATTAATTTAGCACGTTTCTTTACGTGGCAGAAGAAATGGCGAGTGTAACGTAGATTTTGCGATACTTTAAGGGCCATTTGCGTATCACTTCAAGCTTAGCTTTTGGTTATTACTCTAGAATTGCGAAGAGCACAAGCCGAGAGTTGACGTCACCACGTCGTACTAGGATTAGTTGTTTAGAGAAAATTGCTAGATTTATGGGAGGTCTATTACTACGCGAGACAATTGAGACCCAGACACAGTCACTTCTCGATGGACTAAAAGAAGAATCATTCAATTGGGTCAAAAGTTTGATCAACATTGTAGGATGCAGTACATAATTTCTTCGTAATCAATCACTTTTTCCGTTTTATATAGTTTATGATATACCGACAAATGTACTTATGCACATTCAACATATAATACCTACGTATACCGCATTACGTACACAGAGATGCATGTGCCTATACATAACTAAGTTTTTCCGCCGTATCACCAGCAAAATTTTGGTACATCGCATTGCTACTGCCGGTTGAATTGTAGTATGTGCTCCGTCTCACCCATCTTTCATCGCATGTTGAGCGGTAAGAAGAGATTCGCTGTATTTCTTCATTCATATTCCATCACTCTCCTTCGAGGGGAAAATGCATGATAGATAGAGAGAGGTATGTGCGGACATGTGGCAGGATCGCTTGAAATGCAGAGAAGGCGGAGGAAATCAAAACCGTACACAAGCTATTATCGGAATGCACGTATCTTATTTGAGGATAGATCCGGCAACAACGCATTATTGATTCTCTCTTAGCATTTTCTCGGGATTTTCTCTACTATGGATACTTCGATTTCGGTCACGGATGCACTCTGGTGTCCCACATTTAATTGTAAGATGTGAGGCGAATTGCTATATATATCATGTCTGCGCACATCGAGTGATATACGCATTGCATTGGAGAACGGCGAAAAATCGTTAAGTATAATCGTATTTAAGTGGGCAATGCAAAATTACTTGCCACTGATATTACAACGTGGAATGCAGTAATCTCTCATGAAACAATGAGTCTAAAATATAAAGCCGATTTCTCTTTTACGAACTTATGTGCGTATTTTATCGCCTTTGCTGTTTTGTAAATTATTATTGTCTAGAGTGTATGCAACTTGGGCGAATATACAATAAAAAGTTACATGCGAATAATGGATGCTGAAATTTAAAGTCAGTGTAAAGCGATTACATAGTCCTGTTTTCTATAAACGAAATCCTTTTTGAAATTATTGAAGCCGAAACACAAACGCAGAGGGCAAGCATATTTAAACGATTCTACGTAAATATCACTCATATTTCATATATTTGTTCATAAGTTTGTTTAGATAGGTTTTGTAATATCGAGTGTGTACCATGGTCAAATATTGTTGGAAATAAATTAATGTTAAATAGTATATACCTACGTGTACAATTTGTTGGTAGTTGGAAATGTAAAATTTTGTTTATAAATTTTTACAGCTCCAATAACTCTCAGCTAGAAAAATGTAACACGAACATTTAACGATACTGACTCTTAAGGAAGACGTTTGCAATTAATTTTCATATCGTTGATGGTGCTCATAAAAAGTGGAATAAAAAGGTAAGGAGAGATATCTTTTACAAAAGAGTATTAGTTTTGCCTTTTTCTTTATTTAGGATTAAAAGACAGATATTTAGGAAAATAACTAAGGTAATAAATATTACAAGGAAATTTACAAATGAGGCAAACACAAATCTTGTATTATTTATTTCTATATGTTTGATAATATTTATTATTCTAATTCTTACTTCTAAGTCCCTTTTCAAAGAGAGGAAAAGATTTACCACATGAACAAGAAAAAATGATTTACCGTACATTTTTTAATATACCGTTTATGAATTATGAGTAAAATCTTCATTATTTCATGTTACCAACTATCGAGAAATAATAGTGAGCTGCCCCAGCTACATATTCAAATTTGTTTTCAGATAAAAATTCTAAATACTCACGACAATTATCAGATGCGTTCACAAATATTCATGGGTAACAATCGTTTATCATTGACGTCTGTTCAATATTAACTTCCGTGTAATATTTATTTCCATGTTTTGTGATTTATGCTTATTTGCGCCATACCAACGCTTTATTACGCATATTAATGCCCGCCATATGCGTTTAAAGCAGCGTTGGTCATTTTATATATACATTAGACGTAAACACGCAGCAAATTAAAACGCAAAATCGACAAAGCCATCTACGGTCCGTTTAAATATTGGAAATACGTGTCAGCACCCACCATCATCATTTCAATTTGGAATTAGGCAGATAATTACCATCTAAAATCCGATCATACATGCACAGATAATAATGTTTATCCCTTCGTAATTTTCGATAAGTACTCTAAAGACAAATTAGGCTAAAAGCATTCAATAACACGCCGCAGAAGTCCTATCGACCAATAATAAAATGATTACAAGCGACCATGCTCGTTGTTCCTGGGAAAATGTTCCTACCTTCTGTCGAATAGATTCGGAAGTTCAATTAGTTCGTGTTGGATGAAATCCGAATATCTCACGGACTTGGCCGGCATTGGTACAACGTGTACATTTATTAACGGGGTCGGAACGCTGGCAAGAGAAAATTACCCGCTCGTCCGACGACGGGTAGCTTCAATTGCATGAAATTGTTGAATGGGAGTGAGCTCAAATCTGTAATCCGCACAGTGCACTGCTGTCTTTCAATTTTTTTTTCTACAGAATAAGTTTAATAGCCACGATAAGAACATTTTAATTCACATTTTATTCCATATATTTACGTTACGCACATTTTGGGTCAGCATGTCTCGAACGCATATGTTTCGTTGATTTATGTAACTATTATTCATTAATAATACCTTCAATCCGATTTATTTGTGAAATCTATAATCGCAATTACGTGTTATCTCTGACAATGAGGATGTAGTCAACCGGAATATCATTAATATTAATGGTAGAATTCATTTGACACTTGCATTATACAGTTATTCGTTATTATAATAACTCATTTGTAACAGTTAGATATAAATGTATGGATTAAATTGATATAAACGAAACATTAAAATCCGTTTCATTGTCGACGTACCGAAAGTCTTCTAGCTTCTTTGTTAGTAGAATAAGTGAAGAACGTATAAGCCGAGCAAAGTAGTAAGCAGACGTCGTTTAAAGAGATCCAGCAGAGGATATGGTGAGTTGGATTTAATGGAATTTCTCTGAAAAGCTCCTGTCCAAAGTGACAAAGTTATGAGACCAAATTAGGGTGACGCTCGTTCACGTATGCATGTAATGCATACTCAGCAAGAATGTAATGGCTCATTGCAAATTCGAGTCCTCATCAAGGCCCTACTCTCTCAAGTTTTTGAACTCTCCTCGGTACGGCAATCTACCTTTTTTTACGATCTTGTGTAGACTCGAGCGTTGGACTACGTTAATGGAAGCGATACCGGGATGCAGGAGATTTTCGGAAATTTGCTACAGAATTAATAATAAGAACCAATGAAAGTAATAGGGGTATAAAGTTTGCAAACTTCATTAACTAAGGGTTAACTTTTAACGAGGTAATGCAGTTTCACCTAGCTGCGCAGTGATTTTTAAAGTAACCAGTTTCTTCGTTTTGTTATTGAGCGCAACTTTGAAAAAAGGCGTTCTTTTACAATTTCAAGCGTTTTAATTAAGGTATCTTCATATAACTCCCTTTAATCACCTCTCCCAAATTATCTCCGATTACGCTCGACAACGCAATGTAAAAGCATTCCAATTCAAAAGTCATAAATTAACCGTCCTCACTTTTATTACGTCCTCATTTCAGCGCGTTATCTACAGCTCATATTTTTTCCCCATACCATTCATATATCAATGTACGAAAACGATCGCCGGATTCCATGAAAATCGATGGCATGGAATGGCGACTTTATTAGAAAGACGCTGCTTATCGTTTGCTGTCCAATATCGAACATAAAGCGTTCGTATGGAATGGCGCGTATGGTGTTTGTCGATCTAAAATTTTCCTCCTACTTTAAGCTCCCGAAGGGCGTACGCCTGGAGTACAGGGCAGTATTGAGGAGTCTCGGGGCAAGTCGGCGTAATACATATTTCTGCCGCATGTAGTTGGAATGCTACCAGCGTCCCGGCGCTGCTGCAGGGGTGATTTGTCGTTACAGATACGACTGTGATTTATGATCACCGCACGGGGCCACGGCGACCTGCTACTCGCGACATTATTGCCAGTTACCTACTCCTTCTCGTCAAATCCGGATACCTTCACTTTCCTTATCCGCTTCTGCCGCTTGCGCTGTATCCATTTTTCTTCCACTGCTAACATTTTAATCGGTTACGAAAACTTAAATTGCTTCAAATCAATTTCCCTCGCGTACTATAATAGTTATACGACTAGACATAGTTAAATGTTGCGCTATCGTGCAGTGAACCGTCAAATTGTATTTTATAATAGCGAATAAATACATTGTTCTCAGATTTTCTTGATATTGTTAATGTGTACACGCGTCGTCAGATGATTGCAGATGCCTCAAGAGTGTGTCCTGGGCTTTTAATTATCACCTCAAATTATACGCCAAATTAATATTGTGCATTGTTAATTAAAATGTTGGTTGGTGGTGATAAATTATGAGGTCTGTAAGATAGGCGAAATACGAAACTGTAAGATGAGCGAGAGACGGATATACAGACAATAGACGGCAGGCACGGAGAGTGTGGCGCGACAACTTCAAGTGGCGGTCGGGGTCGGCGGCGCCCTTTTGATGATGCCGCGCGTGCGGTCAGTAAGAATCGGCTTACCGAAAGAATAACAACCACAGAAAGGGTAAGAATCGAACTTCGGAAAGAGTAAGAACTATCGGAAAGAGTAAGAATCGAACGAGCGTAAAAGCAAGAGCCGAGTGACTGTAAGACTAAGTTATGTACAACACGTTTTAAATAAATTTATTGTGAACATTCTCTTGGGTCTCCTCATTGTGAATTATCAATAAAAAGCCTACAGGTCAATCGGAAATAACCTGCTACACAGTACGTTATAACAGCGGTAGTACCAGGTATGTAGAACCCATCGTTCGCTTAATCCTGTTGAATATATATACTTCCTTCTCCACTATCAGCAAAAAAAGCTCCGATTCCACTGATGCGCATCTTAATCCATCCACTGTCTACAGGAAGCAAAAACTAAGCGTGCTAATGTATGTTCAAATGGACGACCACGAACGTTCGAAACTCCGTGGAAGGATAAAAGTTCGTTTCGTCCCGTGTGTACCTTGAAGCTATACACGACTCGTTACACGAAGCCGACTGTGCTCTCGGCTAAATATTCCACTACCGCCTGTACACGATGTCGAGAAAAAGCACGCACGCACAGCTAAAAGGGAAAGTATGCAACGAGCCTGACGAAATACAGGGTACTTGGGAGGAAATATTGGAATTATTCACCGCCAATGCCGAGAGAGGATGTTGTTCAAAGATTAGCTCCGATTTGGCAATTGAACAGCTGAGCCAAATGTACGGATTCACGCCGGTATAAATATACAATGCTTAATGCCCGGAAGGGAAACGCAGGGCGCTTGATGAGTTGATCGACATTGCGTATAATTTGTATCGCCACGTTTGCTTCCTATACGCGAGCGTTTGAAAGTTGAAAACGGCTTCCGGCCCCGAACGAACGGGCTTGGAAATTATTGCAACGCTGGTGCACCAAATTTTCCCGCGAGATTGTTTGCCACTCGTTTTTGACGCTGACGCGGAGTAACGTTAACGAGAATTCACTAACTGTTTTAGTGATTTGTGCGCCTTGTTTTCCCTTTTTTTTTAAGCTCTGCTCACCCCTCTGTCATCGATGTTTCATTTATAACCGTTTGGATAAGATTTACGGAACATGAATCAGCAGAAATGACACAGCTTTAGACGTTTTATTATATGCTTTTATGAGGCAGTATCTGCGTATACAACATTTTCTAATAATAACATCAACTCTTTTTAAATTTAGTACGTGGATGAACTTCAATGCACTAAACAACAATAGAGATATAAAATATATAATAATAATCTGACGGAAAGAATAAAATTTGGAAAAAGAATTTTCGTATTCGCTTTATCGGTTACCACACTAATTGGTATGAGCATCGATGTTTCGCACATGTATATGATTATCGCATCTGACAGACGGTAATTCGCAACGTTTTTATAATCCTGCACACACCGAATGAGCATAGGCTTCCGTCGAAATTTTTACTCACATTAGAGCCGTTTGACGGTTTTCGAAAATGCTTTGCGCCTCTAGCTGATATGTCAACTAAAGAAAGCGGACCAACTATACATTTTTCGACCTTGATCTATGCATATGCAACCGTCCAAATAAAATAAAGCAGTCTTTAGAGTGGTAATCTTTACCTTACATCGTTACTAAAAAGTAACACATGAATATTCTGATTTTTGTGTGTAAAATATTAAGTTGACACATTGGGCAGTGTCTGCATATTTTGCATTAATAACACATACCTAAACAATTATAATCATGGTATACGTCCTTTTGATTCTAAGGATCAAGGAACGCTACAGTAAAGAACTGGTCACGCACTTCACACAATTATTGACATCCTTTTATAAGTGTTGTCCTTTTTCTGTTACGAACTATGTTTCCAGTACTATCTTAAATTCACTTTTATTAATCACGTATTAAGTACTTGCTTCCTTTACATTCAATGAAAATTCCCAGGCCTAACCTTTAACTCGCAAACGACACCATATATATAACAAATTATTCCGCGAGCTTGGAGGAGGCACTTAAAGTTCTGGCAGAAAACACATAGTCATACGGAAACTACCGAAAAGTACGTATGTCGGAGTAAGGTCGTACTTAAGTGCTCCTCTTTGGATCGGATTGAACCGCGAAGTTTATCTGAAAGTTATCAGCGAATTCCAATCTCTCGATCCGTGTAAAAGAGAACCAGTATCGTTTCAACTTTTAACCTCACCTACTTTTTCGCTTATCCGTTCGTAGGGTCGCCGCACACTTAACGTGGACGTCTATCGCTTTTTATCGCTTCACAAAAATCACCTTGTAATCCTTTGAAGCGATCAGTCATTAAATTTCAATCTTTTATCCGTAGCACAGTGTCTACCATATTCTTGTTACCATATACTTTCTACAGAGCATCCCAGCTATGTATGTAAGATATTCTCTCTTGTATTTATTCATTACAAAAATGGCGCAATGAATTTTTTCTTGATAATTAAGGTTCAGCCAAATTAAAGGACGTTTGACATCATTAGTTTCACGTGACTTTTATTACCAAATAATCGAAAATGTTGACAGTCAATACAATTAGTCTTTCTTACTCTGAGAGAGCGTATGGACACATCTTAGGAAATTGAATTTTTTATTCTATATTGTTTCCTTTACCAAGGAATCCACCCTTCACAAACACCCGACAACTAAACTGGCCATGAGGTCTAAGTTATTGGATCATTTTTTATCGGAATATTAGAAATTTTTTAACTAAAGTCATCTGTATTGAAGAGCCTGGAGACGGAGATGGGTTTTACCATTAGACGAATGGCACGTGGCAACAGAAAGACGGTGTTACGTTGTCGGTGAATTCATGGAATGTTCACGCCCTTCACTCCAAACGTAACATTATTTAAATGTTGAGATACTGGCACTGGCACGACACCAGGGTAAAAGTACAGAATGAGAAAAGTACTAGACGTCTGTTCGCTACGAAGTACAGGATGCAAGTGAGGTCGCCAGTTCGAGGGCAGAAGTCTTCCGAAGATTTCCTGGACGCAAAAAAAAAAAAGAGGTCGCCAGTTCGAACATCGTCGAACGTTAACGAAGGGCGACAAAGGGTCATTAATTTGGCACGTAGGTCACGTTTCCACCCGAGGCATACTTGAGCTCAGGTCAGATAAACTCACAAACCTAAACATCGTTTGATGCGAGCATATTTTTAAGCAGACCATCGCGTTACTATTGAACTATACTGGATGACATTATTACAACGATAATAAGTGAAGAAGCGCTCGACACATAAGACGCGCAACTCATTGTCAGATAAACAAAAAAGGACCGGGCAGATACCCATGTTCGGTCTCGCAATGCACTGTGGGCCGCATGAATCAGAGATCTTCTATAATCTGGATCGCAACAAGAAATTTTAATATACTAAAGGTACCTTCAACGCGCGTAACTGCCCGATTTTTATTCATTTTCAGCCCGCGGTTTTTATTCACTTGAATGCGACAAACGATGTACTTCCAGCTTCCTCTTAAAATCTACTATAATACAAATGCTTGAAGATACGAAATGTCTTGGAAACCGAGAATTTACTATAGATCAACATTTATTTGTTTATTTTTAATTATTTCTTTCTGCAGAACGTCTTCGTATCAATAGAAAGAGTATATAAGTTATCCCAATTAGGCGGAACAACCTGTATACTGTAAAAATTGTGAAACAAAGTATAAGTATTAAATTACATTTTATGTATTATGTCACTTCTCAACTAAGGTAAACAAGTAAATTTTGTTTATTAAAAAGATTAATAATTTATTATCCTGAAACCTATAAAGATAGTCAATATTTTTATAGTAAACGGATTACAGATAGACTTTTGTGGTACAAGAAACTTGGCGTTGATACAATTCAGGATTGTATTAAACAAAAACCTTGTCCTTATTATTGTAAACTCATACTAAATGTTTTTCCTTAGTGCAAATATTTAGACTGCTTAACTATACGGGCGGAAAATGATACAATTTTATCCCATGAGTTTATTCACGTTCACTTGAAACACACTGTCAATTCTATATTCATTGGTAAATTAGCAGTTGGTATCTAACTTGCGAAACAAATAAATTAATGTTCCAAATGTAGGAACTAGTAGTGTACGCCTAAAGTAGTTCGAAGACTACATGGGACGCGCTACCAATCATTGAAAATTACTCAGATATATCTAAAATATGTCTTCCGTTCGATGCAATTCCGAGCGAACTGGAGCGGGACGAAGTTCCGTGAGTGTAAAATCAAGAGATATGTTATCACAAATCACGACGCTGGCTGGAGTTAGAAGGACGTGAACAAGCGGAGAATACGTGTGTGTGTGTGTGTGTGTGTGTGACTGCTACCGGGCGAAGATGCTGATGATGCTAATATGAATTTTCGAAATTACATTCGTATATTATATACATTTAAATAAAATACTGTTGTGTAAGTGCACTAAGAAATACACAAACTATAAATGAAACCATTGGTAAAAAATGTGGATAATATCTAACAGTTGGCTTACAGTATTTAATAACTATTATTACAGTTACCGTAATAAATATTGGGTATCAAGTACGAATTAGACAACGCACATTGATACTGTTTACAATGCATTAGAAAAATAATGAAAAGACGCGAACTACACATTGGCACATAAACTGCCGTCTTTATATAATCACGTTGATAAAGGCATATAACAACGCTACTAATTATCAGCTCGGTTTATGGTCAAGATTACGCAAATACTGAACAAAAAATAGAACAAGAGAGTGGTCATGTATGAAAAAGTCAACGTTGTTGAGAAAAAATTACTATATTTCATAGCTTGTTAAATCAACAATCTTCTCATTTTCTAATTGGCTGACATGCAATCTGAGCAGGACTTTCGTCGTTGTCACCGAGAGCTTATGAAATCCAACGGTTGGAGAGTTGAAATTACAAAAACACCATAAATCGTGCAAGCTGCGAGAATAATTCAAAGAAACTGAAAGTAGCTGGCGAGTAACGCGTAACGAATGGGTTATCATGAAAATTACACAGATACATCAGAAATATGTCTTCCGCTCAATACCGTTCCGGACGAAATGGCGCGCCTCGAAATTCCACGGTTGCAATATCAAGAAATATGCAGTCACAAATCAAAACGTTACCGCAGACGAAATGACGGCGGGAGAAAAAGAAACTACATAACCGCGCAAAAGTGTTTTACAGCGTAAAGCGACATACGTTGCTCAACACATTTCCAGCTCGGATGTCCAACGACTTCCGTGTATCGCGTACCAGCCATTAACGCGCGATGACGGTTAAATGAAATGCCTAACTCCGCTTCTATCAAACTCAATTCTTCCTGGCGAAATCATATAATGAACCAATTACATAGTTGAAAGTTAGGCTGTTCTAATCATTTCTAATCACTTTGGATGGAGAAAAACTTTACCAGTCTTCTTTTCCAAATATTGCAAACATCTTTCGTTTTCAGTCACGTTCAGTCTCAGTATTTCGGAATAGAAATTATCGATTGTAAGAACTGCACAAGCAGATAGCATCTTTTCAGCCTAATCCTTCCTTTGGCCTCTTTCTGACGCGTAATGCCCATTCCCAAACGCTGGCGTCTTACATGAAGTATACTTCTTGTTAAAGTACAACGATGAAGTTAATCGTTCAATTAAACACAAGAATCCCATACGGTGGAGCCACGCAATTATGCTGTTTTTTCATTCGTCTTTTCCTTCAAAAAGTTGAAAGTGAAGAGCAAGTCGTCACACGTGCAGAGCAAGTACTCGCACGGCATCCATCATTGTTCACGGTCACGTATACAAATTTTGTAAAGTATATATATTGTAAAAGCTTCTGGAACAAAGAATAAATAACACTCCTATTACCTTTTCTTTAACCAATGAGGACTTTTTCAGTCCCCACCGCTTCTCGTTTCGAAATCTTTCATAATTTCTACAGACATTTTACCAACAGTATTATTTTAGCCATAAAGCAAATAGCAAACAGTAGACAGCTTATAGATATAGAGTAAATACTGTTGAATAAACCCTTAAATAGGATTTTTACTTTATTGCACTCTACATTTCCGAGTCTTATCAAAGTTCACTACGCAACATTAATTTGGAAGTTATTGAACTTTACAAAATTCATCTAACACACAACGTATGAATCTATACAGAGATTAACTAATACATTTACATTAGAAAAACCTCAGTGCCACTCCCAAAATTCCATAACCAACTTTGAAAAACTCTATCTCTAATTTCTCCAGAGTCTGCTCTAGCGTTTCTGCCTCTCTACACCGTAATACGTACACGCATCCTTATCTGCAGTCTACAAATCACATCTGCAGCTGGAATCAGAAAGTCAGTGCGACCGGGCAAAAGATTGATCCGCATGAAGAAGACGTTGCAGAGAAGGTGGTGGTAATTGGAGTCGATGAATGAAAAGCGGAACGAAGCGAAGTACTCGGAGGTGGCGATGGTGAGGGGAACCAGAGGGAAGATAGAAGGGATAGGTGAACGGCTGTGGAAGATTATCGCGGGAAACTGGGCGATAAGGAGGCTGTCGCAACTAGTAGCGCAAGTCGTTCCTCGAGATACGCAGCTACCGGCAGAAGTACAGGAAACTCGGCCGCGCGAATTCCTGGCGGTAATAATTTCCTCCCGGCCACGGGAAAAGTAACGGCTCGACATTTCTTACAGTTTTCATCGATCTCCGGCAGGAAATCGGCGCGGATACGGGACTCAACTCAATTCGCATTTAACGCGGGAACGGCAGACGGACGGGTGTAATGAGGGACCGAGCGATATTCTTCGAACATTTTTCGCGGAGGGAGACTGACTTTATCCTGCCATGCCTTACTCTGTAGTTTGAATGGCGTAAGTCTTGCGGGCGTTCGCGAAAAATTGTTATTGCTGCCTGCAGGATGTATCAGCACCCCTTGTAATGGACAGTTGCTTTTTCTGTTGGATACGTATTGTGTGTAATGCTAAGATTGTGTTTTTTTTTATGGAAACTTAAAGGGTATGTTATGATGCAAAACGTATCTGCGCATGTTTACTCCTTCTTCCTATACTGTAATAGTGCCCCTCTTTCTATCGTTTCACATGTTCATCACTCCTCAGCCATGCGTATTGCGTCCTAATACTTGTTTAATGAACACGATGAATTTAAACACTCCCACTCTTTACTTCCCGTAACAGTCCCTACTCTTCCCATTCACCACGATTCTCTTCTTCGTAACTCCAGCAGATTTTCCCGAAAGTAGCAGTAGTTTCCAAGCACTCGGTATACAAACATAGAACCACCATTTTTGGTACAGAATAGATATAGTCGGGTATCACAAAATAAAATAACATATCATTCCTGAAACAGGATACTGTGAGGGAACGCTCGTTGCAAACTTACGTTTTAACGAATGATCAGTTCGTGAGTAACAAACTCAAGCTTCGCACGAAAGCGTGTTTACGTGAGATACCATACAGGAGGACGCGCACTCATTAGCGTACAAGCTATCTAGCATAGAAGTTTCTATATCATTAGAAAAAATAATACAGGTATTTGCAACGATCATTATACTGTTGTCAATGGCAGTGTCAGGAGTTTTTCACGATCAGAGATCTCGTGTAGAACTTCGATGATCAACGAAGTTCGACGATCTAATAAAGAACTTCCTTCGAATTCTATTTGTCCGGCATCCGGTACACGACCACTCCCTTATTCCGGTACCGTGATTTTTCGCCCGTGAGCAAAGTACCACTGCCTTTTTCTTTCCATGTTTCTTTCGCCACTACAAATTAACACCTCGTAACTCAGTAAACTTTGTCAACTACTATATCATAATGTAAATATTAGTGCACGCATTTTTGTGCTAGGACAGATAAGGATTATGCAAATACTTCCGTAACTATACAAATTAATGTAAAATGCATAGAACCAAATAAACAAAAAACTATTTTTCCTGTTTAGATAACAAGTTCATTCGAATGCGCAAAGCTTAATCAAACTATGAATGAACACAAATCACATGTTTTCGAATAGTTCCTAGAGTAACTTGTAACCTTATTGAGCTTTCCATTAACGATAACTGTCTATAATTCCCTTGTTAACTTGATCAGATAAGATTAGGTGTGAATGAACCTCACTCGCAAACTTCGTTTTAACGATGTTCCGTTAAACTTCAGGCGATACCATTCTACTGTGTTTCTCTTGCACTACCCATGTTACGGTTAATTGTAACCTTCAATCTGCGAAGAGAAGATGTTTCCTTCTTTGGCATTTATAGAAATCTATAAAAGAAGGCTAACTCATTACAAGATTTTTTTCCAAGCAGCTATATATCCACATAAAACATCATGCTGAAGTAATTTGTTTTTTATTAACTATTATAAAGGCAACGGCATTGCGTCAAAAGTTTGGCAGAAAAATGTCATGGCATCAATAACATTGCTTAATTGCAATAAAAGTGATTAAAAAAGCAGTATTTGGCGGGGCACCGTGGTATCGCGCAATAAAGCCGGCTCTATTTATTGGGTTGAGATAACGCATAGTTTTGAACAAAGCCAACCGAATATCAATTTACGTGTGAATACTGTTGAGAGCAAAAGGACAATCAGTTTTGGTCATCATAGCGTTAGGTTTCATTCTATCGTATTGTTTTCCAATTTCTATTTCTTTTAATCCAATGAGTGCATATACATGAATTTCACTATTCAAATAAAATAATTAAGTCTTCATAGATTTATTGTTTTAGAAAATCTGAACGTAAAGATACTTATTGGTGAAATCATTCAAATATAAAAATCGGAAATCAGCAAATTATGGAGTTGGAAAGCATTGTTTTAACAAGATACTCTTAAACATAAAACTCGTATAAATTTATAAAATATATTATTGTATGTTATGGCTTTAATTAAACCACATGTTTCAGCACTCTAACAGTATGACATTAGAGAAATTTTTATTCATGGGTTATTAAATCCGATAATAAGAAGAATTCTTCTCTACACAAAATCGAATATATAAAACGTCGACAAAATGCTGTGACGGTGAAATTTGAATAATGTCAAAATGACGTTAACCGCTTTGACCCATGAGCGACTGATATGACATGTAACAAATTTTATTGCATCCCACGCCCACAGCTTGATATTTATGAAAACCACATAATTTACGTCGTTGTCAAAAAGAGAGTCCGCTCTACTGCATTTTGCGAGCGCAACGAAAGCGGCGGATAAATAATCTGTTCAGTTCTTCCCTAGCCGCATGAAACTTTTTCGCATTACAATGCGATCGTGCGCGATTTTAAAGGAAGGAGTCAAAAAGAATGGATGGAAAAATGATTTTGGTATGCGAGCAACGACGCATATTGATGCTCTTCTGTCGAAGTTCTGCTCCCGCGTTGTAAATCATGTCGTTCTACGTATGAATGGCGCAACGTTGGAAAAAAGACGACGGAAGTTTATCTTCGCGTTTTATGCTTTTGTTGTTAACCGAATTGCCGTCTACATTACTTGTGACGACAAATTCTACCAGAAGTACTTAATCGGGTATTAAATAGTAATTTAATCATTGATGTAAACGTAATTTCATTTTTCTTACGCCCCTAAAACAGGAATATGGAGAGTATTAGCTGTCAGAAAGACATCGATAAATCGAACATGATTAGAACGTTTCTGCGTACTAAATATTCGTGTACACAGAATTTGCGTATCTAAGGTGAATAGATATCGCACGCAGTATATTTACAATTCGCCTCATACCCGATATATATTAAATAGTTAAAGCTCACATGAAATCGATTTGAATAATATTTAGACATAGCCTATCATCGGTGCAGCACTGCTTGATCACCGTTTGCATGAATGTACGGTGAATGAAACTCGACAGATCACCTCATTGCATCGTAGCGCGTTTCCTGTTTTTGCTGAAATAGAACATTCATTAGCGGTAAATACCTGTATTTGGCAGACAACTTCACCGTATGGCCAGCAGCCATAAACAGCCGGTAAAAATCCGAAGGGTGTCACCAAAAGGCCGATAGCAAGATCATTGCTAGCGAGGCTCGTCAGCAAATACCGTGGCTATAACAAACAAAAGAAATACCTGTTTATCATTTGTAATCGTTTCACAAAAGTCAAATTCGGTAAGCATAGTCATTCCATTCTGGCGGTCGTTTACATTATTTTGATAGCAACGGTAAATCGTGGCAAATCTGACCATTACTTGGTGCGCAGCGGTACGTAAACAGCAATTCAGTTGTTTATGTTTTTGATATTCCAACAGTGTAAGCAATAACGTTTTGCTTTTATCGTTAAAAGCGTGTATTAGATAACACACACACACACACACACACACCTGTATCAACGCTCATTATAACCTGCAGCTAACATTGGGTTATGTATGAAGAAACCTGTAAATTGCTTTATTTCACGGAATAAATTTACTATTTTATTCTTGGTTTCTAATCGCACCATTTTTAGCTTTGGATTTGGATGGCATTTTACGATCATATGAGGAATCGTTTTTTATAATTAATAAAATCTAGCAGTTCGGTAGCTGCTATCGCCGCTTAGGTATATCAAACAATTATTTGACTTCCTGACTACTCCCTGTATTTCAAGCCGTCATTTTTGTTGCAAGTGATAAATGTACATGTCGTACCCAATCTAGTTCATCGGCAGCAAATGCAATGTTATTCGTGTCATGTCAAAGTATCTACATCATAATCTTTAAGTTGATTAATGTCTCTCGATTACGTTGAATAATGAACTCTCTTGACACCTGTTACGTATTTCCATCAGATCTGACATCGTTACGATAATATCAAGTCCATGTTGTGAGGTAATAATTATAGCTATACGAAAATAGTAACTCTGCATCGACACATAACAATTATCTTTTTTATAATTAAAGCAAATGTATACAATCTCGAACGGTGATGGACACTGAACAATCCCACTCTGATCTTGGAAGTTGGAGAAAGCAAATTCAGTGTAAGCCCAAACATTGAGTTATACTACTACTTCATTTCTCTGGCTTACAGTGAAGCATAAATACCGAGATTTTCTTACAACAAAAATAATTATTTCATAATAATTTGAGTCCATTTTTTATTATGCACTTAAATATGAATCAAATGTTTATGGAGATATATAACCAAGTTGTATCAGGCGAAAATCTGAACAAACCCACTTGAATGCAGACATAGATGTATATGAGGCATTCCATGCCAAATCGGACACTTTTGTACATCACCCCTTTCTATTTTTTTTTCTAAATTTTTTATTTTTTCAAGGTCGATGAAAAACGCGTTCATGAATTTCTTCAGATTTTTTTGACGGTCCGTTTTGGAAATATAAATTTTCTTAAAATATGGGATCTTTTTTTTCAAATGCTCATAACTTTGTGAAAAATGGACCAATTGGATCGTTCTTTTTTTCAAAATTTGTGCTTCTGAATGCCCTTTCAAGAAAAACATATGATTTTAATCAAAAATATTTATTTTATTGTTTATTTTTAATGTAAAGCACAAAATGTTTTTTATCTCAAAACACGCCCCGATCGACTTTTTTTAAAAAGTTCTCCAAAATACTTAGATGGATATAAGGACTTTTAAAATTTGTCCGATCGTGGGCAAACTCCTCGTTCTATTTTTTCTCTTTATTTGAAAATATCTGTTCTATCAAGTCGTACGTTCCGTTTCAATGAGAAATCTTTTTTATCTCAAAACACGCCTCGAGCGATTTTTTTTTTAAATTCTCAAAGAAGCTTGGATGGATATAAGAACTTTTGAAAAGTAAAGTGTTTTATTGAAGTGGGTCTTAACCTATTCGTTGTACGTGTTTTGGACAATGAGTCCGATCCATACATAGAAGCTTTTTGTAAAGAGTGCTTTGGGCCACGTTTCTTTTAGGGCAGTCACTTTACGATTAGTTAGGCTTCATAAAATAAATATGTGGTACGCAACGGATAGTATCCTAGGAAATGTGGATAGAAGTAAAGCGACTAGCTAATGAAGAATGCCTATACATATATACATAACACTATGCTCCTGCCTCATTCATTCATTCCATCGTTTGTTCATTCATCCTTCACGCGTTCCCTAAGACCGCGCACAGCTGCTCCATTTTTTCTTGCCGTGCATCACCATAATGCAGCTTACCATGAACTTTGTTATGAAGGATACACGGCGACAAACTCACATGCACTCTATCTAACCCTATAGTATGACGCATATACCTGTCCTAACTTGATTTATCGTTGGACAGAAAAGTTTCTCAATCGAGCACCACAAAAGTTAATACAAACCGATCGCCCATTGCCTCTCTCTGGGCAACAATTTAGCAATTATTCACGGTACTTTTGTCGCCACCAGCGTCGGCGAACAATTCTCAGGCGGCTTCCGTAATCCCCGAGAAAATCATCGATGTTTCGCTCGAGGCACATCTCGTTCCATAAAAGCGCTCAAACTCGTTTGCGAGTCGGAGAACTCTCGATTCTTTCACCCTGACGGGGGTAAGATATGCGATGGGAGAAGGGGTGGAGGTTGTTCGGCAAGCGTGCCAGATTCTCTTGCGACCACAAATAGTATCCAAGAGACTAGCGAGAGCGCTATTGAGAGGCTCTCTTGGCGCCCTCGGGCGTCCCGATCTATTTAGCCGACAATTTGATATTTGCATATGTATGAGAATGGGAACTTCGGACCTACGCGGGGCGGTATGACGAGCGGAATGAAAGGCCGGGAAGTGCGGTGCCGTGAGAGTGTGCAAAAAAGGGCAAGATTGGACAGATATGATATAAAGGTTTGGGCGGAGTGAGGATTAAAGCGGGAAAGGGAAATGATACCAAGCGGATGTGTAATAAAAGCGAGACGGGACTGTCCTCTGGTGAGCAAAGGGCGTGTAAAAGTGAAAATAGAATAAAGGTTAAGAATTGACTTTAGACATTATAGGACGATACAATGGCAGAATTATTTATTTGTAGGAAACTGGTAGCGAAATACTCGACGCTTGCTTTGAGTCATACGCTTTCTTTCTTGTCCCTCGCTCACGCACACCATTGGCTTTCTCGTTCAGAGTAATAGACTGTCAACCTTTGACATTGAGTTACTTTGAAAGTCTAGAACGCACTTATGCATCCACTCCTCTCAGGCACACTTCTCACACATACATCGATTCCGCAATACTTTGCACGATAAAAAAATCAGGAATGAGACAATATTTTAATACGTAGCAGAAAGTAAATTGAAATGTATGGCAATGAGTCCAAAGAGAGAGATGAAAATGAATGGAAAATTGTCGGTTATAGCTAAGAGTAAGAGAACAAAGAGGTAAGAATGTCACTTTGTACTTTGAAAAGGTTATGGATGTCAGAAGACGAAGCATAATAAATAATGTCAAAGAGCTCCGGCGAACCTGGCTCGGACAATGAAATAATTCTAAAATGTAACGGTCAATCTAGAAGAAAGCACCCGATAATAAAGATTTGGAGGAACAAAGTACAAAATTGCAAGAATGAAGAATAACACCGCCTTCGCAGACCCTGAACAGACGTAGCAGATGAAATAAAGAAATTTCGTTTGTGTATAAAACATGAATGACAGAGTAACCGCGCCTACAAGGTTTTAGAGGAAAAAGTAACAGGGTTTTTCATCTTGTGTTTAATTTCATTTTCAGTACGTGTTGCGCGTGCTTCTCACGTACCTACATCTTGTAGAGATGCTAAATTCTTTTACGTCTATCTCTCTAAATTCATCAAAAACCGTTGCAAATCAAATACAATCTATAATTATTATTTTACCGCCAAAGATATTTCCAAATCAAATATGAAACCTTGAAATTATTTATTAAAAAATAACTTTAATTTGGGGAGCAAAGTGATTATGGATGATTTATTACATCCAGTAGAACAAGATATTTATAGTACAACTGCTTTACATTTACTGAGCAATCCGTACTTCAACTGTTGTAAGCATATTAATTGACGTTAATTGAACCATGGAATGAATGAGGCTACAAATTCGTGGTCAACTAATTAAAGAAGTTTTTTTTTTATTTAAAGCCCGTCAACTCGTTCTCTGAGAACACATCAGGGAGAAAACCAAAAAAATACGCAAAAAAGTAACTTTTGCCGCCCAGATGGACTTGTGAGTTTTCCGTTTAGTTACTGCGTGAGAGATTTTCTTCCTCAGCAAGGAGATTCTCTAAGCGGTATAACACGATTTAACAGGATTATGCTACTATCAGTACGACTAAAAACATAGACTTACTGTTATTAGCGAAATTACTTCTCGCGGAAATGGTTGAGAAAAGCCATCAGTTGAAATCCGTGTAAAAAAATACATCCTTGGTACAAACACTACATATATGGACTTTATATGAGTATTTAAGCGTAAGAGAAAGAAGTAGAGATGTCAATAAAAAGAAGGATGAGAGTAGAGGGAATGAGTGATATGATACGGATAACAGGATACTTGATAAGTACTTAAGAAAAAGGCCGTGTGTTATATAAGTCTACAATAAAGATTTACAACCCAAAATCAAAGAGCCCGCAACAAGACTATCTTTTCTACCAAAGGGTCATCGAAGACTGTATTTCTTTTTCCTGCAACCCAGTGCCCTGTGCCTTACAGTTTCAAGCATACTTGTTTGGAACAAAACTATCGAAGTAGTTGTCTCGAATTTGGTTCGCCACTGGCAAACTATCATGCGGCCGCGAATTATTTATTAAGAAATACTGAAGGACTTTGGTTTCATGTCTTGGTTAGTTTTGAACTATGCACAGGGTGACAATCGGAACAAAATGCAAGGCCTAATAATACTAAATGTAATGTTATGCATGTATGCTGAAATATATCAGTAAGGCTTGGAAGAAGAGTTGTAATAAGGTTTTCATAAATCGCTTTAAACGATAGAGGATTAGCCGGTTTATGATATCTACCGAAAGACATTCAAATAAGTGCTGCATGCAGATTAGGTCTGGCAATCGAAAATAGATTTTAAGTTCGAACGATATTCTAATTGGATTAAACATAAATGCAAGAATTACTTCGACTTTTTTTTAAGTAATAAAAATTAAGCATATTTTTCCGACATAACAAATTGTCGCCCTTATAAAGAGTCTTATAAACTCTTATAACAGTATACTGCATAGTTTAAAAGATAAGTACTGCAATGTAATTCTACATTACCATAAGTTTCATGACATTACAAAATTTTAAGGAACTAACATGTATACGGACATACAATTTAAGGTATCAAATGTCTAAGTGTGTGTGAGACTTTTACCGTTTGCCGCGGTTGGTGGACTATTAGTATCATCGGATAGTGCCGCTTTGAGTTTTATCAGAGAAAATGTTATTGGATGTATCTAACTGGTGCAAACATTAATGCGGTTTTGCTTTTTGCTGTAATCTGCTCGCCAGTTAGATAAACCACAACGTTTGGTGCAACGTTGCAGGTAGGACGGCATCAGCACAGCAAACCGTATATAATCCGTGGCACTGATTCTATATCATATGCAGTATACACGCGCCGCGATCAGATTTCT
Source organism: Anoplius nigerrimus (assembly GCA_914767735.1). Lineage (NCBI taxonomy): Eukaryota > Metazoa > Arthropoda > Insecta > Hymenoptera > Pompilidae > Anoplius > Anoplius nigerrimus. The sequence goes on along the minus strand of OU612079.1, from coordinate 5,598,052 downwards.
AAAATTAACCTGTGCAAGATTAAATTCTTAATTGAGAATTTATGTGATATCACCGTGATATGAAACGTGGGTAAGGTTGTAAACACTGTCACAGCTTGGCAACTCGGATAAATTTTGTATTAAGCTTTGCGTACCGACATCTGAGTAATGATACAAAGAACAAACGTTTTTTATTGCAATATTGTTTCAACCCTTTGACTGCTGAATACTCTGATCCAAAGCGCTTCGCATAAACGGCGTGAGTACTTCTTCACGCAATACGAATCTGTTCGGAAGTGTATTGAATTATAATTTCTTATATTTTATTTTTTTGTTGTTGAGCAACAAGATATGTATATTGTTTCTGAGACTGTTGCACGGATATGATAAAATAATTTTTGGACAAATACAGTAAAACAGGGGTAAACGATCGAAGCCATCGCCGTGCGCACATGTGCGTTCATAGGCCACAGTGATAGCTTTCGCTGGGCGCACATTTGGGCCCGTAGCAGTCAAAGAGTTAATACACAAACTGTTATTGGCGATGGCGTGCTATTAATGCAGACTTTGAATTATTGGACAGTTAGAAAAACAATATAGCATTCACATATATTTATAAAACTGGGGGAATGATCAACGTAAAATAATCTGACATGACAACGTATAAATTATTTCAATATCACATTATTACCTGGCTTATACTGTTATCACACCCACTATATTCTTCTAGTACCAAATATAACAATTACAGAATCCCAATACAGCCACGATGCCTTGAATAGCACAGATACCAGTTACATTATGTTCACAACGATCAGATTACAGTATTAACACAACAGATTAACGCGCCAAAATTGGAATGGGAAGAGGGTAGACGTCACGTGCGAATCGATCGCTATAGAGACAGTTGCGATAGACTCCACACACCGCTAAGCTAGTGAGATAAGCGCACACCACTCTGAATACAGTACACCAGCGGGCCACCAAAAAGTAGATGAACGGAACCTGAACGACAATACTGGAAGCTCAACGACGAAATCCTGCACCGCGTCAGACGGCGTCTCGTTCTGGAATGAGCCTTGCATTCATCTCAGCCGCTCTCCCTTTCCACCGCTATCGGCCACTCTACTCTCTATCAACGATCACCTCAGTGTCTCCACCCACGCGACATTGCGATGGAACTGTATATGCGAAGGAAATTGTCTTATCCTAAGTTAGTATGCGCGACAGCTTATTAGGTCACAGAGTGCGCGTAAGACAGTCGGAGACATACGGAAATGTTAGTAAGCAGAGACAATCCCTTGGCGCGAATTGAACAGAGCTTTTGGATTTGTATTTAACATGTTGTTGGATAGTGTGATTGAAAACACGCGGTATTGTACCAAATTAATTTCATTAAACGATAATCTATTAACGAAATGGAAATATGTACGTAACAAAAAAAGAACGGATTAATAAATGGAATATAATGTACTACGTCTGCTGGAGCGTATACAGGGTGAATCAGAATTCGAGGGAGAACATTTAAAGGGTGATAGAACATATCAATACATGAAAATTTTTTTAAAACAATATATGGGCGGAACGCAAGGGATGAAAAGTTACAGGGTAGCTTTCCACCCTGTATAAACACCTTGTCCTACGTGGGATAGCAAAACCGGACTAGCACGCATCTCAAATCGAAAGAGCTTTTATTTCCATTGTGGACAACTCCAGCCTAATCTTATACCCTGCGATAGCGCCGACCGTCTGAATTCGCATTCGCGAAAAATCCTCAATTCAGCATTTGATACTACAATTGTTTTTTAGAGATGATCATTAGAGGAAAATTAGATTTTCGAAATTGTTATCAATCTTTTTCTAGCGTTATATGTTCTAACATGATTGAATTCGAATACCTAACATGTCACGAATCATCAGCTTAGCGATATGCAGCACTTCAATTTACATGTTACAAAATGATAACCGTTCCAATGCATGCCAATTACCCAAACCCATTCTTACCTGCGCGTGAATGTGCTTGCTATATCGCTTGCTGTCGCTGACACATAGGGCGCATAGATTGGCACGTAAAGTGGTGAGGCGATATATCGGTATCGGTTCTCATTACTAGCAATACGTAACTAACCTAACTTGACGTAATCTAAAATATGCCGGTTAGTATCTTTGTTGTATTGCGTATCATCAATCATACAATTATGGCGTTTGTGATATTGAGTATACAATTTAAACAATAATACCGTAAAACCAGTATAAGTTCACATCAACACGTTGCAATTGTCCGTATCATGTATACGTCCCCAATAGCATACAACAACTAGCCGTCGGTAGATACCAAAATGCATCAAGTATTCCCGTGAATAACGATCACCCGAGCGAAATCCCACCTATGCACGCATGAATTATACATGCTGTATCGCGTTCTGTTAATGACACATGGGTCGAGTAGATTAGAACATAAGATGCCGGCATTGAGCAACACTATCAGGATGACCGCGCGAGTGCTCAATAATAACTGTACAGTTTATGTTAGAAATAACATACGCTGTCTTCACTCGGTATGTCATAACATTGTAAGCATTTCAAGCAATGAAAATTTCTTATGGGAAATCTCAGTTACGTGCGAATGTATTCGCTTGTTACAGCCGTCTCCTGCTGATGACAGGTGTGCTGAGTAAATTGGCACGTAGCATGCCGAGCGACACCAACAGTATCGAGATAACCGGTATCTATTTTCAACAATATTTATTAATTTGATTTTTCTGATTATACTTAAAGATGACGTCCATGAAAGGTTACTGTTATTCCGCATAAGATAATGTGCTAACAAAATCGGTCAAATTATAGGAAAGTACACATGTTGTACCTATTGTTGTGAGCGAAGCATAATGCTGTATAGATTAACATGTGAGGTAACAAGTGAAGAGTATCAGTGACTGTCTTCAGTTTCATTAGTAACATCTGCCGCATCCGGATCGCAAACTAGTAACGACTATCACCTCTCACCAGAACACAAAATACCAAACAGTCTAACCCCTGAAATATACACTCGCCCACACCTAAGTAACATTGAAATTCAATCTTCGACTTTTACCGATAAAGCCTGGCCTGTATAATTAGCTAGAATCGTGTAAAACGTTACACGAAATGAAAGGAGGATCGTCGAAAAGCTCACCTGGGCGTGTATGTATTTGCTGTACCGCTTGCTGTTGATGACGCATATGACGAGGAGATTGGCGCAGAGGATGCCGAGGCTGAGCAAGAATATCAGGGCGGCGCGTATGAGCTCGCCGGGTCCGGGTCCGGTCCAGGTCGCCTCAGACGTGCCTGCCCGCCAGCAACTGCTGTTGCTGAGTGCCGGCGCCAGCAGGATCGTCTGCTTGTGTTCCATCCTCGTCCGCGGCCGCGGTTTGCCTCCGCCGCGCTCTCCTCCCTTATCGGGCCCCTAGCACCGCGTTGATCCCCGCCGCGCGTAACAATTATCCGCCCGTCACGCGTCTTTCGCCCTTCGTCTTCGACTTTGCCCCTTCGACCTTCAACTCTCATCCCTCCGCCGGTCGGCCCAGCGAACTCGACTCCTCGAACTCGATCCGGCACAGCCGCGAGGACGCTGAAACTCGGATCGGCCGCATCCACCTCTTCATGCTTCCTCTTCGTGGGATGGCCGAAACTTTCTGGCGCAGAGTTTCTTATCCGCGGGAGAGGAGCGAACGATGTTTCGAGATTGCTTAGAAGCGAGCGCGGTTATGCTCGTGCGTGGCGGTTGGAACTTGGAGCATGGCGGCCACTCGAATCACGCTGGTAGGGATCTGAAAGTAGATAAATCAGACGGTGAGGAAGTGGAACTTGTTATCAGCGGCGGAGGCGTAAGGCGGTGCGACCGGAAACAATGCGAGGATTCGGTTATCGTGTTTGGGGTTGAGGTCTGCGAGCAGTACTTTTGCGCAGAGACTGGGGGGAGTAGTGTCTAAGTCGGTGCGATTGGTACTGCTGTTGCTCTTGGAGGAAAGTATGGATTTTTGCTCATTGTTTAAGTTACGTCGTTAATGTTTCAACGTTTGTGCAGTTTACCATCGTCGTACAATCAAACAAATGTGTTTCGAGTCATTTAGTTCAGTCATCACGATAATTACAGAGCTTGAAGTGGAAGAGGGAGTGTCGGAAAGTTAAAAGCAGGTATGAGGCCGATATCAGCGAACTTCCAAGTGCCTCTACATATCGAACTAACGGCAACAGCAATAATATATGCAATTTCCTTCAAGTCAGTGAACGATTTCGTACGAACGTCAGGCGGAATTTCATATATTCCAGTGCGCGTTAATGCGCGCCAAAGTTTTGATTTATGCGCGTTGATTATAAAGTCCGCTGCGGTTCTAACCCCTTACCTTCGGCCCAGTTCATGTTTTCCACATTGTGCGTCGTTAGATTCATCTGCGGTAATTTATACGAACGCATAATTAATTCCTCGGTGGAGACCTTGGCGCAATTTTACGGCCACGCCGTAAATTGTCGGGTTTTCTTTTGTTCGGATGGCAGTGCATAATCTGATATTGTGTATAGGTAACGCGCAAGCTTTATTGTACATTTATCAGATTGGTCCAAAATTAAAATTAGCCTCAGGTCACATTTTATATCGATTCGGCGGTGAAATTTGTTAACCGAACATTAATTTTATGTTATTTACCCTCTGTGATACTTTAGTAGTTAAAGTGAAAATCTATGGAAATGAATTGGTAGCTATAACAATGTGTTAACGTATTAAAGATATAAGGATATGTAGTTATGATTATAATAGGTCAGACTTGCCCGTTCTGGTACGTTCGTATTTGCCATTCAATTGACTTATTATTCTGTACCAATGTACTAAGAATAATTTGCTTGAAATAAATCAAGTACGTTTGACTTGAGTGTCGTAAAAGCGTTCAATACAATACTATTTTGTTGCTCTGCGTTAGACCATACTTCCGGTAGTTGCGGGCTATAGATATGTGTACGCCTACATTCTCATGCCTTCAGCATGAACACAATTATAGTAAGTAATACACTTACATATTATAATACGTTTAGAATATCAAACAACATGTAATATGTATGTAAACACGGCCCAACCCATTCTCCAGTAATATTTGCCTGACAGGGTTGAGCAGTCAAATAAAATGCATTGAGTGCATATGTCCATCTCTAGCATGAACACACGCCACTAAAATAAAGAAGAATACGAAACTATAGGTTCTCCGGAACAAGGAAACGTTTTTCAAGGCCATGTCCTGCGGTGGCAAAGTTTGACTACCAATCGATTTCCGGTTCGATTGTTATCTCGACGTTAGATTGACATGTCATTGTTTGTCGGCCAGGTCTCATTGTTTGGCTTACATAAAGCAGACCGTAGATCGTTGTGCGCTCTGCGTACGCGACGTGGACGATAAATCGTGTGAATACTGCCACGATCCGTTATCAAGATAGATTTCCACTTTTTGACGTGCTGTGAATGCAATACATCCTCGAACATTTTTAAACGCATAAAATCTATATACGTTACGATCCTACAATTCGAGAAACTAGTTCAGATTTTTTAATACAAAGTTTACAGAATTTACGAATATGGTACGTATGACATTAAAATTTGATGCAATTGTTTTGACGGCTGTCTTGAGATTTACTCATAAAGCTGTGAACGAAGTTCACTCTTCGTCAATACAGTGCACATTTTAAAATAACAGATTTAACATAAATCTCTTGCAAGCATATTTGTTTATACCCTGCTGCCCTTATGCAACATAAGCGTTGATAAGTTAAATACTGTACTTTTATGAACGTGTTTATGGACAAGTGTATACACATTTGAAAATTATTCATATAATTTCTTGAAATTACATATTCATACATACGACTGTACCATATTTACCATTTGAACCATACATAAGCAATTACCTTTTACATCGTTGGTTTGCACTTAACATCCCATCGACAACATCAAGATATAAAAAGTTTTCACAGCCTACATACTTCCTTACACCCCGTTAACGTATTAACAGTTTTGTGTTGAGCCCAGGGGATGATAAGATGAATAGCTAAGGCAGGTGGAGCGTTGAAATTAAACGCGAATTTGAAATCGAAGAAGCGGTAACACCTCGAAGTCATGAATTGGGAGCAGTCGATGGCGGGACTCGAATAACGAAGAGGTAGTTAACGAGAACGAAGTTGAAGCCCCTAACGGTGGCGTAGGTTTCGGTATAATTAAAAAGGGGGTCGCATCGTACTCTAGGTGGTCGCACCTTCGCTATTCCTTTTTCTCACTGCCTCACTCTTTGCTCTCCTCTCCCTATTTTGATTCCCTCTCCTCCTCTCGCTACCTCGACCTCCTCTTTCTTCTCCCTCCGTTTTCCCTTTTATCAGACTATCACCCCCTCCCCATCCTGTCCGATAATTATTCAAGAGAGGTCTCCAGGGTTACACTGCGGGTACTTTGACGTATTCTATCTGTCCATGCACAGGGTGACCCATTAACGCGGTTACGATCACGGATTCAGCTGTCTGTTGCAAGAAGCGGCAGATGAGTGGGATCAATAAGTTCGTTATTTAGGTGAATTGTTAAGAGTGCGAATAAGCGGCCTGGAGAGGAAGCCAAGTTTGACACTGTTTCATTGTATTCGCTGCTTATCCGAAGATACTTCGAAGAAGCTCCGATGAATATTTCATGTAACACTGCGTCAAAGTTCGGAGCGTCATACCGATTCTGAGAGTCAAAAAGTGGGGTGCGGCTATGAAGTGGTAAGTATCAAACGGCAATGAGCCTAACGGTTCCACGTAGACTGAATGAGTTCGCCGAGCGAACTTTACACGTTTCATACGTTACACGAGTTCGAAGCACTAAGTTTAAAAGGAGCCATTCATTCGCCTATAATTACACCGCAAGTTTAATCCTTACCCGTAACAAAACAAGTTTCCAAAAGTTTGGATTATCTTAATGGAACACCCTATAGATCAAGTGTTCGCGCCTTCCGAGGAAGCGGACTTCATACACGCACGCTCAATATACCTCTCTGTTGTACTACAATACACGGTTGACAGCTTCGATCGATACGCTAGCGTGTATTACGTGATTTACCATAATTTTTCTTACTCTCTGTGAATCCAATGAAAGTTTTAATACGTAAGTACAAGATGGCCCGTAATTATAACGAAGAAAGACGTGCGTACCGTTTCATTAGAAGCGGCATGTGCAACGCCGTCGGCCAAAGTTCTCTTCAAATTCCAGTCCACGCCCTCATGCCAAGTAAGAGGTTCGGGCAAAACACCACCACCGGACGAAAAAGCAAAATTTTGCTTTTCGCTCCGAGATTCATAGCTCTTGGTAGCTGAGCCAACGAATGCGCGCGCAATGTTTACTTTAGCTACGCGATGTAGGTACTACGAATGCATGGCTGTGTCATATTTTAAAGCTTTTTGTTTCCCCCAACCTATTTGCGATCGTAGATATGCACAGAGTAAATCGATCATCATGATGCAGGAGCTGCGTAGACCAAATAATTTATATCACGCATTTGGATTTATACCGTTCGGTTAGAGACTTAATCATTATCAGAGAGAATTTTTGTTCGTACGTTATGGTAGTTAGATATTTCGTATTACTATATTACGTCTTACGGTTACTAGTTTTCCCAACCTCATACTTTGCATCCACATGTAGTACTAGGTGGGAGTTAACGAATGGCAAGTCATCCGAAATGCTGACACCTTAGATTTACTGTAATGTCAACATGTTTTTTGAGAAACACATTCTTTAGTCGACCATAATAACGACCAATTTTGCTACAAACTTACTGAAGTAATGTAAAATAGTATTGAGATGAACATCTAAAAATGTTCACAAGTCAGTCGTTAAGCTAGTGACAGCGATTGATCGTAGATCGTATTTCAAAATATCTAAATTGTCACAAACATAATGACCATCTACCCATCTATTTCAATAAGGAGGTGCAGCTATTCGTTTTCCGACAATTAACCGTACCTTATTACTTTATTTATGGTGCGCTGTAATAACGTCATGAGTGGTACGCTGAATACTTGTAACTGTCAGCGAATAAACATCAAATAATTAATCTGCCAATTGAAACTTCCGTACTGCCTCCGCAATACGCATTTCGTGTTATATTCCTCAGTAAAATAGCGCGAGAAAAAATTTGAAATAGTGCCATTACGCGAGAATACATTGAATTTTTTAACAGTACGTACTTTGTATCAAAATAGAATATAAAATTGGCGTATATACGACGGTTTGCAACTACATTTGCTGCAACGAATTGCATATATTATATGAATTGGCAACTTCGAAATCTGCCACCAGTTTCCCACGCCTCCAACAAGTTCTGTAAACTTTACTGGAATTTGTAAATTTCGTTTTTCGTCGTACCGATGACTACAACAAGTTCGTTAATAGCGTCTAATTGTCCGTCGCTTTATTTTTTTACTTGCCGTTAAGTAAATTACACGGCACGCGAAATAAGTGAACCATCAAATAAAATATAATCACTAAAAATTCGTTATCTTTAAATCGATGAAGCTCACATTAAGTACAATATAGCTCTACCAACGTATTAATCACGACACGAGTAACTCGAATTAAATATGACTGTAACTACATTGAAACATAACTGTTATTCCAGTGAAGTGGATATCTACCTTTGCACATCTGAATGGTATAACGACGCGTGACAAAGGTTTCGCACGAAAGTCTCGGTCCGACAAAGTCTGATCGGCCTTTGTTACGCGTTATTGAACGTTGGCGGTGCGGATCGTCTTCGCGCTCGATAAAACTTTGAATGCACTTCGGAATCAAGATATTGAACGATGAAAGCGTGCATTGTCTCTCTCCCTCCCCCTCCCTACTTTCGCTTACCGATTTCCGGTGGCAATTTTGCGCTCCCGAGGGGGAAGATGCGCGCGCGTAAATCGCCACCTCCTAAAACGACGAGCGTATAATCGCCGACTAAGTTTTCCTCGATTCTCGTTTTCCGCAATCAACCCGTCCGTCGCGTACGCCTGTCTGTTCTCTTCCGGCCAAAGTCGATTTGCCGAGGCGCGGAGATCGACCGGTGTCAGAGTTGGAGAAAGATGCCAACGGCAGAGCGGAAGTAAAGGTTGGGTGTCGCAAAAGTTGGACGTGTACAGGGCCGCTGATCGCTGTTGCCACTTCGATGGAATTTCATGTGCCCGGCGAAATTGAAAACAGCCGGTGACGACCTTTGGGAAAACCTGAGGAATCAAGGAAACCCTCGAAAAAGAAACGGCGCGGCCAGAGCAAAAACGGTAACCGTAGAGGAAGTAAAAGAAAGAAGGAAATCATAGCAGTAGGAAAGAATGTGACGAATATTCGTACGGTATGCTGGTTTTTGTTACGAGGATTAAATGTACGACTGACTGAAAAATAACAAAAGCGGAAGAAATGGGAAGATGAAGCAAGGGCAAAAAGATGATGGAAGTCGCTAAATATATTGATACAAAAGGCTTTATCAAGCACATAAATAAATGGCCATGCGGTATCAACGCAAAAAGGGACACAAACGAGATTAATCACAGCAGTACAATGGTAGGACTACTATGAAACATCGGGAAACAAAAGAAACCCGGAACAACGAGGTACGCAGCCAGTAAACATAATGACGTGAGAATCCGAGAAGAACATAAAAATCTGAATGTGACAAAGCGAATGAGCCGAACGGGAGGAACAACGATAAAGGGCAAAGAGCGATAAACTCAGCCGTATAGAAAGAGCCCGAAGAGCGAAAGTGTGATAGAAACAGCGAAAGGAAGAGAAAGGGGTATAGCCGGCGAAGAACGAGACGTCTGAGGATTAACTCGGGAATGGCTTTATTATGTCAGAAACTACTATCCCGTTTGTGCGACTGCAGGAGCTCTTCCACGAGGAACGGGCGACGATTTAGCCTCAGTGGCGCCGGATGCATTTAGATGGCGAAATTAGGATTTTTTCGTGAATGGCTAGATTTCTCCCCTCTCCGCCTAGTCGGGCAACCCGCCCCTCCCTCCCCTTATCGCGGTCACCCTTCTCCTGTCTCGAGTATTCTCGTCGTACCACAGCCAACCGGTAGAGAACGCACGGTGGGATAATGGTCCGAAAGACGCGAGATACCGCGAGCGGAGGAAGACGCGACGAAGAGGAGGTCAGGACGGCCGGAGAGGAGGAAGAAGAAGAAGAAGAAGGAGCATGTACTAGGTGGGGGAGGGGGAGGGGTCGTCAGGAGGGTTGAACGTCGTACCTACGTAACGACTTACGAGGGTCGTTAGGTCTAATGGCCGTGGAGGGAGGACGCGGGAAGCCACGGAATTGAGGAAAGGGGTCAGAGAAAGGGGTACGGAGGAGGAGAGGGAAGAAAGGAAGAGAGCAGAAGGAAGGGAGAATCGGAGTAAGGGAGTAGAGGGCGAACAGGGATCTTTTTCCCTATCCATCGTTGCGGCTTTCATAGCGAGCTACGAGGAGATATATCGCTCGGGCGAGGAATACCTCGAGTTTCACCTCCACCGGTTACCACTTTCATTCTCGTTCGAGTCGCAGCGATACCACCCCCTCTCCCCATCGCCATCCCAGAATCCGCGCGCACGATGTCAGCGCGATTTACGTTTATCGTCCGCCGACTATGCGCAATTGTCGTCACCCAGCTACCCCCTTCGTCGGGGCACGTACCGTACGGGGCAATGTTCCGTTCTGCCGGAAACGGAGGACGAGACCCAGACCCCTACCGTACCTCCCATTCCTCCCCTTCCTCCGCACGGGGCGGTCGAGACGAGCGGAACGAGCGAATTTTTCGCTACACGAATTCCGCCCGGCCGAATTTATCAGACTCTCGTTACTGGGCACCGTTATCGTCTGTGCTCTGCACTGGGAGTCGGATTGTACGTATGTACGTTGGTCGTAGGCCGACGAAGAACCGAATCTAGTGCTTGTAATCTATGCGCGACATGAACTTTATGGAAAATGAGAGTGAATCGCTTATTGGTACGATTACGGATGCCGCGCACTTCCTTAAAGGCAGATGTTTAAATGTAAGCCTTTTGATTATGGGAATTATTACGAGAGATGGTGTTTTACTTGCTGTGGCGATTCGAAGTCGGAATCCAACTTTCGAGTGATTAGTTTTCAATATTTTGACAGTGGTGGGGTTGTGCAACATATCGTCGTACATACAGATAACCGCAGGCGAGGTATGCTGTACATGTCAACACACCGAAGGTACCATGATTGTGGTATAGACCGCAAACATAAAATATGGGAAAGTCTTATATCGCCCGATATTCCACTTTCAATCTGACAAAACCTAAGTTATCGAATGTTATTAACAAGAAAAATGAATATTCATACCCAAAATGTCTCCGTTTTATGTACGTTTTATTTATGAGGAATCAATAATAAATACAGCGACAAAAAAACAAGACGCACTCACTCAGAGTACCCCGTACTTCACAACCAAACCTTGTGTATCTGTTTTCAACGAAACTTCACTCTCCGCTTCGCATGCCAAACTGTGAAATCAGAGATGAAACTCAGAAAACGAAACAGTAGGTTGACTGATTGCAAACGGGATGAGAACGTCCCGCGAGGAAGTGACGTGTCCACTGCCATCGAAAATAAGCGATTGTTCCTCGGCCTTGTTTTTTGCTCGAAAAAAAAGTAGAGTCCTTCGAGTCCTGCGGAACTCCCATTTGTTATATACCGATACTCTCCATCCGTGATTGTCGATCTATGTGTTTCTCTTGTTGTCCAATCCACCACTGTGCTTGTATCGGCCACGTGTAGTGGCACCCACTTGGGAGAGGAGAGCTGTGGATACAGCATTAGATGTTTTCCCTTGAGCTTCCCGCTTGTCATTGGTGAATTATCGGCAAAATTGTCTGACGCAACCTGACATTCGAATAAAGCTGCGTTGAGCGGCGAAAAAGTATGAAGGGGGAAAAGTAAAATATTGTGAACAAAATCTGGGACCGGGAAAAAGATAAAACCGGTAAGTACTTGTTGACAAATAAACGTAATGAAAATACATGTGGAATTCGATTCAGAGGTTCATCGGGTTTGGAATAACTTCTGTCTATGCGTACCGTAATGTACACTATGAATAAAATCGATATCAATATATAGTGAGAATATAAAATGAGATCATATCAAGTATGTGTGTATGCACAATTTATTATGCTAGAATAATTGGGATATGTAATGTCGCGCAAGTAGGTCTGAGATTTCCGTTCTTTTACGCAGTTGTAATGTTTCGTTGGCCACTGTTATTCACGTTACGACAGTTTGGCAAATAATTCATCGCCGATGTTCATACCACACTTTAGCCCATAATCCCGCCCATAAAATACGCATCCAAACGTCAAACCGGAAAGAACTGAATCCCACCCGACCCCTTCTACCACATACCGCGTACTTTGTCTGAAAATAATTTAACACCCTTCTCTCCATGAAAGCTTTACAAAACCGCTTTGGCAACCAACGTTTCAAAAATATGATCAAGGTTTCATATCTATGATCATAAAAATCTACCAAGGTAAAAGTGTGAAGAATAAAAGAACTTATACACAGGGATGGATTCCTTTATTTTGGTATAGAAAATCTCTGAAATCTTAAAAGGTGTGTTTTCATTAAACGGTACAGTTTAAACTGAAATGTGTTCGCCACAAAAACTAAGTGCAACCGAAATTCTTATGCACACTTTGTACAAGCCTGTGCGTCTCTCCTATGTCTAATACTTATTGAATTAAATTGCAGTGGTTTATTTTCAGATAATCTGGTCGAATAGTAAAGATTTTGCACGCTATCGGCGTACTTACGGAAAAATGGCGTATCGTTCGCCACATTTGCATCTCAACGAAGAGAGTGGCGTTGGATGGATGTTCGTGTAGCGCGAACTGATCAAATAGGGTGACAGTGCAATTCTCATGTGCCGCACGAGACAGATATTTCCCCTGAAACGACGACGAAGACGTTCGGAAGAAGATATTCGTTCGCAGGAACGAGGAAATACGTTAACGTCGCTACTGAATCGGCAGATGGACTTGCGACGTGTGTGCAATTTTTCTCGGGACGTATAAATGGGTCTTTAACGGCAAAGTTCTCGGAGTGTTAAGTTGACAGTTGACCCAGTCTAAAATGATATCTATTTGCCTTCATAACATATAAGAATGACATGTAATGAGGCAATCAATATATTAAGGAAGCATAGTCACTTAGACGCTTAACAAGATTCCTCAAAGAAAATATATTTCTCAGTGTAGAAGATTGTGCTAATATGCCATGCTGCTAGGGTTAAAAATGTAGTTCGCGAAATCGAATATGTTTAACAATTCAACGTTGCGTTATCCCGAACAAGCTCGTACACAAACAACGTAACGATGGTTGTGGGGAGGGGGGGTCGGCTTCGTACCGTATGAGTGACGGTATCGCCATTCACCCTGGCTGACATACATACATATAATACGCCTTTGTGAAAAGGTCCGACGGGTGATACCCAGGAGGGTTTCAGCGTCTCGACGGAGACCAAGCCATTCACTGGCTGCGCTCTGTCGTTCGGCTTCGGAAAACGCTTTATTTAACAAAGTGGGTGGAAGGAGCAGTTTGCAACTGTGACACTTTTGCGGTTTTCTTATTCAGTCCGCGTACGGGATATATCGGGTGATAAGACACTCTCGTTTATGAAGCTACAACGGCAGGTCCTTTTTTATTATCACTGTGAGGTAGATTCTATGGAACGGTGGCAAACTTTTTTTGCTGGAAAATAACAAGTTGTAGTCGTCTTCCTTTTAATACAGGGAAAAATGTGAAACTGTCTGCTTTTTTGTGACTCGTCAGTTGTAAATGTCCGCAGTTTTTCATCAATATAGTTCGTTTCAAGCAAATGTAATCAGTTTCTTTGCAATCGTCAACATCAAAGGCACGTTGAAAAATCGTATAACACACGGATTTGAATGTTGCATTAACTCATTGGACATATCCTTTCCTTCATCCAAATTGAATGCCAGAAAATCCCGTATGGATTACTTTTAATCCATACCTAACTCTTCACAATTAATAATCACCGGAACTTATTTTTACCTTTTCACGCCCGTCTTTTCGTAACACGTACAATTTTCCGCAACACAAAATTCCTCTCTGTAAACGTACATTTTCTGCGTTTCAAAAATTCGATATACCAATGTACTGATTTCGAAACGACGCAGAAGCAGAGAAAAAAGCCAAGTTAGTCAGATATTCCTAAAGTAGCCAGTAGAGAAACGGCCCGAGGAATTATTACATTTACAGCATTCGAAAAATGTTCGTCAAACGTAGTCTGTTTCGCTCGTGTGCTTTCCCGCAATATAAACGCGATAAGAAGGGGTTGTGCAAAATGGTACCGCGGGTAGTCGGACGCTTGACAGACGACGATAGCTCCCGTGTGCCAGCTGCAAGCGCCGAAATTATGACGTTCCTCAAATTTCTGGGAAGCGCACAGTCTGCCGTGGATGGTTTTTAGGCGAAGAGACGAACGGTGCGACGAAACTTCCGCCTTCCATTGTCACGTCTGCTACCGAAATTAAGCCTATTTCAACTTTCCGAAGTCGCGATTTTTCAGCCCCTATCACTTTATCTCTTTCCTTTTGCTGCTCTCACCTTGATTACGCTTCGATTGGCAAAGAATGTTGATCGCAAAACTCAGACTTGTCTGAATCTCGCTTCAATTATCGGAACCTGTAACTTGAATATTGCTAAATTTTTTCTCACTGCTCGATGCTTTCGATATCACGGATATTGCTTTATTTTAGTATTGTATCGAAAGGTTTTCTCGAGTACGAGGCACAATATTCTATTGTTCGCAGCTCAAAGCTTTATTACGCCTGCCATGATAGTTAATATTCGATTCGATAGGAAATATTCAGGCAAAAGTGTAATAACAAGTAAAGTCGGAGCAATTAAATACGATCGAACTAATCTAATTTATAACAGACGAGACTCATGATGGCACAATCTAATGAAGAGATATCTGATTGTACCGGTTAATATTAATTTGCCGAAAATTCAATTGCGTTTAAATTTGATGACGTTTTTAAACTAGAAATTTCAACAATACATTGTTTTTGCTTAAAAACTGGAACATTTCAGGATCCTCAAGTTTTATTTACATGCGATATTATGTAGCAAGTGCTTAGAACCAAACCTCACCAATAAATTCCCAAGACCCATTTAACTGTCAATGTTACAACGACATTGGCATCAATGTAATGCCAAATGTTTTTCCCTTAAAAACGTTAGTTTACAGTCTAACTGCTAGAATTAACAGTATATTCGTAGTAGTAAGCCGGGTATAACTCATCGGATAAGCCGAGAAAAACAGCGTTGTAAGGAATATGCATCCATCTGTACGAAAAACGAGGAGGTTCGGTCACAGTTTTGTTTGCAGCGTATTATTACGCACAGTTACATGTACAAATCTAGGAGTCTACTTGAGTCTTATGACGGGAAAAAACGAACACGCAGTAACAAATTTTTTGTACAGTTTTAATTCAAACATTAAGCACGACGTATCAAACATTTTCAAGTTTCATTACACACGAACAGTAAAAAGCTAATAGAAAATAACGTTTTATATGAAAAAAAAAACAATTTTTCAAAATTGGATGATGGCATAGCAAAAGAAGTAAACACTGATGATTTAAAACACGATGTTTAATCCAAACACACGTTCCAAAATAATTTCCCTGCCTCCCATGTTTCTTATATCAGTAGAATATGAAACAATACTACCCACAAGATTCTATAAGAAACGGCAGTTTTCACGAAAAACATTCTAATCTATGATTTATGAACGATGTCTTCTGGTTAAGATTTCAGCATCGAGATGCCAAACATTAAAACATTCGTTGAGAATTTTAATACACAACCGTAAAAATGATTTCGCACGATGAAGTAATTCAATTCCTAAACGATGAAAATAATGTAATAAACACTATATTATAGATAACACAGTATAATTGTATTAATCTGCTTTATACAAGAAGAACAAAGAAATTTCTATACTCGCCACGAAAAGCCCCAACAATTCTAACCGAAAGTTTACCATCGTTGAACGTATTCTTTTAATTAAGCTAATCGCAGACCATAGCCATGTTACATGAGCGTCGTTTCAGATTCGATCCAGTAGGCGAAAGCGAATTTTTGTCCCTATCAACTCGTGTTCTGCCGCTGCTTTCCGAGTGAATTAAACGCGAACGGCGAGAGGAAACGGAGCCCGCCACGCTCAGGACTTACAGGGAAGAAGCAGTCGCGTTGAGAGGAGTGATAAGGCACGAAAAGTCGCGAAGCTCGAGGATTCCACGACTAGGTGCAAGCGTTGAGAGGCAACACGGCTTTCGTGAGACAAGACGACGACTGTCGTGCCAGGCGATAAAACAAATCTCCGACTCAACGACGCTGGCGTGTCCGGCATGACGCGGATGTCCTGCTAACGATTATCGTTCTCTCCCACTACGCAACTTCACGGTTAAACTCACTTCCACCCAAAGGGGAAACATCACGGAACACACCAATTTGTACTGTGTCTTCATATCGTATTTGTGATAATATTTCAATTACACTGTCCTTTAATTAACGAGCCTCTTGCTTTGAAGTTTAATAAAAATGGAAGAGTACCAGTTGAGCATAAAAATTTTTCACATGCAATATGTGTATTTTCATTCATGAAGCATGCATATGGATATTTGATGTAACGTCTCGGCTGTGAGAGTGTGCTTGTGCTAGTAAGAGTTTGAATGTTGCTTGTGAATTCATTTACGTATGAAATTACCGTTTGCGTACGGTGGATAGTGAGGGTATATGTATGCGAAATTAACGCGTTTACTGTAACATATGCAGGCTGGAAGGAGCAATTTCTGTAAGAGGTATTTTAGCAAAATGTTTGCGTCAATTGATTTGAATCTCGTAGCCTCAGTAATGGAGTGCGTTGCAGTAATAAATAGGAATCCCGGTATAGTGGAAGCTCCGAAAGCTTAGTGAAAATAAAGTCAACTTTTATTCTGGCTTAACTAGAATTTAAAGCAATGATTGAATCTGAAGCCACCCGGAATTTATCGTCTTTTCCCAAACATTATCATTAGCAAACAAACATTATCGCAATAATTAGCATGACAAATAATAAACAATCAAGTAAATTACTCGCACAGAGATTACGATCACTTGAATTGAAAACACACAACAGCAAAATTAGTTTAATACAATTTCTTGTATATGACGCACTGAAACGTTCTGTTCACGATACTTATAATTATAACTCCTGCTCTGCTGTGGAAAATTGAGAAAAAGTCTTGAATGCATACTTTTTCACGACAAGAGTTTGTTGACCTATTTAAAATCTTCTTCAATTTAAAAAGGCGTCTAATATTGATCGCTAGCCTGCAGCAAACAGTAGGAGCGAAGCGTTAATAGGCGACCACGGTTAAACTTCAGAAATCAGTTAGAAGTCTAAAACGATCTAAAAGTTGCGCCAATTTTAATCTGAAAGTTCTCAGCCACGAGACGCTTGTAAAGCTATCGGGGTCTCCCGCCGCGAAGAACTCAGTTATTAAGATTGCCCCAGCAAATAAGGAATATGTATTCTGCCAGCTATTGTTAAATGACTTTTCTCACTCTCACAGCTTCATCCTCCAGTTTCTGTTGTACGTACGAATGAGTATCATAGCTATATTAACGAGTTCGAAGCAAACAATGGCTAATATTTTCGAGCCATTTGCCCTTTACGCAAATTGAAAAAGAAATGAGAAGCATTACTAAATATTTATGGGGACAATTTTGAAACGGAAAAGTTTTAGTGTGTTTAGGTGTCAGTTTTAAGGAAGTACTTCCACTGTGTCGTTTAATGGAATTTTGTTGGATAACCCATCCGGTTTCATGATTACGGTTATAACTCATTCGAAAGGATTTAGTAGGTGAAAAAGGGAAATTCAACCATTATATAATATTATAGAAAAAGTGCATTGCTAATTTTTAAAAACAATGTAGCATTCTTCAGTATGGTTTGTTTTTTATTTTCTTGATACTGATATACGAAGCCGGCGCCCAACTTTAAAGCAGGAAGTTTGTTTCTCATGGCATATTACAAACGGACTGCAGCGGTGGTTCTAGTTACATCTGTCAATTAAGATACTAATACTTGTATTTGGTATGTGAAATTAATACGTTCTTGACCGTCAAAGTGATATACAATTACAAGATTTTCGGCGATTGCGGTCACTGTTGTACTACTTTATAAACTGATTAAATTGCAATGGACGAGTGGTCGAACACCTTATTGTTTACGTATCCGCTGAAGATGACTCGCAGTGTGTCGAAACGTTGGCAGGTCCTGAGTAGGTGAATCAGATTTATTGCATTCTTTTTAAATCTTGTTATTTTTTTCATTATATGTTTCATTGATTAATTCTTTCTATTTGGACTTTAAATTTCAATTTAAATTCATTAGAATTTAATTTATTTTTATTTAACTGGTTATTAACAATGTTTGTCGAAATCCATTGCAATTTAATCAGTTTATAAAGTAGCACAACAGTGGCCGAAATCGCCGAAAACCTTGTAATTACACAGTATTTGGTATTTATTCTTTTCATACTATGTACCATCTGTAGAGTATTACATTTTAATTGTCACATTGTAGTTGGAAGAATTAAATGGAGCGTGTATCATATACGTTAGACAACTGGTATGTTACGTACGTTTTGAATATATTTCTTTTTTCTCTGTAATTCGAATTAAAGGGATTCAAAAAGTGTCTCCAGCCCATTTGTTGAACAAAAAATGTATATAAATATTGTGATGTTGCTTTGGTTGTACATTACAATTATGAAATTAGCAAGAACGATACGCCCTGCAAATCTGTAATTAATGGTATAATTTGCGCTAATGCAATTTATGTGGTAACAAAGAGTTTTACGAAAAAATTAAGAGCAATTCACTGCGGTTCGGTAATGGCGTACTCGACTGCCAACATCAGAGTCCTAGATTCGAATCCAGGCCATTGGATGAAATAAAGGGACCAGGCCATGGTCTTACAGGACATTATCACATTTTTTTCGTGTAACGGATAACCATTTCTCTTGTTACGCATAAGACAATCCCTCGCCCACTGTAAGAATGCGTCGTAAGACATCAAAGCACGGTAAGAAACTCCATAATTTTGTTTAACTACGTCTGATAATTCTCTGGTCATGTAATAATATATCGCTAAACAACCGATTTTTAAGACCGCAGTATACGTTATGTTGCTCAGTATTTTCATCTGCATTGGTAAGTTGCGGACAGTGTTTTAAAAAAGATAATTATTTGTAGGTAGTTTTTTAAATCACGTAATCTATTATGATGACCATAGCTTGGACGAAATATTGTTAAATTAAAATTTTGATGACTTTCAGGGCAAATTGTAGATAACTATGTTTATAAGATTATATACCTGAGCTTCATACAACTTCATTGATCAGCAACAAACAACATGGGCTAAAACGAAGAATTAATGAACGTACGATAAAGACACCACTTCACATGTACCAAAACATAGCCGCAGTTACATTATATCAGACATACTAATACACCTCTATCATATACATATATCTACATATATCAGATAGATCCATGTCCTATACTTACTAAATCGTAAAAAAACAGTGAAAAACCCAGGAACAGTAAATCCTCTGCCCCCACATCATCGTCAGGAAATATTACAGCATCGTACGTCAGCGATAGGGTATACGCTATTCCGATATCGGTCCACAATTCGCCGAGCCGCAGTACAATGCGGAAGTAGTAGAATAGTCGAAAAACAAATATGAAGAGACCATGACGGGTGTCAGGGTAGATCGTTACACGCGGCGAAAGTTACAAATCGCGTTACACAGCGGCCGACTTCCTATCGTCCGGGCTCGGGCGCGAACGATGTTAGCCAGGACAAAAGTGTCAGTCGGCAATGCTGCCAGCGTCCTTGTCGCCAGTTAACACGCTGCCTGTTAAACAGAGCGCGTTGCCGGCCATTGTGCCTGGGGTTCGAGAAAAAAAATACGCATAGACACTTGTCCGAACCCGAACAATCTGAGCGGTGAGTGGGCGACAGCGATGTTTTCCCTGCTGCTGCGAGGGCGGACGGGGGTGTGCTTTCGACGGGGGTGATAGTGGGGATGGGAGAAAAAGAGGGACAGGATGCAATGGACGTGACGATTGTTCAAAGGTCAAAGGATCGGTCCAGCGAGGATCATGGGCGTAACGTGACGTCAGCGCTTAAATTTAAATGAAGGGACGTGGGAAAGGAGCTGGCGTTGAGCGCGGTGAAGAGTTAACAATGTTCTAAATGCGTCTGAATGCGTATAATGGGTGGTAACTGATCCTTGAAACGTTCTTAGATCCGTGTATTCTTAGATAATAGCAGGGGAAAGGAACAAAAAGAGCTGGTTTGGGTGGGGACTATGGATTTAACGTGACTGTTTCGTCTGAACGTTATTGTTTAGAAGATTTGTAACGGTCAATTAATGTGACTTCAAGCGTGACAATACTGCCAAATCGCTTGCAGTTACATCATGTGCAAATCAAGATAGTATAATACAAATGTTAACTACAATTGAATTCAGATTACGATTTATACCGTAATATAAAATATTATATTGTATAAGACAATGAGTTAAACGGAGGGATTTTTTATAGAAGATTAATTACATTGTGCAGGACAAGGTTTTCTTTACAATTCCCTACTACTCATTTAGCAGTCATCAGAACGTGCACAGCAAACAAATTCAACGGTTGGAAATTATTTTTCTTTAATATTCTCGACAACAGACGCCACGGAAAAAGCGCTTTCGTTATAACGAAACGGCATGACAATACTTTTACGACCAAACCATGTTTCTTCCGCTGCGATAAACTAAATTGGAGTCGCGGTAATTGTTTCATTTCGCTGAAACTGAACCGTCGCGGCCTCAATCTTCGAATTTCATTGGCCCAAGATTTCTGCGGACTTTTCGGTAAAGAAGCAAGAAAGTGTTGAAGGGAAACAGTATAGACAGAGTGTGCGCTAACTGTAAGACGCGAAAAAAAGGGACGCCTTGGCGAGCTCGAAGCTTGAAGAAAAAGCGTTCGCTAAGCGTAAAAGCGTTTGCGCGTCGCGGAACTAAAAGCGCGAAGAACAAATGGCAGAGCGAATAAATCATAACGTATTGTACATGTACCATTAGATATCATACGCTCTCCCATATCATGTGCCTTTATGTATCGCTTGTTATTATCTACTATTCGCCACCAGCTAAGTACTCTTAACTACTATGCGGAAGATATTCTCCGTAATTTTTGGTCAATAATTTATTTGCGTCCCCATTAGCTTAAGATGATCGAGGTGAAAGGTGACATAACCCATTTACTTTTGGATTACCAGGTATTAATTACAAATACAGATACTCTAGTACTTACTTGGTATAGGATTAGTTGACAAGTTGTAAAATGTTTGGGAAAATTGCCAGTCTTTTTACTCTTTGATTTATATACATGTATGCATTCTTATATGTAGATACATATACGTATATAGGGCGTTCCATGCCAAATTAGACACATCTGTACCTCACCCCCTTCAATTTTTTTCAATATTATATATGTTTTCAAGACCGATAAAAAACGCGTTTATGGATGTTTTTTAGATTTTTTTTACCATCCGTTTGAGAAATATGGATTTTCAGAAAATTTGGTCTCTTTGTTTCAAATGCTTATAACTTTGCGAAAAATGACATGGAAAACCCCATATGCATCTGGATGCACATATGCGTGCAGGAAAAGCAATCAATGTGGTCTGTGGAGACATAAATGTACTCAGCTACTGTTTTCATCTCACGTGTACACGGAAAAAGTATTCAGTTTTGAATGATCGGAACAATCTTTCGTGTACCGTTCGAGACACAGCCGTAGGGTTAATACTACCTTGCGACTTCCACGCAACCATAATTAAGTATAGATTTAACCATTTGTGCAACCCAATTGACATTTGGAAATAATCCATTTAAGTACGTTATCAAATAAGCTTTAGAGTAAAGTAATAACACTGTTTTTAAGGAAAAGTATTGGAAATAAATGAATTTTTCCTTTCTAACGCTTAATCTAGATCTTAGCTGTTCATTTATCATAGCCGCTCCGACTTTGTGATGACATTCATTGTCAAGAATGTCTTATGTAAGTAGAACTTCATAATTAACGCAACTGTTTAATGAATTATCGGATGAAGTTACAGACGAAGTCTTCCTGTTACTCTACGAACAAGAAATCTTTGGAGTCACCCGAAACGTTCTGGCTCTTGGCCCAATATCTTCGCTTTAGTTCAGTTTCAGCAATCCTCAGTTCAATCCAAAATAGACAGAAGAATTTGTTTAAATAGGAAGTTTACTGTAACGTAACGTTTCTACAGTTGTTAACTAATTCAGAAAAAGTATATGATTATTGAATACATTATTGGAAACAAGAGCAAAAGCACATATACCTGATAATCTTTAATCAAATGTCCTAATTTGATTGTGGCGCAACAATCGCTATCCAGAGTAATTTGTTAACGTATATAAATGAAAGTTTAACCAGGAAGAAAGTATTCAAAAGAAATGGTTTGATGTACTGCAGAGTCTAGTACTCGGTTAATATGTTGGAGAGTGTAAAAAAGTGTTCTCAAGAAATTAAATTTGCAATTTTATAGAGTAACAACAATGTGCACAGTTACAGCGAAAATTGAGAAGATTTATATGTATAATCAGGAGTAATGAAGCGTAAAGAGAGAATTAAGAAATGAGAATTGAAAAAGGGCACATTGAATTGTGTGAGGTGATTATATGCCAAATCACAAACAAGACAAACCTGACATAAATCTACTCAAATTGCTTACGACAATACAGGTTTATTATAAATCAATTTTCTTAAACGGTAGCCCCCACAATTGCAAATTCATCCGAGAATAACAATGATTGCAACTTCCACAAGTAATCCCAAACATAATGACTAAAAACTCGTTTATGCATATCCGCAAGATAATAACACCTGCAATGTAATATACTCAGAACCTCACTTTACTACCGAAATAAAGTAAACAGCCGCAAACACAGTCAGACGAACTACAGTGGGAAAGAGGGGAAAAAGTTGGGTTAGACTAAAAAGTCGACGAATGAAGAGCGAAACAAAAGGTAACGGGAGCAAAAAGAGGAGTGGATGCAAGAGGCGCGAGACTTAGTAGAGGCGCAGGCGCTGGCCGATTTGCATAGGTGAAGAGTATGTCGAGCGTAAACGGAAACATTTTCGGGTCACGATTGCCGGCAGGGAGGGCATTTTCAAGAAAATGCTTGCCACGCTGAAGGAGGAAGTTAAAGAATGTCGGCGCGCGCAGCGCGTCTCGCTCTCGAGTATTTAGACGCGGAATTAATGGCGCTTAAACTGTTGACACCACGCCGTAGCTAAGTGAGTAAACACGAGAACTCGGCGGCATGAAAATGTTTAGCACTCTTTTAACTAGACTCGACGGCGCTTTGCAAATTCGCGCCGCACCATTCCGCCGGCGTCAACTGAGTCTATGGACGCCTTTACTCTAGGAGACGACGTAACACAATGTAAAATAATAACGCTGCCGGCTGTTGGTTTAGGACCGCTTTTCGAGAATAAGGCAAACAATAATGTGAACATTTATTTGACTCGGCACAATGGTCTCAACCGATATTCTCAGCGCAAGAGAGGAAAATACGATGTTTATTTGAGTATGGATCAGTGGAAGTTGATACAGAGACAATCGTTGCTTTGTCAGGCTATGAAACTTGACCAGTGAATAAGTTGGTACCTAGATATGATCATAGGACAGAGGATTATATTTAATAAATGTAAGCCTGGTATTTTTCATATCAAATGTCTACAGTTTTTATTGAAGAATTTTTGCATTGCTATTGTATGATAATGTGTTTGATGTTAAACAGAGCGCTTTTGAAAAATAGAATACTGCCATTATTTATGTATAACACGATGAAATTACTGGAATTGATGTAAAAGCCTAAGAAGTAACCAGTAGTAACATTACGTATACATTTCCAACATTTTCATAAAATTACGTATTCAAATAAGGTAGGAGCTCTAAAGAGGTAAGTTATACTACGTCAAGAGAACTAACTACATCAGATTTGTAGGACGATATTAAATCCCAGTACGGCTTGAACTGCGCATAGAAATTAAACCGACTCATATCATCACACGTTTTCTAAAGACAGCCTAAAACTCTAAAGTCCCGGTACCATATGCATCAATTCTAAGAAATGCAAATTATCTTATTACCATCTAAAAGAAAGTTCAAAAACTTTAATACCAGCCCTGAACTTTCAAGATAGTCTGCTCTCCTTCCAATTGTCCGTACCATACATTCAGAATTATCACTGACGAATTAGCATTTACACTGCGACATTTGTCGATTCTCGACGGACTGCCATTACGCAAAGTAATTCTTGAATGGCAGTGATTCCGAATTTTGCTCCATTACCCGCCGATAGTTTAAACGAAAGGCCAACGCAGCTATTGAGCTATGGACCAATTGCTAAGGGAACTTCCGGTGAAAGAGACATTTTCAATGCGTTTCATGCCCTTCAGCGTCGCTGAATTTCAAAAGTCGGAAATTCTAAGGGCACTTTGAACTCGATCATATTCGGGCGTGAATCGAAACTTCCTATTACTGGCAATACTTCTGTGCGCAACATTTGACGGTTTGCATTTTTAGCTGAAGGCAACATTTACAATCGTTCAAAAGCCCTTTGGTACAAACATGTATTACTTAAGTATAATTCCGACATTGTGCTTTGAGAAGTATAGCCAGTACAATTTTTCATTCATCAAACACGTTTTCTTTAATTATGCGTTTTCACTGAAGTATCTATTCTCGTTTGGATCTATTTAACACTCTGGATATCATTGTCCTATTACTTTATGTAGATATATATCTTTTGAACGATAATCACTTTCAATATCTTCCTTTTTCCCTTTCTCTAGTTTGCCCCTGACATTGACATTGTGATGCTTACATCCGATTCTTTATTGTTCACTTTTGCATTTTGACTCTTACAAAACTGTAACTTTATCCTTTCAAAACGTTGACTTTGAACAGAGTGATAAGGTCACTTCCGATGCGAAGGAGCTCGAGCTCATACATTGTATCTACATATACCGCGGTCCCAAAAGGTTCATCTACCACAAACATCTTATCTAAATTACATCCTACACACTTTTACCTTTAATATACCACAAAACCGGTACACAAAGCATGCCACACTACGTTCTTCAATATCGAAAGAAATTACAAACAACGTCGTACCATCAATTGAGTAATAACGACCAAGCAGGCGTAGAAATAAAACGCATTCGAAACAGGAAATAACGCGCTGGGTGGCAGTTAATAAAACTGCGCTTAAACTGGAAGACAAACAGCAGTGATAGATAAATACAGGACAATAAATACGGCGTATCTGATGTGAGTTCGCCCGGTGGCGGTTACCTATATCAGCACTCTCGAAAGGCACTCCGACAGAGTCAGTAATAAAACTTAACCCTGGGTCAGCTTGTACCTTATCCGCACGAGCACTCTCTCCTCGCCCCTTACTTTACCTTTCCTTACCTGGCTGCGGAGGGGTTGGGAATGATTCCGGTCCGATAACCGACCGCTTGCTCGTATTAGAGACCAAACTTCCACGTCCCTTTCATGTACCTTCCGAA
Organism: Anoplius nigerrimus; assembly: GCA_914767735.1. Classification (NCBI taxonomy): domain Eukaryota; kingdom Metazoa; phylum Arthropoda; class Insecta; order Hymenoptera; family Pompilidae; genus Anoplius; species Anoplius nigerrimus. Next base: position 5,572,296 of record OU612079.1, on the reverse strand, counting down.
CGTTGTTCCGCCGATTTCCGTTCCTACGTGCTCGCGTATTTACGACCGATGGCGGCGACGAAATGGCCATGACAAAGACGGGGGAGAATGTGGCGAAGTGACGGGACTGATAGGAGAGATCGTGCGAGGAGAAAATCATGGAGAACGCACGGCCAGTCAGGCGCCATAAATAAAACTGTTATTACCCTACGTAATGGTCCTATTTATTTATGGCGGCTTATTTTCCATTCTCCTTCCGTATTTGCACAGGCCGGGTTGTTTTTCATTTGTGTACGTGCAGTGATTGATATGTTGCTTTAGATCAAGTTGGAGAATGTTTTACAATTTCATATGGGTGAGATACTACTAGTGTATTTTTTGGTATGTTTAGATATATTGCATTATATGTTTTCACTTAACGCGTTTTGGTTGGGCACAATATAATAAACATAGAATAAACGGCATACGTCGATTATGTGAATAAGGTATAATTGATTGAATTATTATCCTATGACGACTATTATACTATTCCGATACAGCTTATATTATACATTCTACAACCCGCCGCATTTCAGGCACCATAGCAGAATATACCGAAGTCCATAGAGCAAAAAAGGAAACACATAACAATTTCTCCTCGTCAGTTAATCCCCGTAAAACTCGCTCTCGGAGTCCATCGGGCTAAAAAGAGCGGCAAATCCGCAATCGGCAGCGGGCGCAGAAAAGTTCGGCGGGGAAGTACGAAACGACATCCGACAAAAGAAGTTGAAATCGGCCGATCGGGGCGACGCTCGGCATAAAAAGCTCGAGACCGCCTACCGAACCGCTTTCGCATTCAGTGGCTAACGGCCGAGGAAGACGTCGGGCTCGTAAAAAAGCAGAGACGCAAGCTTCGATCTCTCGCCGATGATACAGCTGGGAGAGACCGCAGTTGCGAGAATGCAACGTTTCTCGCCTCAACTCGCAGTTCGCCATTTGCGGAGTGCATCCGTTACGTCGAACTTGCCGTAAACTCGACTTTTCCCCGGCAGCCTTTTTACGACGCCGACGATGTATGTACGTTGACAGGGCCGCCTTAGGGGTGCCACCCATAGGACGGTGGAATGCTGGCCGAAGGGTGGATACAGGGGGGGGGGGGGGGGGGAGGTAGAAAGTTTCTAGAAGTGCCCCTTTCCCGACTTCCTTTGCCTCGACTTCCCGTAGACCGTGTGACGCCTTTATACGATTTGCTCCTTTTATTTAATAAAAACTTCATAAACTTTGAAGCGGGAGACAATTTCTTTATTCAAGCGCGTCGTCCGAGCGGACGAGCGGCGCGGTTGCTGGTTGGGAGAATGAGTGTGATTGATCGATGGAAGTTTCGACCCTGTCGACGAACGCGATATTCGTCTCTTCATTTGCGCCGAATGCTGCCGACATTTTTTTTTGGTGCACGACATTCGGTTAATATGATTGATCTACACTACGGTGCAGGACGGTGATTTTTGTGTTGATAAGTTGGGTAGGGTAAAGGGGTTATAACGGTAGATATGTTGTTGGTATGCTATTGTCATACGTGTATTGGAATGATTGGGTATAACAACTGTTGTTGAAACGCGGCAATTTAATGACTTATTATTGCATCGAATTTAATATGTCTAATTATAATTGCTCTGCTTAAACAAATTATGTCGTGACGCCATTAAATATAACTTGCTCGTTTAAAAACGATAATTGAGATTATTAGTATTCAAACTCAATTTGTTTATATTTATAACTATAATGTCGTATTTAAGCACCTATAACACATTGTGCGACCGTTGGCTATTGTCACCGAGACCGAAACCCAATCAATGTCTCATACTCCGTACTATTATGACCTCAACCCACGGCAAACTTTAACGTCCTTCGCCATTCGGCAACGCATACCTAACGAGCGGCCCGAGTTCTCAGCTTCGATCGAGTACCGGCCGTGTCGTTTGCAGAGCAAAGCCATATCCTTCTTTTCCAATCGCATTGAATTATCGGAAACTCATTGGCGCCCGCCCCTCCTGAGGCCTCACATCAAGAGTATCATTTAGGCAAACGAAACTTTCAACATCCTTTCGCAGACTCGCCGATCTCGAAAGTTACGATGCGTTCTCACTTTCTCGACGTGTGGATGGAGAGAGTACGCGCATCCGCGCGCGCCGACTTCCGCCGATAAATAATCGAGTTCCCCGGCTTCGGGAACGCACATTATCGTTCGCGCGGGCGAAGCAACTTACGGGGAAGTTCGATTGGCTGGTCGGAACAGCCGTCAGCCGGGAAATAGTTCGAGCTCCGATGCCTAATCTCTCCGCGCGGCACGACGGAACATTACGTTCCGGACGCATATTGACGTACGTCCATATTCCTGCGTCTATGTCCTTCGCGAAACTTCCTGACTGCTGTGCCAACGTGCGACGAATTCGACCTCGATGACAACCGGTTCCCCTAATTAACGGCTAAATATCTCAAATAATTTTCCGCGCTTACCTTACTTGAGTGCCGAGAAGCCGCGTAAAACAATTATTTCAGAAGGAATCAGTTACAAATATTAGCATGAGAATTTACTATTTTACGTAAGTAAGTACTAGGATAAAAATGAATATTTAGTTACGCAGTTTTTATGTAATGAAGTCGTCCACCACATTTTAAGCGAACATACTTATGTGCACAACAAACTGGTAAAAAGTAATATTTTATAAAATTAAACATATCTCATCTATAAACCATTTGGAATATTGCGCGGCAATATTCGATTATTTAGACCAACGTACTGACATGATTCAATTACATGTTCCTATAATGTAATCCCTTTCAATAAGCCCGACGCGTACGTTTTGATAGACAGATACGTGTGTACAGTTTTGCAGCGAACAGCGTAATAAAATTAACCCATAGTTTCCATTGCGTCCGAAAATTATACAAAATTACCAAGCTTTCAAGAGGTACATACTTGTTTGTTGATCCGTCTATCGTTGCATTAATATATTAATCCATCGTAAACAAGCGTGGAACGTTCAGCATCGCCAACGATTTGTTTAAACTGGGCGCAGGCAGGTGCCATCAGAGCGGTTAATGAATAAACGTTTTCGTTAATCAGCACACGTTGCGATTTCTGTCGCACGACGATGTTTCGGCAGACCGTGGGCATCGATTCGAGGGCATTATTCTGGCCCGACCGACAGCTAAGCGCGGATGATGTAATTGTATAACTAATACGACGCTAGTGTCCGCGCTACCAGCGACGCGAAACTTTGAAATAATTACGACGACCATCGTCCGTGCGCGGACGTGCGCAAACGTGGCCGCGTATATTCTCGTTTGTGGCACTCGCCAAATCCAACCCGGCTGGCTACGTATGGCCAGCGAAAATCGACCGCGGAGCTTCGCACTTCTCCCATTCGTGTCGTCCGATCACACAGAGCTAAAAATCGTGGAGGCGAAACTTTTTGGCACGACGGAATTTATGCATGATTCGGTAAAGAGTAACGCGCAAAATTCCGGATGGCGTTGAAACTTTTTCGCTGTTCTTCATTTATCGAATTTACGCTTTTTCACGTGTCGTTCTCCCGTGATATCGTAAAGTATGAATGCGAGCGCTTAGACGCGAAGCACCCTTTCGCAATAGTGTGTTCATCATTCATTCGCACACACGATACTTTCCACTCGCGCGTACTTTGTCACTTTCGTTCCGCGACCACTTCCTGTCCTCAGTTCGCAAATTCAGCCGTTTGCCCGCGGAAGAGAAAGAAAACATAATGAAAACGAGTGCGCAACTTTTCATTCCGCAAGTGGAGCCTCGACAGACTGGATTCGCGAGGAATAGAATTTAAACGTTCACCGGCACGGAATATTCGCGAGAGCATCAAACGGAATGCAGGTGTTTTATGTTCAGCCACGAAAATGAGAGACGGAGAGGGAAACTGAGGTAGGGAAGAAGACTGGGTGCACGCGTCTTGAAACGCAAATGGCAATTCTCACTACGAGGATTCACAGTTTCGAGACATTCCGCAGATGGTACCGCACCATCTCCGGTATGCGTTTCTTCGTTCCTGAGATCTCGCGAGCAACGTGTTTCAGCACTGGTACCTTCAAGGGATAGTAGGTGTTGGAATTGCACCAGCGTCTCTAAACAGAGGGATACTCCGTAGTAAAGCGATTTATCAGTGATTTTGATACCGTCTTCCCAGTCACACTGCTTTCAATTAATTTAAGCACCATAATGCAATCGTCTTGCATTCACGCATTGTTTCTAGAATTATCATAGTACCTACGGTGCCGTTTGTTGTCGCACAACACTGATTGATCTTTTCAGTGAAATGTATACTCTTGTTAATATTGTAACGAGTAGTTAATTTGAGAAATGTTAAATTGACGGCAAGGTGTCAGGCGATGTAAATCTTTTAAACACAGGAAACAACGGTCTTTGTATGTTTCCTCGGCACATAGGCTAAATCATATTTACGACCACTTGCCGTTACGTCATGAATGTTAACACTGAGTTTATACACTTAAATCTTAGGGGGTCCAAACTGAATAACTGTGTAACTGATTCATTCATAAATAATCTTAATGGATTCCATCAAAGGAATTGCCCATGATAGTCTGTATTACACATTCTCTTTGAAGATTTGAAGTAATTAAATCAAAACGATTACTAATGGAAATGAAGGATTTACTTTCACAAACAGTACATAACCCAGCATAATTAACTCAGAATTTCTTCAGTTTCGCATGAATATTATGACTAAACAAAGAGATACATATTATGTACAACGTCACATCAAGTACATACGTCGAATGCAGACAATCAGCCTTTGAGCCATTCGAAAAACGCACCTCTTGTGTTTCACATCGTGATTTGCACACACCGACACTAATTCACATTCACTTCTAACGCAAGTATCTTCTCATTCGCATATTACGCATAAGTCGTATGCAAATACCAGTGTCAAACTATTCAATTGACAACTTGTACTAAATCCAGCTTATCATCCCATTCTATCACGGAATTTCAACATCATTACTCTCGCGGAATACTTAGGCGTACGCTCGCAGTCTCGAAAATCGATTGCGGCGCATCGCGGGCCCACGATCGACAATCGATCAAATATTATCGCCCGTTTATTCGCCGGACAATTTTAATGCGTCTCCTCGTACTGGGCGCATAATCTGGCCCGATAAATCACGCTTCGCCGCTCGCATTTTCGGTTATACAGGCTCGGTCCACGCCCACGCAAGCACTTCGAACAGCGTCCCGACGTCTTATCAATGACGTAGCGACGCCCCTTTCGCTCGAAAATTACACGTCGACCGCCGATGGATTTATTAAACGTCGATTGTCAGTGCTACCTTCCCCCCGTTGCGCCCCTCGTTCCTTCCACGGCTACATCTTCGTTGCTTGAACGCTGCTTCAGCGTCGTTCGCCGAGCTCTCTTTCGAGTCCGCCTAACAATGGCGTGGCTTTTATCGAAAACGGATAGCCTGCGTCGGTGGTTACCGGTTTGCGTCGAATAATTTGTCGATCCAGTGACACCTCGCCTTTCTCCCCGCTCTCTTCATCTTCTGCCATTTTCTCTTTTTAGCCGCCAACCGACCAACCTCTACCTTCCTTGCCTTCCCGATTCCTCTTATTTCTTCTCCCAGCTCTGATAAATATTTACTCACCCTCCTCAGACCACCTTTATTTTCCGTCTTCCCCTTTTTTCGCTGCTGCGCCTTGCAATTTTCAGTTTATCACCGCCTCTTAACACTCTCGCGTCGGTGTGGTGACTCTAGATGTTCTTATTCTGGTGCTTGTTTTTCTTAGCAGATATGTTCTATTGTTACCGCGCGTCTCTGTCCTCTGATTTACGGGGATTCTTTCTGCATTTTTCATTTATCGTTTTGGCTCCCTGCATTTCATCATCGGTCGCCTTCGTAATTTCTCTCGTTCCTGCGTTCCGCAATGGTAAATATTTACTCGGTTTCTTCCTTCTTCCACTCTATGTGTCCTTGTCTGGCCTGTATCCGCGTGCTCAATTTACGGTTTCACCTACTTCAATATTTTCGATCTTTTACTACCTCCTTTACTCTCTTCCTCTCCCCCTCTTATCCCTGTTATTTTCTCACATTCATATTTCCTCGTTCAGGTTGATTCTCCACACTTTTCTAATTTTGCACATTGTTCGACTTTTCAAATTTCCCAACCGTTCCCTCTCGTAATTCCATATATTTCCCACATTAATGTTTTTTCACACCTCTCACCTTTTCTTCATTTGATCTCATATGCTACCTTTTGTTGACTCCAGTTTACAGATTTACATTTAGTTTTGAATCATACTTCTGTGTCGTATGTTCTTTTTACTACCCTTCTTTTTCTTGCCTCCCACACTTAGGACTAGCAAGAAGCTACAAACCAGTGACACACCAAGCGCTGTGAAAGCCACTTCTTTCGATCTTCCTTGGACTTCGTCACTTTTCTGAAGTCTCAAATGGCACACTTGTGGACAAAGCATATACCGTCGGAAAAAACAAAGGAAAGCTTCCTTCATCGGCGTCCTTTATCGGCACCTTCTTTCTCTCGACTGATTTCAGGCGCATTGGTTACGGGAATTGAAGCTTTAAATGTGGGCCATATATATTAGGATAAACCTATTGATGCTCAATGACCCCAAAAGAGACGTTTGCTTAATTCGACGAAAAGAAATTTTGCTGAAACTCTCGTGTGCGCTAACTCACATTACTGTTACTGTATTGTTCTCATCTGGAAGAGACTAATAATAATGAAAGTGGTTTTTTGCCGGTCCGGAATTATACTCTTTAAATAAAATATTTCATTTGGTTTAGTATGTACAGAAACTGCATGATACGAATTGAGTCTAATTATGAGATTTAAGATCATTGTTAGCGGCAGCACTGGACAACAATGCTCTCAATCTAATTTCAGTAATTACTGCTTGCGCACACATTAAATTTAACGCCAATATATTTACTGCATTAATGGTTACGAAGCAGGTTATATTTGAACTCGTGAAATCCAAATTAGCGATCATACTACCACGAAACTGTTGCTAATCAGTTACTGATAACTTTAAGTGATGAGAACTGAAATTAATCAGCCGGATACGTTTCGGCCAATACAGACACGTAATACTCTACTGCGCACATACACTAATTATCAATAATATGATCGTGTACAGCATAATAAGGGAAACCACAAAAATGAGTGGCAACCTTAATGTTCATATTCACCGTACTCAACGTCAGGGCCTTTCGAGCTCAAACTTATCTTCGAAAAGTTCCCAATCGAAAATAAGTACGAAACAATCGGAATAAAATAAATTGCAAACCACCAGCAGAGCTCGGCAGAGTTTCTTTGAAGTCCTTCTTTGATCCAATCCTTCCAACTTACACTCGCGATGCACATGGAAAAAAAAAGGTTTCCACTCGAGGCAACTTTTCAACTGTCATCTGCCAGACGATCACGCGGCTGCCAAGTCAATCGTTCCTCCTCCCTTTACTGCCCGCTCATTTTTGCACATATCACCTCCCTTCGACAGTTGGCCCCCTTTACGACATCAGGCGTAACTATTGCGCGCCAACCGATTTGTTTTGCACACCGAAACGACCCACTCTCCGTTAAGAGTTCGTCGCGATAAACTATCGCCGAACTTTTCGAACGCCCGGCGAGTTTACAAGTGAATGAAAGTTTCCGGTTGTCGGTTGTTACCGAATACCTATGATGTCATCGTACGGGATTCGTATATCGGAACGGAAAGTATAAGGGGAGGTAGGGAAGAGAGAGGGGGTGGGGGGGGGGGGGGGGGCAAGAGAATAAATCGACGGGGTGAGCCAAAGAAGAACGAGACTTAGAATTTGGGAAAAAGGAAAAAAAAGGGAGGTGAGAAAGTGTTCTTTTATTGCTCACTTCTACGTGACAGTTCAATTTGATTTCCATTTGATTCGAGCATAAAAATATTTATGCGCGCATTGTATACAAACTTTTGTTTCCCTGCGAATTAGGGCCTTGCGGCGTTACTGTGTAGAGCAGCTATGTCTTACGAACCATTTTATTTGTCCTTTTACGAGAAACGTTTCGATGACAGATGAGTACAGGGCTAAACAAAAAATATCTTTAAGGTTTTGAACTACATTTTTTACAAAAATTGTTGTCTTGGATAGTAATATTGATCGTTCCTATTAATCAGAAACTACTTCTAGTATGCGTCATGAGGCATTAAAGAGGATTTGTAATCTTTCTATCTATTCCAACATTAGGATATCATGATTAAAGGTGGAAATATAACACTGTAAAGCTGTTACATTGGTCATAATCGCTGTAACTGTTTATTCTGCGTGTGAGTATCGATACAAATACAACAAGTGTTTCGAATTGAACAGCGAGTGTTAAAATATGAATGGAAACATCAAACCCCTCAGGAAATTTGCTGGAAAATGTATGTCATCGACGTACAGGCAAGTGAACTTCACGTATCCACTCAAAACGTTATGGGAGCACTGAGCTTGTATTCGCGTCGCCGCCAGATCAATCGTTCGAGCCCCTTCATTTTTTCCCCTCAAACTTCCCATCCCGCCGACGATCCTCCACGCGGTAAAACTTTCCAATCACCGCATCTTGATATCGATCGCCAGCTTCCACGTTGTTCTTCTGTTTCGAGTATGCATTATGCAACTAATAATCGCAATGCGAACTCAAAGATAAGTTGACATGAGCAGTGCAAAAGGAAAAACGTAGATCAAACTATCTGACATTTATAACCCTCCAATTACATAGCAATTTAAGTGGTGGCCAAATGTATTATTAAATTATTACCCAGTGTCGTCATCACTTTTTTCTTATTATTTTCCAGCAATCTTTTGTACATACAAGCATCATGATATCCTGTTGTATGCTCGATCTACGTTGCAGCGTAGGGATTTAAAAAGTTCAGAGAGCACGCTAATTCGTGGCAAAAACCATCAAATAATTCATTAAAAAACCAGTCTTTTGCGTTTCATTTACTTTGCGTTTGGACTGACGGATCGTCTGGTGCAACATAAGCACCGTAGTGCTTCTACAGGTCACTTTGAGCTACGGGAATTTCAAAGCAACAATGTCTCCATTTGCGCAACGCGCGGGAAGGACGTGCGTGCGTGACATAATTTTCCACGATGTCGGAATTAAGCCCTTACGCGCGCCTCTCTCTCTCTCTCTCTCTCCCTCTCTCTCTCCCTTTTGCACGCTTGCACAAAGGATGGCAGATCTATCGAATTGAAACCATCCCGACGCTCCCCTTTCCCAGCATTCGTCCGGTTACCGCCAATTCGGAGGTGAGCTGCAACGCGAACGCGGCAGTCATTTCGGTTAAACAAATTATTACCTCGATGGAACAGCTCCCGTGAAAACACGTCGCCCAAAAGACTCGCGTCGACGGACACAAATGCTTCTGTCAACGTTTCTACAGACGGCTTTTAGCGAAAATGCTAAGGAACGCGTTTTGACTGGCGAAAGTAATTACTCGTAAGATATTGTAATTATTATTATTTAAGGAGTTATTAGTGGCTTATGCATTCTTTATAATACAAGAAAATGGCAAATAAGTTGAAAATATTTAAGTGAATTCTTTGTAATTTAAACTATAAATGTGCATAAACTGTATGGATGAAGAGGGGTATAAGACACATGAGAGGCTAAGAGCCGCAACTGATTGTAAAAAGTATGTCTTGCGAGTCAAACGGGAGCGGGAGTGTTTTGTGTGGAGTATGTGTGTGAAAGTCAGAGAACACTGAGCCTGAGACATCTTACGAGCGTGACTCGCCAATCAATGCAGATAAATAGAGTTTTATTAATTATTTGTTAAACAGAGACAATAAACTTACAGCCACCGAATCCAAATTTCCTACAAAGTTATTTATTCATTATTCGTTTAATTGAATGTATGATCATAATTCACTAACGAATTATTCGCCATTTAGCGACGTCTGTTTGAACGGTCACCGTATTAATTCCGCAGGAACCGATTTCGCAAAGTAGCCGATTAAAAGAACGAGCCGTCATATCCAACGATTCCACTGCAGACGCATTTTGTCTTCACACTTGGGGGACACACTTTCACGCTTTTACGGCTGCGCGACCAATGGAAGGATTTCACAAAGTCGGCGGCTCTTTTGTTCACTCGTAATATCCAATTATCGCCCCCTTCTCCCTTCCGCCCCTACCACCATGCCATCCAGACAGTTCTACGAATTATTCTGGACAATTGCACCCTGCCGGATCGTAATTTAAGAAAATTGACTGCTCCATTTCTGAATCACAACGACGCCACGAGGAACCTTTAAGAAAGTTCACGCATGTTTCTAAAGTCAAATTCTTATCAATACTTACGCGATCACCGAATTTTACCTTTTCGTAACTAAAGAAGTGTGAATTCTTGAGAATGATACATATGTTCCCATTTCCTTTGTCCCAAGGGCATTCGTAAAAATGCGGACGTGTCAATTGTACTTGATGTAGAGCAAACTTTTGTTTCAATCTTATTTGCCTACTTAAGAAGGGGAGTAAAAACTGCACTCAACTCGATTCAATATCTATGCACTACCTACTCCTGTTAACTTCGTGCCAATATCACCTACGTATCTCATACATGTTTTCGTACGTCCATTGAGACATTGAAATTCATTGATGGGCAAAGTTTCAAATAGTTCAGCGTCTTTTGAAGCAGCGTCGGTTGCCGAAAATACCGTTCTACGTTCTCTTCGTAACACGAAAGTTTGATGGCAATCCAGCAGTTCTGCTTACATGCACTGCGAATTGTGTATCGTGTAGACCGTCACGCTCAGTAGCGGCGAACACATTTATTGCATTATTCAAAATTTACGTCGAGCGTACAGTTTTCGTATAATGAACAAAGTTGATGATAAACTTAAGTGATTGCTTCAAAGATACGTGACTCAGCGCGTTACTTAAAGCAACTGGGATATGAATTATTTGTTCAATTATATCTTTATAAAAATTGTACGTACTGTGTAAAGATGGCAACCATGCAGCATACACCTACATGTGGTTAATAATATATGTACGAGTATTAAGTAATTGTGAACTAATTATGTACCGTCGCGTAGCTCGCGACTTCCCGCAGTCCGATTTCTCGGAGTGAAGGTATTTTAATTGTGTTGAAGGTTTTTGATAAATGGTATATTTACACTATGTTACACAGAATTTACAGAGGTTATAAAGATTTGATGGAAATGTACACTTGTGATGGTTGTTCTAACTGACTAGACGAGTATTGATAATTGTAGTGGACTGTAGTGTAGTAGAGTGATTGAAAGTGACTGTAAGTGTCTGTAAGTGAGTGACGCTCGCTCTGGGAGTATGCGGTATAAATAAACATTATGGGTGGAGCTTAACGATTTGGTGGTGGTTTTGCGATATTCTTATTGGTAGAGGTCCGCGTTTGTGGGCGGTAGGAAAATTAAAGAAAACTCCTCAAGTACCGAGGGAGAGAGTAAGGAGAGGAGTGAAGGTACGAGGTTGACCCTCGGTAGGGTTGGGTGGCTCAAGTAACATGTGCATTCCAGAAGGATGAGAATAGATGAGTTTTTAGTGTATCTGGGATATGTCAGGTAATGACTGCCGAGTATGGGACTGGTCAAGGAAGGGCTGTTTTATTGAAGGGGGTCTTAGCGTATTCGTTGTACGTGTTTTGAACAATGAGACCGATCCATACATAGAAGTTTTTGTAAGGAATGCCTTGAGCCACGTTTCTTTTAAGACAGTAAATTTACGGTTAGTTAACCTTTATAGAAAAAAGCGTGTGGTACGCAACATACTCCCCCGGTTGAGAATGTGTGTTCTCAAAATTCGAATGAACAGAATAGGGCAATTGATACAAATCGATATTCATGTAATTAATGAAGGGTCACTGGTAATGGTGCTAGTTTTTTAACGCTTCTGTCGAATAAGCCTGATGCGGTTTGCACTTGTACGGTGCGAATGATGTCATCTTTTCCGGGGTAGACCTTTGTGACTCGTCCGAGGCGCCATTGTAGTGGTGGAAGATTGTCATCTCGCAGGATGACAATTGAATCTTCCTTGATTGGGTGCGTCCCTGCAGTCCATTTTCGACGGATGTTTAATTCGTTTATGTATTCCTTCTGCCATCGTGTCCAAAAGTCGCGTTTGACCTTTTGGACATGTTCCCACGAGCTGAGACGGTTGGATGGTGTTTCTGAAAAATCTGCTTCCGGCACGCTTGCAAGAATATCGCCAATAAGGAAATGTGAAGGAGTTAGGGCAGCCAGGTCTTCAGGATGTGGTGATAATGGAGTGAGGGGTCTAGAGTTTAGGACTGCTTCTATTTCGGTGCAAAGAGTATTTAATTCTTCAAATGTGAATAATTCATTGCCAGCTACTCTACGCAAATGATACTTAAATGATTTTACCGCGGCCTCCCAGATTCCACCGAAATGCGGTGATTGTGGAGGAATGAATTTCCACTCAATATTGCATGCCGATAAATGTTTTTGCACCGTTTCGTTATGTTGGGTGGAAGTAAGCAGTGTTTGTAGATCCTTTAGCTCATTGTTTGCCCCGACAAAATTAGTTGCGTTGTCTGAGTAAATTGTTGAACACATGCCTCTTCGTGACGTAAATCTTTTTAGTGCAGCCAAGAATGCTTCAGTCGTTAGATCGCTAACAACTTCAATGTGAACAGCCTTGACCGCAAGGCAGATGAAAATTGCAACATAGGATTTGATGCGATTTCGGTTCCTGTATCGCTTCTCCTTTATGTAAAAAGGACCGCAATAATCAATTCCCACATTTGTAAAAGGTCTTGCTTCAGAGACTCGGGCTTGGGGTAGTGTACCCATTTGATAGTTTACAGGTGGTGGATTGACCTTTGCGCACCGAACACAAGATCTTATGATGTGCCGTATCTGATTACGGCCATCGATGGGCCAATATTTTTGTCTCATGGCGTACAATGTGGCATGGATTCCTCCATGCAGTTGCGTGATATGATATTGGTGGATTATCAATTTTGTGATGTGATGCGACTTTGGAAGGATAATTGGGTGCCTTTGTTGATAGGACTGATTAGAATTGTGTAATCTGCCACCGACGCGTAGAATTTGATTGTCGTCAAGAAATGGGTTCAATGGCAGCAGTTTGCTTTTCGATGCGATAGGTTTTCCTTCCTTCAATTGTTGTATCTCTGCGTAAAATATCGAGTGTTGGGTCAGCCTAAGGATAGTATTTGTTGCGCGGGATAATTCTTCGATCGAGATCCATCTCGTCCGACACTTAGTTTTGAAACGTAGGCAGAGTGCAACTATACGTTGTAGTTTTAGAAATGAGGAGAAGCGTGACAGAATTGAATTGTCAGTTACGTTCGTGACGAAACATTTTGGTTTTCGTACTTCGGACGAATCGCTCATTTGATGAAGTTGTTGTTCGGGCCAGGTATGTTCTCCCCCGGAAAGCCACGACGGTCCGCTTCGCCAGATAGTAGAGTCTATTAATGCCGAAGGTGAAAGACCTCTTGATACGCAATCAGCTGGGTTATCGCAGGATCGGACATGTGACCAATTTTGTGGATCACAGTGTTTTTGTATGTAGGAAACGCGATTTGCGACGAACGTCTTGAGTTGATGTGGTGGAGTTCTGATCCAGTGGAGAGCAATCATTGAGTCGGTCCAGAATATTGTTTTCGAAAAGTTTATGTTTATAGCACGTTTCAGTGCTTCGTAAAGTTGAGCGAGAAGATTTGCCGCACATAGTTCTAGTCTTGGGATTGTTTGAACCGTCTTGATTGGCGCGACCCTTGATTTTGCGCAATATAAGACTACCTGAATTCGATTGTCGCGGTCAACTGTACGTATGTAAAAGCATGCACCGTATGCCTTTTCACTGGCGTCGGAAAATCCGTGTAATTGAACATCGGTGAAATGATCGAGTAGAATTCTACGTGGAAATGCTAAATCGTTCAATACCGATAACTCGCTCTTGTATGAGTTCCATTCAGTGGCTATATCAACTGGTAAAGATTCGTCCCAATTTAATTTTAACTTCCACAGTTCTTGTATTAGTAGCTTTATCTTTACTATGGTGGGATTCAAAAGACCCAAAGGGTCAAATATTCTGGAAATTATAGAAAAAATAGAGCGTTTTGTAGGTTTAATGTCTGTTGCGATATTGTTAACTGTGTATATAATGGCGTCCTGTGTTGAGTTCCAATGAATTCCAAGCGTCTTCAATGTTGGGTTGTGATTGACGTTGTCTTGAATCTTGAGATTGATGGCGCTGTTTGGGAGGCCGGCCAATACCTTGGTTGAATTTGATGCGCATTGGCGTAGATTGAGACCTCCGGTTTTGAGTAGACTGATGATTTCGTCTCTGCGATGTATGAGTTCGGGGATAGTGTTTGCGCCAGTCAAAAGATCGTCTACGTATAGGTCGTTGGTTATGATTGCTGAAGCTATAGGATGGGTGGATCCTTGGTCTTCCGCTAATTGATGTAAGCATCGGATGGCGAGATATGGTGACGAACTAAGCCCGAAAGTGACTCTTGTTAATTGGTATGTTGAAATGGAGTTGTCGAGTTCTCTCCATAATATCTTTTGATATTTTTGATCTGCTGGACGGACTATGAATTGCCGATACATTTTCTCAATGTCAGCAGTAAGGACATACTTAAATGTCCGAAATCTCAAGAGAATCGTAAACAGATCGTCTTGAATTGTTGGACCTACCATCAGGGTATCGTTTAAAGATATTCCCGACGTGCTCAATGCAGAACCGTCAAACACGACGCGGATTTTTGTTGTTAAGCTGTCTTCTTTGGTTACAGCATGGTGAGGAAGATAGAAGCCATCGCCTGGATCGTTATTTAATTTGATCATGTGACCGAGTTCGATATATTCCTTAATAATGTCGGAATATTGTTGTTTGAACAGTGGATTTTTATTGAAACGTCTTGTTAGATAGTCGAGTCGTTTCATAGCTGTTGTACGCGATTCGCCGAGGCGATTGATATTTTCGTTGAATGGAAGAGCTATGACGTATCTTCCTTCTTGATTTCGATGTGTGTGGTTGCGAAAATGTGATTCGCAATTAGATTCCTCAGATGAGAGGTGTTTAGCGTTGTTGCAATCTTCAAGTTCCCAGAAGCGATTTATGTCTGGTTGGATATTGAGTAGATTGCATATTGTTTTCGCTTCATTGGTTTGAAGCTTTGATTGTCCAGCCAAAACCCACCCTAACAGGGTTTTTTGAAAGATTAGGTCTTGGTGTATTGAAGATCGTTGTATTTGACCAACCGACAATAAGGAAAGTGTAGTTCTGGCACCCAGAAGTAAATGAATTGGTGCGGGTTTTTGGAACTCCGGATCAGCCAGAACAATATTTTTAGGAATGTCGATTAGATGCCTATCAATTGGTTGGTCAGGAATAGAATTGTTAATACATGGGAGTGTTAGAAAATTTGCTGTTTTTTCCCACGAGTTTAACCGAGATTGGATTTTGGTCGTCACAGAGTGTGTTGACTCCGTTGACAGTTCGCTGATAACTTCGATGGGAAGGGTGCAAGTAGTTTTTGAAAGTTGTAATTTTGATGCTAATTCGTCGGTGATAAAGTTGGTTGTTGAAGCCGTGTCTAGAATAGCGCGGCATGATGTGGGTTGATTTTCTTTGTCGAAGATCCTTAACACCGCCGTAGGTAGAATGTCATCGACTGAAATGTTTGCCGTAAGCACCTTTGATTTATGAGCGGTCAGTCATGTGGTCCTTTCTGACCCGTTGTCGTTGGAGAGTACGTTCTTGTGGAGGTAAGTGTGGTGTTTTTTATTACATTCCCTGCAAGTGCTACCCCTGCATTCCTTTAGAGAATGGCCTTTTCCGAGACAATTCGGGCATAGCATTGCCTGTTCTACGGCGTGGTGTCGTTCATCTACTGTACGCGCGAGGAACCTTTGACATTGGTAAATTCGATGTTGTTCCTTACATATAGGACATGGATATTTAATTGGTTTGTTATTGAGATTGCCTGTACGACCGGTGTTTGTCATAAATGTTTTAGCACGAGATAAGTTGTGCTGTACTGGTTTCTTGTAGTCCTTGTGGATTGCTTCGGTGGGGGTATTGTCAGAGCAGTTGCCACGTTTTTCTAAGAAGTCTATCAATGCGGTGTATGGCGGCATTTTACTATCTGGCAATGTGGTTTCCCATTGAAATCTCGTACTGTTATTAATTTTACTAAGTATTAAAAATATCAGGTTGCTGTTCCAAGACTCTACCGGTTCTCCTAAGCTTTTCATCGCACGGATGTGTTGTCGAATCTTATCTATCAGCTCGTCAATAGCGTCGGGTGAGTCTCGTTGTAATTTGGGAATTGAATGTAGAACCTGCCAATGTTGCAGAATGGCCTTACGCGAATTATCGTATTTGGCGATTAGAATGTCCCATGCCTCCTTGTAATTAGCGGCTGTATTCTCAATAGACTCGATTGCGCGTGCTGCCTTCCCGGTCAGTGAGGCTTGGAGGTATTGCAACTTGTCGACTGTGGGAATGCTATCATTTTCGCCTATTCTTGCCATAAACTGATCGCGGAAGGAATGCCATTTTTCGAAGCTGCCGTCGAATCGTGGTAGGGATATTTCTGGCAATTTAATCCGCGGTGCTATGGTTGTTACTGTTGGGGATTCTGTTCGACAATGATTTGATATGGTGGTTGAAGCCTCCATTGAAGCCTTGCGGATTAGTTTTTTGGATAATATTAAGACTGCTTGATAGTCGTCTTCCAGAGCATGTAGCTCGTTGGAAAGAGTTTCGTGTTGTTCAGGCTCTAGTTGTACCAATTCTTCATGAATTGCGTAAATGTTTTTAAAATGTTCCGTTAATGCTTCTACCTTGACTTGAATGGAATCGCTGTCTGGCGCAGAACTAGCCGACGAAAGATAATTTGTACAGCGGGTAATTCTTGCTTTTATATCTCCACGTCGGCGTTTGAGTGCGGTGATGGTAGGAAGAGACATGGTTAGGCAGAGTGAGAAAGGGAAGTGGCCCGGAAAGAATTGGCGATTGTCTTACAGAGCTTACCGAAACGCAGTCCTTCGGTGTTGTTTGATTGGCTCGCTCGTCTCACCGCTCGTTTGGTAGTTGCCTTGATCGTTGTTGTTGTTGATGGAATGTAGATGACACGACACTGTCACTTGATTTGAATCTACTCGTTCTTGATAAATGTCAGTTGATACTTTTGAGTATCCGGCTCGAAGGACCAAATGTACCGTCGCGTAGCTCGCGACTTCCCGCAGTCCGATTTCTCGGAGTGAAGGTATTTTAATTGTGTTGAAGGTTTTTGATAAATGGTATATTTACACTATGTTACACAGAATTTACAGAGGTTATAAAGATTTGATGGAAATGTACACTTGTGATGGTTGTTCTAACTGACTAGACGAGTATTGATAATTGTAGTGGACTGTAGTGTAGTAGAGTGATTGAAAGTGACTGTAAGTGTCTGTAAGTGAGTGACGCTCGCTCTGGGAGTATGCGGTATAAATAAACATTATGGGTGGAGCTTAACGATTTGGTGGTGGTTTTGCGATATTCTTATTGGTAGAGGTCCGCGTTTGTGGGCGGTAGGAAAATTAAAGAAAACTCCTCAAGTACCGAGGGAGAGAGTAAGGAGAGGAGTGAAGGTACGAGGTTGACCCTCGGTAGGGTTGGGTGGCTCAAGTAACATGTGCATTCCAGAAGGATGAGAATAGATGAGTTTTTAGTGTATCTGGGATATGTCAGGTAATGACTGCCGAGTATGGGACTGGTCAAGGAAGGGCTGTTTTATTGAAGGGGGTCTTAGCGTATTCGTTGTACGTGTTTTGAACAATGAGACCGATCCATACATAGAAGTTTTTGTAAGGAATGCCTTGAGCCACGTTTCTTTTAAGACAGTAAATTTACGGTTAGTTAACCTTTATAGAAAAAAGCGTGTGGTACGCAACAAATTAAAACTATCTTTAATTCAGGCAATTGCCGCCAAACATGGAGACACAGTTGCTATGCCACTTGGATGAAACTCATGGAACTGAGGATGGGGAAAAATTATTATTGCCATTTTCGAGTTTTCGTTATCCACACGTCGTTATTGTGCACATCACAATAAAGTCAACCTTATCGAATTTCGATACGTTCTTGGCACCTTGCCTGCATCAAAAATAAACCGCCCGACGGGCGTGACACGGTCAAACTTCATTTCCTCCCGGCAAAGGACGACGACACTCGCGAATTTCGGCGCTAAAAGGCGCCAGCGTAGATACTTAAGGTACACTCGTTATCGTCCGGTATGTCAAATTCATCAAAAACTTTGGTGTGTTGATGGAATTATTTAACGGACCATAATCGTAATGTAATTAGAGAAAGATACTTAGCTTTGGAGACATGCAGTAAGTATACAATTTTATGTAATCAAAGGTGGAATCGTTGAGATAGGTTGCTTAGTGAATTAGGTAATTGGAAATTATATTCGGTTGAATGAAAAAAAAGGTCTGATAGTGTTGATAAGCCCATTAGAGGGCGAGAAAAATTCCAAAGTAAAATAGAAGGAGTGTATGAAGTAAATTTTTGTTTCTGAGCAACAAAAAGTTGAATGTAAGTTGCCGCGCTGAAATTAACTAAAAGTATAAGATTAAATAGCGAAACAGAAGATGAATGAATCCGAAAAATGATTAAAAAGCGGAAGGCAACTCAGTCTTTGTAATAACAAAAAGGGAACTGTTCACACCCATCTGCTGTAGACTCCAATAGATAGAACAGTAAATCATAGAAATGAATGTACATTACGTTGTCAATGGGATCATTTGAGTAAAAAAATGTGTTCTAGGTGCAAATTCTGTAAATATCACACTGAACGGGTAACACCATAAATTACAGCGCTTATCGCGTTTCAACTGGATTCGATTAAAGTCAATCGCTACGAAACGCTTCCGAAAGGATCGGCATCCCATGTAATTTTCCTTGAAACGGTCATTTGTCTTCGCATTTCCATCTCCACTCGATCGTTCTCGCCGTTTTTACGATCGGGTACTAACACGTACCAGCCAACATTCGGCTGCACACATATATGTGCCAACGTAGAACGCGAGTATATATACGACTACACAAGATTGAACAAGGTAATATATGAATACGTGTTCGTACACAACTTTTGTCATGCGTAACCAGTTTAATGTTTGTTAAGAAAGTGTGTTGAAACTTTACGAAAGATTGCGAGTCCTTTTGCAATATGATGCACGTAAGTGACCACTTGACAAGCAAACAATCGCTTCGTGCTGATAAATAATCACAGGATAACAATTATAAAGCACCTACGACAGTGTCCTGCCCGCGCATTTTGTTGGTCGTGCAAGAAATCAGTGCCCTGGAACTACAATAAAGCAATAAAAAATAATAGTATCAGTTGTTTATCTACCAAGTCAAACAAGGTAGACTTATGTATACACAATAACAGGCGAATCAGTCATCGCAACATACAGGCGGACAGAAGTTGAGTAACTCACTTCAGAGTAGGCAACGCTTTATGAACCAGCCTATCAAGTAACGTACCTATATACGCATGTACTATACATTGTCGACGCGCTTTTATGTATGACTTTTATATGTCAAAACTGGATGTATATTCTCGCTTCAGACATTTACACATAAGTATACGTGCAACGTAGATTTGACATATAAGTCCGTGAATCGGGAATTTGAAAGGTAATGGAACGAAAAACTACATTTCATTGTTGGTGCAATAGATGTAGATTTCACTCGCATGGATACTCGTATAGACTGTCAGTAATGTGCATGTATACAGAGCACGTATGCGTGCGTACCGATATACATACAGACGAATCTAAAGACGGTGTTCACATTTACATACATCTACATCTGTCAACACATATAGGGCGCGTATATATTGTACATATACGTAGGTATACATTTTCGCGTACGCAAATTAGGCGCGTTAGTGTATGCGTGTAGCCAAGTGTACGCGTGTATGGAGACTGGTTGTACGCACACGATATACACGTGTAGGTAAGCACGTACGTTGCGCACAGCCAAATTGTTGCGGCGTTTACGTACTGGCTTCAGCGGACGATAGAAATTTCGTTACCCCAGAAACGTAATATCCCCGCTAAGTACGTTGAAGCCACGTACTTATCGCCTCATCGTTATCTCTTCTCGTCATGTTTCTCTCTTTCGCCGCCTTTCTCGCTGCCTCTTCATTTTTTGTCCCTTGACCTTCCTCCTCGTTTTACTTTATTATTTAATATTATCCTTGCATACTCGCGAATCTTACGTACCGGGAAAAATTGTACGGCCGACATTCAAGTTGAAAGCAAGGAACTTAATGGCTATACCTTATCCAGTGCTGTTCCTTACAGTTAAGAATGTACACTCAGTAATATATTACAGCATATTAAATCATTCTAGAAGAGTTCTGTACGTTTCTTTGCTCATTATTTCCTTTGTAGACGTCTGTCTACATTTTTCCATTTCTTACTTTTTTATTAATTTTCCGTCAAGCTGACTTTCAATTTCATAACTGTTTCCTTCTATTCGTCATCGCAAGCAGACATATATACCGGATTATTGGATGTGTCTGTTATCGATGTAAACTAACGTAGATACTTTAATGGGTTAGAGATAAGTGAAACTGGCATGTAGACAGATGACATTTTCGTCAATTTCGTCATGTTCGCTCGCGAATCTAGCGGAGCTAACGTCATCGGCACATCGATCACGTGAAAAGTCTATTACGATTATTGGACCATTCAAATTAGTTAAACACGTGTCGAACGATTGCTAATATGTAACCGCGACAAATTGGATGTCATACCCGTATCTATAATCTGCTTTCAGATTGATTTATTTTATTTTGGAAAATATGCACTTTGACGTAAACCGCAAAATATAATTTATTAAAAGATCGGATGCAATGCATGAAGCATTTTTTAATTTTACGTGATATGGAATATAAAATATAAAACGAAAATTCTGATGCTAGACGATTAGTTACAGATATAGAAATCTATAACAATTACATGGATGATTACATAAATGCATTTACAATTATGTGTAACAGTTTGGTTCACACGTGTAAGAAGTGAAGCGATACTTTAACTGCCTAATATCCAAAATTAGTGCGTTTGAGAGCGTTGTGCTTACAAAGCTCAGATATGATCCATCATTTTTTCTCTCCTTATATTCTGATTTCTTTCTCTATTTCTTTTACTTCGTGACATTCCTCCTCTGCAGATTGTACTGCATAAATCGCGAGGAAGCAATTCGTCTCTTCCAGCCATTTTACTTCGCAAGCACCTTTCGCGCACCCTCTACGAAATTGAATTTGACGGCTGCGTGAGTGCGGAAAAACAAATATAACTATATCTTGCGCTTGAGACAACACCGGCTTCAAATGTGGGATGAAATAAACGTGTGTCCGATAAACATCCTTCTCTAAAATAAGTAGAGCTATGCACCACGTTTACATTTTTATCCGCTTAATGAAACATAAGCAACGTAGATACCTGAAAAATAAAACTCGTCAACCGAAATCTATTATATGAATAAATAAGAAATCTGCTAATGTGGCAGAGAGAAGAAGTAGAGAAGAACAGTAAAACAAAATATTCAATACGCGTCATACTACCGTGTAGAATACTACTATCAACAGGTAATATTTTGTCACGCCATACATTTCATTATATAGGTACGTACAAGTTGCAATATTCCAGCCGTATTTAAAAATTATACCTACTCTTACTTTCGCAACCCTCAACCAGGGTAGAGCGTAAGTTGCGACCGCGTCCCGTTTCGCAAAAGGAAACTTTCAATAAAGAAACATTTATATCTAATGTCGCCGATGGTTGGAGGTAAGAAAAGCGTCGATCGACTTACGAGCGATACAACAAGCTCGGGATTCTTCGATCGAGGAAAGGTAGTAGGAGGCTCCCAACGGTGGCATCTAATGCACCGTTTAATATTAAAAAGCGGCTGCTTCGAAAGTTCCAAAAAGTTTCAGCAAGTTAGCGCATCGCGCTACCGACACGGACTGCGCGAAGAAGCTTTCATAAGCTTCTACCCCCGCCCTCTCGCCCTCCTCTTCCGCACGTTCCCATCCTCGCCCTCGGTCGGCTCGATATCCGCAAGTTCGCGAGCTTTCACTGTTATGAGTCGCGGAATGCGAGGAAGCGAAAGAGACCCCGACAGGCACGCGATGTGTTGAGAAATCGCAACTGTTGCGGCGAAAGCTCAGATTTGCCGAATTACTCCGACCCGTTCCGCTTTAAAGTCTTTAAAATCTTGATCAGCTAAGATGGGGACGAAGGTCGTTCAGTGATTTGAGCCTTAAACGCTATCTAAGGTAGCGTTAATATAATATTACCGTGCTGCTGGAGTGAAATTATATATAAGGTAATGTTTAGGGGTTCATAGCCAAAGTGTTAAGGTGTGTACGATTTTGCTGATATTGAATACACCGACAGAAAATACATCGTTCAGTAACAGGGGTGGTATTAATATTTTATAATTTGGAGGCTTTATCGGAAGTTACGTGTGAACGGTAATGAGAGCAGTCGACATGGTTTTAAAGATGTAGTACGACGAATACTACATTATTTGAGATGTTTTCTGGTTATTGTTAACCTTTTCGCCCTAAAATGTTGTATCAGCAACGGCTGCGATAGTAATAATTCAGTGACCCGGTAATAAGAATGCGATGAGGAGTTTAAAACTGAAAGCTGCGAAATGCCGGGAAACAATACTTTATGTCAGATGGCGAACATTGTTTTATTCATGATATTGCACTGATGGAAAAACGATACAAAGCTACTTTTCAGAGATCCAGCAGAAAGTATTCCTTTACAGGGGGCTATCGAAATATGATAGTTTTCCACAATCTCGTTGTCGTACATTAATGCTAACTTCACGCGCTTACATATTCCTATTTTCAGAAATTCAAGTAAGTAGTTGTTCTTTTATGTACGAACAGCAGGTTGTTCCTTAGTACACGAACCTGTGCTCTGGATACGTCACGTACACGTACCAACTTGTAATAACGGAACAGTCTTTGCAACATGTTGCTCGTGCCGAGCAACATTTTGGAGCCTTAATAGCGGAAACTTTGAAACTTATCCTGCTCTATAAATCATTACATACATACAATCAAGCTTGTATTATTACATTATTACATGTATGGGATACACCCAACGCAGCGAAAAATGAAATCTAATATATTTTTTCATCATATTAATAATCTAATAATCTATTCCGCATAGAAATACATCTTTCATAGGAATCGGATGTAAGAACATCACTCATTACATTGACGACACCTTGTTCCAAACGCAGGGCGGAAGATTAGCAATGTAACAACGTAAACTTAGTACCTTATCGCGCGGTATGAATCATGGCGCGCCTAAGTGATTAGGGAAGGCAAACACGTACTTGACTGTTGAAGCTGTAACTTCTGTTTGTTCAGTTTGACGCGATCTACGTACCTGCTAGACATTCAAAAGGAACTGGTGTTGATGAGCGTAGTCGGTCCACTGTGCGCCTAAGCCTTTCCCCGAACGACTCTGCGGAATAAACACTTCTCAAGGTCTTCCGCTCGGGGCAGGGAAGGAAGTAAGGTGTCCGGTAAGAGAGTTCCGAGTCTCCACCACCTGTCGCTGCCTGTCGATCCTTTTCCGACTTCCGGGATTTCTTTGCCGTAACCTCATCTGTCCAGTACAATATCCGTTGATCAAGACGTCTTCCATTCGACCGCAAAGCTACGAGAGTGACGAAAATCCAGCACCGGTAATCGCACTTTTAATGTCACTTATTAAACAGAACTCGGTGAACAGGACGATTTCATTTTAGTGTCAAGCACTGCAGACCGAATTTCTAGAATGATTGAAATTAGCGGATTGGCACGATTCTTTTTGATTTCCTGAAAAGCTGTCGGAAAAATAGCGCATAATTGATTTAGTGTTATTGAACATCGTTTGATCGTAGTTATCATCTATGTGTCGACGAAATGTCTGGTCTTGAATATTGTTTAAATGCCTGAGTCAGCAGAATCGATGGTAATGGTTTAACGAAATCTTGCTGAGAGGTGACTAATTGCGTATCATCGAACGAGTGAGAGAATATTGGCCATCCATTCAATCAGCGCCGCTGAGAAAAGATTGAATTTATCGTTAAATCTGTGATGAATTCTGAATTATAGAAATATACCCAATGACAGGAAGTTAAACAAATAATATTTATTGAAGATTAAGCAAATAAATTGCATCACGTTATTGAGATCCGTGTAGTTTTACATTGTCCAATAAATCGATTGGGAACGTAGACTGATTGAATTAGTGTTGAAATACGGCAAAAATTTCCCATGGTAAACTTTTTTCATAAACTACTGCATATGAAAGCAAATAGTTGTTTTGGCGCATAACTAAATAGTCGAAGTCTACCGATCTATTGTGTTCTCTTCAAAGCACGATAAATAGCAATGTTCCTACAAATTGTTATTGATGGACGCAGAGACCCGCATGAATGTAGGTTATATCACAATAAGGAAACGTATTAGTATTGGTGAACGGAGAACCAATCTCTGTTCACTCTTTTCCATCGCGAAATTATTGTCAGCAAATGTTCGATGATATGCGAAAACAAATTTGAGCTCCGTAACCCGTACAAAGCGTATAAGCGAACGCAAAATGAAGAGTTAATCCCACGTAAAATTCGTCTCGGAAAATTGGCGGTAGCAAATTTCTTTACTGGACATATGACCCATGAACCCGAACATCATATTACTGAATTTTTCATTACTTTGAACAGCTCCCAATGGATATACAACTCCACGTAAGCAAACGGAAAAGAACCAGTACCGTAGACAGAGTGTCAACCAGACACTGAACCCTCCTCGAAGAATCACCAGTCAATATTTTCTTGTACACAGATCAAAACATCGACTATCAAAATCGTCCCACGCCCGAAACAATTTTCAACAACCAATCACCTAATATCGAACGAAGTAAGGAACAACCATCCACAGGAAGAAAACAATCCCTCCCCGACCAACATTCAATCCGCACCAATCTTTCCCGAAAAATGCACCCGCTCTATTCTGCACACAATCTTGACATTTCAAAATCGTCCGTCCCTTCTTACGACATCCGCCAACGGTCCTATTCCGTCGCCGCGATCGAAGGAAAATGGAAAGTGAACTGCCATAGGCGGGCAGAATTAGCGTTGGCGAACGGAGAGCCAATCTCGCACTGAAACTTGCCTCCGCGAAACTGTCGGTAGCGAAAGATCGTCCGCGTCGCGGCGCCGCTCTGTGGCCGAGCGTCGGGACGCCGCTGAGCGAGGGAGAGAGAGGGTGGGAGCAGGAGAGAGAGAGAGAGTGAAAGGTGAGCGAGAAAGAGAGGGAGAGAGAGAGAGAGAGAGTGAGAGGGAGGAGGGGGAGGAAGAGGAGGAGGCCGCCGCGGCGAGCGGAGCGAGGAGAACGAGAAGCGAATATGTGGGAGAGGAGCGTCGCGGCGACGCGGAGGCTGACGACGCACTGACTGCCCTCCTGGCTGCTGCCGGCCGAAGTCGAGCGACGGAACGGACCCTCCGTACCCTCCATTCCCATTCTCCGATCTCTCCTACTGCACCGACACGCTCTCGCCCGTGCCAAAACTCAATCCACCCACGCGTTCAGCCCTACCCCCTCTTTTTCCCTCTCACTCACTCTCTCTCTCTCTCTCTCTCTCCCTCTCTCCCTCCCCCGTTCTTTCTCTACATCGCCCCTCCTACGCTCGTCTGTCCCCTCTATCCGCTTCCTACTACCACCGCCACTACCACCGTCACCAGCACCATCGCTCCAGCCGCTGCCGATGCTCTAACTCGCAATGTTTGCGTCCGCACGCCGAATTTCGTCCTACAACGAGGCTGAATGCACATGGCCCGCGCGAAAACCGCTTTTCGACGTCGTCTGCCTCCACTTCTTTGCCGATGCTCCTTCGAAGCGGTCTCTCGACCCCCGGCTACTTTCCCCTCCACCTCGCAGCTTCTTTCATCCGCGTTTCGTTCTATTCGTCCGACCTTCCGCTTTCCCTCGCTCGTTGTTGACGGTTCGCATTCATTCGCACGGCAGAATGCGCGTGCACGCGCCGCCGCTCTTCACTTTCTTCTTCTTTGCCGCGACTCTTTTTTACGAGGTTTACAGTAAAGGGTCACGGCAGTTGAGCTTGTTCAAGGCGACTAGCGTGTTTGGTTTTCCGTCTTTTCGACCTCTCGCCGTCTCCACCAGTTTGGCGTCCGCAGAGCTGATGATTTAAATTGTAGCGGCACTCATCTCCATTCGCACGGTAGAATTCGCGTACGCGCCGACTGGAATGCATTGTGCACACGGTGTAGTGCGAAAACCGTCCTATGGGCGTCGGTCCTCTTGTTCTTCGTCGACGCCCTTTTTCCGCTCGCTTTTCTTTGGATGATTGTTCCCTCTGAAAAGCCGCAGCAGTTTTGTTTCTTCGGTCGTTTTGACGCTCGCCATTGCTCTTTTTGCCAACGTTCCGCTTCTTCCGACTACCTCCAGCGTTGCTGATGGTTTATATCGCGATGGCGTTTGTACCTGTTTGCCCGACGAAATTCGCAAGCAAAGACAGTTACGTCGCTCACACGACGCTGGTTGCGAAACCAATCATTTCTTTGTAATTCTGGGAGTTCTGTCCTTCGTCGATGCTCCTTTTGCCAAGGCGTTTTTCTCTTTCTTCAAAGAGTCACAACAGTACTCTTGGTTGTTTCTGTTGTTTTCCACCAGTTTCACAAATGAAGTTCGTGCGCCAATTTAACCCATTTATCTCGGCATTGTCTTAGGATTCTTGCCGGAAGCAATGTTCTTCGACTTCATTTATATATTTCTCGTGCGGCTTCTCTTTATCTTCATCGAGGCCGTTATGACAAATTCTTCGTCTAAGGTTCTATCCGACGCACTTCCTCTTTCGCGGACTCGCATCTCCTCATTCCGAATTACACCCTCGCACTCATCGTACGTCATGCCCTTTTCTCCGATCCATTTCTGTCCTCCAGCCACGCCGCCTTCTCACTTGCCGTTTCTCACCTCGACAACGCCGATTGAGACCGACCGCTATAAGACCACACGTCGAAGATCGCTGGAGTTTGACACAGTTACGTCGACGAAGCTCGATACACGAGTGAGTTATCGAAGAGCAGAGAATACCGGCCTGAACGGAATCGGGAGTCGAGGTCTCTGTTGTACAACGACGAGCGAGTGGCGGGAATGAAAACGACCGACCTTCGCGTACATGTTATAATGATGAAATGTGACCACAGCTTCCTCACATCATACGTACGCTGAAGCGAACGCCACCTTGAGCGAAGCTCATATACATTGCTTGTCTTGCATCTATGGCAAAGGAACATCTCTCCTTTTACCCACAAAAGTGACAAACTCGACAAATGTTGTAAGATCTGATGGAATGAAAACAGGAGTTCGGGAAAAATGCAGAAATAATACTATCTTGAAATTCGAAGGTATGTCAGCGAAGTGAAAATGGAAGCAGAATACAGAATAGCGAAGAAAGTCGTTTATTTTGTAGAGCCTATCGTTCGCTTCGTTCGAAATGTAAGTACTTCGTAGATGTTGTGTTTGGTTTTAGATATTATGAATGTTACGGCCTGGGATACGTGGTGGGTTTTCTCCAGCTTGGGGTAGAACGCTCCTTGTATTGCGGTAGTATTTCTTTCAAAAATACTTTATTAATTATCTGGTAAATGATTTGGTCGGAGCAAGAATGTCGATGACTGAACGAAGTATATTGAATGTTGACGGTCGAATATGGAATGCTGAATGATCGAATATTGAGTGCCCAATGGCGGTTACAATCGGTTCTGAAATATGCTTACAACTCGGCGTACAAATGTATGTGTGGCGTGTATGTGGGTGTGGGTACAGAGAGTGTGCAGCGCCCTCAAGGGCCCAAACGCAGGCTTGCGGTATACGGTCATAAAAAGGGGTCTTACGTTGGGGCTGTAGATATGGTGTGTGTGTGTGTGGTGACGTTATATGTTGTTGTTTATATAAATATATACGTTGCTTAATTAATGTTAATTATAAATGTTGCAATATAAACATTATGGCGTTGTTTAGTTGCTACTAGGTATTTATAATGGTTGCTAGAATTGTATGGGATGTGGGGTGTGGGCCGTAACAATGAATTTCCCTGAACTTTGAGTAAAACATCGGATGTATTTGCGATTGCTAATATATTTACGATTTATTCACAGGGATGCATTTGTCAGCGAGACAAAATATCGTACAAATGATCCATTGATTTTAACATGGCTTGGATTTTGACGTTCGATGGCACATTTGTTGTGTACCGTATTATTAGCAGTGAAATCGCATTTTGCACGCAGCTGTTACTACGCAGTACGAATGATTGAAATAGTGCGGCATATTGATTTGCGTGAAGCGTCTCGTTTAAAGAGTGAGCAATTAAATCGCACCTCGTCACTCGTACGTTCACCGCCCGCCCGAAATTGTCGTAATTAATTTTGATTATTGCTACAAACGTGTCGCATCGTCATTATTTACCACGGGTGAAAAAACATCACGATTTTGCACAGGAAAGTCTTCAATTGACACCTAGTATTAGTTTTGTAGAATTTATTTTGTACAAAATCTAAATTTTGTAAAAATCACCAATTGACATCAACAAAATTTTTCATGAGGCTTTAATTACTTCCGACTACTTCTCACAATTACAATGAAAAGCTACGAAATATCTGTATAGGTAATATGAAAATCATTTACAACAGTGGAGTGAATTCTTAATTTCATGCACTTTATATGTTAAAGGGTTTAATAGTTCGCACTTCAATTCCACGGAATGTAACGTGGTAAACGTGTGTGCACTTTTTTCACACTTACACTATTCTACACGTACTTTACTTACACGTTCGCGCTTCGCAGAAGCTTCTGTCACGTATCCGCCAAGAAAAAGTGGCGGCACCGCAGGAAAATTTACTCGGCGGGGATGGAAAAAGTGTCAAGCCGTTTTTATTTATTCGTTATACATATGTATGCGAATCACTTATGCGTACTCGTGTACGCCGCTTCTGACGGAATTCGAGTGGGCCACTTCTGTCAACGTCACGTCATCCAGCGAACTTCGCCGAAAGAAACAGATAAGAGTAATACTCGATGTCACCGACAGCCGTTTAGGCATAGACAACTTTCTGAATAACTTCCCGGAACTAAAATGGAAATTTTCCTCGGTATAATATCAATGTACACTGAGCACAGATCCTTTACATAGCAGGAAACTGGTCTAAATAAAGTTGCCCAAACTGTTGCAGTCTGTGGACTGATGCGAAGACAAATTGTATTTTTAATGTACAGATGTTGCGGAATGAGATTTATTTAATTTGAATTAATTCGCCGCAGTAACATCTTGGGTACGTTTCAGTTATCAGTTGACGATACTCGCGGATATTTTAATACTTTTCCTTCCACTTATTTGCGATTGAACTGAATCACTTAATAAGCCATACTTAATTTTAAACATATTTTTAGCGCTGTCACTTTTTTTTGCTTAAGTTAAAATTTATTATAATTTTAACGGTTGCTTTAGAAAATTGTAATAAAACTCTCTGATCATTTGTACAACGTAAATATAAAATTTTACTGATAAAATGTACCGCGGTGCGTTTGATATGAACGAGTTCATATTATGGTCCGAAATTAATCAAACGCAAAAAAGTGTTGAATATGTATAATGATAGACGTATTCTATGCATGAGGATGGGGCCACGATCCATTAATGACGATCTGTAATGTATTCCATATCCAACGAGTGGCAATTAGTAGATGCGGCTGGGCTTTTTTCCTTGCGCCCGATAAAAAGTAGACCCCTTTCTGGTCAAAGCAACAAAGAGAGCATCATAAACAATTGAATGCCATCAACGGCAACAATGTTTCATCGACACCAAACAATTTTTGCAGGTTCCACTACGCTAATAAATGTAAATAGAAAATCAAAATAAATTCTGGCAGCTCTTTTACATTTATGATAGATTCTTGAAAATACATTAATTAATATAGTAACGTACAACATAACGGGTTGCATATATTGTGCACCATTTTCTTCAGATAATAAGTATAAGCTTTTGTAAACAATCCGCCATTTCGTGAGTGCAAACAAAATAATGAAATGTGGTAAAATGGTTCTAAATACAACTATATTGTAATATGTTATACTCAGCTCTAATTACACATTTCAACATTCCTCATACAAAACAGGACAAATTAGTGCTATAGAAAAGCTTTGAATAAAACCAACTCTTTAATAGCAAATAAAACACGGCTATAAAACAAAACATTGATTGTTCTGTGACATATTTTTCACGCCACCAACAAATTTGTAATTTGCACGTGTACGAAATATTCTTACACTGTGTCTCGGTACCCATTCTCATAACAAATAGAATTTTTCTATCTCAATTTTAATATTAAATAATGCTCTTGGATTTTTTAATCTGGTACACATATTAATTAGTGTACCGAAATCTTGCCGATGCTTAATGCAAGTTGATGCCGTAAACTACAGCTGTTACTGGTGGTAATCAATGCGAACCGTTAAGATATTATTACAGGTTAATGTTAAATCGACTGCTGGAGGGGACAAATGTTGCATTACATAGTTAACCGAGTCCCGATTGCAATCGATTTCTGAATTCACGATGGCTACGCGTTTATTTAATGTTCTACATGGAAATAATTTTTCAATATTAGATGAATACCAACCGCATAAATGTATTGCGTTCAATCTTTTAATTAAAGATTGTTTAACACTTTCTTAGATCGTTCTTTGATTTATAGTGACTCGGAAAAGTACTAGTCCACCCGGATTTTTCTAAACGCCGTTCAACAATTATTTCATTGGAAAATATAAAAAATTTTATTTCTTATATTTTCACACATATAAGTAGTGAAATAAGTGTTGGTAGATTTGCAAGGTTCTAAAACGGTAAACAATTAAGTACGCGCTATTTTACTTAGTAAACAACAGAATGTAGGCATGTGTCGCTTGCATCGATGTAGGTAGTTACTCTCTAGTTTAAACACGATAGCCGGTGCGACAGGTAAATTATCCGCCTGTGCGGGAAATTCTTCTGCATAAAGGTGACAATAGTTATCGACAAATTGGTAAAACCTTAAATTGTAGTTATTCGACCGTGCGGAACGTGAAGGAATACCAAGAAAGTAATCCTCAGACGCAGCTCACAGACGCAGATGTAATTCTTTGTCCTTGTATTATCTAAGAAAATCAATGAAAGATCAAAATATTTTTGGATGTCAGGAAAAAACGGTTCGTTTAACGAAAACTTATCACTGAACTGGAAAAAACAAATCTTGGAACAGTGATTCGCGGTGAGGTAAATGTCACGGTTTGGACTGTGCACCGCACAATTGAGTAAGACAATTAGCATAAATCGATGGTATAGTCAATGCTCAACGTTATATTGGTGTTATGCCGGTAACTTATTACGAATTGGGGCCACATTGGATATAAACAAAACCTTTAGATGCCAATAGCAAAACGATTCTAAATACACAGCTGCAAAAGTAACAGAATAGTTGCTGTACAATGTGCCTAAACAGATTCTTGCACCACCACTATCGTCAGACGTTAATACCATAGGAAAACTATAGTATATTTTACGCGTAACAATTAAAATCGGACAAATGAGTAATAAAGATGATCTAAGAATGGTGCTGTTGGAAGAAAGGTCGAATAATCTCGTGGATACTATAAGAAAAACTCGTCTACTCGATTCCGAGTCGATTACAGGCTATAATTAGTGTTACAGGCACAGTTCGCATTAATAAAATCGAAAGTGTAACAATATGTTTTTGCACTATGAAACGTTTGTTTCCCTTTTCTTATTTCCTCAAACTAGGTAATTTGAAGTTCTAGCCCAATATGCCACTTTTATATGTTAAAAGACACTGAATAATATATTTTTATTTACCTGTCAAATGACTCTTCAAAGATGTTCTGGGAAAACCGGAGTGTGTCAATACTTTCTCGATTCACTGTATTTTGAAGCTGATGATAAACACGTTTATATATTTTGGCATTAGTTTATACTCAAGTTCGCACACGTATGAATATAGACGTTGGCAACACATAAATGTTTACCGTACTACAATCTCGTAACTGTCGATGAACTCGACACGAATATCAACAGCATCGAATGAGATTACCGCGTCGAGCAGCCATATTTCCAATCGCTGTTTTGATGTTGTTTCTGTCAACGTCATAAACGAGCAATAACGCGTTGTCGATTCATCGGTGTCGCTTCTACATACAAACCATACGAAACAGGCATTCGCGCAACATTCATTTTTCGGATCTTCAACTGGTAGTAATACTCGCTGTGTCAATTTGCAAATGGCTATTCGTCAAACCACATAAAGCATATACACGTATACACGTAAGTCAACTCAACTTTCAATTTCAATAGTGCTACAAGCTTGAACAAAAAATAAAACCATTAACGAATACAGCTTATAAAAAACGCCATAATACCCGCAGTTATGTTTTACCGTTAATAAAATTCTCGAACTTTGTGTACCGCCCCTATGTTTTCGTCAAGTCTTCTATCTTCCACAGATTTCAGTACGACAGTATCATCTTGTTTTATTTTTAAGCAAACATCCAAGTTCGGATACCGTGTTAAAAATCGAACATTAATCCCAAATACCAAAAAAGTATTAATTATCGCGGACCCCGTTGGTGTCATACATCCGAATTTTGGACGGTTCGTCTCGATAGTCTCAGTAAAGCGACAATGGAAGCGTCGGCTAGCTGATTCTGCTCGTACATCCCGGGGATTATCGTCGACGCCGACAAGATTACGCGAAATCCAGCCTTCGTCGCCTCTCTTCGACCGCTCCCCTCCTTCTCCCTCTTACCACCCCTACCTCTCCTCTCGCCGTACACCCAGACGCGGCCGTTCTCACAGGCGAAAACGGGCTAAATGAAACTGATGCCGTCGAGGCTGACGAGAAGCGGCAAAGTTTGCGCAAAGAGAATTACTCCCGTACCCTCGAGTTACCTTTACGCTGCACTCGAAGCATGAAAATCTTCCGAGCGGGAGAGCAAACAAAATCCAATGTACAGCCGCCGTGCGACAGAGAAGAGATTTGCCTTCTTCTAGCGTAGCGCCTTCTTAAACTTCGCGTCCGATGTGTCCCCGGGGACAGATGGCTCTTCCGCTGGTAAACGATGCCGCTTTGTATGGCTGGATACGGTGAAAACGTTCGTCTCGTGTATACCGTTATGTTCCTCGCGTGGGGTGCATTCTACGCGTCCGAGTTGTAACAATGTTACGGAGGAGATCGCAAAATAGCGGAAAAGGAAGCGTGTGCCTCGGTTGTGCCAAGTACGTCGTTTGGATTTTGATCGTAAGAGAGAATGCATTTTGACGCTTTGTTGTGTGGCATTACAGTTTGCAGGTTTGCAGCTGGTACGTGACATCGGATATACAGTTGTTGTCGCGGTGAGTAGCGCGAAAATGTTTTAACATCTGTAAGCCTGGATCTTCTTGATCGTATTTTCACTCAAGCGTTTCTACTCATTTTGGCACAACCGTTGGTACGAGGCGAGCATGACTAGCTGAGGCAGATATGGTCTGATGATATCAACCATATTATATTCAATTCAGTCGTAAAGAAGCGTCTTTCAATTATTAAGTCGAAGCTGAAATACACTTTCCACGTCTGAATACAATTAGCGAAAAAATACTGATTCTTCTTTTTTTTAATCCTACTCAAGCGTATATACTCATTTTGCCACATGTGCCCGTTGGTACGAGATGAGCACGACTTGTTGAAACAGATATCATCCGATTCTGTTAACGATTCATTAATTTCAAGTTAAAAATAAACATCTTTCGACCATTAAGCTAAACTAACGTTCATTTTCGATGTGTGAAAACAATTGTCACAAAAATTGGTTAAAAACGAACTTTTCACAGAGCCACATGACTCATAACTGCTATAGTGACGCTCATTAGAGCTATTATAACTTCTAAACAAGTTTAATGCCTTGAACTGTAAATAATTACTGTCACAATTCAGTTACCAGCAGCGCAAAGCGCTATAATTTTTATGCTCGAATCCTTAATATATAATCTCATTAATTTATACATGCCAACGTAACGAATGCCACAATATAACGATTATTTACATTAACTTCCGTTCCGTACACGGGCTTTTGAAGTATTCAGCAAACAAAAGGGCAGCCAGTTGTTTTCATAAATCAAGTTTCATCGTAAAGTTCTGACGAATATTAAATCATCTGTCCTGTTTCAGTGCCGCACTCGCGTGAATTTGACACATGAAGTACGCGAACACACAGTTCTACGTAAAGTGGAAACGTCAAGTTCGGTACCGTTGAAGGTACGGAAACTTTGAACGTCTACGTCCGCTAAGGACTGTTCACTTTGTACCGCGAAAATCAAGATGCCTAGTGCGCTATCGAGTCTAGTTTCACTGCATAACCATTGTTGGAGGCTCGTGCTTGCTTATGTTATCACGCACGTCATGGATACGTGGAAAATTCTCGATTTGAATATACCCAAAAATATCTCGGTACAAATCATTGGTTCTATCCCAATTATTTGTGGGGTCAAATCTAATTATTTAGGTAAACTAGAAATACAGCTCAATTGAGGAAATGTATTTTAAAATTTGCGCTGCTTATGATAAAACTTAAAATGTTCCGTTTTTTAATTCTAGTTTTGAACTAAAATCTATTCTTTTTTCCAGTCGTAACTGTTGTTACCATTTCAACTTTGGTAAGCTTTGGTTTTAACTTCAGGTGACGTTATGTTACACAATATGTCTTATTCAATCAACGTAGTTCCTGTTATATATTTATTCTTTGGTATTACATATCAGGTGTACAAAGTCTGTCACAGAAATGGGCTATTTTTAAAGTGGCACTATTACTACAGTATACGAATTAAAATGATCTGGACACTATCTCTGAATTGATGATTTAATAACATCTTTGAGAGAGTAACGGAAAATGTTCGCAGCTTTCGTACTCTTAAAATCCCGTTCGTACGTAATACGATAATACATTTATTAATAGAAAACGACGAGAAAATCGCGGAAAATTTTACGACAGATTCCTGCGAATGGTAACCAAAAACACCATGTTAATGAATGACAAAATCCATTTCCACTCGTCAGAATATGTGAATATACAAAAGTAATCGTGCGGAGGTAAATTTATTAATAAAAGAGTACATGTCTCACACAGTAAAAAAAAATTGCAACGTTCTGCCGTGCTTGAATCTTTGAAATTATTAGCCCGCACATTTGAAAACAGTAGTAATAATTATGTCACTATCAATATTAAACTATACGTAAGATTCCGGGAGCATTTTTTCGTGCTTCAATTATTCCCCGAGTTCATCATCTCAAAACGTGTAAAATCATGTCGGCTACCGATTATATGTTTTTTTAATATTTAAAAAACACGATTCAATTCTCCGAAACGAAAACATATCAAGTGCCCCGTGCACAGAATGTACGGAAGAATAGCACAGTTTGCTCTTTAAATGTACACGAAATAATGAATAATTTGTGACTAAGGGCATAGATGAATAAGACAGTGAAATGTGCCCCCAAACCGATTGAAATTCTGAATGGGCCATTCGATAACTTATGAAAAAAGAAACATTTTTGTGAATTTTCAACTTTGTATCTCTACCGTGGGGGGCGGGGGAGGGTAAAATGTACTGTTCGCCTCTCCTACGATTTTCTCGGAATCTATTGGATAACAAAAATTGAAAAAAATTAGAGTTGCATCTGGTGATGGTGCGCACTTTTCACATTTTTTTCAGATTTTTATATAAAATATCCACCGAGAAAAAAAATGAAAACCAAAGAGTGAGTCAGAAAATTATTAATTTGACAACGAAGGACGTCCGGATCATTGATGCCGCTTTTACCTGTGATGTAATATTAGAATTAACGTCTCTCTGATTTTTTTCATAATTTTTGTTTTGGTGGAACAGTGTCGGAAAAATCAAAAACCGCGTCTCTGGTCAGTTTTTGCGTGTCAGAACATCGTATGAGATAAACTTTGGTTTCCTTTTTGTAACATTACTATTTCATAGGATATTTAAAGTTATTAAGTACATAGAACAGTCGTAAGAGTGCGAAAAAACTAAATAAATGGAAAAAGTCAATGTTACAGTATAGGCTTATGTGCTACAAGATAGAAGATCAACCCAAGAACGTCGCTAGCGCAACTGACAAGGTGTCAGTCTTTTAAGTCGGAGGGAACTTTTTGTCTGGGTTCGAATCCTGTTAGATCTATTCTTTTTTTCAATCTTTTTTCCTTTCTGTGCAACAATAATTAACATTCACAGATATTACGTATACGTCGGCTATTTTAACAATGTTTTTGTCAATATTTTAATGTGTAATACACGTGCACGTGCAACTCTAATTTTTTTCAATTTTTGTTATCCAATAGATTCCGAGAAAATCGTAGGAGAAGCGAACAGTACATTTTACCCTCCCCCGCCCCCCACGGTAGAGATACAAAGTTGAAAATTCACAAAAATGTTTCTTTTTTCATAAGCTATCGAATGGCCCATTCAGAATTTCAATCGGTTTGGGGGCACATTTCACTGTCTTATTCATCTATGCCCTTTTATTGGAATTTATAGAGCGTGATAATGGCTAACTACAGAACATTATATTCGGAACATAAATACCATTTAACGTGCTAACATATTCCATAACAAAGTTAAAGTAAAATTAAGTTTATGAGACATCGGGTGTCATCACCCCCTCCTTCGCCGAACCCCGTACACACTACTACAAAATTGCACTTGTACGTCAAAAGTCTCCCCAAATAACGAAAAACAATTTCCGTTGCCCCACAAAAAACCTCACATCCACCTATAAGCATTACTTTACACATATTCATCCCACACACATGTACTTTTATCATCCATTCGATCGCAAACCGTTCTGAGCACTTCCTCCAATTACGGCTGAAAACGCGTCGGGGCAATCGTACGTAAAAAATAGTGACGTCGATGTCAGTCCAGCGCCATGATCGAGCGGTTTGCAGGCTGAAATCATCCGGTGGCCGGTTTTGAAGTAACCGGGTTACTTTGGCGCACCATCCCCGATCCCCAGCTAGTCGTGCAATCAGTTCATAGCCGTTCGAGTCGCCCTCCGACGTTCCTACGTCCCTCTGCCTCCACAGGGTTCGACAACATGCGAGCTTGCAAGGCTTCGTGGAAGCCTCTGCGGATCGCTGAAATGACAGTCCGCTCGCATCTGCGGCTCAACAGAGACGAGCATCTTGGTGCAATGCTGATTACAAGACTATCGAGGGAAGCGGCGGAAAACCAGCTTCCCACTGCCGGCAAAATCATCGTCATTCAAGGCACGCTTTTTTTTGTGTTTTTCCGGCCGACGGTATTCGTTTGATAACTTTGCGGGATTGTGACGGGAATTTGGTTAGTAACGATTTGTCGACGTTTTCGAAAGTGAAACGAGGGGCCACGCACGCTGTGTTCCTTTTCGACGACGTGTGGTAATGGTGTTATCTTGCGATACCCAGTATTGTATTTTATGGAAACGTGTCTTATTGGAGTCTCGTGGTATGCCGGCATCGCGTGATAAGTATCATCGACAGAATTTAAGGTGTCAATAAATTAGTGGGGAAATCAAGGATTGGCATGAGAATTCTTTTCTTCTGCATTGTGGGCTCAGTATAAAGGTGTTGTGAATACGTACGTCTACTGTTCGTAAGGCGCTATTTCTTTGTTGTTCTTCGGTAACAGTTATGCTGCTGGTATATGGCACATCCACGGTTTTAACGTTCGGCCAGGATGCACCGGCCGATGTTGAATCGTCTACGGTTGCGAACAATCGTACGGCCACTGATGGTTTCGACCTTCTCCGTACATCCACCGACGCGGAGCCCGACGACTTCCCGGTAATGGCGGACGTCTTGGTGGAGGATCCGAGGAATGGGACAAACGTGTCTCATCGGCGAACGTTGACGCCACCGAAAGATTGGGACGAGCAGGTACCGAAATTGACTTTCCCGAAAACGACACCCGACGAACGTTACAAGATGGCCAGTCTACATTTGGACAAAGGGCTGTTCCTATTCGGCTTCCTACGGGGCTTTCTTTCATTCGTACAACCGTACGATATACCGATAGGTGAGAAATATACTTTCTATAGCGGAAGTTTAAGCAGACTTCTTATTAAGCATCGCATGATCAATGATTTTCTGGAACTGGGTACATTGGTCGTATTTCAAAAATTTCTTATATGTGTAAAATGAAAAATGTCTCTGTTATGCGTTTTCGTAAAACGGTAATATCGTAACGGGTTTTCGAATTTACTTTTCACCATATTCTCAACTTCTGTTTACCATCTTGTAAACTGCCGAGGGAATTTTTCGTAAACCGCAGCTTTACTTTCAATTACGAAAGTTAATGAATACATATTGGCAGCGAGCACGAGTTTGCCCTGAGAGCAGAGTCGCGAAGAGAAACTTCGTAACATTCTACGCATTTAAATCCTCCCGCTAACCAATATCACTTTCCCGCAATAGAAAGCGGCATCTGAGAGATAGTTTTCGTTCGCCGGGGATTACCACGTCGACGGAATATAAACTTCAACGGCTCGCGGTAATTCTGACGTCACAAAAAGAATGTAGGTACGTGTACAACGGGGGTTTCTCGGCAGACGATAGACCATATAAAAAAAGAGTTCGGCCCTCAAAAAGCTACCGTGCCCTTCTTTGTGCTACGAACAGATACAGTGTCGGTTCGTGAACACTGTTCATCGCGATGTTTATATCGAATTAGCAGCATAAAATACGAAAAAAGCGATTTTATGAAAATTACGTAATACTTTCAGCAGTATGTTCCTGGATGTAACGGTACATGATTTGGTCTAAGGTAGTAATGAACCTTAACACCAACACCTATAACAATAGAAAACATTTTAAACGAAGTATGATAAAAATTGTTTTATTAAATATTTCGAATACATAACATGTCTGGTTGCTATTTTGAATTTTATATGAAGGCGTGACATTTTCGGATCCACATTGATCGTTCCATTCCGAACGAGTCACCGAATTATGGGGCCAGATTTGATGTTGGTGACAGTTTTCTTATCAGCTTGGGAATAATAATACTCAATACAAGATCTACAAATGCTAGTGTCTACTATCCTTATTTATAATCATAGAAGAAAATTGCGAACAATATTTCTTCTCCTCATTGACTTCCTTTATTGAAGGTCATAAAAGACATGACCCTTATAAGCGACAGCTGTAAAGAAAAGTACTTTATTTGATTACAGATCTGTTGACAGATGTGATAGACAACCGAATATCCACGAATAAGCTTATATCTGAGGTGAGCATAATTGAAAACTGTAAAGGGAGGGAAATGTCTATTACGCCTATCCAAATTGCGTCGGCGGTACATAACAGACATTTTCTCACCTGATATACCAAAAAACCAGAGTAAAATAGAAATTTCGTAGTTTGTAATTGACTTTCCGTGATGGGAGACGCATATATAAATAAATGGAAAACATTGAAAAAACTACGTGACGGCAAAGTTTTCGCTCATACCACGTCTTCCTCTTTTTTGACTGCTGACCCTGTGGAAATTGTGTATTTTCTCTCATGAAAACTCTCTTTTATACTTTGTTAAAGTACACGTTACATGCTATTGAAATATTCATTATGTCAAACTCGTAAATTACAGTATTTGTGTAAAACACGGTATAAAAGTGCTGACTATTTGTAACGCTTAATAGAAATTTTCGTCGAAACATCCGCTATGATGTATTAATTATCTAAAAAAAATTTCCGCCGAAAACAATAAGCTGTCCGCAAAAGCGTTGTGGCAATAGAAGGAAAACTTTGTAAAAACAAATCGCAACGTAACGCATGGTTGCCTGTTCTGTTGATGATTACAGTCTATGCATGTGGAAGCAGTCTTTCTGACCATCGTAGCTATCTGCTGTGTACTTGCTTGCGTAATACCTGCCGTGGAACTTTGGCTTTCCTGCCGTCCAATCAGGGAAGATTATAAACCCTGTCGACACCCGAATGCACTTGCACTTCTCCTTGCCTTTTTCGTCTTTCTACTGGGGTACGTATTAACATATACCTTAATTTTTAGTCTTAGGTAGTGTTACTGTTACGCATCTTATGATGGCAGTTTACCCAGACAGTAAAATGCGCAAAAAATGGAGCATATAAGCTGTTGATTAATATTGCACATGTATATACATGCTTGATATTACTCATAAAGTTCAACAAGTGGTATCACTGTACCTTATAACCTGTCACGCAGTCGCATTCACAAACACTGTTAGTTGCATAATTAGCGTGCAATATTGTGCACGAAACGCTTTACCCTCCTATTCAACACGCTTATGATGATCCTTATTATACCATAACCACTGTTAACAACGTTCTTCTACATATTTATATGGGATTAATTAAATGGTGAAAATAATATAATATAACGCAGACATCTCTTTCGCACACTCCGAAAATGAACTGGATTTGCTCGTTCTTTTCATTTATTTCTTACATCCGCTTTCATACTCTCCGTTGGAAATAAATCCCAAACGCAAAGCAGCGTTCACTGCTCGCGTACACATCACTCGAGTACACATACTCACACGCACATTAGCCCATCCCACATTTGTGACGCTTTACAGTAAAGGGTATAGCCAAGTAAGGGTCTGAAATATTCCCTTAAGTCGAATAAAATGTTGAATGAGCCATTAAATAGGTCATAAAAAACAAACCATTTGTGTGAAGGTTTCAACTTTATATTTTGATTGTGGAGGTGGGAAAGACTAAAATTAAACACTAAGTTTTCTCGTAATTTGCTCTAGAACGCAGTAAGATTTTTATGAGAAAGATTTTTTTAGATTTTTAAATGGAAAATCCAACTAGCAAAAATCCGAAACTCCATAAAACAATCAAAGTAATATCGTTTTGGTACTAAAGAAAGCGCGGATAGTGTATTCCACTTTTCCCTGTGACTATAGATTACTAATATATATAATTTTTTCCATATTCTCGCCTTTGATGAAACATCGATTAAAAAATCACAGACCGTTTCTATAATCTGTTTTTACGTGTCAGAAAAACGTATGCCATACATTTTTGTTCATTTTTTGTTTATCTACTGTTTTACGGAATATTCTGTGTTATTGCGTACATTAAACCGTCGTAAGAATGCAATTTAAATGAACGATGGACTTATTCGTTTATACCCTTTCTCGGACAACCGTGGAAGGACTAAACAAAATGAAATAAACCATTCAAGTAGTCTACGTATTCCCGTTTTAAATACAGATACTTAATGAAGCTTGCCCACGATAATTGAATTTTCTGTAAATTGCTCAGTTGTATAATGTGAGAATATCGAATCAAACCGTTTATATTTCAGGATAAGGTAAGTTTACTTAAATATTCAGATACACAGTAGCTTTGGATGAAACATGTTATATACGGTAAGGAACAAATTGAAATCAGTCGATTCATAACATTTTTTGTACCATTTGGCTTTCATACATATACATATAAGCGATACTCTATCGAAGGTTTAAGCAACTTAAAATTTGGCGTCACACGTTTTTCGTAGACACTGTAGCATTTACTGATCACTCCTAAGCATTTCATGACATTTCAGGCAATTTACAACACAGGGCAATAAGAACCTTATATGTATTGAATCATCATGACAGCATTATTGATCTGAAGAAAAGTTGAGAGTTGTTCTTAAATTTTTCATATTTGCTCATTGTCAGCGCGTAGATTTGCTAACACTGTCAACATTATATAATAGTACAGGATCAACCAGACTAAGTAGAATAAGCTATTTAGGTCCTTCATTGATAGGCACAAACGATGAACAGACCAAACTGTTGAACACAGCTACGATACAGTTACTCTAAACATTTCAATTACGCGCACCGAATTCGAACCATTCGACGTTCGTTGTAGTTAATTGGAGCAGAAATGAATTCGATCAGTTTACAATGTTATCGGATGGTAACTACTTGTTTGAAAAATGAACGGCCGGAATGCCTTGGGTACCTGTGGTGTTCTATCGCAACTGGCTGCTCTGTCCAAGAGTTTGAAATTGACGTTGTCTACTCAGATTCGCGCGCGGTCAAAAGAATCTCGATTAAGTCCGCACCCTTTATTCCCGCTTGAAAGGTGACCGACGTTCAATTATCGGCGAATGAGAATAATCATTCTTCTTTTTCATCCAACAAAGGACAATTAACGTCATAATTATACTCCGCTGCTTTATCCCCGCCTCGTCTCTTCCGTTACTATTAGAGAAAAAATAAATCTGATTGTCACATTGGTTTATAAATGATTATAATATAACGATAAGAAGCTCACAAAATTGAAGACACCTGTTTTGCTCTATTCAATACCAAATTGACTAAGTTCTGAAGTAATAAATAATATTTAGGTTATTTTAATTATTTCGCTACTTGGTCATACCACTGTATAGTTAATGTACAGATAAATTTTTTATTGGTGGATAAATATATTTTTGGTCTTTGCAAATAGA
Organism: Anoplius nigerrimus; assembly: GCA_914767735.1. Classification (NCBI taxonomy): domain Eukaryota; kingdom Metazoa; phylum Arthropoda; class Insecta; order Hymenoptera; family Pompilidae; genus Anoplius; species Anoplius nigerrimus. The sequence goes on along the minus strand of OU612079.1, from coordinate 5,529,602 downwards.
AAGACATTCCTAAATTTCGTGACGTTATAGATCTGAAACAGAAACACAGTTTTCAAATATTGTCGAATGGTACTGAAATATATTCCTTAGTATCCAGAGACAGCACATGTGGTATCCCACTTGTAATCCACCAAATGCAATGCGTAGCAAAATCTCACAGCAGACCTTGCCATTTTATGAACTCAGTAAAGTAGAACCTAAGTTATAACGTACATGTGACCTATTTGTGTTTGGTACTCTATTACCCAACTGTAGAACTAAATAACACACATAACAGCGACACACTGATCCTCTTTCATGCGGTCATCAATTTTCTCTCAGAGCCTGCGTCGTCACGATGATAGTCTGTAACGAGACTGTCGGCACGGGCGTGGAGAAAATCCCAATAGCCATAGAAACAGCTCTTCAGGATATGGACGACTACCATCTGGGCACAACGATGCAGCTACGGAAATGTCTTACGAGAAGCCTTGACGTTGCCAGTGAGGCGATTTTAGCAGATTTGGACAGTGAGTAAATTTTAGGCAACCGTACATTTGGATTCGCGTTATTCAAAATAACGTTCGAATGGTAATATGTTATTTAAAGTCCAATCATGCCCTGCAAGTATCAAAGGCGATACGTATTGACAACTCACCAGTTCACCTGTTCCGAACCGCAATTTACATGCAGGTCGAGCCACAGTCCTAACCCTAATTGTCACTCATTGTATCCACATAATATATTTTTACAGCATATGTGCCTATCCTTTCATGCATACCGAATAACTCCCATTCTTCACTTATCCGTTGCCGACATACAAGCATATCTCCTTCTTCCCAAATCGCACAATTGTCAGGTTTACCGTTACAATTTTCACTCTTTCCAATTTTCCAAATTTCGTCATGCGCAACATACCTACTTCACATCCTTTCCAAATTCTTCTCTGGTTTACCATCTACGGTTCTTTCAGGAATTCCACGCTTCTCACCCACATTTTTGATGGGCAACTTCGAATTTATATGCTTTCTAGAAATAACTCTTTTTCAAACACAACCACATTTACAATTCGCATACACGCACGCAGTTGCACGCTACACACCTGTTTTCATTTGTTATTTTCGTGACTACGTATATTATTTATAGTACGGATTTTATATCTTTCTGAATTAATCATACGCCTAACAATTACCCTGTTTCAAGTAAGAACATATTATCAAAGATATAACTTCGAAATGTCTCCACCAATCAATTCCTATTATATCATGCCGATTAATCCGCGGGCAATCTTCCGTTTCCTAACAGAAAATCCCGATCGCCCGGATCAAACAACCCTATTAACCAGCACGTCAGAGTCAGACATCTCGAAAGCGGCCCATTAACGCCACCGAGTACCACCACCAATAACCGACAATTAATCCATATTCTTAAACGCCTATAACCTTTCCTTCCCCCTTCAAGAAGCATCGCCTCTTTAAATTTGCACCGAAGATTATTCATTGAAGATTTCGTCCCTTATACTGCGCTGTTATAATATATTAGTCGAGAATCGCATAAAACAATGCGACGGAGGGCCGCATGAAGAATACAAGTGTTAAAATTTCGGTTTAAAAATATTCGCTCAATTAACAAACTTGTGTGCATTGTCGATCTGATTTAATGTAATCGGGAACATAAAAAATCGGGAGACGGTGATGAGGTTGTGAACGAGCTTGACTAGACATTTTTACAGTAGACTGTGTCGGAATGGGAAAGTGGTAAAGAAGAGATAAAAAGGGGAAAAGGCAATGGGGTTGATGAGACGGAGTAATTGAAAGAAAATGTGATGGTCGAAGATAGAGGGCTGGATCGTGAGTGTCGTGTGGTATTCAAGCTTCCGTAGAGATTGTTACGATGCTAACCGATTTCGATACGAATTGTGCAACAGAGGAAACGTCAGGTTAATGTTACTAAGAAGTGGGTTTGAATATTAAGAAACGTAGAAACTCTGTGTATAACAAATGATTACTCCCACATAGACCGCGAGACGAAGGTCGATTAGGGCATGCCAATCTTAAAGAGTAGCGGTACCTATATTAAAGATCAAAATGTAGTATCTAGTAAACGATTGCAACCTTAAGGAAGGAATTCAACTCTTTAAGACATGGAAAAGCAAGACGAATCGGATGATTACTTTATATTGAAATGTCGAAAAAGGAAAAAAATCCGTGAAAGATTGGAATGGATCTGATCGGAGTTCGATCGTCGTCAAGGCGTTCCCGCCCGGTCCAGAAGGAGCGACTATCGTGTTAACGGTTCTCTCAGAAGTGAGGGCAATGCGCCGAACAAGGGGCATAATGCGAAGTCGAGGCCGTGCGAGTCACTCGGTCCGCGAGCCAGAATCGATCGGCACGCTTACGACGTTCGGATTATCGGCGCGGCGTCTAATGAACATTCATCGCCGGCAGAGAGACGCGCAACGGACGTCTAATGAAAGCTATCGACAGTCTGTAATCGTCCTGTAATGGGCCCATCGTCACCGGGCACGTTAACAACCCCTCGCAAATTGGCCTCGTTAGCATAATGCAGCTGCGAGGCATTATGCGCGTTTGCCACAAAGCTCGCGCGCGGTACCCACCGCCTTCATCGACTTCCGATTTTAGACCGACAGCCTGGCGCTGGATATCGATGCCTAGACGGAACGCGCGATACACAACGCCGTCGGACGCCGTCATCGTTATATTCTTACCCCGGCACTTTGTTCGAACGCATCTACGACTGACAAAGGCGAAGTTTCTAGCTGCACACACGCAGACGCGTGTTTTCGCGCGAATCCTTAACCCGCCACGCGCTATTAGGCTAATCAGCTAATGGTTTGTAACGAGTGTTTACTTGCAATTTCCTGTTTTGAGAATGACTTGAGGCGTTTTTTCTGCTGAATAAACATATTTGATACATACAAAAAGCGTTGTTAGCTGGGAAAAAACTGAGCACTTCAGTGAAAATCTGCTGAAGGTGAGAAATGAAGGAGTGGTGGAAAATGCCAAGAAAGGGGACTGCAAAAGGAAGTGAGTAGCGGGAATGTTTAATCCAACGTTTTAGCGAATAAGTAAATAAATTTTACGGCGTAACACTAACTTAGCAGCACAGAGTGTGACCCATCTTTGGATACACTCTGACTGAATCCGCGCTTTTAGTGAAGGGTGAGCTGAAGCTGGGAACGCGTGAGTTTTTTCGGCTTTGTTCGGGTCGGCGTTCTCTGTAACTCTGTTACGATCGGGCGTGTGGGAAGGAAGGCTAGTTTACTGAGGTAAAGATTACCTGTAAATTAATGGGAAGCATATAGATAAATTAAATACTAGTTTTGTTAATACTTGTTTGTTGGTTTTTCGTGGAACAGTTGTCAATGAAACACCTGATGCGATATTCTGTTTCCAGTATAAAATTTTGGTTTAAGCGACAAAGTAACTCTCTTTTTACGGTATTATTAAACTTTTACCATTTTTAAAGTTTCGAAACCATGAACGCAGAAGTTTGGCTGTAGATCCGTGCTTTACTCCATTTTCTACTTGTTTCATATCTCGGTACCTCCTTTACTCCGGTTAATAAACTACAAAAACCCTTGCTAGGCAACGCGACACTAGTGACATCGTATAAAAAGCCGACGAAAGGCAGCGTTGGAAAATGGGAAGCAAGTGGTTCAGGAAGTCATAAATATGAAATCGCCCCTCCCGAAGGCGGCAACTTTTTAGCCAGACCATTTGTCTCCGAAATGAGGAACGTCGCTCGGCACCGGATCGCATAGCGTATTCAGCGCGCATCGATAAAATTGAGCGTCGAATAGAATATTTTTCGTACACGCGCATCGGCTCTCCCCCTATTAATGCGCGTGTCTCGTAACTCGTAAGGGCTCAGATCAGCGTCACTGTTCAACCACCTGCAGTGGCGCGCAGTTCCTATCAGATCCCGATAACGAGCGACGTTATAGGGTGGATAAATTATTACCGACCGGCATCGACGTGACGAGATTTACAATGTCGACGCTGACACATTGTATAACCGCGATGGTGTGCGGATGTCGAATGGTCGTTCGTCCCCTTCTTTCTTTTCATTCTCCCTCTATCCCACTCTCCCTTCTTCCCTTCTCGCCTGCCCTTCTCTTCTCGCGCCGTTTTTTAACGCTCGTCGACCACCATCTTTTTATCCCACCCCACCGAACGCCCACTTTCTGCCCAACCAGCGAGTCCAGATTTTTCAAAGGAACGCTGCTCATTGATAACTTTGTCGTAGCTGTCCGCCTCATTTGCGTAATTTGCGCCCTGTCGATTGTTCGAACTTTTGTGCGATGGAAGGCGGTCATTAAGGTGTGAATTTTTTTGGGGTCAGTGTCATTTTAAGTGCCGGGGGTGTATGTACCGAGATTTCTGCTATGGATCGGGGAAATTAGGCATTCGTTAGCTCTTTCATACATAAGTTGCAAATGGGTGTTGCAATTACGGAATTTATACTATTTGCGACGAAATAGGAAACATATAGATTCCATCATTATGTTCCCTTATAACTAAGGGTGTAATGTGTTATTACATAAATACGTTTTTGTTTTGGTGATATCAGTAGTACGTGATTAATGCGTATTTAATAATCTACAATAATTTTTCATTTGTCTCATTTTCAGATGTAGAAGAACTGTTAGGTAAACCAGTGCAAGACGAACTTTCGACCGAAACTGGTCTTGACGTCGCACTAGATGCGCTTCTCGATCTAGCAAACGGTAAGAAACTGTATTATACGCCCATTACATTAGTTTGCAACACCCTATGTGCGAAAAATGATATATGAATCAACTAATACTATTCTATGCGAAATATAAAAGTACGAATCCTATTTTACATTCCATAAAGTGGTACATATAACCAAATTAGTACAGCGCAGTAGATTCTCTTTTCTCTGCAAATGTATTCATGCAGTTGCTCACTGTGTGTTTCAACTTCTTTATTGTAAAATTAGAAGCAAATAAATTCAGCAGTAAGAACTATTCACGTTCCTGTGAATATAGGGTTTGGTCGCTTTGAAAAGCGGTTGTGATTTTATTTTCCGCATACTTGTGTACGCTCTGTTCACCTCTGAATATTACGGATTAAGTTCAGTATCATCTCCAGTTACGTGCATGCTTTGCTTTACAAAGGCTTTACTTTGGCAATAGTTAGCTGGTTAACATTGACTGTCAATGCGCGACGCTCGCTTTGATGTATAACATGTGACGGATAACACAGATGTCTACCTACAGAATACACATCAAGTATACTGCGCTCGTATACAGACATTTCACTAATTCTGTTATAAACGGGCATCGTCGAATGCATTGATGACATCAATCGCACTATGTGTCATTTGCTCCATTGCTGACAATGCTATTCATCATATTATTTCCAATTATTTTGTATTTTCTGGAAGGAAAATGATGTGGTCCCAATAGTGGAACGGTGTTGCAATATTAGACACCCTTCTGTATGGGGAATGAAATATGTACGTGTGTATTCGCCATGGAACTTCTAGTGTCACCCCTTATCGTTTATTCCTTTTTCGACGTCAATCGAAAACAAAATTGTTCGATGACTCGTCATCGATATACACACACGCACACACACCTAAACCACGTTTTTAGAACCTGCAATATGTATAGTAATAATTTGGAAACCAGAAAATAAACGCTTCTCACGCGAAATGTGCCGAAATTTTCAACAATTTCTTGATTTAAAGATTTCTTCTAATGAGCAATCATTAGTAGTCTAAATGCAAAACTGTGCCGTACAGAACGTACATGTATGAGACATTCATCACGAAACTTATTTATACAAACATTATTGTGTGTAATGCCTACCGCTAAATATTGTGTTCATCGTCTAATATACATGTAATCTACAGTGGAACATTATGATTTTGACATATAAAAAAGATTATTCTTTAAGTGAAAACCATGGGAGCATAAGAGCGCGCTATCAATTGCAATGGCAATACTGCAGTGGTGATAACGGTTGGGAACAGCACACAATATCCTGCTTATTGCCGGGAATGCGCCGGATAAGCGCGTCGATATATCGTCCTGAAAAATTGTACCACTCGCTGCGCATTTCTCTACCTCGTAATTTTTCATGCAATTTACATTTACGCCCATCGGATCAAGCATTGTGGCGCTATATCCCAGAACGAACGAATTTCGCTCACGGGAAATAGTGTGAGCGATGGCAAAAAAATGCTTTCCTGTTTGTTACAAATAAAAATATCGGCATGATGACGCTGATGACACTAGTAATACAAAATAATGCGTAAAGCGAGTATTTAATCAATTATTGTTCTTTTTGATACGTACAATTGATTAATTAATTCCGGCTGATACATTATACACCGGAAATGTTAAATGATTCCTTGAATGCTTGCAAGGACAAAAAGAATTTAAATAAGCTATTTGAAATTCAGTGCCAAGAATAAATTGGCATTCGACATATTTCGGCATACGTGTTTGGAAATCACAACTAAATTAAAAATATTCTAATTCATTTGTTTCGACTGCCACGATTTTAGATGCGTCTTCTATTTACATACAATAAAAACCTACTACTTACCTAATAAAAAATCTTTACAAATGCTGCAACTATTCTCAAAGAATCTATTTTATTTGATAATGATATTCATAACAACACTCAAAATAAAATACTAGAAATATAATTTGTGTGCAATTTACTGTGAACACCTCTAAACAGTAGCTGTGTACTAGGCCTACACATTTTAATTTAGTGACATTTGTTCTCAACATATCGATTTGAGTTGAACTGCCTTTAGAAAGCGGACGGCGTTCTCATCCAATCGTTCAGTTGTATTCTTACTTAAAAACTTGGAACTATTGGCCTCCGCCAACATCAACATCTTCGTGGCAAACAAAATCTAAGAGCCTCAACTTATCAGTTATCATTAAAGGTTACTTCTTATACGCTTTTAAACCATTCGTCTACTTTTAAGCGTGGTCGACGAAATACGCGGCTGCAATTCGATCGACAGCGTCCGCAAGGAAGTAACCGTTGATAGAGTGTCAATCCATTTGAGTGTCCTGGGTGAACATTTGCATGCACGTCGGTATTCGCGCGATCGCTGTTACCGGAGACATATTCGCCGTCACGAATGGTTAAGTTGCCACTGGTAAGCTAGCCAGGTCTTGCTCGAAACTTCACCGTTAAGTGACCTCCTCAACCCAGAGTGTCACTTAGTCACGGTACTGAGATACTAACTGCGCACTAACTAAATTAGTACGTACCGGCGTGGCAAGCGGGTCCTCCGCACCACTTGCCGCCGTCTTCCGGACGAACCACCCTCTGAGCATTCAACGCATACGCCTCCCGTGCATTTCATTCTCTCTCCACACATGCGAGGTCATTTCTGTCCAACTATGGGCCGTGTTTGACAGAGCTTTTTATCGATCTAAATAACCTTGTCTTGTTCAGGTAATTGGATGGACGAGCGCTTGTTTAGTTTGGGAAACAATCAGAGAAAACGCATGAAATAATGTCGTGTAAAGCGCATTCTTCTAAACGCATCTCCATAAGTAATTATGGCGTATTTTAAGATAAAAAATATTTTTCATTGAACCGGAACATACGACTTGATAGAATAGATATTTTCAAATAATGAAAAAAAAAATAGAACGAGGAATTTGCCCACGATCGGACAATTTTTACAAGTTCTTATATCCATCTAAGTATTTTTGAGAATTTAAAAAAAAAAATCATTCGGGGCGTGTTTTGAGATAAAAAACATTTTGTGCTTTAAATTAAAAATAAAAAAATATAATTTTCATTAAAATCATATTTTTTTCTTGAAAGAGCATTCAAAAACACAAGTTTTGAAAAAAGAACGAACCAATTGGTGCATTTTTCACAAAGTTATGAGCATTTGAAAAAAAAGAGCCCAAATTTTAAGAAAATTCACATTCCCAAAACGGACCGTTAAAAAAATCTGAAAAAATTCATGAACGTGTTTTTCATCGACCTAAAAAACATAAAAAAAATTTGAAAAAAATTGAAGGGGGTGAGGTACAAAAATGTCCGATTTGGCATGGAATGCCTCATATATTGTTACAAGTAGTGAATAAAGTGACGTTTAAATAAAGTGGATAATCTGGCATATTATGGCTGTGTGATTATTGCATGATGATGATGCATGAAGCGAGGTTGATAGTGTTCAAGTACAATCTAGTATAAAAAAAGAATTATACGTAACAAATATGAATAGAACTGATATTACCATAGCAATCTTCATGTATATTTTTATTTCAATTACCACAATTGGTCAAAGCAATTGAATTTTTATTTTAATGCTTCATTGTAAGTGAAAGTGTTCACGCGCTTATTATTATATACGAATAGAATATTATTAGAATAGCAACTAAATGAAAGTGAATGGATAACAACTGTGATGACTAAGTAGTCCAACAAAATTGATCTCATACGCGCATCCAGTAGATGCATAAAGAGAAATGAAAATACTAAAACTAATTGAATCAAATTATGAGTGAAAAATGCACAGAGCAATTGCTCACGGGCAATGAAACAAGAAGTACATCTTGTTAGTAGCATTATGTGGGAAATGTTTTCTCGTAATACTCGCTTCACTCAGATTTTCGATTCACTAACCACCCCATATTCAATCGTATATACTTAAATGTTGGCACGGTGGTTAAAGTACGACAGTAAATAATTTATATTGTACAAAGACAGATAATGTAGTAGAAATTCATGTTTAACGGTACTCATATTAAAGTCGTTCAGTACCTTTCACTTGGAATCGAAAATTCTCAAACGAATAGCCTCTATGCCTGGAAAAGCGAGTGGCTTTGCAGTTCGCAGCGCTTTCCAGTATTTCCGTATCGCCGATCCCCCGAGGACCACTCAAATTCGAATTCGTATAATGGAAGTCTCTTCTACCTTGAAATTAGGCACCGCCTTCAGACAAAGGAATAATTCTTAGATTACCCAAGTACCTAACCCAGGCACATCCATTTTGTCAATTGCACGAAAGCGTCAAAGCATGAAACAGAAATCGCTTTGTCAGGTTTTACGGACTTTCCTTACATCACGTTGAACAAATTTAAACGTACAAGTTTGAAGACTACTCTATCGGGTTAAATAACATTATACACACATACCCTTAAACACCGCCAACTCAGGACACAAACTTATGTACACTTTTCCATTCTAACATCTCCATTGCATATCCGCAACCGAAGTGGATACTTATTGAAAACATGTAAGGTACTCTCCGTACAAAACGATCGAACAGAAAACAGTGTCTCTTCTCCCGTAGCATCGAAATCCATATTCTCTTGGAAGATCTTCTTAATCCGTCCCAGACATCGACTGGGAGCCGATCGATGCGGTGCGTCACCGTAAGTTTTGCCGGATGTGTTTTAGCGAGCCAAGAACTCTCGGCGAGGGCCGAGTCATTGTTGAAGGAGGGCGAGCGGGCTCGGGAACTCGGGACGGAATTGAGCCGTGAAACCGAGGAGATACGCCGTGACTTGGAGAGTAGCATAAGGGCGTGCTCGGGACAGGATCGCCCTCTCTGCGCCATCATCGACCCCTCCGGGCTACGACTCGCCTTGCGGATGGAGCGGGTAAATAAGCATCGTAAACGACACCTCTGTCCTCTATCACAATCCCGACCACCCTCCCCGCAACGGAGGCCGCTTGAATTTCCACCGACACCCGTTACTTTCGCCGGCGACGCCTCGGCTCACGATCCTTCGATCGTTCACCTTCTGCGCCTTTTCTCCGCGCTACGGCCTCTGCACCGGCGGCGAGATAAAGTTTTTTCGAATAACGAAGCCTCGGCCGACTCCGTTACCTTTACTCCACTTTTTCTCAACCCACTAGTACTTCTATGCGACGCTATGCTGCTTGGCGTAGCGTAGGTCTTTGATGGAGGTTAGTTAGGGAATGCGTGAGACTGGCAGTTACAATGGTGCTAGTATCCGGAAATGTATCGATGTAGACTGATAATGTTTCAAAGGTGTCATCCAAGGTCTGCACTGTGCACCGTGTCGTGGAAGAGCGGAGAGTCTCTTTGAAATATAAACAATTGTTTCCATGTATTTCTTTAGTTAAGCACATGTGTGATAATTAATTCTTACCGTGATTTTACATTGTTACCTACATGCAGGCACTATAATACATATTGGTAGAAGTCGCTGACAATATCTTTTATTTCCTCGTATATCAATTGATTATTTGGAGAAAGTCATATTTTAAATGCTTAGATCACTACTCAACATTTTTTTAATATAGTACACTCGATTACTTTATTGTAGGTCTCTATAAATCTTTTACACTCTGCCTAAAAAATACCGGCCTTTACAAATCCCTCTAGCGTAATTGCTCCTTTTTTCATCAACATCAAATGTTTTTATTTCTCATCACACTTCTGTCGGCACTGTGGTACCGCTAACATTGCAATAAATCCTGAACCCTTAAGCACCGACCGCTCACACATTTTCTGCTAGTTACAACGCACAATCAATGCCCATAAACGCGGCTTCTTATTGCACGTTCGATCGCAATCTGAACACACATCGACAGACCGCAAATACACACTCCCCAGTCCTGTACCGAGATCGCAATCACGAATGCCCAGTAATTAAGACGCCGGCTACGTTCCGGCCCGCAACGAACGATTTCTCTCTGCTGCACTTTGAAACTCACGTTTATAGCTCGCCGAGCTTCTCCCACTCGAACCCCAGATTCGTACCTCACTTTAGTCCCGCATCGTATTCTTGCCCCTCGGGTAGGGGCGAATTTTATTTGATCGCAAACCGTTACAGTCGTCCACGGTACTGTCAAATTCGAAATTGTCTGAACGGGCAATGAGCCAGCAAGTGGAAGCGAAAGGTCGAACTTTCTCGTGTCCTGTTAATTGCGTCAGGACAAATGTGTAAGGGTACAGGGAAATTTAATTGGACTGTTAAACGAGTTGAGATACCTGCCTGTTCCCTTTTTTAGCGGTCTTGTTTCCTCATATAATCAGAAAAATATTTTCTTAACGCGTACTGTCTATTAAGTATGGATTAGTTATGTTTTGCAGTACATTTAGTAATGTTTCTCATTCTCGTTTTATAATTCTGTAAGGTCTGACTTAATCTGCGTTCAAGGCAATGTTGCTAATTAATTACCTTCTATATATCCCAATCTCTTTTTTTCTATTGAATAATAGCTGAATGACGCGTCAATTTATGGAAATGCATTGTTTCTCTCGCAATACACACTGTTCGCCACAGTAAATATTCCTTCAGCTGTTCCCATTCCACTGCCCTACTTATGACTAATAATGCTGTGAAGTACCCATTCACGTCTCAATAATGTCTATCGTTTACTAGAATTATGAAATTTTCTATAATGAGAAACGTGGAACTTTATACTATTGAAATGCACGGTAAAGCCCGCACCGTGCCGAATGAGACATTGACAATGTATGAAAACTTCTCTTTTCTATCACTTCCATACAAATACATTCTCTATTGAATTGTGAAGAGGGACAACGGCGTTAGTAATTGATAGTTTTTCTTATAAAAATCATGAAAAATTGAAAAATCTTTGCCATTGAAAAGTAGTCACAATTTGCAGCATATACTTCACTGATGAGTTAGGAATGAACAACGAAATTCGTTAACATTAATTATAATTTTAAATAACCATATTATAACACGCAGTGCATCATAACCAAACAATACAACATCCATAATCTCACCGTATGATAAATGTTCAAATTTAACATAAATATTGCATATAAATGTACGTTAATGGCAATACTATACGCTTTTCTTACAAATATCTCTTACATTAATATTTTATTAGTGTTGGTGAAGTATTTGCAAAAAATACTTAGAGAAACACTGATACAGTAAAAATTGTCGAAAGAAGTCGCAGCATAGCCTGAATTACAATGAACGAAACTGTTCTGTAGCTTCAAATCGACATTTCCTGTATTCCTTTACCCCCCTCGCAAAAAAGTTTAGGTGAAGTCTGGCAAACGACAGCCACCGAATTGGCTCGATTGGATATGATCTAGTAGAACTGTTGGAAATCATATGAAGTTTAAAGACGTATTCATCTCTAGATTTACGCGCTGTTCTTTACGCTCAACTTTTTTGCAGGTCAATGTTGCCTCCACCTATACTTTCCACCATTCTTTTTTTCTACGCAGTCAATAAGTTTTTTATTTTTAGAATAATCATTTTTAGAACTTTCAATTTTATACATTATCAATCTATATGATATGAACTTTTTTTTTTATATATGAATAACTAATATTTGATATCAAAAGAAAGCACCGGATTTACCATTTTACTATTTCATACTCATTACTTAATCTTTAATTCCAAAAGAAAACTATTTGAGATTTAGTCTACCCGTTAAAACCAAATGTTAATTTAATTTTGTTATTGTTGTTTTTTTCTATTTAGTTGTTGTTGACTTTTCAACTCTACAGTGGCAATCTGATGTAGTGGAAGAAATATTTGAGCCTGCATTTGCAGTCCACACATTGATACCGACATAATATTTTTCAGCTTTTAAGAGACGAACGTTTACAACGATTGCGCGGAGCTATTCGCGAAAATCTGACTGATGCCAGTCGTCAAGCAAGAGGAGAATATCTTCATGTCCCGCATCACATCGCTCGAAGCACTTTGGACGCGCGAAACCGTAAGTTAGCAACTCTATTTTTCCTTCATTTTTTATTTTATTTGTTTTTTAGCTTTCATAGATTTACTCCATTTCGACGTACTCAATTGACTCATATTGTGACTTAGATCGAATTATTACCTCCCGCGAAATAAATTCAGCATGCACGTATTCTATGAAATAATTAATAATGGTGCTATTAACAACGATACCGTAACTATTTGACTGTAGCGTAGTCATAACCTTCACCACAAACGCATTAGTACGAAAGTGAAGGCAGTAGTGCAAACAATATAAAACCATAAAAGGAATTTCACAAGCTCAACTGAAATTGAATTAAACGTTCCCATTTTGCTAGTATAAAAGTATCCGAAAGAATGACTGTAAAAGTGAGGAAAAAGTGTGAAAGACAAATTACGAAAACTGTATCGAAAGACGGTTGATTACAAAATGGTGCACAAGCTCTTATAATACTTCATCATCTCCGATGTCTAAGAACGAAGAAAGCGTACGGCCGACAACTCCACTATTCGTACGGAAAACGTACAATTCCCCAAGCGCCCCAAGATTCGTGAAAACGTAACGTGGGATATTCAAAGTGACAAATGCAAGAAACATTGCACGAAGGTAGAAATCGGCCAGAATCGATTACCGAGAACGATAAGCCGAAATGTATCGGCTACGAACAACCGCGCCGACATGAATGAGACAAGGGCGGAGGAGTGGGGGGGCGAGGGGTTGAAAAAGGAATAGCTTACGAGAGGGAGGTGCGGAAAGGGAGGTGGGATGGTAGGTGGTCTAGTAGGTGGGGTGGTAAAGGTACAGGGCGCGAGGCGCATTTGCCCCGATTAAACCCGTGCCGTCGCCCGATAAATCTCGACACCTTCCCGTTTCGCAACTCGGCACAACCCCCATCGTGCATATTTCATCGGCTTTAAAGTAAGGGGCGGCCGACTGTCTTGCACTGACACTATACCGGGTCATTTGTGGCCCTGGCGAAGATTTTTGCTCCGCGCACTTTTAGAACGAGTTTCTCTACAGTACTCCGCCTACATCTCTAATGCATTTGTTGGTTTAATCATGCAAGATAGTAGGAATAATAATTTAAGAGAATTCTTTTTGAGGAGTACACATATTCATATTTCCTTCATACCTTTCAATTAAGAGAAAGGATGGCATTACTTTGTGATATTTTGCATAATTTTCACGCATGAGAACAACTGACGAAACTTACGTAGTGCGAAAACAAATTCGGTATATTTTTCGAATGTGGATAGCCATGAAGCGGTCAACGTTTTTCCGATTTAAATACCGATATAATTAAAAACAAAAACGATTTTTCCAAGAGGACATTGTTAATAATGAATTTGATAAATTCTCGAAGAATGTTATGGAAACAGAAATTAATGTGTGCAATGTCATACAGATGCAATTAGAAAATTAGAAAAAATCGATTGTCTTATGATTTCATTAGCTCAGACCGAAGTAGCGAAGATGTAGACGATAAAGATATGTCCACATGAAGCTTCCGGCTTCCTGCGAAACGGACAATTCCTTTGCCGACTAAGCAGGAATAAAAATAGGGACGCGATTCCGATTTTCAGGCAGCTACGCAGATAGCACAGACGCCTCTTCCTTCGCCCGATTGATTTCCTCTCACTCTGTTTCCCGTTTCTTCGCTGCATCGAATTTAGGATACAACCCATCGACGACGGTAGGCCAAACGTCAGCGTTTCCTTTTGAACAAAACATTGACAAAGGCCGGCGAGAAAAAGCCCCGAAGTCGAATAGTAAGGACACGTCCTGAATAAGAAATGGTAAAAGCACGCGATAGTGTAGAGAAGATTAATGTACGAAAATGTTTGGGCGACCTTAATCGTTGAACTTTTCGGATTACTTCATCTCAATATATTTACGTTTTACTTTCACGTTCCGTAATTACATGTGTTCTAAATGGCTGCTATTTATCTTGAGAGAATAGCGAAGTCACCTAATAAACAATTTCTGTGCATTTCTACTTCCAACGGCGTAATTAAAACGCATGCCGCAGTAATTCTTTACCTTGCATTTTCTGGCACTCTAGATTTGCTTAGGTAATTAGCATCCTTCAATTTCCACGATAGATTAATTTATCCTATTCAAATGAGATTAAAAACATTGAGTAAACTTTGTATTCTTTCAAGCAACTTAGTATCTGGCAAATTCAATTTATTGTCTCATGATGCATTTTTCGGTAAACGGCTGTTTACCTAGCCCTGATGTTAAGATTTCATGCTATTTCGAATACGGGAGGACAGTTTTAAAAATATTCTGTAAATCTTTGCAAATAATGACAAGATACCTCACTTCCTCCTACTCCCTCCTAAGATAAGTCCTCCTTCTACAAAGTAAAGTGATGCGAAGCGTCTTAACACCATCCGTTCATACGTGAATAATGTAGACTGTGTTTGTTTTCTTTTTCCAAATCAATATATCATAATATAATAATTGCACCTTTGATTATCAATCCACCAACCGGAAGCTATTTGACAGGCTGAGGAATAATTATGATATCTAACCTTAAAAGATTAGATTCGCAAGAAGGAAAACAAGAACGTACGCTTACATACGTTTAAAGACTATTGATCACTTTGAAGTCTCACAAAAGGGAGCTTGAAAACGATTTACCTATTATTAGATGTGTCCCTTTAAATAATGCAGTCGTGTTTTAAAGTTTTTTTCATGCGACATATAACGGGGACACTTATGTATTCCTATTTAAATAGGCCACACCGTGTATGTGGCTATGACATGTAACCGTTTAAAACTTTCACAGCCGGCGATTCGACCATACGATCTATCCTCGGAGCCACGTGCAATTTACAACTAACTATAACTGGTTTCCGCAGGATTCCGGTATTTTTAAACGAAGAAAATATTGCTGAGTAGAAACATATTTCCTAAATACATGCGTGTCGCCAATTATAATATCGACAAAAGAAATATAACCGACAAAAAAAATATAGAGCGTTTGTTCATTAAAATATCGATATAAGGAAATTTATATCATATGTATACGACGAACGACGTCCTTATGTCGTAAGTAAAATATTTTATGAAAATAGAATATTTTACTCTCCATATAAAAAATTTATAGATGTTACAAATAATGGCAGGTTTTCTACTCTGTCCGAGGTGAATATAACTTTCTCGCTGTAACAAAATTATATTGATTACACACTTACGTTAGCAACAACATTGTATACCACTTTAAATAATAATAAAAAATTCACATTGCCCATTCATAAACATTTCAATAACGCCAAACACTAACAATTGATCGCATTAAATGTGACCATCGGCAGATTTGCAAACGAACGGTAGAGTTCACGCGAGACTATAAAAAAATCCTGCAAGCAAAGAAAAAAAGGAGGTATAGAAGGATGGAGGACGGTTAGGAGGGACTTTATCTTTAATAGACAAGCGAAATGTGGAGCAAATGTTCGAGGCAAACAGTGCCTCGGCATCCGATAGGACGTTATATCGTCCCTCCGAGCCAACGGTCTGAACTTTCCTGATCAGGATCGGTGATTGATGCTGAAATGTGTGGATAGAGGGCTGCCGGCATTGAAGGCAGGGGAAGAGAGTAGACAGGCAGCAATGTTGACGAGCCGTCGTGTCGAGCCATGTCACAGATCCTTCTTACTCCTTTGAACGCTGCTCTTAGTTCGACGTCGTCCAGCCAATAGAGTCCGAATAGAGTGGGCGATGTTCTTTTTCAACCTTTGACCGAGGAACTTCGCCGAGTTCATAAGACTCGCAGCGTGCTTTAATTCGTCAAGTGGATCAGATCAAACACAGACGAAATGTTCCTCAATTTCGTTACCGTTCCGCGATGTCGCTAAAGTCAAATAGAGAGAGTGGAATTCCGTCTTTTTAAGCTTCGATCGGCGAAGCTAAGAGAGCGTAAGGACTCTCGCGCTCTACACTTTGCCTGGGCACTGAAATAGAGGACGGACGTACTTGTCCGAGACTTGATCTACGATGTTAAAAGAATTCCGAAGCTTTCTTGCTCAATTTAATTTGAGAGGCGAGCGCGGTCAAGTAGAGACCGAATTTTCGTTCCCGGTGTGCGCGCTCCGTGAGGCCAATGAAGTGAAATAAAGACAAATCGCGCCCTTTCAGCTTTTATTCGCCCAAGTTGAAAAGGGCGCAGGCGCTTTTTTTCCGTCCACCCTTTAGTTTGCCAAACTTGTAAAACGTACTTATATGGAATGTCGGTTTTCGAATTAAGCTCAACGGGGTCAACGGAACTCTGATCGATTTCATTCTACGTTCAATTTACTAGTTTAATAGAGCCCAGCGATGCTCAACAACCGTGCCAATAAAGTTGTAAGACTATTGGAACCTGGTCTCTATTCTTTATCTGACTAACGTACGTAGGAACAAAGTATCATTTTCCAACTCTCAACGGAGAAGACTAATAGACAGAATGTCCTTTTCCATTTTTGATGTTCAGAACCAACGTGAAAGCTTCTTTTCTACTCTTTAATTCGTCGGGCCAATAGACGCAAAATTTCGTTCCCAAGCTGCGACTCGTGAGGTCAATTGAGACGGAATTTCTTTTTCCACTCACCAATCCACGAAGCCAATAAAGAGGTGACGGTCGACGGGTTAATGCGAAATCCATATCACATTATATTAAGCCGAAAGTTGCCGAGGGAGAAGAGAAAAATCTGTGAGACCCGTCTGGTTATCGGTCGGAGGGTGAGTTCCGTCACATACAGGCTCGTTTCCTTCCTCGGATATCATTGACGCTTGATTTCTTCCCAGAGCTGACATTTCGGGATAACCTTACCGCGTTAATCTGTATTCGAGTAATGCGACGACGAGAGATATAATGTAACTGATTGCTTGAGTCAGAAATTAATGACGTCGTGCACGAAAAACATAAGACTGTAAAACAACAAATGTAAGCATACGGTTTGTGGATAACTTTGGTGTTTGATTTAATATGTCGTTTAATTGTCAAGTACGATTACTCTCATTTGATGCGTAGTCTACTTTAGTAACTGTTCAGGATATATTATAATATAAGTATGTGACACGTAACCAACTACATATGTCATATTTGAATCCTATCAGCCGTAGCCATACTAAATTACAAAATGGGACATTCTTACGGTTTATAAATAGTGATTGTTCCTAATGCTGTTCAATCTTATACATATATTTGCCTGACTACCACTGCTTGAGTGTATCGTGATATACGGTGAACGGATACATCATATTTAAATCTTATAATCTGCCACTGTGTAAACTTCGAAAATGGGGGAGTTCGCAATAACGGTGAAGAAACTCGTTTCGTTGTAAAGCAAGGACTGTGTCGTAGAGCATGCACCGCATTTTGACTTGCAGATACAACCTTTATAAAGCACCCAAAGGAATTAGTGTATCAGTAGAATCTAAATAGAACGACTCATTTAGATACGGAAGAGAAAACTTATAACTTCTACTTTTATCTGTTTGTGGAATTGATTATATTACAGAGTGCCTTTCGGAAGACATACAAAAGAGATATTTGAGATGATCGCGTTAAGTGGAATGACCCATATATGGTAATACTTTAACCGTTCACCTGTAAACACTCAATTGCTTCGAACACCTGCATATTTTTCAATTTACTATGAAATACTGTAAATATAACTTTCTTGCATTTTGAACTCATCGATTCTAAAAGCGCAGTCGAATAGAAATATTGCACACAAATTCAAAGTTTATTTAACCATATATATACGGGCTACCCCGACCAAACAACGGGAAAATATTCTACGAATAAAAATAAGGAAAAAAATGTTATGTGACATTTGATTAGACACAGTTTGTTACAAAGTTATAACCAAATTACATCAAAATTGACACGGTGGGATCTTCCTTTGCAGAATATGAAATACGCAATCTGTTTACCTTAGGACTTTATAGTCTTGATCTTGTGCAACAATAGGAGTCTGGCATCAATGCTTTATGGAATTTAGCGCCCTGAGTATTGTACTACATATTAGTTGAGTCAGCATATCAACTGAGTTTACTATTCTTTATTCGTTTCACTATCCTTCACATGAAGTTGTTTCAATACAATAAATCTTATTTATCTCTTAAATCTTCCCAAAGGTAAAAACTCAGAGTCGTTAAATCTGGAGATGTCGGAGGTCCTAGAACCGGACCTTGTCAACCAATTCACTTGTAATCATAATTTTAATCAAATCAATTTCTAAGTGGTTTGACATAATGTGACGAACAACCATCGAAGTTCATCCAGTTAAATATAATAATGTCAGGGGATCTGGAGAGATGGAAAGTCGTTGAATAGAAAAATTATTTTAATTATCGCTTCAATCTCTCAGACAGAAAACTCAGACGAATGAGCAAGTTCTTTAGCATCACCAACGATACCTTGTACCAAAACCGTTGACAATTTTTTTGTCAGGTAGAATAATTAATGTTTGATAATGAATTATTATGACCCAGTATGCGAATGTTTATATATATATATTATTTATTAACTGCTTTAAGCTGATTAGCTTACATAGCAGACACAGTGGTTACATTACAGTCGGGTGTGCGTGATGAGTTGTAACGGTACATATATACTTAATCTTAAATTTTGATATTACAATGTTTTATAAAATTGTGAATAATATTTAAACCTTTAATATCGGGACCGTACAAGAAGGAGTTGATGCAGAGAGGCAGACAGTAATTGCGACTGAGGAGCGTACTGAGCAGTGAATTCCGTGCTTCTTTGTAGATTGGGCACTGCCATATTATATGGTTTAGATCTTGAAATTCTGCTCCGCAGTCGCAAGAACCATTAGGTATGAAATTAACTCTGGCCAAAGACGCATTTAAATTGTAATGATTGGAGCGACTCCTGTTTACAAAAACTACAAAATCTCTCCGAAGGTTCCTCCGGAAGAACCATGGTGCGCGTTTATTGCTGTGGAAAAGCCGAAAGTAGATTGTACCTTTAAATAGTGCTTGTTCCTTCAGAAAAGTATCGGTGTGTATTCTCGCTTGTGTTTTTAGATCAGGGACTAAGTCAGATGGACAGACCCCGGTGTTCAACGTGCACTCCTCGTTTGTTGCCTCCTTAGCCAGTGTGTCCGCCTTCTCGTTCCCAATAATTCCAATATGGGATGGAATCCATATAAACTTAATAAGATTTTGGTTTTTATTATTGGTTACGAAAGTTGAGTACTTTGACTTAATTTCAATGAGGTGGTTATTAATACTACTTTGGTAAGCCGGTTTCTGCAACGATTTGATAGCGCTTAGCGAGTCGGTAAAAATGAGAAAGTTGGCAGGGCTATTTAAATTAGCAACATCTAGGGCTCGACTGATGGCGTAGCACTCTGCAGTAAATATTGATGTTTTGCTATGTAAGCTCAATTTTTGCGAGGTGTTCAACTGGGGGCAGTGGTATGCAGCACCAACCGAATGAGCATTTTGAATGACGCTACCATCGGTGTAGATTTCGAGAGTATTCGCAGGATTGGACTTAATGTAGCTTCTTAAAAGTAGGTTAGGAGTGGGGGAATTTCGCAGGGTTTCACCTAGGTCGACATCGCAGTACGGAATGTCAAATAGTGCGTTGTAGTCTACTGAAAAGATGGGAAGTTTTTCGTTGACCACTAGGTGTAAATCTGGTATTAATTCAGTTATTTCCAGGAAATTATCTAGTAATAAAGAGTTCTTAGCCCTTCGGCTCGTAAGTAAGGGGACAAGATCTGTTATGTTATTAAACATGGTTTTGTGTGACGGAAGGGATTTGTTAGTGTAGCATTTCAGGAGGTATTTTTTGGCGAGGAAGTTGGTTCTGTCTCGAAATGCCGTGAGTTTTGACTCGCTTAGTAGGATGTTGGTGGGTGTGCTTATTCTGTAGCCCAGTGATAATCTTATTGCAGCGAATTGGATTCGATCCAGTTTTATCGAAATATGCTTGTTTTTTGAGTAGTAAACGAAGCAGTTATACTCCATAATCGGTCTTATA
Source organism: Anoplius nigerrimus (assembly GCA_914767735.1). Lineage (NCBI taxonomy): Eukaryota > Metazoa > Arthropoda > Insecta > Hymenoptera > Pompilidae > Anoplius > Anoplius nigerrimus. The sequence goes on along the minus strand of OU612079.1, from coordinate 5,508,890 downwards.
ATACTATTAAAAATCAGCAACATCGTTTCAGGCGAAGCTCCCCATGAGACACCAGAAAGGAATTTCATGATGTTTAGGTATTTAAAGCACTTTTTCTTAACTATGTCCACGTGGGTGCCAAAATTTAATTGGAAGTCAAAATGAATTCCCAGGAACTTAACTGATTTGCTAGATTTAATGGTGAAATGTTCAATTTTTATGTCAGTTTTGCCAGGCATGATGTGTCTGTTGTTGAAGTGGATGAACACTGTCTTGTGAGGGGCTAGGTCTAGGCCAATGAGTTTCAGGTTGTTGTTGATAGTTTTAATTGATTTTTCAAGTAATTCCTTACTGTTGCTGATTGAGGGAGTGCTGCAATAAACGGCAATGTCGTCCGCGAATTGTGAAATCTGGACACTATCTGGGATGTTTTGATTAATGTTAGCTACGTAAAAGTTGAAAAGAAGAGGACTAAGAACTGCCCCTTGTGGGAGGCCCTTCCACGTTGTTTTTGTGATAGTTTCCGATGTACCGGAGATGGCTGTAATTTTTCTTTCGAATGTGGTGTGTTTGATAAATTTTATAACCTTAGAGGAACAGCCGCATTGCACTAATTTATGAATAAGTGTAGAGCAAATTACGTTGTCGAAGGCTGACTGGACGTCTAAGAAAGCACCAAGAGTGTCGTTTCCACGATTTCTTGCGACCTCGATATCAGTTAGCAAAGCGACTAAGTTGTCGGAGCAGGACCTGCCCTTCCTAAATCCTGACTGCGAGTTCGGCAGCATGTCATGGGCTTCCAGCCACCATTCTAACCTGTTTTTTATTATGGTTTCGAAAAGTTTGCACACGCACGAAGAGAGAGAGATAGGCCTTACATCGGCTTTGTTAATTTTGTTGATGAAAAACATCTGAATTGACTGCCATTCTTGAGGGTATCGATTATCGGAGTACATTTCGTTGAGAATGTCTAGTAGGACAAGTTTAATGTTGTTGGGTAACAGTTTGAGTGCCTGGTAGTCTATGCCGTCCATTCCTGGTGAGGATTTGGCATTTTTGTAATCTAGTGCGAAGTTAAATTCAGTAAAATCAAATGGTTTGTCAAAAAATTGGTTAGGTAAACCCTGGGGAATCTCATCCGGATTTAAGGGGACCCAGGGAGGGGCAATCCTGTCTAGACACTCTTCTATCATCCTCAAACGATGATCAGCTGTCATTACACCCGTCGAAGTGCTCGTCCACTTATTTTTTAATTTTTTGCAAGTGTTCCAGAAGTAGGAACAACCTCGTTTTGTGTCGAAATTTTGAACAAAAGAGTGGAAGTATTCTCTTTTCTTTGTCTTAAACGTTTTTTTTGCGGTGCCATCTAACTTTTTGTAGTTTATTAACTCACTCAATTCCTGCGTGTGCTGCCACTTCTTAAAAGCCGCCTTCCTCAGTCTTACCGCTCGGTCGCAATCTTTGTCCCACCACGGAACGGGATTGCGGTGCTTATTATTGTTTACTGTTCTCCTCGGAGGTGTGTTTTTTGCAATGCTATCTTTCACGTGGTTAGTTAGGACGTTATACTTCTCTATACAGTCTAAGTTATTGAATTCGGATGTTAAGTATCTAGGAAAATTATCCGACATATCTTTTTGAAATTTGAACCAGTTTGTTTTCTTTGAGGATAATCTGTTAGAAATTTTCCTGTAGACATATTTATCTTTGCTCGCGTTAATTTCTATGCCAATGGGACAGTGGTCAGAGCCTCGAGTATCGTTTAGTATGTCAACACGGGTGTTTTCGATTAAGTCTGGCGTAGTAAAAACTAGGTCGATGTTAGAATTGTTGTTATTATAGAAATTGAAGTGTGTTATTGTGTCGGTATTATGCAGATAAATGTCATAACTTAACAGACTGTTGAGAAGCCTTTCGCCATTGGTATTGTTATTTGTGCAATTCCATACTTTATTGTGAGCATTGAAATCACCTACGAGGAGACACGGCCGAAGGTCGGAAACCAAATGCATAAATCTGTTCCAGTCATTTTGGCTCAGGGACGGGCTGCTCGGTCTATAAACTGCTACTATGTTAATAAAGGGAGTAGTGTTCATTATTTTAACGGAAAGAGTTTCTATGCGGTTATTGAATGAATTAATATCCGGCAAAGTGCAGTATCTGAGGGATTTTTTGATAAAAATTGCAATGCCTCCTCCCGTTCGCCCTATTCTATCCTTCCGCACCACATTGAAACCCTTAAAGGCTATTTGGTTTTCTGGTTTTAGCCAGGTTTCAACACACACGAAGATATCAAATTCTTGGAGTAAGTGATGTAGTTCCTCCTTTCGTTGCGTAATACTCCTGGCGTTCCAAAACATGATGCGGAGTGGCGGGTCATTGGTGGCCCAGCAGTTGTTTTGCTCCATGTTAAATAGTTATTCTTGGGTGTTTAATTTGTGTCTGACGTATAGTCAGTATTGGTGCCGTTGTTTTCCAGTGACTTGATGATTCTGGTGAGTCGATTCTTGATGCTCCGGTGGGTCAAGCTTGGGTAAACCTCCCGTAGCATGGTGCTTAGAGCCTTATTATCCGTAGTATATTTTTTCGCTATTGCAGCGTGGTTGGAGTTGCCAACAGTTTCGTGAAGGAAACTGGATAGGCCGGTGAAATCCAACACGTATGTGTCAGGGTGTTGCGTGAGGATTTCTTTGACTGGGTCAATCATTGTCTCAATGTCCGGCTCTGATATGGTGCTGGTAGATTCTTTCCTTAATTTCTTTGCCGTACTACCCAATTTGTTAAGCTTCTTTTTGGCAATTCGGACATCGTTAGCATCATCAGATTCTTCCGATGTGGAATGTGGCTTGCTTGGTGTTTTGGTCGTGGAGCATGACTCTGTGGTAGATAGGGGTCTTTTGTCTGTTCTGCTGTGATTGACAATAGCAGGTTCGGGGAATTCGTAGGTGATCTTAGCTGGTGGATTTGTTTCTGAGGTGTCACGTTCAGTCGGGTCGGCAGTTGAAGCTTCAGGTGTTGATGCTTTTTTGGTATTGTTGACGTTGGGGCAGTGCTTGGCCAGATGACTGTTTTGCCTACAGATGAAGCATTTAGGACTGTCTATTGAGGTATAAATCCAGTAGGTAGTATTGTCAAATTCAACCTGTATATTTTCAGGGATTTTGGTAACGTCTTCAGCCTCTATATACACTTGACGCCGGAAACTCAAAATGTGTGAGAATCCCGGTTCGCTCATACCTGCTCTGATAAATGTTAAACGGGATGAGCATTTGATGCCAATGTCCGTTAGCTTTTTCTCAATTGTGTCGTGCGGAATTATGGGGCATACGTTCGAAAGAATAATTCTCCTGGCTCTGGAAATGAGCGGCCGGATTCGGAGAAGATGAGCGCCGATGGTTATATTTACGGTGGTGGCCGTAAGGCTCTCTACAAGTTGTTGGTTGGCGAGGTACATGCAAATCCGGCCGTTTGAAATTCTTGAAACAAATCTAATGCTGGTCGAGGGTATAACCTTGGCTATTGCTAATGTGTATTCTTTGATTGGCACACCGTCGATTGAGTCCATTACGATGGCTTGTTCCTTTGTGGGGAACGCGACGTTTTGCGCTATTGCTGCGTACGATAGCGGTACATTTTCTGGCGTTGTGTTTGATGTCATCGTTGTGTTGGGTGGATTTGGTTGGGCACTACTGTACGCAGAGGCACCCATGTTAATGTTACTACACTCACTCTGAGGTGGATCCCCCTGGTCTCCAGGGGGCATCCCGGTATTTTATAGTTTGCTCTTTGTGGGGCAACACTTATCACTCACTCGCGGAACTGAACTACGCACGAATTGTAAACACGTCCGTCTCGCTCAACGGTTCCGGACGAACTCCTATGCGAATGTTATGAGTATTGAAAATTTACCGTCTTGTAAAAATCATTTCTGAGGCCCATAATATCCTTAACAAGAGAAAATCGTATGTTCCTACTGTATGACCGGAAATGAATTGAAAACAATTCTTGAACTGCCATATAATCATACTCCAATCCTTTATTGGCTCGAAATTTCGAATTTTGGGATATTTGGAATGGAAGTATAGTGCTTCGGATACTTTCCGTTGCAATATCCGTGACGATTTTTATCTCTTTTCAAGCATTATGTTATTCACTCTCATGTCGAAACGAACTCGAACTGCATAATTGCAAACGGGTATTAATAAATATAGAACGACGTAGTACTATTCTTCCGGGAAATCTTCGTTGATACTTTCATACGGCAGCTTGGGCATTTCCATCACAGAATCCGTACACAAAATGAATACCAGCGAACTCCTCATTTCAAAATGTTCTTGGAATTTTCACCGCACTTTCTTGATTTAGCAGGTACTGAGCAAAAATTACAAATACACTGGATTCTGTCATTATAGTAAGCACCATTTCAATGTACAAAGAAGATAAACGTGTCCGACCTCTCGTATTCTACGAAAGAGAAACCGCCGTTACCTATTTTCGTTTTATTCCTTCATAACTCCATAGTAAAACGTTTTTATCCAAAGTTCGCAGAACGTTTTTGTTCTTATTTCCATTCGCAGCATATGCTTCCACAGTTTGGCCGGAAACATCGAGAAAGCACTGTGTATATAATATATTCATGTGGAAACAGAAAATTGATTTTAGGAACCACAGGTTGAATCAGAGAATGTACAATAATCTATTTCAAATAAAGCATTTTTGTAAATTTTTAATTCGCGGAAGACCTAACTGCAGTAACTGTAACAACCTGGACGATTGTTCTGCTTTTACATTGCTCAACGCGTAAGAATAATTATTGTAATCAATAGAATGGATGACATGAAAATTCTGTGCCATTACCACGTCGTACGTTATTAACTGTCTTATTATTCACCATTTGCCACCTGATCGCGGTAATAAATTTTCGAGCCTTGGCACAATTACCTCGGGGAGATTCGTTTATTGAGGCAGTGAAATACGAGATGTGACGAAGACACTACGGAAGACGAAAATGAAGAAAAAGGGGGATGCAGTAAGGGTTTAAGTATGTAATAAGTATTTTCAAGGAAAGGGGGTTGAAGAATGTTGATTGTGTTCATTTATTCCAATCATAGTTGCCGGATTAATGGCCGTATTGGTGGCAACAAAAAGAACGCTTTTTCCAACTGAATAATTACAACCATTATGAGGAATTCTATGAAATAAATTTTAGACGGGCTCATTTTCTACATATAGGTATAAAAACTGCAGTGCTTCAGTTAGTGACCGTTACGCATACTTTTGATGTTTCCCAATCAAAATTTTGTTATCGTACTGCAATGTTCATACCGCGTTCTTCCCGGCAATGTTTAACCAAATATTACAGTATATATATTTATATATTACAATACTAAACTATAAATTGTAATAATAATTGTATACAAACTTTACGCGAAAACACATTTTTGCGTTTATATTAATCTTTCGCCCTTTAAAACGAATGGAAAATCAAATATTCGTCACTCACCTACGTTCTGATAATGAAATTACATGGTGAACAACATTGTGGAGATAAGAAAATCAGTTTTGCGTAAGGTATAACGGACATGCCTGCAGGTCGGTGACCTTGCACGGAAAATGATACAGAGTCAAACGTGAACTTTATCTCACCGTAGAGATTCGTCGTGAGATGAGCGCGGTGCGTGCCAGGATTTTCGATGAGGCCCGGAATATCGAAGCGAGAAGCTCCGAGCTATCGAAGCAGCTCGAATCCGCCAGAATCTTCGCCGACCGCACCGTGCCTTACATCATGTCCTTCGAAGGCATTAGGTGGATCGCCGGCATGGGTACGTGAGTACCGCACTTTTAGCTAAATCTCACTGCGATTCATCTTTGACCCTGTTCTTAGACAATTTTTTTCCTCGCAGCTGATCATAGCAACCTAACATATACATACTACCTTGATCAAAAAGTTCCCGGAATAACCCCCGTGTGGCGCTCCCATCGGTCCGATTTGAATTCTCTTTTTTTTGTTAAGTGGGTACATCTGTTGTTGATATTCCCTCTAAATATTAGCGTCATAGCTTGACATTTACAAAAGTTACTTAGCCAAGAGTACATCTATCTCTGTGAGTGTTGGCGATTTTTTACAATTTTAGAAATGGATTGAAATTTGCAACAACGAACTTGTATTAAATTTTGCGTAAAAAACGGATTTAATGGTGCGCGAACGTTGGAAATGATGGAATAGTGTTTCGGCAACGATTCTCTAAAGAAAACGGTCGTTTACCAGTGGCACGAGTGGTTCAAAAGTGGTCGTGAGTCAATCGAAGATGATGAACGCAATGGCAGACCATCGACGTCGGAAACCGACGAAAACATTGATAATGTAAAAGAAATGTTGGTCAATAACCGCAAATTAACCATCAGAGAGATAGCGGAGGGCTTGAACATTGCCTATGGATCCGTCCAAGACATTTTGGTTAATGAATTGTGGGTAGAAAGCTCGTGGATTTTGCACCATGATAACGCACCGTCGCACAGTGCCATCATTATTCGAAATTTTATAACGAATAATGCAACAAATACTATCCAACATCCACCGAATTTATCCGATTTGGCTCCCTGTGACTTCTTTCTGTTCAATCGAGTTAAAAAACCATTACGGGGAACGCGTTTCAGCAGTCGAGAGGAAGTAATGGAAAAATCGCAGGTAGCACTGAAGGACATACCGAAAACCGAATATAAAAAATGTTTCGAGGATTGGATCAAGCGCTGGCATGAGTGTGTTGCAGTCTATGGGGATTACTTCAAAGGGGACAATATAGATTTAGATGAATAAACTTGTATTTTTAATTTTCTGAATACATTCCGGGAACTTTTTGATCAAGGTAGTATATACATACATACATCCATACGTATATATATGCGTTATTATTTGAGGTATGACCAGATTAATATTGAGAATGCGCTATACAATATGAGGCAATCATAGTGATAGAAACGATGACTATGTGTAGTAGAAATAAATATGTATATAAGTTTATATACTTATGCCAATACGATTTCTATTGCACATGGTTATTGTTTCTAATATTATGAGTGTAGTTAGAAGTGCATTCTCTATCACTTTTGAAGAGTTTTGTTCATAGAAACGCGGGTAAAATACGATACGTCACTAATGCTGTCAGTAGTGGCAACTTTTCACACAAATTCTACATAACTATTAGTGTTAAATGAGCAGGTTTTCGGCGCTTTCGGTCACAGTTGCACTAATAAAGCAAAATATTAATTAACAATGAATTTAATGAAACATTGCAATCAATGTTTTGCAATTGGTAGAATAGGAAACAAATGTTTATAAATTGAACAATAATGAAAAAATTCTTTTAAATTTATTTAAACTATTTTTTAATAAAACCAAAAATTTTTGAAAGTCTAAATTAATTGTAATGTGTTTAAAAGGATTGAAACTGTTGACAAAATTTTTATATATATAAACGTCTGACTCACCTGGTCAGGAACTCCCAACGTTTCGACACAGTTCGTGTCCTCCTCAGGGGATATGTAAACAATGGGTGTTTGACAAGCTTGTCATATATACGGTCAAAAACCTAATATTTTTACATAACTATTAGTTTTAAAGAATGAATTTATGGCTTTATTAATATTGGGGCTATAAAATGGTATACAATATCAAGTACTTATAGTACTAGAAACATTGCGGCTATGTGCACTAGAAGTTAATTAATATAATATGCAGTTGTTTTTGCAATACTCAAACTACGAAAAAGCGGACTGAAAACGGGAAATTGAAAATTCTACTTGATAACAGAACACGAGAAGTAGCCAGTATTCATTTAGAAGAGCTCATACGATTGAGAACGATAATCTTCGTGTTTAATGTATTCATTCTTGGTTACCTTTCTACGGCAAAGGAAGCCGAACAAATTATTTCAACGAGGCAACAAAAAGTGCGATTTAAATCAGCGTGGACGTATAGCTCCGTACATTTTCACAGGGCCATGAAGAATTCAGTAGAAATCTTCGTAGTCCCTGCAAAACGAGAATGAAACAGAAAAAACACTGAAAATCATATGTGCATGTTCGTGAATATTACGGTGCCTGCATGTATTACATCCGTACGTGTGGATGAGCGCGTATGAAAAACCAAGCAGAAAAAGCGACACGTATAAATTTCCAGTCATCCGCATGAATGTCGTGTCGCGCCACCGTATGGAGTGGAGAAATTTATACTGCAAAATATAATGTCGTACGTTTTTTCTTTACGCATCGGATAACTTTTCGGATGCCCTCGCTGACTATGGGCAAAGAGACGATTTTAGCGAACGTTGAGACATCGACTCATTACCAAAGAATACATGATAATGTTTGTTCCTTGTCATTAACAAAATCTTACGTAGAAGCATAGATCGTGTCCGTTATCCTGACGCAGTGTCATCTACAAAGTTTATATCACCTAGTCATTTGTATTGTCGATATGCTGGCAAGCTAAAATGTAGATCAAAGCTGTTCCTTACAAATACAGCAGAAATAATGGTTTCATCAGTAAAACTAAATGGTTATTGCACACGTTTATTAACACGTTCGGTCGCCACGTCACCCGTACTTGGGTGACGGCCCCTGTGGCTATGTTTTCCGGATGACACTCTCCTTCGTTCAATTGAAACAGGATTTTTGTAGGTAGTTTACAAGAATTTCATTTGTCATCCGGGAAACATAGCCACAGGGGCTACATCCAACTACGACTTTTGGGCGTTCAACGTGTTAACAGTTGCTGCGTGGAAATAGCACATAATACAAAATAACTTACAATGCATGTAAAACAATATACCGCAAACGCATTCATAGTATTTATTCATTATTAATTACTTAATATAATAATATGTGTTCATTAACTTATATAACAGTAAAAATGAAAATTATAAATATAAGTTTTACTTTGATCCTGCAGGGACAATCGCAGTTATTTTACCAGTATGGTCGCTATTATTTGCGGCACTTTGTTGTCACTGTGGATCATCAGAAGGTCGAGTGCGCGCGACTTTATTAAGGTGAGGAGTACGAAGCACATATATATCATAGACAAAAAATATTAGTAAATACTGACGACCCTTTGATTTTGAAACCATTACGATGTAGTAAATTTGATACACACTTAAGTCTGAACTCCTGAAGACCTCTTGTTATTAGTGTATACATCGATTATCACAATAATATACAATGTCTCATGCCAAACATCCTATATTACTCTGACTAAAATGCAGGAACTACATTAAAATGGAAAAAAAAAATTTAATCGTTGAAAAGGATACGTGGGTATCGCACTTTAAGGTGAACCCGACAGTGAGTCTTTTCTGACCCAACTTTTACACGGATTTGCGTTACAGCGCAATAATGTTAACGTATAATATGCGTTGTGGTAATGATATCGTCAATAGCATGTAATTTTGGGATATGGACCGTTTATTTTGAAAGTGGTGTAAGTTCATATTTAAAAAAAAATATATACATATCACGTAAATAAAACGTTTACACCATTTTCAACATAAACGGTCCATATATTACATACGTTCGACCCAATTGTTTATGCTGTATTTATTAACAGCTTTATGTCGTATCGACTACAAGACCATTAGCAACGATGTGTATTGCATTAGATTTTACGAAACAAGTCTGTGACTATTAAGTATTCATTTATGTTTTTTACCGCTTCTTGATGTGTATTGCATTAGATTTTACGAAATAAGTCTGTGACTGTTAAGTATTCATTTATATTTTTTACCGCTTCTTTTTGTGATGGTCGTTTTATAGCGACGACTTTTGCACCCTGTCCACTATGGCCTTGGCAGGGTCTGGTTACTATATTCATGAAAGCCCAAGATTTAATGGAGAAAGTATGCAACATATTTGATTTGATATAACCTATTTTACATTCGTGCAAAATAAAGTAGTCTGCCGTTCTCTTAAAGTGCAAGTTGCAGCCAGTGTTTCCCAAACTCAACTGAACTATTCGCGCCCAATTCGAACCCTGTAGCATGTTATCATCCTTCCTATCCTAAACTGTTTATTATAAACAGAGTTGCATAGTCTGCCTATGGTTATTCAGTGGCTGCAAATTATCGGCCGACTGTCAGCACTATTTTTTCATGGATAGATATTCTTACAAGTCTTGTCGCATGGAGGATCACGTGGCTTGAACATTACTTAACATACAAGAAAACAACAGTCAAATTGTTTCTCGCTATACTTATACCACTGATTGTACACCACAGCGGCCAACAATTTAAGTTGACTAAAACATAAAGGTCGATCTAACAGTAAAGGTTCTCTCCGCGTGGCACCGAAGAAAAATATGTCCGAAGGCTACTTCAGTAGCTTCACCCTCCGCAGACATGATGAATCGTCGTAGATAAGTATATCCATCATATTTCAGTAGCGCGACCATGAAATTGTCTCATCTCGGTCACAGTTTGGATCACTGTTTCTTGATTTTCCCTCGGCTTGTTTCGTGCGTGGGCAGTTTGATAAATCGGTATTTATTGTTTGTTCCGTAGATCGAAGACACTTTGCCATGAATTGTTTAATATATTTCAAATGCAATAAGCTGAGAAAATAAAATCTGTATTTTTACCGAGTGGAATATGTCGTTCAACGCAATAAAAATGTGAACTTGATGCACTATGGCATTAATTAAATAACGCAAAATAGACTATTTTTCCGAATTTATACATTAACTATCAAGTGGATCATGAGCCACATCTATAGAATGATTAATATACAAAGAACCAGTGTATAAAATTAATAACTGCTACTGATCTGCAATTATTCTTAAAAACTCTACACTCACGCAATGCCAAACTTGAAAACATTCACAACTAAAAAACGATCATCAACTATCAAACTACTAAAATATTTAGGTAACACTAAGTACTAGTAAGACAGCACTTTCTTCCATATCACAAAATCTCTATCTATCCACCGTTCCATTATCTTCACTTGTTGAATCTACATCCACAGTCGCTGAACAAAGAGCAGACTAACGTCTCACAGGCAGCAATAGTAGCAAAGTAGGACAAAAAGTCTGCGCAAAGGAGCATAGCGTTCGGCAATGAGTAATAATAACCTTTGGAAAAAATTATGTGGACCCCTCCTGAAACAACATAACCCATCATCCCCGACGTCATGCATCGTGTTCCAGCGGCGTGGCCCTGAGTTGTCTTGTCTCGATCGCACTTTGGGCTGTGTTCGCCGTCAGCTTGGGACTAGCAAGTCACACGGAGATGCTGCTTTGCCGTCCGCTCTACGACCCGAACTATCGAACGTTAGAGAGCGTGTTAGAAACTCAAGCGTTCCTGGGAAGGAAGCTGAGCATACCTCTGAAGGATCTGTTGGAGTAAGTTGCCGCCCCGCTCCCCGAACTTCCCCTCCCCGACCGATCCTGTGTCCAGGACCACTCGTCTGGCGCAAGTTGGGCAGAAGGGGAGGTCGAACAATCGAGTGTCTCGGCTTCTTCGTGCCGGGACGCGGGCGCCGCATTAAACAATCGAATCGATACGCGTCACGGTTCGGAGCATCGTAAACAGTCGCCGACCAATGCAATCGCGTGCAGACGAGCGCAACGCAGAAGGCTGCTGCTCGGCTATGGGATTCGATTGTTTGACAAGGTACTCGGCCGGATCCAGCCGGATCTTACCCACGTTTCCTGCTTTGGGGGTTGAAGCGGCTGACACTTCACGGCCACTGCGATTAGGCGCTGGGCGAGCTCTCAATTAGGCGGAAGATGTCGCAATTTCTGTTCACTTTCTGCTTCGACTTGGCGGCTGGCGCGGTAAAGAATTATGGTTTTTTGACTGGTCAAAGGATGGGCAATTTTTACGGTTAATGACTTGGGTAAATTGCTAACGACGATGGAAAAATTTGATAATATTTCCTTAAAATCCCGGATTTATTGTCACAACGATTTGGCGATATTAGAGAATCTCAATATTCTGTTTTTCGAAACCACAATTCATAACTTTGAATTTTATTAAAAATAATGTTGTACTGACCATTCTCTGCACGTACTTTACTGAAATAAGAGTTAATGAGAAAAGGTAGCTATAAAAAACATTCCATATATAGATCGCATAAATCATCGACAAACTGGAATTCAATTGCAGTCTTTTCATGACTCATGAGTAGAAAAAAAAAGGTTGTCACGTTTGATTTTTCCGATTCATTGATCATTACTTATCACATAAGTTTAATTTCTGTATTTACTTTGTTAAGATGGTAAACAATAAAAAGTCTTCAATTTGCAAGTCACGTTCCGCTGTATTGCAGAAAATGCGAGAAAAACGAAGCAGCTTACCCCGCATTCCAAATCGGAAACACAATGCAATTAGACTTACTTACTGCACACTGGAAATGGTCAGGGCTTTCCAAAGCAGTGTCGCAACTTAAGGTCGACTTGAAAGGCCTCCGCATTTTTACCCCAATTCTCCAACAACGCTTGCAAGGTCTACTGTATGCTTGCGGACCAAATCTGACAGAACATCGAATTATGGTGACAAACATTTCATATTTTTCACTCTATCTCTACTAAATATATAAAAATACATATAAAATTGTTTTTCTGGCAGAGAAAATAAGTAAACAGCAACAGAAAGTTCTAATATCATTATTTGATCGGACACTGGACGATAATAAAAACTGTCTTCTCAAAGTTAACGTACGTGACGATATAACCACATTGTGAACAATACAGATCAATATATTAAAAAATAATTGCAACTTTAAAAAGTCTTAAAGTTTATTTTTTATCGTCAAGTGGACATCTCGAAATTACATAAATGTCTATTATTAGCTTATACTACGTAAAAATGCGTTTTCACAGATACAAGGACCGGTTTTAAATAAGGACCTGGATGCTTTATCCGATCAATTAGACAGTGTCGCTCGTCAACTGAGTGATCGGAAGATCGCGAGAGAGTTACAAAGCATCGGCTCATCTATGAGAGATTTAACATTGCGCAAAATTAAACCCTTAATGAAGTTGCAAGATGATCTTGTCTACCGTCTTGCCGTTTTGGAACTACAACTTCAACCGCTTCAACGTCAAGTCAATCAATCCATTTCTCATCTGAAAACTATACAATACTACATTGATAATCAAGGTGGCAAGATCGCTCAATTGGTACGTAACTCCACAAAATTAAGGATCTATAATAACAAACATCCTGGTTCTGCCAAGTTTATCAAACAAAATAATTTCCTTCTGGTATTAGAAACATAAGACTTAGCACTACAAAAACACCTTTGTCATACGTAGATTACCACGTTATAGCAATGCAAATAAAGATAACATTTATTACATGTTCAGTTCTCTTATAATGTACTACCTCGATGCATACTGAGAATGTACCATGATACTGTTCGTTACGTGCTCACGTTAGTAATTACCGCCTATGCATACCTTCCTCACAGAAAACAAAGGCGTACATAGATCGTCTGGGCAATTATTTGGACCAATGGCGAAAGCACGTTCTATCCGAGATGGGTGACGGCGTGGCGAAATGCCAGCCGCTTTGGGAAATTCTAGATGGCATCAGGCTCCTACTTTGTCAACATATCCTGGGACCACTGGTATACATACTCGACCGCCTTTCCGCATGTCTTCAACGTCGATCAGTTATATAAACCTTGTAACGCTATATACATCCGATTTTATGCGCAGGACGGATTTTGGTTTGCCACATTATTGGCTGCGATCATTTTAGTGGCGAGCACGCCCACGGCTCATGTATTGTCTTTGGTCTATAGGAAACCGAAGCCACTAACAAAGGACACGGCACTCTTGCAACAAAGATCGTTAGTCTAATTATTATCGTTTAAAATTGTTATTATTATTTATATCTGATTTTAATTCTGCAAATTAACCTGAGCGTTCAATAGATACATGGACGTATTCTTTAAATTGACTAGTATATTTTCTACTTCAGAGGAACTCCATTTATATTTTACTTAAACTGTCTGTTTGTATAATTTGAAGTTTTATTTCACATTGTTACCAATAATAATTAACTAATTGATACGTAAAGGTATATATTGTAATTTATATTTTTATTTTAGGGAAAGCACAGAAACAGTTGCTATCGACCGTGAAACTTGGCAAACGCCAGAGTAAGTAAATCAATCCATGATTCCAGTTTCGAACTTATTAATTGTGCAATCCACTAATGTACTACAATATATGTTTGATGCAATACAATAATCCAATTATTATATATTGGATTATTACATATTACATAATACTAATATTCTCTATTAACCTCTGTTAAATAATCGGTTCTCCAGCAAATGATATTAAAAGATTATTTTCACATCCAATTTATTATTTGTGATTCATTGGCCAATAAGTACATGCTTGTTTAGTGAGAATCTAACTAAAATTGTACACTTATATTTCAGACCGCCCCCACCTCAAGATGGAGGATGGTAAAGGACTCAAGGAGGGGAATCCATCTTCGGCGATAGAAAAAACTAAAAGCAAAACTTTCGGTTTACAAAACGTGCTCGTTTGAAAACGCACGAGCACACCCTTTATTTACTTTTTTGTAATAACCAGGATTATATGTAATATATCAATTATATCTCACGCGCATTACGACAACGCACGGACACCCGTTCTGACGCACGAAAATCGTCATTTGTCATTTCAATCGTGAACGTATCAATCAGGCATTAAATACATTGACCTTCTCCTATTTAGTGTTACATTATATGTTATTTGACAAAAACAGATTATTTCCTCCGTTCCTTTCCTTTACTATTAATTCGATTGTCAGACTTTTAGATGTATGATGTAATTTTGTCTTTTTCAGACCGTTGGAACATCTAATACTGGTGTTCCTTGTTTACATGTACTCTCTACAATACTGCTTTCCATTGAACTATCAGAATTATTGGTATTGTTTTTCATTATTTAGTGCTGATGTGTGGAATTTGTTACTTATTCAGGTAGCCCTCCTATAACACGGTATCCTATAACACCGTTTCGCTATAACACGAATCATAAATTGTGGAAACCCTCCTACAACACGGCATCGTATAACACGGTTCTCCTGTAATACAAAAAAATTTCGAAAACCTCAGTACGACATTGTAACTTCAAGAGTCTGCCTCGAGCCGCTAGCCAAAGCTATGTTTGCTTAAAGATAAAAAACAACGTTTAAGTAGATACTTATTTCTTTTGCAGTAAAGATATGTCTTGGATCCTCTTTAAAAATTGAAAAAGTATCTCACATTAGAAGAAGCATTAATTCAAATTAAGCAACAGTCAGGGTTAATATTTTTGTTATTTTCTTTCAATTAAGTTGCTTATATGAAAACACGACAAAAAGTCTGTTTTTTATAAGATTTTGGAACGTAACCCCCCTTTTCGTATTACCTCTGGGTCTCACACAACACGGTTTCACACAACACGGCGTTTTCTAGGAACTTATCTACCGTGTTATAGGAGGGTTACCTTTATGTCGTTGCTTTTCATTGATTAACTTCAATGTGTTTGTGTTTGTACTACACAAAACTGTAATGTATAGTATTGAATAACATGAATTGTACGAAAAATATCAAAACGAAGAAATTGTATGTTCAACAACGTATAAATAAATTAGGCGGAATAATTTCAAACCATCGATACGAAAGCAGCAGCACTTGCTTCTCCAATAGAATTGTTCGCAATACAATGGTACATTCCGACGTCTTCCTTCGTCAATCGTGGCAACTGCATCCAGGATGTTCGCATCAACGGCTCTGGACCTTCTGTCGTGTGCACTGTCGCTTCATGTTCATCGCCTGTAAGTCGATAAACAAGTTCGCAAACGTATCAAGCCAACCAAATATGAGCACACAAACTTGTTGTTACTCTATTATCGGCGAAATTGTTCAATAAGTATTGCACAAAATGAAATTCAACTGTGCAATGTTAGATTACGCTATTTTTGACAAATTACGAACACAGTCCTGAAATAAACAACGAGCAATTAGCCTTAGTGTCTTAAAATTGATTTAATCTACTCTAACTTTGAAAATATCACACTTTTTTTGTACAGTGGCAAAGACGATTGACAGTGTAAAATGATAACAATTTTGATATTTATTGTACCTGTTTCAAATCATATAACCTAGCAGGTAGTATTATGAATATACATGCTGTAAGGTGTTGAGTAACGGACGCTTAGTAGTTTGTTGTATACGCGCTTCGGGTATACCTAATACAGAATTCCTGGATGAACAACATTTGCGGAACGTTGAACGCGATCAGACACGAGTGTCAAAGGATTATCGCATATAATACACACACCCTCTCAAAGTTGTAGCGATGCGCGGTGCACGCTAAGCACAAATGGAAAAGTAACAGATCATATGACCTTAACATAGAACCGCTAATCATTATCTTCTCTCCCCCAGTATAGAAAGGATATCCTATTCTGGGCATCATAAGCAAAAAGCTGAAATAATGGCGTAGCAGTTATAAAACTCTCTTTCCTATGAATCAATTAGTATAAAACATTATGAACGTAATCCGCGATTTTTTTTAAATATGTCCCATTAAATTCTTGATTAAAAATACGCTGACATTACTTCATTAAAAACGTCGGATCCTTTACGATTGCATTCCCAGTTGACTTTCCGTCGGAAAAGTAATTAAAGCGTCACAGCTACCTCGCTGGCAAGGCGGGCACAAAAAATTCTCTCTCGAAAATCTACTCTGGCTACCTTGATTTACGGGCCTTTATTAATTTTTCGACCCACGTCTAACGTTTCCCGTCTCGAGAGACGGGCAATACCTCGTCCATGCCCGACGTTTCTTAAATGCGTTTTCAAAATCGCTGCCGTCAAGGTCGTTCATCTTACCCGGTAATTTTAGGACCCTTCTGGCGTCCGCCGAGTGAAATTCCCAGAAGATATCCGGAACCGGGAAGCCCTTTGCTTCGCAATTCAAGGCGACCCGTTGTCCGGATGACGAGGTCACGTTTTCGAGGAGCGATAGGATCCAAGGACGGCTCTGACAGGGACCCAGGTGCTGCAGCCTCAGGGACGAGGAGTTTCGCAACTTCATTGCCTCCTCGTGAAGAGCGCACGGCGTTGCGTACGTCTCGTTGTTACTGCCGCAAGCCGGACTCTGCTCCATGCAGACGCATGTCGCTTCCGGTTCATCCTGAATAAGGAACGTGATCAAGTTTCGGAGCTGACGGAATTCGAAGGCGTTGCACGAAGTGATGCGACATTTTCGGGAAGATTGACGGCCCGTGAAACTTTGTGAATTCGTTAAATGACCGAAATGTTTATAGACCTTAGTTAGTCTTCTCAGTTGACGTATCTGTGTTGCTCGGTAATATGGAGATTGCCGAGATTATTCGCTAACTGGCGATGCGACCGGTTGTTAAAAAGACGAAGAAGAGGCTGTAAGAGAAATGGTTGAAGCGAGTACTTTCAGAACAATACAAGAAGCGCAGGTATTTACATACCCAAGTTAAATAGGACTACGATTTCTCTCATCACATTACACATTCAGGGAAAGGCAAAATTAAAATTGTTCCCGATATTACACCATAGAGTGCTTTAATTAGGCATATTGACCGACCAGAATAATTGACAGCTATGAAATTATGTAAATTAATTTATGTCCTACTGTGATACTTTTTTGAAAACAAAAAACAGTACTTACTAATATGCAGGATTATTCGATCTGTTGATTCTATTGGTACAATTCTTTCGGTAATAGTTTATTCTATCCTACTAGATGCCAATTTCAATTCGCATACTTTTCATTACTAATACAAAGTCATCGCAACAGCTTCCTTGCACATCCTTGCCACCGCTATTTTCAGACACCGCATTTACTCTACCAGAAAGCAACCTATCACCGCGATTGCTCAAAATTACATTTTCCTGCTCCGAAGAGCAGCTCAATCTTCATCAGTCGTCATCGGCCAATGTGTCAGGACTTTGTTCCCGTGAAGTTCGCATCCCCCCGCGCGGAAGTTCGTAACGAGGTGTACACACGATGTGTACATGTGTATATATATAAAGGGCATATTCTTATCCTGTCCGCACCTTCTATTATAAGCGAACCGCCTGATTGTTTGATTGCGTGTCGCGCACGACACGCATATATTCTCTCAATGCGATTACGGCCTACGAAGCGCGACAAGACGAAATTAGGAGTGAAGAGACGAGGACGGGTCAGCGACCGTTCGTTATGGAGGCTTCGTTCTTCTTTCGTTGCTGCCGATCGCACCGACGACATTTGGCGTGGGAGTGCAACTCCATAACTTGACCCGACCAGCAAGCTCTAACTTTTCCCGCGAAATTGCCTTAAACCAGGAAACCGCGAATTCCGCTATGTAGCCCAATTCGATTATGTGCATGTCCCCGCCTTTCAGTCTATTGTCACTTGCACAATCGTTTCGCGACAGGAAGGATGTGAGACGGGTGCGAGGCATAAACCATTTAATGAAAGAAATCCACGCTACTCATCAATTTACATTTACGAAGTACGTAAGATAATCAAAAGGGGAATAATCTCCTTTGTCTATATTTGAGTTGTGAAAATGATTTTTGAGCTAAAGGGTTAAGTTGAAAATGGAAACAGGATTTTAAGCATTCTGATCTTATTTCCTCGACGCTCAACACGTTGCGTGCCACGCTGATTTTGCGTGTCCGGCGCGTGGCGCTAACGTGAATTTCTTATTATGCGTTACATATTTTTTCGATATTTTTTCCACAACAGATAAATTTTAGTATATAAGGGCGTATAATGCAATAATTTTTTTGGGGGTCACCGGTGACCCCCATGGCCAGACGGACCAACGTCGACCGACAAACGATGATAATATTGACAAATTTAAAAAACATTAAAAATTTACTCGAATTATGTGTTCTAATAATCTTGGGTCCGCCGGTCACCGGTGACCTCCATGGCCAGACGGAGCGAATCAGTGCCGGTCACGGGTGACCCCCATGGCACGCAACGTGTTAAATAATCAGAATATTATTCAAGTTAAAAGAATAAAAATACTATTTTTAACAGGACTACATTTTTATTAGGATGTCGCAAAGTAAATCCACTAAAAGGACGATCTTAAAAGAAGCTTCTTCAGAAAATGGAATAAGAGTGATAAACTAAAAGCATGAAAAGCTGAGGGAACGGTAAGCAACGTAATAATCGAAGAAAACGTACGTACACCTTCTTGAAGGTCGGAACGTAACTGACAGAGGTAATTCCTTGCGCAGAAGGCTTCGTTACGACTCTTTGACGGCAATTCGGGAATACTGGCGTTCCAACATGGTTCGCCGTCCAGTCGGGCGCACAAGCCGTCTATGCAGCATCCGCAAGGATCAGGAACGGATCCGAGAAGGCATTTACTCGGATTCTCAGGACATCTGCGTCAATGTCAAATATAGAAAACGTTCGTCCACGCGATTCTAAAGAATTTCAGTTTCTACTTCCGCTTCTGCCAGAACAATACGCATCTAAAGAGATGAAATTATTTACAAGTATGTTGCTGTCTCCAAGCATTTTTCATTCACACCCTCTCTGTTGATGAATAGTCATTTTACTATTATTGTTTATATACAGTAGGCAGTGGAACTGTATAGTGCACTCAAAGGTGTATGATTGAGCTCAATTAATGTGTAGAGAAATGTATAAAAGTTGAATGTTTTCTTTCTTACAAATAGAATTATGTTAGAGGTTGTCTCTGTTGTTAAAATTCTGCGCTCAGAATGATCAAAACATAACCAATGTTGCATTCTGTCCGCATACCTTCTATATATACACATGTTTTTTGCCATTATATTTAGAATATTACACCCGGAAACCTTATTGATTGTATGTCCTTAGTAAAGCTAATATTGCGCTCGATGTTTTTCAGAATAGTTATATTATCCCTAATCGTAATTATTTTCCCTAAACCTTTCTCTTCTGTATACATTCCAGATGTATACTTGCAGTACTTTCTAAGTTCAAGTGTTTAACAATTATGTAATTAGAGTAATTAAGTTTCCATGTACAGTGAATGCTGCGACAACGAAACAGTTGTTTCACAATTAACAAATTTCATGTAACTGCACATGATTAATCAAAAAACTGAAATATTCAATTTCGTTGTCAGATTACTCTTTCGTATCATACCTATTCAACCCCACCGACATCATATACGATAAAACACTGCGCAAAATCTGATCCAACACTCTGACCAAAATACGCTACACGTATTTCTTAATGCAACATAATTGTCTGTTTAAAACAACTAACATTAAAATAACGTTCCAACCTGTGCATCAAGATAAATTATCTACTTTCACTTTCTCATACATATACCATGACTACACTCAAATTCTTTATCTTTCAATCCTCTTTCGCCATAAACCCTGATACAGCCTCGAAAAGTCTAATTTTGACATTCCACACGCTCCTTGTCTAAATACAGGTTACGCGTGCACCAGACCGGAATGAGGCGAAAGGTAACAATACCTGTAGTCTCCGCATTCGATGCAACCCTCGACGCGTGCCTTCTCGGTGACGTCGGTGGCCTCGACGCTAACCGCCGCAGTGGCGGCCGTATGAGCGTCCTGCGGGAGGCTGCTCGTGCAGAGCAGGAACGCCGAGAGCGCCGAGAACGTCGTCGAGGACGACAGGAACGACGATGAGAGAAACGCTCCGCGTCGCGTCATCTCGCCGACTGACAGAGAGCCTCGGTGTCATCGAATGCCATCTGTCACTTGTTCCAGTGACGATCAAGAGGGAGACGTGGCGCATCTGCTCTTTCCCTAAGACGCTGATATGACGTCCGTCTCGCTTCGGCCCCGACTTGATCCACGACGAAGACATCAGAGAAAGAGTGTGAGAGAGAGGGAAGAAGAGGGGAGGAGAGAGAGAGAGAGAACATCATCGATACGAGCTATCGCGTCATTCCGCCGCTCGCGACGTTCACGATTTTACGCTCGAGTCGAACCACTTTTCCGCGGAGAGCCGAACGTGGCTTTTGAAAGAGCGAACTTTATCCCCCCTGATAGCGGCGGAGATTCTTCCCGTCGTCGTTTCGCGGTCGATTTGCGCAAGAAGATAGGTCGCGCGTTGCAGATCGATAGGAGATGTAATTTTTTAATGTCGCCTTTCTTTTAATCGACATTCTGCGCTTCTTTGCGCTGGCGGATTACAAGTGCTTGCGGTAGGTGCGATACGATAATGTTTACGAAGTATTTATTCCGCTTTGTGATGTAACGTGATGTAATATTGTGTATCATGAAAACCTCCCAAGGTGGTCGATCTGAATGGTTGCTAGTATTTGATTTGGTATTTTTAATGTGAATTTGTAGCGTTTTCACTTTGATTTATCATAACCCACTTTGAAGAGACTTTGCTTGATGAACACGTTAACCATGGTTACTAATTTTTTACAGTTTACGTTGCATGTGTTGGTTATAATATAATTGCAACAGTGCTTTTGCTGTCTCAGTGTGTTTATCTTGGTGTGAAAAAAGAATATTCTCTTCAGTCTATACATAGATTGTTCGATTCTATGCCGAATTTCTCGCGTAAAGTGTCCGCCGCGAAGACTCTACCCACGTGTTAACAATACTGGTTCCAAAGACGAAAGGCGAGATACGAGTTTCGAAGTTTCTTCAAGCTGCCGATGGGAATCTCCGTAACGGCGTAATTGGACGAATGGACCTTTACGCGACAGTGTAACACCTTCTCAAACTCGTTGCTTCCTCGGAAGGTAGTTGCTTAACATTGTCGTTTCTGGTCAAATAGTCCGAAAATGTTTCACCAGTTTGTAAACCCATTGGAGCACAGTAAAACTACACTATACGATTGAACAGAATCGTGGATGTAACGTATAAGTCGCAAGGGACCAAAGAGAAAAGTTTATTTCAAGATATTCCTGATAATACATCAAATCACAATTTTACCTTATACGCAGGCCTTCTCTATAATGTATATTAATAAATAAATAAATTATGAAACTTACCAAAATAATGTACGAAATGTTATGATTGCTGTTTCATATTGATAATCTCATTCCTACACCCTTGGTACTGTTCCAATGTTACTTAAAAATGCGCACAATCATGCATATAGGACGATAAATGCAGTATACTGAAGGCAAAAGTTCAGTATCACGCTGACGCTTTTACCAGTATATCACTGTCACTGATTGGCCATTGCTCAAAAGTTTTGCGCCCCGTGAGTAACCGATAACACTGATACATAAGTTATAGCAAGCGCACCGGTCACGTTACCGATACTATTTTGGTAACATGCATGCAATTTAATAGACCATCGGCGATCCCTCTAACAAATGCGATTTGGAAGACGCCATCAAAAAGTAATTAGTAAATCCTTAAAGCGATGAACATATGACAACTAGTTTTGGACACACAAACAAACAGTACAAAGCAACTGAAGAAGACTTTACACCTGTAGATAAACTTCAAAGTAAAAACATGATGAAACCAGAAAAGGATTAATAAAAATATAGAATACTTGAGTAATTGAGTTTTCGTTTAATAGACAGTTTTAATACCTCCAACACATATGTTTCTTCTTGAATATGTAACGCCGGTACATCGTTATACCTGACGAACAGGTAACTGCAATGAAAATAAGTAGGACGAGGGAAAGGACGGTGAATGGTCCCGGGACAAGAGCTGAATGACTGATGTTCATGATCTTCATGAGCACGCTGCAACCCGGATTTCCGCTTGTCCGTTGATGCTTGCACTGTGAGATATGCGGTTTCGATGCTTCTGCTGATGTGCCACCAACACCTACTGGATGCACCACACCACGTGTCACATTGGTCCTTTGGTCGAAGCATAAGGGAGGTGCAAAATGTATCAGTTGCTTTTGTCAGTTAGCATGAGGATAAAAGCAATCCAGACGAAAATAGAAATTAGAGATGGTACGAGTATGTAACTGTGATTGGATACAAGGAATGTTTGTGACATTTTGTAGATATCAGGTTGACACTGTTTCAAGAAGTTGTATTTTTTCACGTTTAACTACAAGGTGTAATATATTATAAATAATATGAGATGTTAGGCATCTTTTTGTATGACGACAATCGTTCTAGCATTTATTATCCCTTTCACACGCCTATACTACATTATGACCGAAGTCCTACATATTGACAGAAGTATGCATATCTTTGCTTTCAAACATACACCGTCGTCAAACCTGCTTCATGCTACTTCCAAGAATATGGATCCCAGAAGAATGATCAGATGCCCAACAAATATCCTCCAGTTTTAAATTGCACAGTCCACTGCACTATTACGACACCTCCCCATCTACATCTCAACATCGTCTATTTCCTAAAATCAAATCTCATTCTACCGCAAGCCCAACGCAACTGACCTGACCTGCCCCGACAGAACGATGTCCTATCTGCCGATCTTGTTCTCTTCCCATCCTGCTCGCAGTCAACGTAGCAGACAGCCGTCGTTTTCGGGCAGGACACACGAACCGTCGTTGATCGGCATGGCGAACGTGATACGCAGGGCGACGAAGGACGACAAGACTTCGCATTTGGTGTTACTGAACGACACTTCGACGGCGCGCAAGGATCGCAACGCACTGATGGACAGGGTTGACATTGCGGACAGCAGCACTTATTCCCGGGCAATGGCCGTGGAAATGGACAGCAGAGTCTGGCGTTCGGACATCTTACTTTGCTCCTCGCCAACCTGCGCTCGCTCGGCGGGCAGACGCATTCCGGAGACGAAGGACATTCGCAGGTGCAGTCCTCGATTGTTCGGACGTCCACCTGCACGGGCGGAGGACAGTTGCAGTTGCGAGGCATAGGTTGGCAGGAGCAACTGTCGGTGGGACACTGGCAGCAAGTGCGCTTTTTCAGAATGGGCTTTGGGAGCGGAGCGCAGGGTTGGCAGGAGTCAGGAGGATTGCGAGGCGGACAAGAGACTGCGTAGGCTGAGAATTGGTAGTTTTGATATTTCAGAATGCTTCTTAGCGTTTTTCTTGGCAAAATTCGAATTTGATACTGGCTCAGACAAATGAAGAAGGATGTGACGAATATAAGAATATGTAAAGGCTAGCTGCGTCTGAAGTTATATCCCGCATCAGGGGTATCGGAGGTCACATCGAGATACTGTTTAAATAGTGAGGAATGCTTGTATGAGAATATAAAGGATTTTTTCGTTGCATCAAATAATGTAGTTCGAATAGACCTTGTTCGATTTTATTGTTTCTGTATGACAACTCTTGTCAATTACGTCTGCGCACATCGTGAACATTGAAGATGACGATGGTTGCAGCATTTTTAATTTTCGTATGAGTGTTTTTGCATAGGTAATTTTTGTTAAATATGTCTCTACCTTCAAGTTCTGACACAACATATTAACATTCCGATGACCAGTTTCAAACCAAAATGTACTTTATTAGAAATTCTGAATAATATATTGTAATAAATAAATAACAGTATAACTCACCATTTGTACCACAATCTTGTGATAGTGAGGGGGTACCAGCACATACGTTTTCAATTGATCTTAATCCGGTATTATTACAATTATCATCCAATATGCAATCATTCCAAGTACCCTGTTGTAAAAAGAAGATTAAATACGTTGAAATAATAGATATACTATAATAAAATTAATTGCAACTCGTTTGATAAAAATCTCATTGCCAAGTTTCGCTTTGTATGTTGATTGTATATCTGCACCAATATACCTGACAGTCCGAAGGAGGCAATACAGAAGCAGAACAAGTAGGTATCACGGGTAAACATGGTCTGCAGGGAACAGCAGGTTTACTAAGGAGCGAACAAAAAATTAAGGCTGGTACGTACTTAACTTTCCGATAGACATATCAGTCGATAATAAAACATAATTTACTACTGTTTAATTTAAATTCTAGTAATAAATAAAACCACCTATCCCCTAAATGGAATAAATTATTGAAACGTTCAATGCTTCATCCCGTCAAGTAATACAGAGAAAAGTGGTAGTTGACTGTAATACTACTACGAAAATGTCTAATTGCTCTCACATTCTGCAACTGTTTTTGTCAGAGCATTATTCTGAAGTATCACTTTATGTTCACAGCCACATTTTACTTTTACTACCCAAGCACCTGGAAGAACGTGGTCGTAATTGGGGTGCGCCTATCATCATTTGGTGTTTTCGAAGTGTAAGAAGTCTAACAACGATTTGTACACAAGTTACCTACCAAGAACGGCAATTGCAACACTTGCAACTTAACTGGCGCCCATGATCACTCCACTGGCGGCGCAACTCGGCAAAATTGTTCAACCAATCGCAGTTCGGCTTAGGTGGTATATTGGAGTTCCATATTTCCTCTTCGGCGCACTGGCATGGGCCGGGACAGGCACCGGTCGCTGCACTTCCGGATGGACGAAAACCACCACAATCGATACGCTTAGAGCATCTTATGCCGCTTTGATACCCACACTGACCAATTTGAGACTCAAATGTCGAACATCCAGTCGTGACTGCCGAACAATCGCTCTCTGGACCCATGCGTCCAATTACAATAAACCACGAGGAATGCAAATTAGTATACATTGTGCAATTATTCGTATTGCAACGCAAAGAGGGGTCTGCGAGGTATTTGGCGAATATATTATGAGAATCGGTATTACTGTTCAATAATTTAAATAAATCGACGGCTGCACTTTCAAAATTGCACTAAGCATTATAAACTTTAATGTGAATATATATATACGAATTTACAGTCTTTACGTAAATATATATATTGCCATGTAATATGATAGAAATGTGCCACGTATTAGTCTATGCAAGTTTTTTGAGATATTTTATAGATGACCAACTTTACCATATTCATGTATTATAGCACAATCATAAAATTCGAGTTATAATATAACGTTTATGTGATAAGTCAAATCTGAAAAGATGCTCCAATTGTAATTATAATATACTGTTGTGCTTATTATACAACAATGCAACTGATAACTATAGTCGCAATTAATGTGCACTAATGTTAAATAAATTCTAGTTGACGTTGTTGCCCACTGACACTTTCCGAAATACTAACCACAATAGCCATTGCCGCAGGACATTTCCACGATCCACCACTTGGAGATTTGACAGAATGCGGACGGTTGTCATTTACGTTCCTTTTGTATTGATCTGTTATCCCAAAGAATCGGTGCTGTTCCACTTACATTTTCAGGCTGTGTACTCCAACATGTTATTTACTTGACAGGTGTTGAACATAAATGGTGAAAGAAAGTTAATTTTGTTGTCTGTTACCAATACCCTAACCGCGCAGTTACTATGGCAACAAATAATATTCCATAATTAGAATATACAAAGATATGGAAAATAATTTTATGTAAGTGTTTATCAATATTTTCAATTCTTGTAAATAAAATATTATAATTTCAAAAAACAAATTCTATTCTTCAATTATAAACTGCTTTATTAATGAAGAATAAACATTTCCCAACGCCGACTGAACCTGTTATCTCATTTCGTGACAAAATGCGCATATTAATGACAAGTAGTGATTTTAAAATTCGTTCGTTACTTTCATTAAATTTAACATCTTATAATTGTTTGTGAGAGAGATCTCACAGTCTAATAAAATAAAATGTTTAGTATAAAAGTCTACAATAACGCAATACTGGACGTAATATATTTCACATTAAACATATCCAGACAGTACACAACTGGTTTTTCCCAACTGGATGCTCAGACCCCGTGGTACATTTGAATGAACAATACCGTTCTTAGGACTATTTGTTCCGAAACAAGTTTTACTTTCCCATAAAAACAAGATTTGAGAACAGAACACTTTACCCTTTCACGACCGTACCTCACCTTTGAAGATCATTTCTTGTCCCACAAACTTTGTAACGTTCCGCAGTTTTACCAAGAGTAAAGTACCTGAAACAGTATAGAACAATTGAATTACTTTAAAAGAATTACATTTATCCATAATCTTTTGCGCAACACAAAAAAAGTCAAACATTTTAAACGCATTGTACTTTCACGGTTGAAGAAGGCATACTTTGCCGTTAAATTCCTACGTTACAAAATTTATAAAAATTCCAAAGATACGCCATTGGCCTCCAATTTGAAACTGAGATTTCCGATAAGGCAGGGAAATCAGCACCCTCTAGCAACAGCAATATTTAAACCGCGCAAAGTTGTACAACAGATTTGTCGGAAAAGAAACTGAGCATTCAATCCGACGACGGACATTGACGCATGCGCAGTAATCGGCAAGCGTTGCACAGGTATACGTGGTCTGTACCGACGCATACGGTGCGTACGCGGCCCGGCTTGTGTACGTTGCGATGCGCATGGTGAATAAGGAGGAGTGGGACAGACAGAGCGTGAAAGAGAGAGGGAATCGAGCCACACACGCAGGATAGCCGGGAAAAGTGCGAGGCGGAACGTGGTGATTACATGTGACACACACGGTCGTGGATTTGAAGCGCGGCAGCAAGCACACGGTATTCCTTCAGTAAGTAATCGCCGTTGGGATGCATGACCGATTACATCTTGCCGACGCTTCGGTGCGGAGTGTTACGTGAACACGTGTTATTTATACCGTGATTCCGGGCTAAATATGTAGGGGAGCCGACAGGTCGCGGCGTGTCTGCCAGGCATGGAGTCAGGCACGACATGCATCGCCCTGAACGTGTCATGGCATGCCGCCTCACGAAAAGCGGAGTACATACATTCTCCCTGGAGCGAGCACATTGTCAACTTTCCATCTCTCCGTCTTGCTTCTCTCGCCTCGCCCCATGGGCTCTGTCTCTCTTCCGAGAGTATCTAGTTCCCTTTTCTCTCCCTACCGCACGCGGGCGCATATGCACAGACATAAAATATATCTCAGATAACTCGTAACGATCTCTCATTGCGAGGTGACAGGATTCGTCGAATGAATCTTCCTTGGCGCGTGCATCGCTGTACTTCCTCTCTGATCGTTTAAAATTACTCTTTTAATCCTGTTGCGGGTTAATTCCCGGAGGCGTGGCGTCTCACGCTCAGATACGCGCGCGACAATTGCGCTTAAGGCCCTTGTATGTGGTAGTGCATCAGATAGCCGTGTAGGAAGCGTGCATATACTTTTGCGCTGTCACGTACATAGAGGTGTGTGTTGGTGCGCGCTCCTCTCTCGTCTCGAGAGCGAATGAATCTCGGGACATGTACCTATGTGTGCGGCTTGCGGGGACGTTCGGTCGCGTGTCTGGAATAGTGTTCCCTCAAAAGTTAAACGTTTTAAGCAGTCATTACGTAAGATCCTGGCACTTGGAAGGCAGTGATTTGTGACAGGTACATCGTTACAATATACTTACGTGCCAAAGTACCAGACGGCGTGCGCCAAACGGTAACGGTATCCTCGTGTGTCGCTCGCGGAAGAGAGGCATTGCCACGCTTGTCGCTCCGATCCGGGCAACGTGTACGTGTTTCCCCCCTTTGTGACAAATCCATCGAATTTAACGTAAGATCGGCCAGTGCCGGCGAGCGACGGGCTAAACACCGCATGCCGTTTGCCCTTCCGAAGAGTGCGAAAGTGTGCTTTTTTCGAAGTTTCGGAATATTGTGCGTGAACGAGTGCCGTGCTTCCCGTAACCGCGTGCAACATAACCTAAAACGAGCGCATGGCCTCGTAGCGCGAACAGCCTCGCTTGCTCCGTTTAGCGCACCCTCCTTGTAATACTGTTCTTTCAGATTGTCGGGATAAAGAGTGCAAATTTTATTAAGGAGAATCGTCGGCGTGTCATGGAAGCCGGATTTTTGAATTTCCACGATGAGGAACATTTTTCAGATTTCTCATTGTCGATGGAGCAGGTAACGTTTTTCAAACCATACACACGAGGCACAAACCTGACGGGGCGAACTGTTAGCGCGATATTTTTGGTACAATATGCTTGTTATGCTTCGGCATCGGTCGGTGTCCCGCTGAGATATCTGACATGATGTAGTTGTTATATTGCCATGCCGGATATCGAAATACGGCGGTCACCGTATCTGCATTAGTGGAATCACTTGCAAGCTTGTGCGGCGCTCATCGGCCGATATAACCTATTTTCCGCTTTTTTCATATTACGCTACTTCACAATTGTTTTCCAAGATTTTACGTTACAATATGTTCGAGGCACGGTTCGACAATGTGTGACAGTACCAGATTATTGCTGTCAGACTTTAGTCTGTATTGATTTTCCACTTAGGACCTATGTAACTTTCCTTTAACAGAACTTGATGGACAAGCCACAGGATCTGCTGATGCACATAGTAGAAAATGATTTTGATTACATGGAAACACATCTTGACGTTGCAAGTTCAGATGGCCTGTGGGAAAATGATCAAGAGTAGGTTTACATTCTACATTTGTAGACATTTGTAGGATTATGTCCTTTATCATAATACAAATTGAATAATTGTGATGCAGTGAATGGTATGAAGGATATGTTTGTTTACAGACATAATGAAGATATGGACATGTTACCAGATTCAGAAATTGAATCGCTTGTTCCTAAAATTGACACCATCAAAGAAGATTTTGCCAAAGTGCTTACAGATTGGCATGAGCATATCGGATATTTGCAGGTAATAAATATATATTAAAATATATTATGAAAACAGTAAAATTGAAAACAGTATTCAAATTGTATAAAAGATTTTAATACATGACATCTATACAAAACATTTAGGCATCAGACATGGAGGAATACTTAGACATAATTGGGATAAATATGAACGCACCTGACAGAAAAAGTTTTTCTGAATGTATTCCACTTGACGAAACAATAACAGATGAGTCTCATGCCTCAAATGAAACCATAAACAACATAAAAGAGTACACAAGTAAAGAAATATCAAACTACTCACTTGAACAATGCACGTTAGAGTTGGAACAGGATCAAACAGGTTTGTCATGTTTCTATCATCTGATTTCTTTTTATTTTGCTTGTTTACTTATAGTCCCGTGTAGTATTATGTGAACACAGTATGAACGCCTCCTTTGCATTCATAACATGTGCACAAAATTCATACGTGTATATGGCTGCGATCTAAACATTGTGATTAATTTTTACAGCTAGCTCGATCTATGATTATTCCACTGATGTTAACAGTCCACAACTGACAAATAGTAAATTAGTCGAAAGAAATACTATTAAGCAATGTCGGGACAAATCCGAAAATAGGAAAATTCAAAGAAGTAAAGCGATAGAAAGTAACGATGTCACAGATCTTCCGCAACAAAGGCAAAAGAAAAAAAAGAGAGTCAGTCAATCACAGGTGAAGCAAGAAACAGAAAATGAAGACTGCATTGACGTTGAAACAGTGTCAGATGAGTTACCAGGTACTAAAGTTTGGAACAGTTATGTACGATAGAAGATTTTCTTTGTGTTATTATCGATCGACGATAGTAAGTGTGATTGCGCATCTTGTTACAGTACTCGAAGCTGGAGACGTAAAGAGCCTTCTGGAGCAGTTCGAGGCATCTGAAAACACGGCAATGTGCGCTACTTCGAACGAAAAAACGAGTAATGAATCAAATCACAGTCTGAACAACACAACGTCTAAAATTCAAGCGCCTGTAAATCAGTATAATGTTGCGTTTCCGAAGAAAACTGTACAGCAAGCTTCTATTCTGCACAAAAATATTCGCGATTCACTGCCGAAAGAAGTAATTGACAGGATAAAGGTGATTATATACAGTGTGCTTATACTTAATTGTAAAATAATGTCTTGTGGAAAACGTTTCACTGTGAATGTGTGTGTGCATACCAGGCGTCGGGACGTAAAAGGGTAATTTCAGTGATTCCGCCGATGCCGAATGGGCAAGGTGCGAATCGAAATAATGGTACACGAATGCAAGAAGCCGCAATGACGCTCTCCCGCAATAAACTTTTGAAAATAGTAAGTTAATGAGCAGTCAAGGAACCGAAAAACATTTGGTAATCATTGATAACATATATTTTCTACGTTTCATTGCCCTTCTTTCATCAGGTCGCGAACAATATAAATCCCAGAAGAGCGGACGGAGGTCTGGTCCAATTAGATCACGATTATTGCAGTAGCAGCAGTGCAACGATAAGTAGTGCAGACAGTAACAGTGAATACGAGAGACCATCGAGTGACAGTGAAAAATCAACCCCTATCAAAGAAAATGCGTCTCAGCAGTCGGATTTCTATGCAACATTTACAAGGCAGTCGAGCGATCAGACAGGGGAAGGTAGAAATTCAATGAAAAGCGGAGAATGCTGGACCGATGGCAATTCGAAGAAGGACAGCGGACTAGAATCTGGTGAAGTAAGTGACGCGAGTGAAGAACAGGCTAACAATTCGATGAATGGGACGAAGGATAATGCGAAAGAAGCGGTTTTGAACCCAACGAAATGGAATCAGCAGAGTTCATCCAACAAAGTTGGGGAGCCAATCAATGATTCTTCCAATAAGTCGGCTCCGGTATACGAAATGAAAATACGTTCGGCTCTGGCGACAAGCATCTTGCAATTGCGCAAAGGTGTATTAACGAAGACGAAACCTGTAAAAACCACTGGCAGGGTGAAGCAAATGGTGTCCGTACTGAAAAAACCGATCGTTCCTCAGTCAACGCCAACTATTCAATGTGAAAATATAATCACGACGGTTAATAGCTCGAATGATCAGGTACAAAATATAATAGTTCCAAATACTCAAGAGATGCCGGTGCAAACAGAGGACAAAAAGCCACCTCGTAGAAAACTGAACTTGGCAGAGTACCGTAGTCGAAGAGAGCAAAATCGTAGTGATAATAGTAGAACTAATTCACCGATACAACCTATGGCGTTAATATACGTTCACCATGCTTCCACTACAACGGAGCCGATCAAGGATGATCCGGAAAATTTAATTTGGTCTGAACGAGAAATAGTGTCAGTTTTAAAGCCTAAGATAGATGTAGATGAGGACAAAGTGAAGCCGAAGCCGCAAACCTGTGATGTAGCGATACAAACGTATGAAACTGTGTTTGAATTTCCCACAAAGTGTTTGGTGGACATTGACGAGAGGAATGAGGGGCCTAGGTAAAATCAAATATAACATTACATGCGATTCTTCATAGTTACTGTGTATCTTCAACTAATTCTAGCAGCAAGGAGATTAAAGAAACGAAGCAGCGGACGTACAGGAAACGTCGAATCACTACTAGTTCAAGTCGATCCAGGTCGCGAAGCAGAAGCAGGAGTAGAAGCAGAAGCAGAAGTAGGAGCAGGAGTAGGAGTAGGAGTAGGAGTAGAAGCAGGAGCAGGAGTAGATCGCAGAGGCGCAGTACCACACGTCGCAGAAAAATTAGTCATCGTCGTAGTTCAGTCAGTTCAAGCAGTAGTTGGTCGTCGCGTTCTCGTTCGCCCACCCGCTCAACTTCCAGATCCAGATCAAGATATTCACGATCATGTTCTAGATCGTCTAGATCCAGATCTAGATCTTCCTCCCGATACTCGAGTTGCTCAAGGTATATACACAAATGGAATTACAAGTTTTCCGGATTATTTGAATACTTCGGACAACACATTCTCGTAACAATTATCTCATTCACATTGGCAAAGTTTTACATTTAACATTTACATGTACAACCTCAATAATCGTTTCGTGTATACTGCAAGGCAGTTAGCAACTCAATTAATAGGTAGAAACGAATTAAAACTAAATGGCGGTTAAAATCAGGCATACGTTCAATTGAGATTAGAAAGAGTCGCGTGAATTTTGTAGGTCTTCCTCTCGCTCAAATTTTGGAAGGAGTAAATGGTCGAGTCATCGCAGAAAGAGAAGCCGCGATCGAAGGAGAAGTTATGATAGAAACAGGCGGCGCTCCTCAGGGAGTTGTCGGGGCAACAGGGATTGGAGGAGGTAAATTATTCGTTACGAATTAGGATTCACATTTTCTCAACCCCTGTGAACGGTCCACGAGAACAATTTTGCACGTAATACTTCTGTCCATAACCTTGACGCGTGCTTTAACTATGCTGTAACGAAACGATTTATGCGCGGTGATTAATCCCAGTGTTTAGGTTCAAATACATGTGATTACATTGTTGAGGTTTTTTTAATGTATATTGAATGACGCTGCATTATCATGCTCTAGTAATAATTTACATTTGTTAGATCGCCATCAAATTCGTATAGAAAGCAATATGACACTTGGTATGATAGGGAGAAACAAAGACAAGTCGAGGAACGTAGGGTGATCTACGTTGGACGATTAGACGAAGGAATAACCAAAGCTGATCTGCGAAGGAGATTTGAAGTCTTTGGACCTGTAGTAGATATTAGCGTACACTTCCGTGAACATGGGTGAGTGTACAGCATTTCGACTGACAGTGCTTCATCATGTTAATGACTGTACTCGTTACAGAGATTCTCGCAGTTGCCGAGATAATTATGGCTTTGTAACGTTTGCGTATA
This sequence comes from Anoplius nigerrimus, assembly GCA_914767735.1. Taxonomy (NCBI): domain Eukaryota; kingdom Metazoa; phylum Arthropoda; class Insecta; order Hymenoptera; family Pompilidae; genus Anoplius; species Anoplius nigerrimus. The sequence continues at coordinate 5,475,449 of OU612079.1, read as the reverse complement.
AAAACGATGCTTATGAGGCTGTAGAGCATGGTAACGATGACCCCAGCTTGCCTAGATACGATTTATGCTTTGGAGGTCGAAGAGCTTTTTGTAAAGTGAAATATGCCGATCTTGGTAAGATTCAAAACGATTTCTGAACGAATGTGGAATTTCTTAACTAAACTGACATCAACTGTGTAATCATTACTTCACAGACGGTATGGCGAGCAATTCACCTATCGGGAGCAATGGGTTGCCTCCAATGAACGAAGACAACACATTTGATCTTCTCTTGAAAGAAGCAAAAGCTAAATTACGCAAACGAAAGGTTTGACATACGTACTATTTATTAGTTCTGAATGTAATTTAAAAATAGTACAGAAGTCATTATCAATATCATGCGGTAAGAAGCGGACGGAATAGTGCACGCTACTTCTATCCGTCAGCATATACATAGACAACACCCATACACACGCATATGTATACATACGTCACGTATGTATATGTAGCATTAATATGAATATAGCAAGAATTTACTTGATTGCGATAGTGTACACGGGCACCAAGGCCAATTAATTTCGTACAACGCGCAGGGAATATAGGCACTGCTATTGCCTTTGTATACCTTCCAAAGTTGTTGGAAAAGCTACGGACAATGATGGTTACTATGAGAAAGAGGCAGAAAGGGAGAAAAGAAGGAAATGAAGTTATATAGGTTGAATTTATAAATATGTAGGTCACTTGGTACGCCGCAGTCTGAATAATCGTGCGTTCTTGAGAATAGATCCTTTGGCAGGTGCATTGACAATTATGTTTGCATATTATTTATTACTTCTTTTATGATGATTCTAGGATACTCTCGATATTCACGTAGAACGAATTTACACGTACTGTGGGGTTTCGATGATTTGAGTTAGCAATTTTAGTTGAACTCAAGATCCGTGTATGTAGTTCCTACTAGAAAAGAAACAACATGCAACCGGATGTCATGTCTAACACTGTTAATATTATGCAACATTATATATATTACATTAACGCAGATCTGCGCCTTTTCAATCCGGTTGCGATTTCTTTGATACTTCCTTCGTATCTTCGAATAACTTACAGTTTGAATGTAATTATTGGTTTCGGAATAACATGGTTCAACGCTGTACTCGGTACATCTTCATTTAAAAATCATAACCGCATACATCAGAAGCAGGATCTACAATGAATTGGGCCGAGTGTATGTTTTACCTCAGATTCAGCCGATTTTCGTTGGATATTATTCTGTCAATATCGTCACCGTCATGATGTTCGCCGATGACTGATATACAATTCGTAATTCGATTTTTTATGAATATGCAGGTATATCCATTATGAGTAGTATTGGTGAGCTGTGAATGGAAACGAGCTATCGTAGCAAGGAAATTAATAGAATTATTGTACATTCTTCTTTATCGTCCTCATTTGTTACAATAGATTCACACAAATGAGATGTTTCATCGCACTGTTTCACATTCATTACACATGCTGTAACACGTTTTTAATGAAACGATGTCTTGTTTTTAATTGTCAACGTAATTCAGAATACATAATGGATGAGTGACACTTTTAATACAGAGTACGTGTAAAATGCGAGAGAATGCGATACGAATATTTATCATTTAAAGTTCACAGCAGCGAAAGAATTAAAATGCTGACGTAAAGCATTTAAAGTGTTATATTTCGATAGGACAGCGTTGACATTTGCAACAGCGTGAAAATTGCAACACAAAACGACGCGCTTGGCGGCTAATGTGTTAAATTTGGTCTCGCCGATTGACCACATTAAAAACTGTTGCTCAGGCATTTATTTTCAAACGTCGTCATCGGCCACGGTGATGATCGTGGCTCTTTTCGGAGTCCGTTTACACGAATTTTTACAAATGAATGGTGTTTGTCTTTTAATATATTGATGATGAGATGACGCGATGGGGGTTCAGCTTTTCTCCTGACGTTACAGTTCTTCCATGTTTCTTGATTTTTAATACTTTTAGAGAGTAGAGTTCATTCAACCTAAGGTCGATAGAGTTTTAGAATTGATTAATCTCTGTCGAACCGGTTTTATAAGCTGTACAGTAAACAGTTTTTTTGAAAATAAGGAATTTACTGGAGGTAATTATGTATGGGTAAGGATTTCAAGTGATTCCGCTTGCCACTGAAATCACTAACATATTTAATTAGAACATTGATTTTTTTTCTTATACATACAAGTGAAAAAACGGAAATAACATAAGTCTACTGCCATTCATAATATGTTTATGAATTTTCTGTTCGTAATAAGATTATACAAAATGTGATTCGCAATGTAACCCTTGTACAGAGTAGATTTTTGTTGCAAGGGAAAGGGTTAATGTGTCACTACAAAAATTTGTATAAATTCTTCCAAATACAAAACATAAGTCAAAATTGATTGTATTAATTGTATTCTAATGGTCAATAAGGGTATCATTATTTCGAACAAAAGTACATTTTTCAAATTCAATTGCAACTTGTATATTTTGTCGAAATGTAATTGTGGAAATGGTTATCAGTAATTCCGGCATTGACTATTTTGACTGATATCTTTGAATGTTCCGTCGCATCACCGTCATTCGTCGTTTTACTGCCAAACGGTACTCCGAACATAATATGCGTTTGACGTCCGTGTCTCAACTGGGGACGCCTTCCGATCCATTTTTGCGCCACATTTGTTTCTCGCGTGGCGCAATAATCGACGCTGTACAATTTTTCTGTACTTCAAAGCGTCGAGACCTTTTTATACCCATTCACAGTCACTCGTTAAATATTAAACATCTAACGTGATCATTAATACGAGCATTTCGAAACTAACATCTCTTTAAGTTAATAATTGTAACGCCACTAACGTCGCGTTTGACTTTTAAGAACGCGCGGGGGTAGAAAGGTCTAGTGCTGCAATAAGCAACAGGAATGTTCATGTTGCCATGGGCAAAAAACAAATGCGTGACGGTAAATTAGGATATTTGAGAAGGTGGTAGTTCGTACAAATACGAGTAGGGTAATGATAATTTTGCAAACTGTTACATCGCTCCACTGATATACCTTGATGTTTGATCAGGTATGAGAGTAATAATGTGCGCTAACAGCATTCGCCCATGGACCATATTAATTTCTAAAGTTCTCGAATGAAACATTTCCGTTAAGTTATATTGAGGCAAATTGTCATTATTACTACATTTGAGAAAGAGACACATTGTTTAATTGCGTGAGACCGATTGTGGTTTTTTGTATTTTTGTCATTCAAATAGTACACCCCGGCGTTTAACGAAATATCACGATAATATTACAAAAGTGACATTGCTAAGGTTGAAAAATAGATGCAGTTCATGTTGAAAAGAAAAAACCCGTTCATTAATATTTCGTTGCGTTCGGATTTACATCGCCAATTTTGTTACTGGCCTTTAATGGAGCTCGAGGAGGGGAAGAAGTTATTGAGGACAAAAATGAACGGGAGGGTGAAATATAGGAAACTGACATAATGTAGAAAGTGACATAGAACGGGAGTCTATGCAGAACACTTCCACTTAAGTGATGCGTACACCAATGTATGAATAAGTTTGTGCGAGGAAACGCATGTAAATTAAAATGAAAAAAGCATGTACATTACATGTGTCGTTTTTCATTGTCAACCCCAGTCCTTTTCATCGTATGATTTATAAGCTGCTTGGAAAGTCATCAGATGAAAATAGGATTTCTTGGATATGATATCTAGATAAGTTTCCCGTTAATACAATATACCTTTATTTGTGTGCGTGCAGATCGCGATACGATTTACTGGCTCTTCGAAGTTTGTACGATGTTGACCATGTATATTCGCAATTCTTTGCCATCTTGGGATGTCAGAGTAATCATAACCTCATATACTGGGGGTGCATTTGAACTTACATGTCCAGTCATCGTAACTTGTTTATCCGGTGGCCGAACATCTAAAAACACAAAATCTCTATATACAAAACAAAATTTTTTAATGAATTTCGAAATGCTTCATATTAAAAATAATAATTATCTATAATTGACATTATTAATATTTGATGTGTTTCAATCTTGTGTCTCAATCTTGTTTAAAAGAAACATTTTATAGCAAAATACATAATGTCAACAATACAGGTGTATTAATAATTGTAGTTCTAATAAGTGTGTGACGTTTTTGCAATCAATATGTTAACTAACCCTGGATAACAAAGGTTTCGGGTACGGAAAGAAAATTCAATTTATCAGAAATTGTAACAGTGTAGATTACGGACATATTAAATATGTGCGCAAATTCCATCGCAGCTGAATCAGTGCTGTCGCCCATCAACCAATGAATAAGCCTCAACCCTATGTACGTGTCTAAAAAAATGAAGCATGAATATTAATTTTGCGTTAATAGTGTTTATAAAAAAAAAGCTGATAGAGTAAATTAAATTCGAGTTGCACCTAAATATCGTGACCAAAATGAACGTTCCTTTGGGTCGAGCGTCTTTTGGAACATAACAGAAACGCAATTCCAAAGTTGACTATTTCGTGAAGGTATCGGTATGTTGACAGCAAAGGGACAGATATCGTTGATTTCGTTTTGTGGGTTGGAACAAACGCATTCTGTGGCTTCATTAGCACCTTCCACGAGTATACGATCAGTTAACGATGTTTGAGAGTGAGAAGTTATCTACAACACATAGTTTTCCGTCTGAATTAATACCTTTGATCTTATTATCTTCTAAATCTTATTACTTTACTGATAGAAATATTACACACGGCCTCGGAGAATCATAGATGTATTATTACTGATTTCTACAATTATAAAATAAAGCAACGTGGGCTGTCATTTTGGATGTACAATAATGTGTACCATCAATATTCTAAAAATTTCACAGGGTACTATGTGTCAGATTCAAGATAATATGTGTCACATTAGTTACACTAATTTTGTACTTAAAAAAATGATATCTGTGTTGTCAAAACAAGAGTACCTGCGTAATAAAGTCACCTAACTTCGACTGAAAAATGAGCCAAAAACTTCTAGTATCCGGAGAAATGCATGCAACTGTGATTAACAAATAAGCAACTTTTTGTCCCTGCGTCACTATGATGGATTTTTCATTTAAAAATAATCGCCTGGGTATTTTTCTTGTTCGTAGTTCAGACCACCGCGTTATTCGAAGCGTGGCTGAAAATGAATTAAGGGAACTAAGCATTTTATTTGGCGTTACCATAATTAGTTTTACCTTACTGTCCCCTTGTTTGTACGTTAAGCGTTTGAGCGAAATGATATAAACATATATTTATACAAAGATAATTTGTGTGAAGTACAGAAAAATACGTTTACATACTTGGCTTGGACGGTTTCTCTTCAGTCATCCAAATTTCATATTCAGTCGCGCCATCGTACGGTACGTTAATTGGCAAAGTTTTATCAAGGACCTGATACAATTTGCTTTGAATGATATGCTCATTTGTTATTGCGAGGTTCTCGGCCCGCCCTTCTAATACAAACACCTGGTTCCTTCCAAAATGTGGTCCAATTACCGTTCCGCAACACAATAAATATGCTACGAAAGAACAATCCAGTTCTAAAACTTCTTTCAAATCAATTCTATTCTAAGGATCTGAATCTTTTTTTTAATGACAGGAAATGGCAAACTTACAATTGATAAACATTATTAATAGTGATTGTGCGATTTAGTAGTGCAGGCAAATGAATTTCCAAATAATTGAACAATAATCAAGATAATCAAAAATTTTGAATTAACATTCTGTGTTGATAAGAACGTTATGAAATTTAATAAATTTATTTAGTGGCATATAAAAGTGCGGACTAATTTTATAGATAATAGTAACAATACCTTTGGTTTTCCGTATTTTCTTTGCATGAAATCGAATTTTTAATTGACAATTGTCATGACTGTTAACTCGAAAAACGTCTTGAGGTTGGGCAAGTTCAAAAAACCCATTGTCGTTGTCGAGGAAAAATACCAAATATTCTGTAGGATCTTCAGTGGGATTGGAAAAGCTTATTTGCCGAACAATCGAACTTGTTAAAGATGCGCTAAATTTGATCTACGGTACAATATAGATAATTAGTATAAATGTTCTGAAATTATCCAAATTTTTTCATGCTTGGCATTACCTTACATCTTGGTATATAAGTCGGTAATACTTCAAACAAATGAGTGACAAGCATTAACATCTGCACATTGTTCGGATGTGCAATTTCGATTGGTGATATTATGAAACCAAGGCGAATTACGTTCCAAGCAGTAACAATGCATATTGCATTGTGTAGCCCCTGAAAGAAATAATTTTCTGTTACAATTTGAGCAATGTTTCAAATGTTTCGACGGCATTATTATACTTTTTAATTGTATTAATAATATACAAAAAATACCAAGCGCGTTTGAAAAATTACAGGGAAGAAATATTAACAATGAAAAAATTTGTTAATAGCGGGGCTTATAAAAGATTTTAAATTAAATTATGATTTTATGATTTCTGTGCTATTCGACATGTTTATTGAATTTTTTGATCTCTAGTTTATATTATGTTTACAATTTCATAGTATTTTATTATATCAAAAACCCTGTAAGTAGCTTACCTCTTCGGTGCTTCTAGGACATATGATTATGTTACTGAAGTATTCGTTAATTAAAAAGGGACAGAATGCGCCAGTGACAGCAATCAAAACCAAGGAATCCGATAAATCCTCGTCAAAATTTTCTATATCTCTTTCATTCGCGATATCTCTCGTTTCATGTGGATTTAGAATGACGCGGCAGTCCGTCATCCATTCTTGTGTGCGTTGTTGATCATAATGATATTGTAACCATGAAAGAAGGAAAATTTCTTCTTCCGAATGATGAGTTTTCATTGGAAATTTTTTAGACATCTGACTGATTTCGTTAATTGCCTTCTCGTGAACTTCCAAATTCTTTGACAAACTGTACAAGAGTTAATATGCAATAACATTTTAAAGATTACAATAAGCGATATAAATAAAATTTTGCGGCAACATTTTGCTTCTACTACAATTCGTTATGGTTGTTTACAGAATGTAAGACTACGCTGCGGAACTGTTCACTTTATGATATAAAAGCTAAAAAGCTCTTACGTAGACCTATTTGATATAATTTGATTGCTATAGTACTTACAACCAGTATTAACAATTATTGCAAGTACCTTGAAAGAGACGATAACGTCGATACTCGTTGTATTGTCGACCGTCGAGAAGTTGACAACGAAATAGAATCCATTTTTTTCCTCATTGTAGTCTCACCTATTCGCGTCAGTACCAAACACTTGTACGTTTGAAGAATAATGTCTAGCCAGCATTGTTTGCTCCGCGATTCAAACGCTTGCTTTGATAATTGATCGCAGGGCATCGTCTCTGTGTCCTTCAATGTTTTTCGATACGGCTAAAGCGCATAGGATGTAATGTATTAGTAATTTTCTTTTGATGAAAGGATGAGTCCTGAGGTATCTTTCGAAATTCGAATGACCAATCATTATATGAATTCTAGGATTGAGCACAAAGAAAGGAGATACGTTTTAAGCGAGAAACGTTGGCAATAATCATCGAATAAAGCAAAATGAAGAAAGCTTACGATGTATTGCACTGGATGACCAGTGAGTCGATAATCGCTGTGACTAAGAAGATACAGAGACGAGACATGCGCCAAACACGCTCCTTGATTGAGAAGAAAGCCAATAATTTTATCGTAGATTTGTAAAACATAATCAATCCTTTCGGAATCATCGTCGGGCAAAGGCTGGCTGGTGTTGTTCGAGAAAAACAAAGATAAAGTGAAACGTTAATGGATTGGAGTAATTGTTTGACTCACCCGTTTATATATTGTTTAGTTTTTCATATTATGAAATAAATTTGTAAGTAAGGAGAACAAAAAATAGTCACACTTTTTACCATTTCGCCTTTTTTACATCTGTCGTTTTCTACAGTGGATAAGCTAGAATTAAAGTGATACCACTTTTAGGAAACATATTTATCGTTTGGAGATATTACTTTTGTTATAGTGCATTGTGATCTGTACGTAACAGAGCAAAAACAAATTCGCGAAATTTCAATGCATGGAACACATCTCGACATTATGCATTTCCAACGATTTTGCTTAATCATATAAAGAAACAATGTTGTTTCTATCAATTAGTAATTGGTAGTTGGTATTCAATAGTAAGCGGTATGATATTCAATAGTCGCCTACCAAGGAATTTTCAAATATTCATAGATGTTAGATCCTATTAATGATTCAAGTACTTCGAGGTAAGACCATGGAAAGAAACAGTTATCTTTTTTCGACTCCCGACCGCGTGACTTTTTCATTTGCAAAAAGTTGGAGAATGAAGCAGTGATGCCATCGGGAACGCTTGGGTAGAAGGTGTACTTGAAGACCGACGAATAAAGCCATTGTTCGGCTGCTTTCATTGTTCGCGCCATATGCCTTTCGTACTCACTGTAAGACCAAAATAGATATGTGTAAAGGATGAGTCACCGGAAGTGGAAGAGTCAAACGTGTCATCCGTATTCAAGGGAGAAAATGTGTATTACAAAAATGTGAATAAGAAGACGATGATTATATCTGATACACGTACAGTCTTACACGAATTACATATCCTTATTGCTTTTATTCATCTGTATTATACAGTCTATTATCGACGCAACGTGAAAATATGTTAATTTGCCGTATCACTTTCAACATAAATTCCCTTTAACCTTACAGTTAAAATTATTTTTCTACAATTCGTATCATAACAGTGTTATAGGTGCGTGTTACTACGCTTTTTTGTTAATTTCTACTTAAAAAATACTAAGCTTGCAGAAAATGTGAACTAAAATGCAACGTCTTTTTATATTGCAATGATTCTTACCTGTGTCGATGTAAAGGGTAGTGGGGATACATTAATTTCGATGAAGATCTACGATGTTTGGATGGGGACTCAACAGAGTATACAGATCCTCGTTTTCGAGATCTTAACTGAGCTTCGAAATCAAAATCTATTTGATCGTCTTCCTCAAGCGTATCATCGAAAGAATCGGTATCTTCTTTTCCTTGTAGTAATTTCAAGTCTGCCATTTTCAATGCAGACGACCTACTAGATCGGTCTAAGTAAGAATGTACACTGAGCCTGGGTCCTGAGTCTCTCTAAAAAAAATAGTAAATTATGTAAATAATCATGGATCTCCCAGGGATAAAGAAGTTTGCTGTACCCGTTCAGAATTCTTCCTCATATATATATATAAACACAATAATCGTATTACTGATTGACTTATAAACTAACTTTCAACGACAACTAAGCCTAAAAACGTGAAAGGAATGTACGTTCTTTTTATGACAGTAGAAAACCACTAACGAAGGATTTTCCCGATTTGGCCCCCAAAAGTAAAAGGGGAAAAATATATTTTTTATAAAATTCGTACGAAGTTTTGAAGCCAGTTAAGATAGAGTTAGAAATAATTGAAGTAACGATACAATTTTAGACAGATACGAGATATACGTTAAATATGTGGAAGAAATAGCGAACTTTGGTTGAGACAAGTGTGAACGTGTGTGGATGAATTCAAAGATGGATAATTTTTCATGTTTATATGCCTCGATGTCTACGTATACCTAGCGACCACCGGAAGAAAAAAAGGCGTTAAAGCGGCTCGGCGGCAAGATTCAAATTGAGCAGAGGTAAATTCACCGTTGAGCAGTATGCAATAAAGGTGATTAAACACATTTTGTTATGGTGACTTAATTTTAATTGCCTCCCCCACTCGGCATTATTAAGAGTTTTCCAATTTTCTCTTGAGCTACAACACTGTTTAAAAGGTATAGTAAGACAAAAAGCTATTGCAATATATCGACATAAATACTAATAATTTTTCAAAGATGCAGAAATTACAGTTTATGCAAAGAAATGTAAAATAAAGATTGACCTGATTTATACGATGGTGTTCTACCTGTTTTTTCGCGAGAATCTGGTTGTCGTCAATGTCCTCTTCAGCATTAACATTAACAGGTGACTTAACCGTGGGATAGGACAGTCGTTTGTCCAAATTTCGCTGTTTACGAGAATCATCTGATAATTTCATGTAAGCGTGTGTTGTTAAAGTATTATTATCAGACGTGCCATAAATTGTTACAGGGCACATCACTTCTTCTTCTTCGTCGTAAAAGTGTAACACCGCGCAAAACGATACAGGCCATTGAGTTTTGAATCTAACCAGTACGTCTAATTCGGTATGCCTTCGGAATATAAAAGAGAACATTTATCCAGAATTATAAATATTCCGCTTATTGTACTTCACAAACTGTTGTTAACTAACTGCTTTATGATAGCGCAAGTATTCTTTGCTTGAATACTTAAATCAATTTTTTCAATTACCAACCAAATATTTAGTAATCAGTAAATTTATCATTATGATATGTTGATTCTCGAGTTGGATGTCTAGTATTTACAATGTCTTATGCAATAAACAATGAAATTTATAAAGAAATATTGGATTATGGTTAAAGTGTTTGAACTTACGAAGCAGCAGGTACCTCGTTACCCAATGGGAAACAAGCATCAATTGTTTCCGACACAAACTCTCCGCTGTACTTTACGGGCCACTGCAATTTCCAATTTACAGTTGACGGATTTCGGAAACGCCACGCATGAAGTTGAAGCTTTTCCTCTACCATGGTATTTAGGGGTGCCGGCGAGAAATAAATTTCGCTAATATCACACTCTATGTTTTTCGGCAGATTTTCACCATCCAGGCGCAACTTGTTGAACATGTTGCCATCCAATTCCCCGCGGACAAAAATTGGGCCGGTCAAAGTGAACGTCCCATACTGGGTCGGATGGAATTCTAAGATGAACGTTGTACCTTCGCCCGGTTGCAAGGTGAACACAATTGAAGTCGGTAACACTGTCGGTTTGACGCCGTGAGACCATTTTATGGAAAAAGGGCAGTCTAGTTCTTGAAATGCGTCGGTGCGCAGGAGTACGGTAGTTTCTCGATGCATTTCACGGTTTTCGATAATCAGCTCTTCTTGGATCTGGACAAAATTTTGCAGAACTTATGATTCTTTTGTGCGAAAACAATTTACGTTCGAATATATTGATATCCATAGCTTTGATTCACATGTAAGTAAAAATATTAGGAGGTTTACTCAATAATTATAGAATTGCTATTGTGCACTGCAAAGTCGTAAATGATATGTCCCTTATTTAAGTTGGATAGTTAAATTAGATTCTTTAGCACTCAAATTTCTGACTATTATTTGTCGAAGTTTCTGAATGAGAATCAAGACTTATTAATTTAGTATGCTTCCATGGACAGTTTTCACGTATATTTTATCTAAACATGAAAGCTGCTGTAGAATATATGGCTCACCTCATCAGTATATGCATTGAATTGAAAGAGCAATTTATTGAAAAATACCACGTGACCGGCAACAGTGCAATCAATCGATATTACGGGTAGTTTGGGTGGCATTTCGGTAAGTGAAACTCCTGGTTCGTTTATGTAAAATTCCTCATAACGTTTTGTATATTCCCATGGCTGAAGGCTTCTAAGATTTGTCACTAAAGGAGGACCCAACAGATCGTTTATCACAACCGGAAGGTAGAATGCATAACTGGCCAGATCGACTGGGAGGAAATGAAGGTACATCGTTTGACTAAGCTCAGGTATAATAATAATACTATTTGTTCCTGTTAATTGATCAAAAATGTTAGTTGATTGAAATATAAACAGAAAAGTAACACTTATTTTTAATTATTTTACAGAATATACATAAACAATAACGCATTATAAGTAATTTACACAACTAAGAAAATGATACCTATATGTGGTGATTTTCTGGTTGTCGTTAATGAAATACGAAATTCTGGATATTCAGATAAAACAAAATTTAGCTTTATAGCTGTCGTTCCGACATTTGTGAACGTCAACGGATGAGTTTGAAATGCATCAGCGCTTATCCTTCGCATATTGATGTTCTGCGGGGATAATTTCAGTTTCGGGAACAATACCGATCCGCTCAGTTTCAAGAGAATTTGCAGGACTTTATCAAGGCTTACGACGAGTGAAGTCGTAAATTTGAGGCATACATCGATGGTAAACTCCAGCTACCATGTTTTTAAATAGATCAGGAAATGAATATAAACGGAACCACAATTAACGTAGAAACTTAGATTAATGAAAATTTACAAAATATATCATGTCTTCGTACTATTTTTATAGAAGCGATTATATCGACTTTTGTAGCTTGGAGTGGAAATATATGCTAATTTATTACATGTTTACAAAGAAATATGTTCCTCGCAATAGACAATTTCTAAACCGTGTATTGAAAATGTGCGAGTGTTTGATCGCTTGATATTATAAAACATATACTGTAACTCCAACCTTCTAATTATGATAGTAACACGCTGGGTATATTCATATTACCTCCAGAATGTGAATACCACGCGGTGGTATTTTTCCACGAAGTGGGTGAGCATCGCAACCTCGGAGTAACATATTTTTCTCAATTTCAAACATAACTTCATTGCGCTCGGTGTTATGCAGAACAGCAACAGCTCTGGTTGGCAAATTAAGCGGGATATCGCCCAAGTTTATAGCTTCATTAACAAAGTTAACTTTTGGTGCGGTTATTAAAACTCTTATTCGAATTGTAATGTATGATCCACTCTCGCACTTCAAAATCGCTTCGGTGTCGTTAGCTTTTGCAGAATCTGGCACATACGATATATGTGCATACATTATTCCGTTGCCTCGTATTGTACCGACCATTGGCTGTATCACGAAATTACTTGACATTGGGACCTCCCAGCTGTAGAAAAGGCACTTCTAAATATTCAAACACATTTTGTCAAATTAGATGTGGATTAACTTCACTAACAATAACTGTTGTATCACATATTAATAGGAACTATAATTCAAATGTTATACCAACTAATATGAAAATGATTGAAGTATAATCTATGCCTTTTAAAAGCCATACATAATATAAGAATACGAAGAGAAACATTTACTATTGCTTACACAAAGCTGGTACGTGTATCCAGCTTATTCTTTATTTGAATAACGTCAGTCATCGATTTGTAAGCTTCACCTGGCACTGAATCGTTCCCCAGGATGATTTCTCGCTTATCAACCGATAGCTGCTTATAAACAACGTCCGCCGTTATACTCAGCTCGAACGAATGGTTGTCGTTTATTATATAATCCAAGTAACCATTGAATTTTCCAATATGATCGGCGTAAAACTCAACCAATCGTGTAACAACTGATCCGGCCGGCAGAATTAACAAATTACCTTCTGGGAAGTGTATCGACCTCGAGGATAAACTTATGAGCCGGACCATTACAGGAAAATCATTTCTGTTCTCAACTATCAGTATCTGATAGCTGCGTGTCCTTAGTGCGACCTGCGTCATACGTATTGATATTAACTTTCACGGAATTGTTCTTGTTCGAATTTGTTGAAACAGGTTACAGGAGTTTACGTTGAGATGACAGTAGATTAAAATGCGTACCATGCCGAAGGCAAGGATTGTCGGGGAGATGTGAACATTGTATATCTGAAGTGGGGACAAAGGCACTAGGACTTCAGCCTTTGCCCTGGAAAGCGACTGCTCAGCTGGTAGAAGAGAGCAAGCTGGCAGCGTTGTCCACGTTTTGTGCGTCCATTTGGGAAAACGCAAAATTCTTGCCATAACGTCATCGTTGTCGTCTATCCGTTCCCTTATCGCTCGTTCCGCCCTACCCGGAATAAACTTTAGATAAGTGTCCCAATATAGTCGATGGTACGCTTTGAAGATCGCTTCTTCAATCGATAATGCTTCCGGACGATTCGTTTCCCAGACATTACTGATTGTGTCGCTTTCATTTGTATTAACCTGCTAATGATATCTATGATTGACACGGAGCAAAATTCGCTCTTCTTACAGCTAGAACATTTTTGGCATTCTGATTTTGTCATATCGCTAACAAATTGCTGATCAGTACACTTGATTTGCGTGAGCAAACATATTAGGTCTGAAAAAACTTCAAGACATTGTTTAAACGAAGTTAGCGTATACGATACTTAGTACAGATTATGTCAAATGTCAAGTATAATAGTATCGTGAGGCTTTAAGAACGTTTGATGCGGAGCATCTATGTTTGTTTCCAGTGAAATAATGTTTCGAATTGTTTTGAAGGGGTTATGAATTTTACTTACAAAGTGGTTTATGTACATTCTGTAAAACTTATGCAGTTCGTCTAAACCAATCGGTGTGCTGTCCAGAACCAGCCTGTCGCATATAAATGTTTTGAGTTCGTGTAACTTGCGGGGATGATACTCCGCCGTCGAAATAATTTGACACAGTCTCTTTGTGTTGGTGTTTAACTCCATAGTAGTACTACATGTCTTCTCGATTAATGACTTCTTCGGACCTAAAAATTTGTTATGTTTTACACTTATTGCTGCACATAATATTATCGTTACATTAAATTTTGCTGTGCTGCTTAATACTTACGATGACAAAAGAAATAATTTCTAAACAATGGTATGAATAATACATATTGGGATGTATTTTCACTTACAAGACAAATCTTTTCCAGCAAAAGAAGGTTTTGTTGTCAGTAAAACGTTCACTTGGCATTCTACAAAGTAACGGCCAATCTTGACTTTCGTACTCCGTCTTGCCGGAGATGACTCATACGAGTCAACAATCGTTTCAAAAACGAGATTGAATTTTGGTGGAACTGTGAAAATGAAAGTAAGAAATATTCACAGGGACCATCCCTGAAAAGTGTGTAAGTATAATGTTAAATAGCAAACGAATACCCTTGTAATAAATATATGCAATCGTTTTACCGCTATCGGCCCATAGAAACGTTGTCAAAAGACGACCAAAACAAAAGTTTCATCCTTTTTACGTCAAAAGTGTACATTGTTATGATAAAGTACACAGAAATCGGCGCCTTAAGTTCAGAAGCCGTTAAAGCAGTGCTAGATTTTCGAATATTGGCCTGTATTGGCATATGGATATTTGCAATTCGTAATATTTTTCTAGCCAAAAGCGGTGATTTTTCAGCAGAAAGGATGTTGTTATGTTTTGCACAGCATCGAATACTGTGCAAGTAAGTCTAATAAATACATACCACTTTCCTTCCCACGTACTTCGATCAAAACCTCAAACGACCTTTCTGGCTCCAGTGTAATTTGTTCTGGACGACAGCGTGCATTGCCATTACGCACAAACTTGAAAGTGACCACTGCGAATTTCGAGATGTTCATAATCCGAACCACACGTCGCGATATTTCGCGAATGTGAAGGTCACCAAAATACAAAATGTCCGGTTCGAATTTTGCACGCGCGAACTCTACTTCGCCGTGAAGACACAATTTCACGGTATCATGAGGACCGGAATCAACACTTGAAATGAGTGACGATGACGACGAACCAGTTAATTCCATCATTGCCTCTTCTGTAATGTAATATTTCGTTATATTTATATATACTGATATACCAGGTTGGCAGGACAGAAATTTTGGTTTTATAATATGAAATAAACCTCATTTACAAAAGATAACTTTTAATCAACAATGGATTTTCGTTTTTCCTAAATGTAATTAATATCAAACGGAAAATATTTTAATATTGGGAAGTTCTTTAAATAAAATACAACGCACTCTGTAATTGAAAATCGAAACTTACTTCTTGCCAACTCAATATTATGCGTTTATTCATTATATTTACTGCATATAAGTTAGACATATTAAACTCGCATCCTATGTTATATTTTGACTAATGACAACAAATATGGTTGATTTGAGTTGAGTAAATTAATTAATATTATTCAAAAAATATGTTGCTGTTTAGAGAACACACTAGGTATATTGACTTACGCAAAGGATTCCTTTGTTGGTACAACGAATCATCGGTTACTTCTTTAACTGGATCCACTCCTTAAAAAATCATTGTCATTACTTTATGATACAGATTATTGTTGTGATAATTTGTACACGTACGAAGGATGTCTTCTGACTCCGTGCAATGTACCCTTACTATTCTCAAGAAGGCCATAAAGTCATTAGCTGGATTTTCGCTATCGATTACTTGCTTTTGTGATGTTTCTTGTTCCATCCTGCGCCGCCAATGCATTAACTTGGTTGTCGGAGAAAATCTTTAAATTGTTAACGTTAGATTGAAATAAGATGATAATTGAAATAGGAGGAAAGGATATGTATTAAATCTGGTTTGTGTGATAAACTATATTAAGCAGTATTATTTAGATTGCAATAAGAGTGTGTATCCTGGTCGTTTGAAGCACTGATTAGACGTGATGAATTAAAAAAATTCTGTAGAGTTACGCACCCGACTTCAAATATAATGCCTTCAAAAGCATCCATGCGCCCTTCGATTGGTCGGATTTTAAAAGCGCTGTAAACCGGATACTTTTTGTGATCAATGTCCTAATTCGGAAGAAACATTGTACGTTAAATGAAAATTTCTCAAGTCCGTGTCGCTAAATACTTTTACAAAATTTCAAAGTTATTGTATTTGGATCCAGTGGGGACAACTAATTATATACAAGTAGATTCTATGTACGTGTTAATTATAGAAAGTAAACAACAATCATTACCCGAATGCACAATAGCTCATTGTTGACTTCCCCGAGTACGATGTAACTCGAGACCTGTGACGACAGGTTCCGCAGAACGAAAGTTTCGTACCTGCTTGTATTCTCTACTGTCGGTTGAAAATCAATGAGCGTAAAGTCACCTGTTGCATTTGGATGATAAACAACCAATCGCGGCACGATGATATTGACTTTTAGCGGGACACGGACGTTCGGCACAGATTTGATCCTAGATGTTCGGTTTAGACAAAACAGATACTGCCTAATTATTGCAAAACGTACTGCGTAATGATAGCTCTTGTAGTGCAAAATATTTTAACCAAAGTCATGTATTCAATACTTTACTAGGAACGATACTTCTTGTTCACCGCGAGTAAACTAGAAACAAATGATAACCGATTTCAATTTACCAAAATTCACTGTAAAATAGTCCCTCGTGCAAGCCAATTAGTTCAACTTTCAATCTAACAGCTGCATGTGGTCTAACAATACCGCGTAAAGGCTTCACTGTTATCTCTAGCTCATTTGCACCGAGATCTACTGAAAATCTGTAAACATAACACGCAAAATAGTAAAAATAGTAAGGCATATAGTAGAAAGAATATTTTTAACACAAACAATATTACCCGCTAATTACATATTATCACAAGAAAAATTGAATTATTACAAGAAATCGGTAAAATACTTGATATTATTCATTTTATTCAATTCATAATTAATTTTGAATACCGTTTTATATCATATATTGTGCTGGTATTGGTTTCTAACTAACAATAATGATGGTATTCTTCTTAACTATAAAATCAATGTGTGTGAATTTCTACCTTGTACTCTTACCACCTTCATTCGTAAGTGTTATTATCTTTAATCCAGAGGAATAACCGATGTCGATCGTTCCAAAATCGATGGAGGTCGGTTCGACACCGATTCGCTCTGTTGTCAACGTGCAAATAACTTGGTAGTCTAAAATAGTTCCGTTGATTTCAATGGGTATCATAGCACGCAAAAGTGAGGGCCTTTTGAATGAGTAGGTAACCCATGTCGAAACACTCAGTCCAGGATTAAGCATCACTCCAGTTTTTAAGGCTTTAACTTGAAAAGCCTTTGTCATAGTCGTAAAATAAAATTTGATATAGAAATTGTTGAGAAAATAAAATGTATATTGTAACTGTTATTAAAAGAAACTTTTGAGTTGCTAAGTATAAAAAATATTCCATCCTTTTTCCTTTAGTACGCAACATTTACATATTTATAATTTATATTATTTTGCATTATTTATATTATGTATGTATTTATTGCGAATAAATATATATATTTGTAAATGTTTTGTAGTAATGAGGAAAGAATGGTATATTTTTAAAAAATCTCCCTTAATAACAGTAACAATATATATACATATTGTTTATATATATATATACGATATTTAACATATTACACTACACTACACACACTACATTACAATTTACAGATATTACGTACGTTCATATATAAATGACTGTTTGGTTTTATTCAAGAATTTGCTTTTGTGTTTGCCGATGTTACGATTGTGCAATACAAGGTGGGTACTTGATAACTCATAATACCTCCAAGCAATGAGTAATTCTACATTAAAGTTACATCAGGAGCACATAACATCTTTTGTCGCGTTAGAGTTATTTTTTTACATAAAAATATCACGAATTTCACTGAGAATAATTAATATATAAATAATTCGAAAAAATAAATAATTACATTATCTTTCTCTGCGCTCTATAAGTAAATATTCTCCAAATGCAGTAGAATTC
This sequence comes from Anoplius nigerrimus, assembly GCA_914767735.1. Lineage (NCBI taxonomy): Eukaryota > Metazoa > Arthropoda > Insecta > Hymenoptera > Pompilidae > Anoplius > Anoplius nigerrimus. Next base: position 5,457,044 of record OU612079.1, on the reverse strand, counting down.
AGTAAAAGTTTTGGAAAGTGTTACATATAAATATGAATAAATAGTGAAAAACAATACAAGTACTGTAAAAATAAAAGTATGGCTCAATATAACACGTAAAATATAATATATAAAAATACCTAGGTGTAGAAATAACATTTGGAAGATTTTAATGAATGATCGTATTGAGAATGTATTCTGTTTTTAATGTATTTAGATCAGGATCTTTCTACATCGTGCCGCGAATTGTGTTATAAATGTTTGAATAAAAACGTGTATATCTTATGTAACGATTCCTACAATACATTTTAGAAAAGAAACTGTAATTCACGGATAAATAAAATTGATTATATGTTACTCTAAGTTTTTGAAAAAAACGCTAATTGAATAATCATTTCCAAAAAGAATGTCAACTGAATTGGGATTACAATCGTTAGGAAACTCGACTATAAATGGCATAATGGCAAGGCTACACAGCCAACACAGTTAGTATCCTCTCCCCCTCCTTGACAAATGAACCGATTGTATTTGGCCATCCAGTTCACTTTAACACAGGAAGGGATTTGTTGTTTTATATTACGTGAGCAAACTAGTATCAGAAATCGATTGAAGGACGAAAGAAGAAAGAATTGATTTGGCTGCGCCGAGACTTGAACCCGGGCCCCACAATCTTTGCTCCTAGTGACCTACACAGGCAGCTGCAGCCACTCGCAACATTTAACGTGCGCGGCTAAACTACCTTCGATGAACTCCATGCAAAGACATATGTACTTATATTGAAACCAGTTTGTCAGACTAAAGCTTTTACGATATTCAGCTAAAAACAACTTTGGGATTGACATAATATACGTTTCAAGATATGTTTATGTAACATTCCATATCACACATTAAAATAGATCTCTTTCTATCCGATAATAATTCTTTTATGCATTATATTAGCATCAGGAATAGCTTATATTTGGGAAAATTTGTGTAAAGAATAATGGTAAATATTTTGAAATATATAACTGACATAAAAACATAAAACTCAATAACAGTTGCTTTATCTTGTGGTACTCTCTGGTACAGCACTGTTGATAGTTTATTTGTTATCACTGCTGTTTTCTCGTTACTGTTCAACGATTTAAACATTATAAAGAACTCGAAAATCATGTAGCTTAACAGAACTACATACCCTTTACTTAGATACATATATGTACAAGAACTCATACGGTTGTTTGGCTTGTGTGTGCTACGCATATATGAAGATCAATTCCAGTTCCTATATATCAGATATAAACATTTGATCAAAGATATGCTGACAGTAGTATGAATCGGGTTTAAAGAATCTGCGTTTTTTCAAGATAAGTTATGAGAACAATGTTGAACTTCTAGAGAATGGAAGTTCTCTGATTAAATGTTGCACTTTTTGCTTTTCAAGAGGTAAGCACTTTACCCTAAATGCTTTTACGTGAATTTAATCGAATATGAGGAATTTTTATCATATACAGAATAAATTTCGTTTAATATACTTTAGTCTGTACATTTTTTCATAAGCACTTTACCCTAAATGCTTTTACGTGAATTTAATGGAATATGAGGAATTTTTATCATATACAGAATAAATTTCGTTTAATATACTTTAGTCTGTACATTTTTTCATATACGAGATCGATTATATTATTATATCGTTATATACGAGATCGAATTTCCATCATAATGTGTTGGCAATTATTCATATACGCTTCAAGGTTTCAAAACGTCTTGACTTTTTACGCCTATATTTCATGATGTTTACGTTTGTTCCTGACAAAAATCGATAATTCATTGTTTTATGTATTCAGAGATAAATATTTGTATTGATCATTCTTTTCTTGCCCGAATAGTTCAGGTAGGCCTTGTTAATATATTTGTACTCATTTGTTATTCACTTACAATGGAGTTGGGGTCTCTAATTTTCACATAGGCAGGCTTAGAGCCAGAATTTCGTAAGGTGATCTTTTGCCGACACGTGACACCCTCACTAGCATCCGTAAATTCCATGAAAGTCGGTGTGACATACACATTATCGTGCGTCACAGCTGTAGGAACTTCTGCTGAGGTTGGAAGCATTGTAACTTCGGCGCCTTCCTGAACTAGAACGACGGAACTCCGGTTCTGCGTGGTTGCAGATCCCTACATTTATTATCCCACTTATTTTTGCTCCATCACTCTCTTTACATAATTTCAATTATCTCTATTTTAAAGCAAACGTGGACACTGTGTTTCGTTGCATAGTATCGATTTTCTTACATATATGAGTTGGTAAATATAAAATAATTTAAATGTGTGATTGTTATAATAAAATAAATAATTTGAACAACTGCTGACGATATTATTTAGACCACCTACTCTCCGGCAGAATTCAATGATGATAGTGAATCATAATGTTTTTCCTGTTGCATTAACCTTTTAAACAAATCTATGGAACGATTTCGAATTTTGCATGGTATATTTATCATATTTTAGAAGGAAAGTGTAAGTAGCGCAATCAAGTTGTAACCGTATCGTAAGAAATTGAAAGAAAATGAAAATTACACTATTCATCTCTGAACCTTTGAATGAAGTTGGAGAATCCTCGCGCAAATGAAGCATCGAGTGTTTCGACATTTTTCGTCGATTATTTGCAGAATACCAACAACAAATTGTCTAAAGCAATGCACTTTATCACTTTCTCTTATACATGAATTCAATCCAGAATTCAATTAACCTAAATCACAGATACGTCTATAATACTTCTTAGAACATTGCGGAAACTGTTTTGTTTGTTTTCAAAGAAAACAAAGCAACTTGGGGAATTGATTAATTCAAATTGAATTGCTAAAGCAATTGACAGGAAGTCAGTACATGACAAAAACTCAACATTCAAGAAAATATAATACATCACGCATTAAACGACCAACCCCTTTATTCTTATCGCTAAAACTACAAACGCAGACGGAGTACTGCAAGTTTAATTAATAAGCTAATATAACAGCCTTTCAACTATACAGCATAATTTCATAATATGATATCATCTGTATTCGGTTGCCAATGAGCATCATATGGCCCGACGACAGGAATACTTTCCACGATATCGCGAATCCAGGCAGTGTATGGTGATACCTTAAATGTACAAAAACCGGATCAGAAAAGAGCGTGCTCGTGTAGGGAGAGGCCGCGACATACGTTTACCTTTGTAAAAATTGTGTAATAATTAGGGTCACATCTAGTTGTACCCAGTTTACGTGGACTTATTGAGACAATGCCATGAACTTCCCACGTGGATGTATTGGTTTTAAGAAGTAACCCACCGCCACTGTCGCCATTGCAGACACTTGTCCCGTTAGTCCAACCAGCGCAGAACGATGTGTATGTCACGTATTTCCGGAAATCGCCCTTTTGCTTCTCCCGACACATTTGGTCCGATACAATTTTTAGGGAAACAAGTTTTAAATTCGAACTATATGTGCCGTTTTCCGTGAGACCCATACCTATCATTAGTATAATATTGTTAGCATTACATGTTGCTCCAATTTTTCCACTAGCTGTTCCACGGCACACTTCAGTCAATTGTTAACAATTATGTTACATGAAACTTGCACCTTTTGGCTATTTTAATATGTTATCATATCATCTACGTAAATTCTGCAAAAATTACCGGCAACTAGTCCTGTTCCACTGTGTCGTTGAGCTTCCGTTAATGTTATATCTGAACTCCAGTTGATGCAAGCTGGCATAACAACGGAATTAATTTTCACCGGTCTCTTCAAGATGATAAGCGCGATGTCGGAACCGTAATTGCCGTCATGATCTTGATAGGAATCTTGAAGCTTAATCGATTTAACGTCGGAGATTTGGGCGAGATCACCAGCTGCGTTTAGATCGCTTGAAAATATGCCGACAGCGACGCGCAAAATGTCGGGATCAGTTTTCCAAAGGCAGTGAGCTGCTGTGAGTACAACACGTTCGGCGATCAATGTGCCACCACAGAAGAACTTCCATTTCCCATCTTGGAGTGAGTAAAGAGTAGCGTGCCAAGGTAAAGAATCCTGTGGGTCGACTTCCCATCCGTTTACGATTAAGGCGCCAACTACTTTCAGTAAAAATTGCAGACATATTTCACCACCCTTGAGTTAATTCGAAATATTTATACTATTTTATAATTGTGTTTCGAATGTGTCATGCTAATTTTCTGTACGCGTTGATGAATAGAAAACAAACTTAATAATAAGCTTTGCTTGAAAGTATAGAAATATTCGGTAGGACGGAAGCATATATTTCCTGACATCAATTCTGTAACGAATAACTTAAACCTGATGGTGGCATAACACCGCAAATTGGAGAGCAAGTCAATGGTTGTTGCGTCCAAGTTCCGTCATGAAGACAAACGATGCTGGAAGATCCTGATCGACGCTCGTAGAAGTCTGGACATTCGAGTGTCACCCGTGTCCCAACAGGAAGTGCACTATCACAACTCACCCAACCTTTATGCGGACCCCACTTAGATTCACACCTCAGTATTGCACCGAATGCTGTTGTTATTGGCGGACATGTTATTGCATGTAATGAGTCCCCTGAAGAAAACAAAGCGTTCTTTAGGAAGATCAGGTAAAGTATTCAATATAATATATCAATACCATTTAAAATGTGGTCAAAGACCGACACTTATAGATTGAAATTGTAATGCAAACCTTTTGCAATAAATGCAAACAAGACTTGAACGTATAAGCAGTTTTATCATTACCATGGGAAAGTACCTAATTTAAAGTTAGAAACTTTATTAAGAAAAACCCCAAAAGATGAGAAAAGAATTCAAGGAGAAAAAATGAAAGATATAAATCAAATGAAATTTAAGCAATTACATGAAGACATCCACCAAAGATGCTCGAAGCAAACTGAAAAAGTGAAAGGTTTAAGTAAGGGTACCTTGAGGACAAACAGGAACTTCAGGGAACCACCTGTTGTTCCGACAATAAATACTGGTCGACCCTTCGAGAGATCCCTCGAGGTCGCACGTGTAATTCAATTGAGTAAGTCGAGGGACAATATTGCCTGGCCGACAATGTCGACAACCTCTGACCGTGTAATGGGTACTAGGCTTTGGGCCCGGCAGTCGACAGGCGCCCTTTGGCAGGGACAAGCCACAAATTGATTCCTCCTCGTCGCTCCAGTCGTAACAATCGGGCCGAAAATTGCACTTTAGCTTCTCCGGGATACAAGCACCATATGCGCAACGGAAGAAGCCCTGTCCGCACCTATTACAAAACTTTCTATTATAAGATGACCTGTAATTACACGTTCAGCAATTCTATCGTCAAGTAAGGCCTGAGGATATCTGAAAAATGCATTGAGACAATCATTTTCATTTGCTACATTATTGTGAGATGAAAGTATATGTTTGCAGCGATTGTGTATCGGTAAGAAGAAATACTAATTTACTCTCGTGACATGCAAAGTTGTGGCTCTTCATCTGAACCGTCCCTGCATTGACGTACACCGTCACATATTTTCTCCGCTGATATACACTGCGCACTGCTTTCGCAGCGAAACTCTCCACCCCTGAAACGAAGTAGCTTGTTTAACAAGTTTTTTCTGATCAAATATAACCTGTGTACTCTATAAATGGACTCATCGCTCGTCTCGTTATACTATGTAACGTTAGTAACACAACTTTTGAAGCTACAAAACTGGGCATGAGATACGGTAATTGTTTGCAATTAAAACGTGGCGTGTGTGAGTTTTAGAACGTGCTGCACTTCTGAATATAGAGCTATACCAAAACTTAATAATTCAGAATTACCCGCATTCATAGTTCGCGCATTCTTCCCCATTGCAGTTATTTGCTGCGCAAAGCGTAACATCTTCGTCTGTTCCATCGAGACAGTCCTTAACGCCGTCACAGACTACTTCCTGATGAACACACCCACCGTATGAGCATTGATGTGTGTTTTCGGGACATCTATATTCACGGCAAACCGTCTCAGTCTCATCGCTTCCGTCCGAACAATCCGTATGACCTGTTTTATTTTGTTTTCAAACATTACTAACGCAATATATGTCTTAATAAAGAATAATAATATATTAGTCAACATTTTTACATGGAAGATCTTCTTAATGTTGGAAATGCGATGGACATTAATCATGCTCGTTGTCAGAAATACATTGTTAAGTGCAAACTAAATATTAGGTATTCGCAACACATCCATGTGTGAATTGACGGTTCGCCGTGATTAACAATTATAATGATTTTGTGTCGAGGCACTTGACGCTTTCCACATGAAAACGACGGTTAGTGAACAAACTGATTCGGAATAAAATAATTATGACGTGTTAACATCGACACAATGATTTAATTTATCAATGCTCTTCATTTTCAATTGTGTACTTCTGATTTTTTTTATGAACGACATTTCCAGGACAGTTTTAAACGGAACTGTATTGTTTTTGTGCAGCGTGGCGAGAAACATTCACGGTTGAGGAAAAGAGTATATTTACGTTTTAATCTGTCGGTCCTGGTGAAAAACCCGAAAGTCTGGACACAAATCTAAATGAATGATATTACACCGCAAAACGATAACGGGCATACGTCAGAATGATATGCCCGTTCGACGCGCACTTGCGGGCGCGTACGTCCGAACCTAAAGCTCCGTTATGATGTCATAAAGATTAAGGTCTTGTATCTGGCAACATTGAGTTGTAGACAGCGAAGACATCAAAGTATTGCGCATGATCTTAGGAAAGTGTAATATATCATAAAGTATATGGGGCGTTCCATGCCAAATCGGACACTTTTGTACCTCACCCCCTTCGATTTTTTTTTCAAAATTTTATATGTTTTTAAGACCGATGGAAAACGCGTTCATGATTTTTTTCAGATTTTTTTGACCATCCGTTTCGGAAATATGAATTTTCTTAAATTTTGGGCTCCATTTTTTCAAATTTTCATAACTTTGCGAAAAATGCACCAATTGGATCGTTCTTTTTTTTCAAAATTTCTGTTTTTAAATGCTCCTTCAAGAAAAAAATATGATTTTAATCAAAATTATTGTTTTCATTGTTTATTTTTAATTTAAAGCATAAGATGTTTTTTTTATCTCAAAACACGCCCCGATCGTTTTTTTTGAAAAAATTCTTAATAATACTTACAAGGAGAGTGCAAGGTCTTCGGGTCACGGTCACAGTTTGAACTAAATCCGTGACCCGAAGACCTTGCACTCTCCTTGTTAGATGGATTTAAGAAATTTTAAAATTTGTCCGATTGTGAGCAAACTTTTCGTTCTATTTTTTTTCTTTATTCGAAAATATCTATTCTATGAAACTCTATGTTCCGTTTTGTGCTTTAAATTAAAAATAAACAATGAAAACAATAATTTTGATCAAAATCAGATATTCTTCTTGAAGGAGCATTCAAAAAAAGAAATTTTGAAAAAAAGAACGATCCACATGATGCATTTTTCGCAAAGTTTTGAGCATTTGAAAAAAAAAGCCTAAAATTTAAGAAAATTCATATTTCCGAAACGGATGGTCAAAAAATTTGAAAAATTCATGAACGCGTTTTTCATCGGTCTTAAAAATATTTAAAATTTTGAAAAAAATCAAAGAGGGTGAGGTACAAAAGTGTCCGATTTGGCATGGAACGCCCTATAGATATGTTACGATAAATGTGATTAATCCGGTAATTATTTATAATTTGATCATTTATAAGCATGTGTAAGTATGATAAGTATTCAAGAATTCATCAGATTAACCTTTAGTGGTGATTATATGTAATTGTGATAATATTTCCTTAGTGCATTGGCTTGTTTGTTTAAAGAGATGGGTGATCAAGAAAATTTAAGTAAAGGATTTTCTTTTCAAATTTATATTGGTCCCACTTCTTATAAAAAGAATGAACCAACGGGAGTTATTGGATCTTCCTACCAAAGTGTGATAGAATTCTTTTTGAGCACTAGGAAGATTTATTGAGTACCTTCAACAATAACCGACACTTACATATAATCACTGGATTGATCACATTTGCCGTAATAGATAGACCGACTGTTTGATTCTATCCAAATTTTTGTTGGCGGGCTACTATTTGTGGTGCATAGTTAAGTTTTTAAAGAAACAATTTAACGTAAGGCGTGTATAAATACAATATATGTGAACTTTTTACATTCGCAATCTGCTTTAAACGAGGTTGCACGCTTATTAGGTATTACCTTCAAAGATGGACAAATAATTAAAATAAATAAATTGATCATGAACATACCGTCGCATATGTCCGCTAAAGGTATACATTCCAGGTTATTAGTGGAACACTGGAATTCATAATCTGGGCAAATTTCATCAGATTTGCTATCGCACCGATGTTCATCGCTGCCATCGATGCAATCTTGGAAACCGTCACATCTTCCTGATTTATTTACGCAAGCTCCGTATGCACATTTGTATTTGTTTGGCGGACATCTAAATAAATTATACGTGACCTTGACATTGTACATATGTAATTTTATCAGCAAACCCTGATATATAATTCATGTACTTCTGTATTCTGCTTCTCCGCGCATACAATATATTGTGTTATCAGCTAAATTAATATTTGTATTTTAATCAAATAGTTTCATCAGGAGTACTTAAGTATCTTTTGCTTACACAATATGTTGGCATAAAGTTGCTATTTCGTCTGAAGAATCTGGGCAATGTGCAAGTCCATCGCACACATATCCTAATGACATTTCTAAACCGTCCATACAAATAAATGTGGGGCATTCATTGGATGATACGGTTTCGTTATTAGCCGCAATCTCATTCCAGTCTAGAATTAAAAATAAATAAACAGCGAAATTAAAAAAGCAATAAAAGCTATTAATTTTCGAAAAAAGATCAAGCTACCAGAAAGTGTGCTTGAAAATGTTATAGGAATGGAAATAAATTCAGCGTAATGAACACACGAAGTGTACAAGATCAAAGACTAATTTCAATTGTTTGCGTATAATAGAAAAATCAGGATGACTAAGCTTACTTTAGATCAAGCTGTATGAATAATTATGACCCATTACCCGCGCTACGTACGTAATGGAAATTAGGCGTTTGATAATGATACATCCATTATTGACAGGGAGCCTGAGCTCCACACCCTTTTAATTACGTTAAGTGAGGAAGGTGTTACTACCGTGGAGCTCTACTACGATAATGTTAACTTTTACGCGTACCCAGAGACAACATGATGAATGTGAGTAAGGCGAACATTTTTCAAGCCTCTTCTGCCGTATTTCGGGAAACTCTCGTTCTCGACGTACGCATCGTTTCCTTATATAACATTGCCATGGGTAATTTGATTTCCCTCGTGACTGTGCGTTCATAATTATCGGCAATAACTGCAATTATCGTAAACTTTGGCGAAAAATAGTCTTCTCTGTTCTCTATTGAGTTTGAATGAATAATTTCACCACATAATTACATTTATTACATGGTCACTACGAACGTTCCTCGGCGGATATTCATATGCAAATTTTAGTGTATCATACACTGGCTTTACAAAGCAGATGAGTGTTATCACCTTCGTAAAATTCGTTGCGCACAAGCATTTCGATATGTAATGCGATCGCAAAATATTAAAAAGATCTTGCACAAGTGTGTCACAAAACACGTGTTAATAATGTATTATGAATTTCGAATAGAACGATATTCCACCTGCAAAACTTATAGACAGATAAACACATGTCCATTTTACGTAAAAATCGGAGAATGAAGATAATCTAATTATCTACACTGTGTTCAATTTGTATTTTACTGTACGCTAATTCTAACAAAATACGCTCATCGATCACGATTGCACAAAGAATAGTATGTTGGTTCACTGGAACGATATATCTATGGCGTATGTGTTGAATACACACCCAACTGAAAATTTCGACGAATCGATAACGTGTTGAACTTTCACGATTCTTGAAGGGGTATGGCAGTCGGGTCTGAAATGGAGATAAACAGTTCGCGCAGATGTTTCACGTTTGAAGGCGAAGCCCTTTGAATCAGAATTGTGTTAAGCAAACGATACAGCTCTTTATACCTATATATGCCTTCATGATTCATAGCGACTACGTACGTTCCATTCATTTTCAAACGATACACAATCGCAGGAACCAAAATAGACAACCGTTCAACGTGTAAAAGTATTGCAAGAAACATCAGCGAAACCAAGGTATATCATATAGTCTATAACAGTGTACTTCAGAACTTAATCTACGATTCTTCTGAAAGCGACTTAACAAACAAAATGATACTCTTTATTCTATTCAAACACAATTTTGCATATAGATATACGAAGAATGTATATCTCTCCATTAAAAAACCATTCATTCCGTCTACAGCCAGCCGATCACGTCATCTTCGGACATCCCAGATGACTCTAAAGTGAATGACAACTGTTTGACATCATAACATCTAAACATTGATCGTCGTGCCGTTCGCTGAAAGAGGCTCAATCTCACAATAGCCCCGCTCGGTCTCCGGATTTATGTCAGCGCAGCCGGCTTACTCATTGCACCGCTTCCTTTCGCCGAAAGTTCCCGTCATCCGATAAGCGAAGACGGACGTTCCTGGGACTCTGCACGACCACCGACCGTCTACGAGTACAGTCGAGCCAACATCAACGAACATATCCGTGACGCAACCGATCTCTGCCGAGGTAAGATCGAGTTGGCTGTCGAACGCGGAAGAAACGTTGGAAGACTCACCTTTGAGGGAGAGAGAATCGGAAGGATAGGACTGAAGGACGGGACTGAAGGAGAGGACTGGGAGAGAGGACTGGAGGACAGGACGGAAGAACCGGAAGGCCTCTTCCTCTCCGGAAGGGTTCGCTATTGACATTTCGCTGGGAGCGCGCGGGAGGCTTCGAAAAACGCTCGGCCACGTAAGCCGACGGAGAATCGTCGGCGAACGGTGTGCAAGCTACATATATATCCAGGGCGTGAGTCGCCGTTATCAGGGATCCGTTATCAACGTGTGAAGAGGCAGAGAGCCGACGCGCCTAGTTTCGTACGCGCTACTCGACCGTAAAAAGAGATTCGATTGCCCACAGTCTACCTCTAACTGTCGTCGAACCCCGTTCAAAATCGCTGTCTGACCATGAGGCGTCTACTGCTGCTGGCTGCCCTAGTCGTGGCCGCTTATGGCCAGGACAAATGTGAGTTGTGACTGTTCTCTTCTACTTTTACTTACCTTTCTTTCGTTCACCGCTTCATCGCCGCTTTTTCGCCCTTTTAGCTGAGTCGATGGGGTTTTAGATCTTTTTTTATCGTGGACCGGATCCTGCAACACAGTTTCAGATTAATATCTTTTACTTATTTGGGGAGGAAATGTCCTTTAATCAATTATTCTGATTGTGACGATAACGAGTTAGAAACGATTTAACGACGTAGGATTAACATTGTGCTCTTTGATACAATTATGAAGCAGACATTTTTATTCTACTAATGGAATTGTTGAATATTAAATTAGTTCTTATAAGATAGCGGTAGTATGTGGTTTTGTGCAGTAGAGTTGAAAATCGCTGCCGAGTATTATAAGATATATGGCGAAATAATTTTATATTTATAGCTACATTATGCCATCGTGACGCATTGCAATGCTCGACTCATCGAAGTCCAAATACATAAAATCAGTAGAACAAGGAAGATTGTATCTGTGCTTATCTGGGCACCGTTCCGATAACCTTCCACGAATCAATTGTTCGATACACGTACATTATGAATTCTCTATTTGACATTATACAATTCGAAAAAGCGATAAAAACGATTAATATCTCCTTAATACGGAATCTGATGGATCTGTGACCTAATGAACACGACTCTTAATTCGAGGTTACGTGGAGAGTAGAACAATAAAGTAGAACTTGACAAAACAACAATATCTTTGATAGCCTACTTTAACTGTTTATTCATTTTTTCGTCCTAGTTGCTCCACACATTTCGTATCACAATCGGCAAAATTGTTCTTATTTATCCCAGATTTTTCTTTTCCCGAGTTATTGGACACAATGAAAATAATAATGCAGCATCTATCTATTTTTGTCCATAATACAATTTACTATCGAATGGGTGGAAAATCGAAGATTTCAAGCGATGATGCAATTGGAATTTTGAACCTCACCAGTGCCGGTCTTAGAAGCACTCGGTGTAAATGAGAATGTTGTAAAGTACATATACTGAATTTCACAGACTTCGCCTGATATGAAATGATTTATGATCAACACTTTACCGTTCCAAAAATATAGCGATCGAAGCAGTGACGTACGTTATTGGAATCATGAAACTGTTCGATAATTGTTACGATGAAAAGGAACTAAAACTCAAAATTATGTAGGGCTTCAAAAAACAGAGTATCCACGTACTGCCTGTTGAAAGTATAATCAGAATTTTTGTTTTTTAGACAAATTGTGCACCCCCGACAAGATAGACCAAGCCACCCGCAATGCTATCCAGAGGGGCGACAGTCGTGTTCAGTGTGTGCAAGTAACTGATAGTGCAGAGTGCGCCATTCGTATGGCCAGGGGAGAAGTTGACTTTGGAATTTTTTCGGCCGACGAAGCTCTATTGGCTTACCAATTCTATCAAACAGAGATTCAACCCATTTTCCAATTGAAACATGCGGATCGACAAAACGGTGAGCGCTAACATAAAATGCGCAATCGTATTAAGTACTGCATGATATTATAAGCATGAGTCGTATGCCATCATAAAGCACCGTACCGAATTTTTTTATGAATTATTTGAGGTTTTTCCGTAAACAAATTTGTGACTACCTCAAGAGCGTGATATTAAACATACGTAATGTTCATTATGTTGCAACATTATGTTTACGGGACACATAATATGAGGTATAACTTGACTCTTCTTTTACAGAGGATTTTGAATATCAATCTGTAGCACTAATACCGACGACTGTAGATCCATTCGTGATCGGCAAAGGTTTTGAAGGTATAAGAGGCATTGGCCTCTGTCATCCAGGATTTAGCCAAGCACAGTGGTGGAACGATTATGTTCTGAAGTATTTCGAAAGAAAAGTATATGCGCATCAGTGCAACAGCAGTTTGACTGCGGCCGAGAATGAAGCGGAGAATCTGAAGAATTTCTTTGGAAAGGCCTGTAGACCCGGCGAATGGGTATCTGACAGTTCGTTTGACAGTTATTTAAGTAAGTTCAATCACATATATATCAACGAGCCGTAATTTTATTGTTAATTTTATGGTTCATCTGATATTTTGATACTTTACTCAAAAATTGTTATTAATACGAACCTTAGTAGGTCTTGTTTAGCACGAAGTATTTTATAAAATTATAAATACATTTTTGTAGTTTTTTGACTTCTACTACAATTTTCTGATATCTTTACCGCTTAAAAACAATTAGGCGTTGTTGAAGTGTAAATTTTGGTAAAGTATTATTTGCGTAATATTTATCCTATATGTATATCTATTTTAACATTGTTACGTCCTGCATATGTTACCATACTCGATATTTTGTTACAGAGAAAAAGTATCCAGAACTGTGTGCACTATGCGACGACCAAGCTTCTTGTAAATACACAAATACAGATAGTCATGGTCATATTGGAGCACTTAAATGTTTATCCACAAATCGTGGCAGGATTGCTTACGCAGCACTGAAGCACGTTCGCGAATTTTTAGGGGTAAGCATTGAATTGTTTGATGCTACTTACATATGTATATTATGTAATTATGTCGCTGTGTATTAGCCACTCTTCAATTTCCTGAACGATATACTTCTTTAATCGCGAATATATGTCACGATCAGATACTTAAGAAACACATTTGTAAGATAAGCAGTAGGTATAGCGTATGGAACATTTTCTATTTATTGGTGGTATTTAAAAACAAATCACTCATTGAAAAGTTTAAATTTATTTCAGAAAAGCGACGCATACCAATTTTTGTGCCCCGACGGTTCAGTTGTTCCTTTGACAGCAGAAAAACCTTGCACATGGATTAAGCAACCCTGGGGTATCATTGCAGCTAGAAGGTGAGTAGAAAGAAGAAATATACCCCAAATATGCTAGACGCGAACGAAATACTTGGTTTATAGTGCATATTGTAATTGCTTTTTGGACTAGATTAACAAACATCTTAGAGTATCTTCGAAAGGAGCTGCTTTCAAAACATTATTTAATACCATTTAATCCTCCTGGATTCCACACGCCGAAAATTTCAATTTCGATTATTTAATACCCTTTTTAGATTATATCTTTATTGTGTCGTCAGTTTATCCCGAATTCGTTTGAAATGTGCACTTCTTATTATCCAGCAAAAAGTTTGCGAATAAAAAAAATAATTTCTTCTGTTTTAGAAATCGGGCTGCTGACTTGGCAAAAGATTTAAAGAGTTGGATGATGTCAACTTACGCCGCCGAATCCTGGACTGTGTCCTTGAGCAGAGTTCTGCAAGAAGACGGTTTAGCAACGGCTATAACGGATAACACGTCTTTAGGAACGTACCTTGTCAAAGGTAGACCAGAAATTGATTTCCCGAATGTACCGACTTGCGGAAAACCGATAAGATGGTGCACCGTCAACGACAAAGAAACGAAAAAATGCCAATGGACTGCCAAAGAGACTCTTGCTCTTGGCATCGAGCCTCAAATTCAATGTATTCAAGCCAGTTCCACGTTCCAGTGCTTCCGCGATATTGCTCAGAATGTCAGCGATATCATTACGATTGATTCTAATTACGGTCACCTAGCTCGACAGTATGTATTGCTTTTTAAACATTTCCGATTATCCCATTTCAACATTCCATAACACTCCAACATGTCCTCAACAAATTGTTATTGCGTAGCAGTCCTAGGTAGAAGCTGAACACATTCTAGTTTGACCGCGCTTCATTTGACACCCTATACTGCGACATAGAGTCGAATAATATTTAAAACCACTATATAATTGTGTTTTATTAATCTATTATATTATTCCGAGGCCATTCGTTACGTTGAACTCGCTCTCAATACGAACATGTTCTGTTTTTCAGAGTATACAATCTTGCAACAGTATTGTACAACGAGAACGAGAATGATAAGAACAGCGTAGTTGTAGCCGTGGTTCGCCAACCGGAAGATGGCAATTTCCCAGTGAAAAAGTTCCAGGACCTGAAGGGTCGCAAGGCTTGCTTCCCGGAATATGGGGGCATCGCCTGGCTCAGTTTCGTGAAAACTGTTCGAACGAATGGTGTTCTTTCATCGAAATCCTGCAACTATCCTAAACTCGTCTCGAAACTCTTTTCTGGCGCTTGCACGCCCGGCATCGGTGACAATGACCACATGAATTACACAGCTCCGGCACACGAATTGACCCCGGCTGTCACGAAAGTACTATGCTCTGCGTGTGTCACTAACGAAGCGAACAACTCCTGTTCGGCTGATGAGCAGAACAAATATTTCGGAGACAAGGGTGCCTTGCAATGTCTTAGCGACGGTGCCGGTGACATTGCTTTCATCGAAGCCAGGAACCTTATAGGTAAATACGATTAATGAATTTTGAAGGCAGAATTAATTCTTGAAGTCTGACAGCAATAGGTATCGTAAAGTACCATGATCGCTTATTTTGATAGTATATCGTGGTAAGCAGCGAAATAAGTCTGCATTCAAATTAACATTATTTAGGATTCGCTCTTGAAGTAGTGCGAAATTCTTTTTTTATGAACAGTTATGACTTGGAATGATAGGAAATATTCATATATGTAAAAGACACGTATGTGATGTACATCTGGATATTGCTTTTCGTAATAAATATTTTCTGATTTTTTTTTAATAGAAGACGGCACCATCGATCCGAATCTTTACCGCATCCTGTGTAAGAATAGTAGTTTGGCCAGCACACCAGGATTCCACTATGATGAACTTTGTGCCTTATCTGTCACCATCGATAGTGAGGTAAATTTAAACATAAAAAGACGTACAACTAAATACTTCAATTGCTTCGAGTATCGGTTAAGTCAATTATGTTCTCATAGCGTGGTCGTCACTGCGATATAACCCGACAACATTATTTTTCAGATTGTAAGTCGCAAGAATAATACGCAGATTGACACGTTGGACATGACGTTAGCCTTACTAAAAATGGAAGATTGGCTCGGATATCGTGCCAATGCACAAAGACCAATCCGAATTTACGACCAGTTTGACGGCACTAAAGATCTTCTCTTCAAGGACTCTACTTCCGGACTGGTAACAACCCAATCAACGATAAGAACTGTTCTTGCATACAAGGAGCTCTTCAGTCACGTAGAACAATGCTCAGCTGGTGTCTTATCAACAATTAGTAATTTCGGCTTAGTCATTCTACTCTCCATCTTTTCATTCAATTACTTTAGAGTATTATAATGATACAATTTTCGTACCTAGTTGTACCGCACTGTATTTTTATTTTGTACGTTGCGTTAGTGATAGCTGACTGAACAGATACTTTAAGACGTCACGTATGCTCGCTTCATTTGTCATCACTCGAAGAGAACATGATGCAGAGATTCTGTACAATGCATTATTGTCTTGTCGTGTCGTGTGCACACCGATTGAAGATGCATGCGATTTCTTTCAGCAGAAGCGAAATCGACAGAGTAGAAATCTAACGGTGATAATGATTGGACGTTGGATCTTGAAACCTTGAATTAGAATAGCTCTTAATGTGCTTTAAAAGTTTCGTTATCGATCCGATATGATAACGCTTACAGTATTTTACTCGAGTGCCAGGTACAAATAATGGTTCAAGAATCCGCTGTTGGCGGGTACTTCCATACTTTCCCGAAAAACTTGACAGAGATTTGTCTGTTCATAGACAATACGCAAGCTACAATCATGTTCAAGCGCACATACTCCTGGCATTGTCATAAAACCGATTATTTATTTAGAATAACAAATTTGATGCATATCGACAAGTGTATGAGGCAATCAAAAAATATAATCTTATTCGAAGCGTAACATGTTTAAAATGCTTTCATAAATACTTTTGGAATGTCGTGTACTAACAATTACTGTTCCATTCTTTGTCGTCTTCTAAATCGAACATTGTTTTTTACGAAAATGTGTTGTTCTTTGTAAATTACTGTTCAATAAAATCGACGGTAAAATATAGATTTAACTTACAAGTGCTAAGATTTAATTTCACGTAAACCTTCAATATTCTTTCCTTTTTAAACATATTTGTTTCTGTTCTTCTCTCTCTTTTTAAAGTCACGGTGTACCGTTTTGCCTTCCCACCTGAATTCGACATTTATATTTCACATTTATTTTTTGTTTCAATAAACGTTCTACATTTATATTTCGCGGTTTCATAATTCAGAAATGTATAGCGCATCTGTTATAGCGCAATATAGTCGATGCTTGACACCTCCAATTTCACATCACATTCACGGTCAATCTTAGAAAGGTCCGCTTTCTGTGTGACGCTTGAACACAGACCCAGAAACAATGAATTGTTTGAATTCGAAATTCAAAATTAAGGTGTGGTTTTTTTTCGTTCGTGGCAACCAAATAAACGATTACTTTGAGAAGATATGAGGTCGCCTACTCACTCACCAAAACTGACATAATCCTGGTACGATTTTGCAAATCTTATTGTACGAACTTTTACGAACTTTTCACCATTTTTAATAAAGAAATTCATCGTCATAACCGCAGAGCATCGAGTTTGCTTCGACTAACGACATCAATTGGTGCGCCGTTTCTTATGATCCACTTTCTCCGGTTATTTCTTTGAGAGCTACTCTCCGCGCGTTGAAGTTTGAGTATTCAAGAAAGTCGTGCTCAGCGATGTCCTTTTTACTACGTCTACACTTCTTATCGACGACAAGTTCCGAGTTGCGAGGCGCACCTCAAAATTGACGTGATCCATGGGAAGATGTTTGTTTTAATGGCTTACCCAAACTTGGAGCTAAGCCTTCGTGAATGTGTGTAAAAAAGCAAAAGTGGCATGTGTTTTGACTTGATCTAACCATCTATATCCATCCTATATAATCATCTATCAGACCGAGATAGCTGCTGCATTCACGGATCTAATCGCGCAGGAATCTGAGCCAGAGAGGACTGCTCCTCGCATCTTCGCATCTTACAATTAGCCTAACTTCAAATACACAAGGCTTTCCTTTCGTTGAGGACTATTTCAATTGGGGTGGCTCCCACGACAACTTTGAACGATTTCCTTAAAGGCATTCGATACGTACAGAGAACCGAGATTAGTCCTCGCCATTACACCGTCAAGATGACCTTCAAGTCTTTCGAGTACACAAGTAGGATCATTCAGCGGCTGCATAGGCAACTGTTGGATTGAACTCACCTTTATACAGTATCATTAGAGCTTCCGAGTTGAAGTACTCAGGCCACGGTTGCAGTCTTCCTAAGATTTCGAAATAGCAACCTGTCTATGCGACCTAAGAATTTCAATGCATACTAACGAACATGTCTTGATCATAATAGACACCACCGTATTTTACCGAATCCTCAAACACAATTTTGTTCCAGCTAGTCGAATAGTTAACAGTTAGCATTGAGTCTCAGATTTCTAGTTATTTTCTGATTTCAATCCAAACGGTAACCTCCACATCAAACTTGTTACGAACTTGGACGCTTCGAAGTAAAAGTGGTGGTCTTGCGAGTGAAAAACTCGAACTTAGAATCCGTTGATAATTTTTCGGTAATCGGGGCAATGCACTGTTTTTCGCACTTTAACAGTTTTCGCGAGTCTTGACGAAACTGTAACAAGAATGTCGTACGCAATAAAGTAACTATCACCGAGTTTCGAGTGACTTCAGTGTCCCATTGAACATAATATTTTGACAGACTGATCTAAGGAAAGAACAAGTTCATTCATGGGCAGTTTATTTACTTCAATCAAACTGACGGTTTATCATTCGATCATCAAAATAATTTTGCATTACGTCGAACAGGTTTTAGGAGCATTCAGGTTTTAGGAGGATCAGTTTCATGCAAGCAACGCAAAACTAGAAACCGCGAAACATTCTTGATGGGAGCCGTAATATCGAATAGCGATCTATTCATTCTCCAAGGCTTCACAAGTTACAGCAACGTGACAATGCCGTCTTTTGCCGATTGTCTTTTTCTAAATTCGTTTTACCGAGCCGAAACTTCTCCAGAGGACAGCGGAGTTCTGGTAAGTTGCTGCTTGAGAAACTTTCGAAGACAGATTGGTGTATGCAATTTGGGTCCTGTGCAGCTTGGTCCTCTCCCTTCAGGAGAAGCTTGAGAGAATCGTCCTTCCAAGCAGAGGAAAAGATTATGCTGAAGGCACTCATTGAAGAGCCGTACCAGCTCACCGGGAAGGTCTCTTATCGTTCGTCTTAGCATTCCGATTTCAATGGAGTCGGTTGCACGGATCTTATCCATCTTCAGTATTCTAATTGTCAAACAGATTTCAGCGATGTTGAATGTCTCGGCGTTGGAAAACACGGGACCGATAAATGCCCTTGCTTGAACGTTCTTTTGAAGATTTATAACTGTGTTAACGTAATTATCGGAGGCGTGCATACTGAAAAAAGTTGGATTTTTTCTTTTTAACGTCCATTGTGCAATATTCACCATGTTGGAAGTTGCCGAGAACACCCCTGATTCCGTATTCGTTTGATTAGAGGTGGTATATGTTCAGCTTAATTTACAGATTCGGGGTTGATCTCTTGTCGTTGCTTTGAGAGGCAATCAAGAACGTCAGTGAACTTTCCTCAATCCGTTGTAGAGAGCTTGGAGCAACCATCTGCGGAACAATGATTCGTGAATATCTGTGTTGTAATCACATGTAGCCTATTCTTGCATTACTTTATTACCACCAATAAAAAAGATCATGTTAGCATCGGAGAGTTTCGTCAATGTGTGACAACCCTCTTGTTGTTCGGTAAGTCGTTCACAAGGTTTAGTTCGAGAAAGAGAGTTAACTGATCGAATTTGACTCGTCTAACGTTCATCATTTGAGGATCACAGAGTCTTGGGCTCGAGTCTGTTTCAATTAGTACTCTCTTCGTACTCAGCCAGCGGAGCAGCGTTACGAAGTGGCCGATGTACTTCTTACTGTCATCATTGTACTGGAAGTAATGTGACACAGCGTAGAATGAAACGCTGAGCACCTGTACCGCCTCACAGATGCAGTATGCAACACCGAACTCTGAGACAAAGACTATTTAGGTATTCGTACGAGTTATTAGGTGATGGTAAAAGTTCGTGCCCGATTTGAAATCTGCGGTCTATGAAAATCAAGAACGAACTTTTGCAAATCACCTAATACAAATAACTATCGGTATCCAGGGATGCTCGAAGTGGACGGCAACGATCTTTATAAGAGTTTGAAGACGATAAATGATGAGATTTTTATCCTGACGCATCATGTACAGGGTCTTTCTTTTAACTCGGAACGCTCGATATAGTGAAAACGCGAACGTGGCAACAGCGCTAGAGTCGATACGGTTAAGAGTGTCGGTACTGGTCGGTACCGCCAGCGCACTGTCCCCGGCGGCGCGTGTATCAAGTCTAGCGCTGTTGCCACGTTAGCGTTTTCACTAGATCGAGCGTTCCGAGTTAAAAGAAAGACCCTGTATGGTGCCTAAAAGAGCTCGGAGTCTGAGCGGTTTGCTGCAGCAAGCGAACGCATCTTCTCAGCATTTTCTAGCACCTAAATTCCAAGGAACCGCGTTTTCTCAACGATTCACGATTTGAGATGTGGATTTCTTCCCCTTTTTCTGTCCCTAATCTTATACATTTATTTTTATTATTGTTTTGGCCCTGTAAAGAAAAAACGGCCGACACCCTATTACAATTTTCGACATGTTGGACAGCACGAGGATCGAAGTAGTCGGTGCTTGCATCTTTCGTCGGCGGACAGCTGTTGTACAAGCTGGTAAGTAACAATTGCGAGAACTGTGGTGTAATGCAGTCGATCACGTATCACAACCGAATTACTAAAAAATGTGAAAATATAGAAGATACCTAAGTAGGAGAGCATTTCGGGATCCTACATGACTTAGAATCTGATTTAAATAATATATTCATCTATTAGTATGTTATATATTATTTAAAAAGTAGTCTAATGTAATTAGTAAATATTCTGCATCCTAGCGCGCTATGTCACCTAAATGTTTCCGTTGCAACAATAGTACTTACTCTTTGTTAAGAAGTCTGGCATTCCTTCGACATAAGTCGGACAATCGTTGAAGGCTCAGCAGAAGACGCATCTCATTACAATGCGCAAAAAATATTTTCTGATAAATTGTAAATCCATATATAATAACGTTTCAATTCTAAACTTTTTATTGTTATTCAATCACGAAATTATAATTAACTAGCAGTATTGTGTACTTATTATTATCACCGACTGTAAAAGAATGGAAAGTTAGTGTAATTAGTTGTGGTAATATTAAGTATTAAATCTGAGATATAGTCCATGTACAGTGTTATATTTGTGCACTTTGTTCTCAGTGTCTACAATAAGATTTTTCGCTGTAATTGATAATTTGATATGATGAGCATTTTACCGCTTTTGTGCATTGTTGAACACATGAACCTAAACGCGTTTAATTAGAATTTTTCACATCTAGGTAGGCTGAATTCAAATGTACGTAGTTCGTAACGTAATATAAGACATGAAAATAGCAAGGGCACACTAAGCTTGCAAAATACATTTTTCCATCATGAAATGTTTAATCTATATCGTATCCGAGTTATGTATTCATCTATTCTGATATGTATACCACATTCATGAATAACTTCAGGTTTATGCTCTCAATGCGCGTTATATGTATAGGTCTAATACGTATGTATCTAGTTTCTCATGGTCAAACAGATTACTGCACGTACCGTTAGAGTCGGTCTAACCTAGTCTAACCTTAGGCA
This sequence comes from Anoplius nigerrimus, assembly GCA_914767735.1. Classification (NCBI taxonomy): domain Eukaryota; kingdom Metazoa; phylum Arthropoda; class Insecta; order Hymenoptera; family Pompilidae; genus Anoplius; species Anoplius nigerrimus. Next base: position 5,435,190 of record OU612079.1, on the reverse strand, counting down.
CAGTGTATGGTTCAGTATACCACAAGCTTTTCTCACATCTGCTGTATTCATGGTTTTAGTTTTGTATCACGATACCGTAACCTACAAAGCTGTTTATGAAGCGTCGGTGAATGAAGGAATCAACTAAACATGTGTAGTTACAAAGTGGAATATTGGTAAAGAGGACTAAGAGAATATAAGTTATCATTAACTTCATTATATTGCTACGCTACATCGCTGTTTGAAAACAAAATCCAGTCATGGCGGATGCTGCGGCGCGACAATTGCAATACGAGTATAAAGCGGTAAGTTTTTTTAGTAGTTAAATTTTGTTTACTACTTAGTTTTATCTGGTTTTATCAAATTTCTGGCGTGAGTTATCCTTACGCACTACCTTTGATTTGTTACGCGCAAGTCGCAGTACGCGCGTTTTCACAAACCATTCGTACCACGATTAAACGTAATTAAGTCGTTAATACATCAAATGAGAGTATACGTCTTGTTAATTGATATGTAATTATATCTTCCTTTTCTTGCAGAACTCTAATCTTGTTTTGCAAGCTGACGTCCGTTTAATAGAAAGACGTAGCAGAGATGAAGCAACCGGAGAGGTTATGTCCCTTGTTGGGAAGCTGGATGGTACCAGAATGGGTGATAGAGCACAACGTACGAAACCTGGTAAAGCAGAGGAAAGAAAAGTAAAGTGAGTAAAATTTTTTCTACGACCCTAACTTTTTCAACACGAAACATTTTGTTTTAGATAATCACACAAGTTTCTTACCTTTTCTTACTTTTTAGGCGTCAGAAAAGAGATGAAGCGCAATATGACTTTGCACGTATGAAGGGTGCAACCTTGCTTTCTGAAGGTGTAGATGAAATGGTTGGCATAGTTTATCGACCAAAAACGCAAGAGACAAGACAGACCTATGAAGTACTACTAAGTTTTATTCAAGAAGCATTAGGCGATCAGCCACGCGACATTCTTTGTGGAGCAGCTGATGAAGTATTAGCAGTACTCAAGAACGACAGACTTAAAGAGAAAGAAAAGAAAAAGGAAACTGAACTTCTGCTTGGTGCATTAGCTGAGGAACGTTTTGCATTACTTGTAAACCTTGGAAAGAAAATAACAGATTTTGGAAATGATGAGAAAACTACAACCAGCGAAGAAAACATCGATGAAACATATGGTATAAATGTACAGTTCGAGGAGAGTAGTGAAGAAGATGATGAAGATGTTTATGGCGAAGTACGAGAAAATGACGATGAAGGCGATGAAGGTGAAGAGGCCAACGATGACCGAGCTATTCATGCAGAAAATTTAGGTGGCGCCGAAGAAATGAAAAAGGAGAAACCTTTACATCCCTTGGATATAGACGCATATTGGCTGCAGAGAAGATTAAGTAGGATTTATGACGACGCGATGGTTTCTCAAGCCAGAGCTGCAGAGGTTCTCGCTGTTCTAAAAGATGCAGGAGATGATCGTGACTGCGAAAATCAGCTTGTTCTGTTGTTGGGTTACGATTGTTTTGATTTCATAAAACAACTGAAGAAATATCGACACACAATAGCATACTGTACAATGCTGGCGTCCTCGCAATCCGAATCGGAACGTCAGAAAATTCGAAACAAAATGAACGACGACCCTGTTTTGGCCAAGATTTTACGTCAGCTCGATACAGGAAAAGGTGAAGATGATGCAGACGAAACAATGGAAGCAAGAGCACAACGCAAAAGAAGAGAAGAGAACGAAGATACCGGAGGACCCGGCGGACAGGTACAAGGGACGAGAAACCTAATAGATTTGGAGGATTTAATATTTGCCCAAGGAAGTCACTTTATGGCCAATAAACGTTGTCAATTGCCCGACGGAAGTTTCAGAAAGCAAAGAAAAGGATATGAAGAGGTACATGTGCCCGCTCTAAAGCCAAAACCGTTTAGTGATAGCGAGAAACTACACCCGATCGAGCAGTTACCAAAATACGTTCAACCCGCCTTTGAAGGTTTCAAAGCTTTAAATCGAATTCAGAGCCGTCTTTATCAAACGGCATTAGAAAGCGATGAAAATTTATTGCTGTGTGCACCAACTGGTGCTGGTAAAACAAACGTTGCTCTACTTTGTATGATGCGCGAAATTGGAAAGCATATAAACGCGGACGGCACGATAAATGCTGACGAATTCAAAATAATCTATGTTGCACCAATGCGATCATTGGTACAGGAAATGGTCGGCAATTTTGGAAAACGTTTGGCAACGTATAATTTGACTGTCTCAGAATTGACGGGAGATCATCAATTAACTAGAGAACAAATTGCGGCAACGCAGGTAATTGTTTGCACCCCAGAGAAATGGGATATTATAACACGAAAGGGTGGTGAGAAAACGTTCACATCCTTGGTCAGACTAATTATTATCGATGAAATTCATTTGCTCCACGATGAAAGAGGTCCCGTGTTGGAAGCTCTGGTGGCAAGAACAATTCGAAATATTGAAACAACACAAGAGGACGTGCGTCTCATCGGACTTTCAGCTACATTGCCAAATTATCAAGATGTAGCTGCTTTCCTGCGTATAAAACCGGAAACTGGTCTATTCTACTTTGATAATAGTTTCAGGCCCGTGGCTTTGGAACAACAATACATCGGTGTAACGGAGAAGAAAGCCTTAAAACGTTTTCAGGTAATGAACGAAATTGTCTATGAGAAGACGATGGAACATGCTGGTAGAAATCAGGTTCTTGTCTTTGTGCATTCCCGCAAAGAAACTGGTAAGACAGCACGTGCGATTCGTGATATGTGCTTGGAGAAAGATACCTTGGGGCAATTCTTGAGAGAAGGTTCCGCATCGATGGAAGTTTTGAGGACTGAAGCTGAACAAGTGAAGAATCAGGAATTAAAAGACTTGCTACCGTACGGTTTTGCTATCCATCACGCTGGTATGACAAGAGTAGACAGAACTTTGGTTGAAGATCTTTTCGCAGATAGGCACATACAGGTGCTTGTATCCACGGCCACGTTAGCTTGGGGTGTTAACTTACCAGCTCATACGGTCATCATTAAAGGAACGCAGGTATATAATCCGGAGAAAGGCAGATGGGTAGAACTCGGGGCATTAGATGTTTTGCAAATGCTTGGAAGAGCTGGTCGACCGCAATACGATACGAAAGGCGAAGGCATATTAATAACGAATCACAGCGAACTTCAATATTATTTATCACTATTGAATCAACAATTACCTATTGAGTCGCAGTTAATTAGCAAAATGTCTGATATGTTGAACGCAGAAGTCGTATTAGGTACAATACAAAATATTCGTGATGCTGTAACTTGGTTGGGCTATACATATTTGTATATCAGAATGCTTCGGTGTCCAACTCTGTATGGTATTGGCCACGATAAATTGAAAGAAGATCCATTACTGGAATTACATAGAGCCGACTTGATTCATTCAGCTGCAGTTGGATTAGATCGCAGCGGGTTGATTAAGTACGATCGAAAATCTGGAAATTTCCAAGCGACTGAGCTGGGAAGAATAGCGTCACATTATTATTGTACACATGATACAATGTCGACATACAATCAGTTGCTGAAACGAACTTTAAGCGAGATCGAACTGTTTCGTGTATTCTCTCTATCCGGCGAATTTAGAAACATCAATGTTCGTGAAGAGGAAAAATTAGAATTACAAAAATTGATGGAGAGAGTGCCGATTCCAGTGAAAGAGAGTATCGAGGAGCCTAGTGCGAAAGTAAATGTCTTACTTCAGGCATACATTTCGCAACTGAAGCTTGAAGGATTTGCTTTAATGTCAGACATGGTGTTCGTTACACAGTCTGCGTCTCGTTTAATGCGAGCCATATTTGAAATCGTACTTTTCCGTGGTTGGGCTCAGCTAGCAGACAAATGCTTGTCCCTATGTAAAATGATCGATCGTAGAATGTGGCAATCAATGTCGCCACTTAGACAATTCCGTAAGATGCCGGAGGAGATCGTGAAAAAGATCGAGAAGAAGAACTTCCCGTGGGAACGACTGTATGACTTGGGTCCGAATGAAATTGGCGAATTGATCCGCGTACCGAAGCTGGGCAAAACGATACACAAATACATTCATCAGTTCCCGAAACTTGAGCTGTCAACTCACATTCAGCCGATCACACGATCGACTCTTCGTGTCGAGTTAACGATTACACCTGACTTTCAGTGGGACGAAAAAGTGCACGGTGCTTCAGAAGCTTTCTGGATTCTCGTCGAAGATGTGGATTCCGAAGTCATACTACATCACGAGTACTTCTTACTAAAAGCGAAATACGCCGCTGACGAGCATTTAATTAAATTCTTTGTGCCGGTATTCGATCCACTGCCGCCACAGTACTTTTTGCGTGTCGTCTCTGATAGATGGATCGGTGCGGAAACTCAACTGCCAGTGAGTTTCCGACATCTTATACTGCCGGAGAAAAACTTGCCGCCAACAGAATTACTTGACTTGCAGCCACTCCCGATCACCGCTCTGCGAAATTCTAAATTCGAAGTGTTGTATGCCGATAAATTCCCACAGTTCAATCCGATTCAAACCCAAGTCTTCAATGCTGTGTACAATTCCGACGATAATGTATTCGTTGGTGCTCCGACTGGATCTGGTAAAACGACGATAGCGGAGTTCGGTGTGTTACGATTGCTAACACAGAATCCCGAAGGCCGATGCGTGTACATGGTAAGCAAAGAAGCACTCGCTGAACTGGTATACGCAGACTGGGCTGTGAAGTTTGGCCAACAATTAAACAGAAAGGTTGTTCTTCTAACGGGTGAGACCGGAACGGATTTAAAGTTACTCGCAAAAGGACAAATTATCATTACTACCGCAGACAAGTGGGACGTACTGTCTCGCAGATGGAAGCAGAGGAAAAACGTGCAAAACATTCAGTTGTTTATCGTTGATGAGCTTCAGCTCATCGGGGGTGAAGAAGGACCAGTGTTAGAAGTCGCCTGCTCCCGAGCTCGTTACATTTCGTCGCAGCTGGACAAACCCACTAGGATAATAGCTTTATCTGCTTCGTTAGCCGACGCGAAAGATGCAGCACAGTGGTTGGGTGCGCCAGCAGCAGCCACTTTTAATTTCCACCCATCCGTTAGGCCAGTACCACTGGAATTGCACGTGCAAGGCATCAACATAACTCACAATGCGTCTCGTTTGGCGGCAATGGCGAAACCTGTGTATAACGCGATTTTAAGACATGCATCGCATAAGCCAGTCATAGTATTCGTACCAACGCGTCGACAGGCTAGGTTAACTGCTATTGATCTGTTGACATTCACAGCGGCTGAAGGTCAGCCTTCGAGATTCTTCCACGCAGAAGAGGCAGACATTAAACCCTTCCTAGACAGAATGGCTGATAAGACTTTGAAGGAAACTTTGTCCCAAGGTGTAGCATATCTTCATGAAGGTTTATCAGCGGATGATAGAAGGCTGGTTGAGCAATTATTTGACAGCGGAGCAGTTCAGATAGCAGTGGCCACTAGAGATCTCTGTTGGAGTTTGTCCATTAGTTCACACCTTGTCATTGTCATGGACACGCAATGCTATAACGGCAAGACCCACGCTTATGAAGATTATCCGATTACAGACGTTCTTCAAATGGTAGCGCGCGCTAATAGGCCATTAGAAGACGACGATGCCAAGTGTGTACTTCTATGCCAGAGTTCAAAGAAAGACTTTTTCAAGAAATTCCTTAACGAGCCTCTGCCCGTCGAGAGCCATTTGGATCATAGGTTACATGACCACTTTAACGCAGAAATCGTCACAAAGACAATTGAGAACAAACAAGATGCCGTTGATTATCTTACCTGGACGTTCCTCTACCGGCGGCTCACGCAAAATCCGAATTATTATGGACTACAGGGTGTCACTCACAGGCATTTGTCCGATCACTTATCAGAATTAGTCGAGAATACACTCAGCGATTTGGAACAAGCCAAATGTGTCGCTGTCGAAGACGAAATGGACACACTACCACTCAATCTCGGAATGATTGCGGCTTATTATTACATCAACTACGCGACGATTGAACTCTTCAGTTTGTCATTGAACAATAAGACTAAAATTAGGGGATTGCTTGAGATCATATCTGCAGCCGCCGAATATGAAACTGTTCCAGTAAGACAACGGGAAGAGAACTTACTAAGAAGTTTAGCTGCCAGGTTACCGCATGCACCGCAGGCTCAAAGAATGGCAGATCCTCACGTGAAAGCGCAGCTTTTGTTGCAGGCCCACCTCTCGAGGATACAACTTGGACCAGAGTTACAAAAGGATACAGAATTAGTTTTAGGTAAAGCGGTTAGGCTTATTCAAGCCTGCGTCGATGTTCTCAGTTCTTCAGGATGGTTGGCACCAGCAGTGGCCGCTATGGAACTTGCACAAATGGTGACACAAGCGATGTGGTCAAAGGACTCCTATCTCAAACAATTGCCGCATTTCACAGCCGAAACCATCAAGCGCTGCACCGACAAGGGCGTCGAAACTGTATTCGATGTCATGGAACTTGAAGACGACGACAGAAACAGACTTTTACAGTTATCCGATGGACAAATGGCTGACGTGGCCAAGTTTTGCAACAGATATCCAAATATCGAAATGTCCTACGAGGTTCAGGATAAGGATAAACTGCACAGCGGTGGCACTGTCAACGTGATTGTGCAGTTGGAAAGAGAAGATGAGGTGACAGGACCAGTTGTTGCGCCATTCTTTCCACAAAAACGAGAAGAAGGCTGGTGGGTGGTTATCGGAGACCCCAAGACGAACTCGTTGCTTTCAATCAAGAGACTTACACTACAGCAGAAGGCGAAGGTCAAGTTGGACTTCGTCGCACCTGCCCCTGGCCAGCATTCCTATACTTTGTACTTCATGAGTGATGCTTACCTTGGATGCGATCAGGAGTATAAATTTACCATAAGTGTCGGTGAATACGAATCAGACGCCAGTTCCGGGTCGGAGTCGGATTAAGGGTGGCAGCGTCATACTACCACGGGTCAAGTCAACTTTGTAACATATACAGTATAAATCAATATATTGGTATGCGGTTTCCGATCATACTCACCGGACTGTCATCTACGACAAAAATGTGAAGAATGGTGGTTTTACATTGGTAAAGTCATCGATTGATTTAAGATGTCGAGTGGCAGTTTCAATTTGTATCTCTGTGACTCTTAAAGAGAACTCACTTCTGTTTAATAGTATAATATGCGTGTGCAAAAGAGGCACACATTGTACTATGGTATTCGATGTAATTATTAATATTTTTCACGCAATTACAGTGACATGACGTATGAACCAAGTGAAATTTGTAGAGATTTCTGTATAATAGATTCTGTATTTTATTAGGACTCTGTACCACCTATAAATGGCGTTAAATCGCCAAAGATATCGCGACATTCGCAAATGTAGTGTTTGGAAGGAATATTATTAAATATACAGAAAAAGCGTACGCTCAATTTAGTTTCTCATCTTTTACCACTCGTATATATCCGAAAAAATTTAACCCGCGCGTACTTAAACTTACGTATAACATATTTCCTCATTCTTACGGTCGGTAACGACAGCGCACACTTGTAATACTGATAAATGATGTACAATAACGATCCATCGAAATCTGTCGGTTGTCCCTGTCGATCGGGGAGGTAGTAGAAAAGTAACTTTCAACGATTCACCGTTCATTATTTATGCTTGACAGTTAAGGCTGTAATAGGAACACACATTATGGAATTAAATATTGTTACGGCTCGTAGTAACCTAATTTTCCAATATCTGCCTCAAAACACTGGTTCAAGATGTTCAAAAAGCGTGTCATCTTACGAATTTTAACGAAACATTCGCCACGTGCTGTTGCATTATCGGGACGTTTGAACTCAGACTCTCCGGTTTGAAAGTGTCTCAGTACAAAAATCGGAATCGAACGTGTCAAACTGCTTAGCTGTGAAAAACACGACAAAACCTTAATCTTAACTGATCTTAATTTTACATCCATCGGTGTGTAATACCTTAGTTATCAAAGAAGATACTCGTATTTCTGGGGAAATAAAGCATCGCATCGACTGTCGCGGCACTTCCGATACGTTAATGACACGCACACTCGTCGGACCATCGTGCGTTGCGTAACGATATGCTCATTTCTGTACGCACATATAGTTCTTAGCCGTTTTGCACATTACAGCGCCAAGCGCATATCCGTTCCATAATGCGCACGGTCTAAATGACGCGACGACAGCTCAGGACGTCGATGAACGAGAAGGGACGGATGTCTCAAAAACCGGAGTTATGAATCTTATGCGTTAACAGCACCATATATTCTGGATATTCTTCAAAAAGGCCTTGCACTGATCCATGTAAATGGCTCGTTGGTATTGGCGAACATGTTTCGAACACTTCCGTGACTTGATAAGAATCCTTGGTCAGGTGCCACTGTCGATTGCGCTTCATCGTATTTCATCAGTTTGCGTGTACTCGTTTGCTACTCGTACGGCTTCTTGTTCTCTAACATTGACCTTCTCAATATCGGCGCATGCACGATATCGCGTGAATCGTATGAGATCTTGCGCAGAACAGGACCGGAAATTACTGTCTCTGAGCGACGAGACGGTGAACGTGAACGCGCAATCAAGAGGCACAAAGGGTAGTGCTGACTTCGGCATCATCCGGCGAAAACGGAAACTCGCAGCTGCGGAAGGTGAAGAACCGGCCTTTCTTTCTCGTTATGGCGACCTGGGTTTAAACTCCGATCGATAGTGTCTATTCGATGCTGTCGACCACGGCACTGTCATCGAGTGTGTGAAGCCAATTGAAGATCATCATGTTCCTTTCGTATTTAGAGAGTTGATTGCCGCGTTGCCTCTCGACGTCCTTCACCGTCAATGCATGATTCCGTTCCTTACGGCCCACCAGAGACGTGCCGGCGACGCAAGGTGCTGTTCCTGGTACTAGAAGAGTCGTGCTTAGTCGACTTTGTGCAGCCGTCGCTGCAGCCTCTAACTGATCCAAGTTGAATTCGCTCTGTGATAGACGCTCCAAAGCGCGATACGTCGTCAGCAACCTTAAAAATGAAAGCATTATTAGTACACGTGTTCTTATCAACATAAAACGCGACAATTGAACACTATACGCAGTTTGTTTACAAAATGATCAACGTTATATTTGACCGTGTCACTTTTGAAAACAAGCATTCCACGTTTGCTGCTTAAATTTTCTCTGAATTTTAAACCTTACTTTTTGACGTAAATACACATTTACCTTTACCAACTTTCTTTAACTAGCACATGATAAACTCGCTATCCGAAGACAATCGTTAAAACAGAGCTAACGTATCGGCAAATCTATCTCACATAAGCAAGTCAGTCTTAAAATTTTTATTGAACGTAACATTTTCACCGACCTTCGACGAATGTAGTTCTGGCGGACCTTCTTGTTGACCGATCTAATGAAATCGGCGCCAGTGAAGGGTACAGGGGGTGGAGGTGGGGCAGGCGGTGGTTGCGGAGCTGAAGGGGGACCCGAAGATGATTGTTGTTGCGGTTCCTGAGCAGCACCGCCATGCGGACTCGGAAGTTGCGATGTGCTTGCGACCGGTTCGCCGACTGCTACCCAGGTGCTGCACGATCTCGAGGCATGATCCAGCCTGGCGTGCTCCAGCAGCAAACTGTTCCTTTGCGCGGTGTCGAGGGCAAGTGCCGAAACGGCTGGACGGAGTCCACCGGGACCAGCGGCGTCTGGACTTGGCAATTGTGACACATCGCTTGTACTGAAACTCTTCCGCAGCCCGAGTGCTGACGACAGGACGCCGCAGCTGCGTATCAGCTCATTTTCTTCCTCGAACCAGAGGATTTCGGGGATGTCGGCCGGTCTGTCAAACAGTCAATTCATATACTTGAAGTCATTGGTAAAGACATTTGGAAGGCATAAAAAGCCAAAGAGTTCACTTAACCTTCCGATGGTCGCGCGTATCTGTAGGATACACTGCAGATATGTTTTGTATAATATCATTTTGCCTAGTCCCGCTGCGATAAGCAATTTTCAGGTGTTCTTCCCTCTCTTCTAGACCATCTTTCCAGTATCAGTTTAGAGTTCAAAGCGAATACACATTTTCAGCAAATCGACATTTGTATCTGAGAAATACACGCGACTGTTCCAGTAAGACTTTCCCACATCATTCATTCTATTTTTAATCATCCGTTTTTTGTGTCGATTTTTCTTCCGAATTTTGTGGTTTGTGGTATCTAATTTGTTTTCTTGCACTTGTTGATTTTTCAAGAGAGGTAGACAACAGTTAAAATAAGATGGAAGATCATAGTGATTTTGATACTATAGAAGACTTGATTTTACGTGACAGTGATGTGACTGTATGTTTATATACAGATTTATAATACTTTGTGTATGTTTTGAAAAATAAATTTTATCATAAATGAAGCGTGATTATTCATAATATATTATACGCAACAAAATTTCAATAATTGTACTATCAAATCTTCGATTTTGACAATAACGTACCTAGGAGATACGCGCGACCATTCGTGTAGAAATAGAGGCCGCGACTAACGGAAGGTTAAAGCAATATCCGAAAATGATACTGACAATAGACAACATGATCTTAGAAAAAAGTCTTCAACGGTAGAGTATTCAGCGTTTTGTAACTCTGATTAAGATAATCGGCTTTGGCGGAAAGGAATACCGTTCGCTCCGAGAAAAGTATAATTAATTTCATTATTTCGAAAAAGACTTTGCAAAAATTGGTGCATATGCCAAGATAGTTCAGACTGCACATCATAAACAAACGGAAAGTGTGAACAAATGAAAGGCGAATTTAAGTCCGCGCGTTAAACTTCATAACAGCAAATGGTTTACTTCCCGTCCCGCAACAAGCTATCAGCTGACTGACCTGTTACCCGGAATCTGTCGATCCGGCTTAGGCGATGGGCCGCGTCCGGTTAGCTGAGCGTCGCTGTACGATTTGAAGGCAACAAATCGGTTGGTGCCTCTCAGCTCACTCGCGATAGAGGATATACTGAATAGCGATAAATCCGTAGTGACGCTTTCGTGACTCGGTGACCTTAACATTCGCGAGGTGACCTGCAAGGCGGGACATTGCACTGTCGTCAAACTGTTCGTGTCCTGGGCACACGCAGCCGGCGGCACCGGCGATGCCGGCTTCGTCTCGTTCTCGGACATTTTCTCGATCGTCTTGTCACCTGGATCAACCATCTGCCTTCCTTGCACCGCTTCGCGAGTTTTATCTACCAGCAGCTCACGACGTCTGCTCGTCTTGCACAGCTTGGAGCGACTGTCCGACGAGATAATCAGCGAACTTCGAGTGGCACATCTTCCGTTCGAGGAATCCTTAGCTCTTAGCTCTTCTATCCTTTGGCGCGTACCTTCTCGTAACGAGAGTTTTTCGGCGCTGTCTCTTTCAGTTGCTGATCTCAACGCAGTTGAGAGACGGCGCTACGATAAATTCATCGCTGCCATGTGCAGCCGTAGTTCGCAAATTATTCACGGCTCAGGGCGAAGTGATAATAACGGTGTCAACGTTTTGTAGGGTTCCGTGTGCGCACGGCTGTTACTGGCACTTATCTCCTGCGCGACAATTATCGCCTAGACCTCGCTCGGCGTTAACGCTTGTTACCGTGACGCATCGCTCTTTTGTAATCCAAGACGCGTGTAGCAGGCGTGAAATCCTCCTCGCCGGCGTTTTCAACTATCCTCCAAACGTTTGCGCTCCTCACCGCTGCCTGCACAATCGATGTTTGTCCAGTCAACAAATTTCACCTGCAACAAAAAATTGCACCGATTCTCATGCCTGAACTGCGAACAAGTTGTTTTGCATTGTGTCAGATTGATTTTATCTCTTGACCTTGGTCGGCGTTAGAACAATACACGAGTTTATATTTGACAGCTCGGAATGGCGATACCTTGGCAAAATTATAAAAATTTATGTAATGGCACCACGTAACGTAATGCGACTGTCGGACTGGAATGTGGAAAGATGAGTAAGTAGTTGCCTGTACTGATGTAATTTGCCCTCCTCTCTGATCGCCTACCTTTGTCGCGTCTGGCTCTGTCTCTCCCCATCTCTTTTTCTCTATCTCTCTATTTATCCCCCACTACATCACTCCCACGTTTACACCCCCACCTCTTTTCTATCTCTTCCTATCGTCTCCGTCTTCCTACTGTCCCTACTTCTCACCTACAATCATTGTTCTTTCGTAATACGCAATAGTATCTCTTATCTTGCAGTTTCTGTAGAACACTGTATATAGTCATAACCCCTTCAACAACTATATCATTTAATCCGATTATCGTTGCTTTACTCGCGTAACAATTGTATTTATTGCCCAAAAGCACTTTAAATCAGGCACGATAAACTTACTCAGTAGTGCCGTGTAACGTGTTACACTTTTCTGAGATGCATTTTAATATTTCAGTCTTTGTGTCCTGTCTGTATATTTATATAGTTGTTGAAGGAGTTATGACTATATACAGTGTACATAAATATATATATATTTATACGTATGAGATTGTATATGTATATCAACGAATGAAAGCGCTTTAAGTTCTGCAGTATTTAGAACGAGAATAAGTGTTTGAAGAAGAACCGTGTTTTGTTTCGGTGAAAAAGCAGTGAGCCTAAGTGGTCACTTGTACGTCTACAACCTTTTTAAAAAAATCTCTTTTTTTCGCCTTTTCCGACAATCAGAAAAGTCCCACGGGTTGACATCAAAAACGACATTTCCTGATTAACTGCATTCTTCCAGCTCGTTATGAGGTCGTTCCTGACATCTGCATAATTACGCCATTGTAGCCTCTATTCACTCAACGGACAGCACGTATCCTCGTTACCCCCTCGTGTTATAGGTCGCCTGATGCTCTTCCATGCCATTTCTCTCCATTTTCCGTTCTTAACCGCGCACAAAGGAAAGTGATTTTGTCGCACGCCGACGTTATAATCGCATCAGCTGTGCTCGGCGCTAAGCATATTTGCTGGCATAATAGCGCATGACATCCGAACGTGACCTCGGGTAATTGCATTGTAGAGTCACTCGACGAGAGCGATCGGACAGGAAGCGGGACGAGTACCCGGAAGTCGTAACGTAATGTGGGAGATGAGAGAGGAAATGAGAAATCAATCGGCGCGGAAGAGCTTGGCGAGCGCGGATGGAAACTTTCTTTTCAATGTTTATTTCGCACTGCAGCTTTAATGCACTCGCCGTGCACCGGCGGGTAGCCACTGCGTGCTTTCTCCGAGGTCAAGGTTCCAGAACTTTTCCTCGGATTGATATTTCGATCCACGCTCGCACGTTCCGAGCCACCGGCTCTTCATACCCGGCGACGCGTGAATGATTTACGAGCTGGACGGCAAATGGATTGTGTGCCGCTATGAATTCCGTCGCCGAAGACGATGCATCGACGTTGCAGATTGCGGCGCACTCCGGACGATACAGAAATGCAGTCTGATTTCCATCAGGAAACGAGAATTTCGAACATCGACGTCGATCACCTGAGACTCGAGTTCTAGAATATTGTTTCTTGTTGACATATTGGATCAAGTGTCATCGGCAACTGTTGCGATTGACACCTTCACGTCAACATTGTGGATGGCATTTAATGTCATTGGCAAATGTCACAAGAGTCCATCGAAACTGTCACTGGCGCGACATGCTTCGAGCATCCTTAGCAATACGCAACGTGCACATATACCGCGGCACTCAGTTTCCATTACGAATTTCTGGCATACAAGAAACAGTATTCGCGCGAACAGCCTCTCCAATCGAACGCCTTCACAGAGCCTATATCTAAATATCCCCTTTCCTGACCGATCAGTGACATACTACCACCGTCCAATGCGTCTCACCGATGCAAGCACGTAAACTACCGAACAAAACGCTATCCGTCGCGTACCTGCCTCCGTGAAAGCGATCCTCCCCCGTTCCGAAACAGCAGCGCAACAAACCTCGAACCTTCGCAGCCGTTCCCTCGCTCTATCTTTTTCGTTCGGGAATTCGGATACACACCGCTCAATACCGCGCGTCTTTTCCTCGTCTCGAGCAGCGTAGCCCGTGGAAAATGCTGTTGCCGTGTTCGACTGTTGCCAGTTTGGCCGCCGACGCCAACGCCACGAGCTCGAAGTCGATAGGCCGCTTCCCGACTCTCCTCCGTATCCTTGCGAATATTCTCCGCGCACACGAGAGGTCCTCCGTCAGGCAGCACGATGGACGACCGCTGAGGGAAACTGTCAAGGACGAACGCGGCTCGCGAACTGAGGAAGGAGCGGAAGAAGTCGAAGTCGCTGAAACACGAGCGTGCGGATGAACGAAGCCGCGGACGAACGAAGCGCGACCGGACGGCAGATCGAACGATGATTGCTTCCGCCGGGGTTCTACGGTCGTTCGCTCGACGCTCGGGAGTCTGCTCACTGCACAGGCGTCGATCGATAGGGGTGAGGAACGAGGCCGCAACAGGGCGCACCGGCCACCCCCGTCGGAGGGAGAGACGCCGAGAGTCGAGTTCCGAGTTCAGCATCACTGCGGACCGCGCCAACCTTTTCCCCATTCAGTTTCCTCATCGCCGTTTAACGAATGCGTCCTCCGGGACCTCCTTCTGCTCGCGGAGCATCGCGAACCTTCGACCTTCCCCTTACCGCTCGATGTGGCGCCCCTGCTTTGGACGGTGATGTCACTTTCAGCGTTTCTTCCTTCTCTGTCTTCTTTCTCCGTTTTTCAACGGCTCATATTTCGGTTTTTACATGACCATTTTGCTCGCCTTTCACTACTCTGTTTCTGGAGCCTTTATGTTACAGGTTTTGTAGGACGCTGCGTTCGATTAGCGACTTTTAGTTTTTGTCTTTAAGAGTCTCTCGGGATATTTTGGACAATCGTGTTGTTTTGTTTTTTTGGCTTTTAGAGGATTTTGTTGATTTTGGTTTGTGGGCGGTTTGACATGTGAGCTGGATTATTCTGCTGTCTGGCCTTGGGGAAGTTATATAGTTTGTCTGTTTACGTTGAGAGAATACAAAACCTGTTGATTTACGACGTTTTTTGACGTAATTTTAAACATATAAATGTACAAGTTTGTACTGAATTCCGGTGTCTTACAATGGTGTCTTGAACACGCAACGTTGCGTCGGTCAAGTTTTATGTTCCAGAGCGCTGAGTGCCGGCCTTGCATTACCTAACTTTCATTATTTTTAGGTCAGATTTAGATAATTCTATGAAATGACGTTTCTGAACTTAGCAAGTCTACTAACACTCCAGTATCGTTGTACCTGTTTAAAAGCATACTAAGCACGGTACAGTTTCGGTCCAATTTCCAACTTTTCTCAGGATTGGAAAAAGATTTCAGCACCGAACGATATCAGCGCCAACGAAACACGAGCGAAAAGAATGTCTCAAATTTTTTCCTCCCCACCCTACGAGAAACTGATTAATCGCGCCAAACTCAACGGTCTTCCGAGTTAGCGATCATCCAAACTGTCGGCCGTAGTAAAAACAGGCATGATAAACTCCCCAAATATCGTGGGCCGTGCAATATCATTCGGCGTGCTCCGATTTAGCGTCGTCTCAGCGACTATTCTAGCCAAAAGGGCGTTCGCGCGAATACGCGCTGAGGCAGTGGACGATCTCGCGCGGCACATCGAACGCACACAGACAGCCTGTGAAAATAGTCAGCACACAGAGCCCCAAGTCTATGTGGGCAGAGAGGCTCGCGTCCGTTCGCGGTGGCACGCACGAATTCAGCCGCACGACCTCGCGCACGTTAAATACGCTTCGGCCAAGGTACGTGGGTGGTTTCGTGCGTGCACGCGCGCACACGCTCTCACGCGGGCGGTCGCGCGCGAGCATACCCGGCACACGAATCCGCTTCGCGGACGAAATGATCGCGCGGAAAAGAGAGATGGCCGGCTAAATACAGACGAGTCGAGGAGACCGAGATGAAACGTACGCGGCGGCCTGTCCTGCCACCGCCATCCGGGCACGACAGTGTAGTTTAGTCTTTTAGATAGTGACGGTGTCTCTCTCAAGAGGCGGTTTCGCTACCGGGGTAACGATACCTAATAATAACATCTCGCGCGTGTACGAACCAATCGATCCGATCGTCCTTAGAAAAACGGTAAGCGTGAATGTTTATCGATTTGGCGCAGAGTTTGATCCGCCGAATGGGCGAGATGCGAGACGGTAGGCGGATCGAGATACCGATCCGAGGTGCGCGCAGTTATGGTGAACGCTGTAACGAGAGACCGTAATGAGTTTCTTTGTTATCAGTGTGCCGGGCTATGTAAGAACGGACGAAGAAGCGACTCTTTGAATGCGAGCTGAGGGCAGAAGGGCTTTACTAGCAATGTTATTGATTAATGAAAAACGAAGGTAGCACGAGTTCAGATTTGAGACGAACCGGGCAGAGCAACTTATCGGTTTTTCCGGCAGTCCATCTTCAATTGTTATTGAATAAGCCGCGTCTAAAGACAAGCATTTCTTAGCAACTGAGTTATTAGAACGATTTTCTTTTTGCTTTCGGTGTAATGTATTGGTCGTGCCCAATTTCAACTGATTTTCATTCGATCCTTTCATCTCTGTTCTGTTTTCAATTCAGATGTTAACCTTAACGTGGATTTATCGTTTCACGGTTTCGTTAAACTTTATTCCAATATATTTCCTTCAAATAATATGTTATAATCGGATGTAGTTTTTGAAACATATTTTCTTGAATTGTCCAGTATCGACAACGAAAAAGTTCTTCTGACGTAGCCGCAGTAAGTCTTATAGTTTTCTATAACGCCGTCGTATAATTCGTCGACACAGTTTCCAGTGAGAATGTGTATAGGCATCGACTCGAAGTAAACGGCACAGACATTCTGGATACGAGACCACGAAGGGTTAAAGCGTCCACGAAATTTGGACTTGCACCAAGTTTGCCTTGACGACACGCCGAGGGTCATGCCTTTCGCGTCGGTCTTTTTTTATCCCAAAAAACGTCGCGAAACGCTTCGACTCAACGTGGAGTCGGTGTTTGTGACCCCGCTTTATTCTCCGCCATCGCGTATTCCTGACGCGTTTTGATGAAAATGACGCCATGTTCAATGTAGCCAGAGTACTCAACATTGCTGTGGCTGTTCGTTCATTTTCTTTTTCTCAAGCCGCATCGAACCCGTCGAAAGAGGCGATTGTATCGTCTTTCCGATTAAATTTTTATGGTCGCGCCCTACTGCGGATAGACTTTCTATCGATAGTATGAAACTCCGATAGTTCCGCGTCATTGGAATTCAAATCATTTCCGATTATTGGAAACCTCGGGATATTGCAGGAGACGTCTGAATACAACGTACAACGTGATGCTATCCGTCGCGCCTGCAACGATGCACCATCGTGTGTGTTGTGCCGTGTTAAATGTTCTACTCATACAATATTCAAGGCGTTGCCTCATGGTTGCCCTTATCGAATAAAGAAAAATTTGATTGAATACTGTCAGCTTTTATGGTTCAAGTTGTGAAAGGTTATTTAGAAATATGTGATGAAAATTAAGCTTGTACTTGATACACTAGAATACATTACAAAAGAATGACCTTTTTTTCTACTTATTGGAACATGTTCAATCTTCAGAGTATTCGTCTATTTCTTAATCAATTTGGTTACTTTAAGAGAATTTATCAGAACAGAGTTGCACTTTTTTTAATTATGCTACCTGACTGCATTTCGTTTATTTAAGTTTTTTAACCGAAGTAATTATGACGGGAATAATCAGACAAATCTTGGAAATCTGAGTTTTTACAATTGTTATTATCTTTCTCAAGTGTAAAAGCAGAGTCTCGCTTTGCTATTCAAAGAATTGAAGATATGTACTTATGTGACTATTCTAAATCTATATATTCGATACAAATCTTGCAAGATTATGAATTCTACCTGTTTAAATGACTTGGCAATGGACCGAATCATTAAACAATCGGTTTTGCACAATGTATTCAAGTTAAATCCTCATTTTACGTTTGACCTAAATATACAAACATGAATATTGACAAATGCATTTAACATTGTGAAGGCCAGAGAAAACGGACACATGAAAGTATTTTATTAATTTTGGCGAATTTATATAAAAGTATTGAATACATAAACATCGCTGTAGCACTGACGCCATCTATGTGTGAGCGTGGAAAGTTTGAACTGAATAAGTCGGTGTGTCGTATCGTTAACCTTCTTCGAACAGGAAATACTCTATATCGCAGAGAAGGTTTTCGAATTTGTAAACATCGTTCGTCACTAGTTACTAAGAAAGAGAAATAACAATATATCGTACTTATGAATTGAAAGTAGTATAAACAGTTGAACTCTGAGCGTTGTCTGATGTCGATGTGCTGATTGTGAGCCGAAAGGCATCGGATTGTCTAAAGTAGTTTGTGTTGCATGAAACAACGAAAGAATAGTCACGAAATCCGGAAGCAAACAAGTAATGCTACTTTCAAGACGCAAGTATGAAATAAATTTATTGTCTCTTTTGTTTTCTTACGATAAACGAAAATTTGATGGTGCTCGCAAATTATATTCTTCGTGTGTTTTGTATGAATACTTTGTATATTTTGATTATATTTTCGATGATTGGTTAATACAATGAAATTGTACAAGTTCTGTAGTCTGCATAGAATGAATTCGCATTTTTCAATTCGTATCGGTAACATCAATGACATGTATTTTCAATAGACAAGCTTCACTCTGTACAAAGGGCATAGATGAATAAGATAGTGAAATGTGCCCCCAAACCGATTGAAATTCTAAATGGGCCATTCGATAGCTTATGAAAAAAGAAACATTTTTGTGAATTTTCAACTTTGTATCTCTACCGTGGGGGACGGGGGAGGGTAAAATGTACTGTTCGCTTCTCCTACCATTTTCTCGGAATCTAATGGAATAAAAAAATTGAAAAAAATCAGAGATACATCTGATGATGGTGTGCACATTTTAGATTTTTTTTTCAGATTTTTATATAAAAAATCCACCTGAAAAAAAATAAAAACCAAAAAGTGAGTCAGAAAAACATTAATTTGAAACGAAGGAGGTCCGGATCATTGATGCCGCTTTTTCCTGTGATGTAACATTAGAAATAACGTCTCTCTGATATTTTTCATAATTTTTGATTTTGTGGATCATTGTCGGAAAAATCAAAAACTGCGTCTCTGGTCAGTTTTTACCTGTCAGAACACCGTATGAGGTAAACTTTGGTTTCCTTTTTGTCACATTGCTATTTTATAGAATATTTAATGTCATTGACTACATTGAACAGTCGTAAGAGTGCAAAAAAAACTAAATAAATGGAAAAAGTCGATGTTACAGTGTAGACTTATATGCTAAAAGATTGAAGATCAACCCAAGAACGTAGCTAGCGCAACTGACAAGGTGTCTTATTCATCCATGCCCTTTTGCGAATCTTACCATTGGATTTACTTGTCTTTTGTTAAGCTTACTCTACCGCTTATCGAACAACCTCGAATTAACATTAACCACTTACTACTTACAGTTAAAAATTTATTACCACTGACTGAAGTATTCAATTGGAACTTTTGAGTCAAGCTATGTCTTATCAGGATTAAAAATGTTAAGTGCGTAAATTTCCAATACAAATTGTCGATATTTGCTGTCGCAGAGACGATGACAAACCCTTCAGCGGGAGACACCGTCAAATCGACAAATCCGAAATATACGACGCACGGGGATCGGTCCACTTCCGTCGAAAGGACAGGAATGGATTCTCAGTGCACGAGGAAGAGGAGACGACTCGAACCTCCGAGCACGAGGACCGAGATCCCCGAGAAGACACAACGACGCGACGACGCCAAAGCTCTTCCCCCTCAGACCTCCTACCTGATCTCATCCGGAAATCCAGTGTCCGCTGACACTTGCGACGATGCTCGGAGATCGAGACAGGAGGCTTCCCAGGACGAAAAATTGTCGCGTACGTCGGATGATCGCGGCAATAACGAACGGGGGAACAGGTAGGTTGTCATTCAAGATATTATTTATAAAGCAAAGTACAATTTATCGAACCTAACGTGTAAGATTATTGTTCAACGCATGCATTATCAGATACTATCGATTACTACATAATATGTCGCGTCTTAGTACCATTAATGTGAATAATGGTTCGTATAACGAAAGAACTATATTCACTCTCTATAAAGCAATTATTACTATTGCTGCGGATAATTAACCATCTACACAGTTTTGAAACTTAATCGTCCTAAATCTAACATCTTTCAACAAGTAACCGTCTTGTTAATGATAAAGTTGTACGAACGTCGGATTCTGGAAAAGTAAAATTTGTCCTTGTGCAGCGAGGCTTCACAGGATGCGTTCGCAAGAGAAACTCGAGATCTTCAGGGCGAGCGGGAGCCGTGGACGCAGAATACAAAGAGAAAGATGCCGGAAGAGTCTCAGACCGCATCCGCAGGCCAGCAGGACGTTACCTTGCGAAGAGGAACTCCGGGGCCGGTGACTGGAAGAGACGAATCGGCCAGGCTAAGAAAGACGATACAGTGGCTCGAGGAGGGTGCTCGCAGAATGCGCGAGGATCTGGCAAGCGTCAGGGGCGAACTCCACGAGGAACGGAGGGCCGCCAAGATCTTGAAGAGGGAAACCGAGGCTATTGTTCGCGAGGCCAGAGCCGCCGAAGCTGCCAAGTACCAAATGATAATCGCCGAGCTGAAGACAAGGTACGCGAGGCGGGATCGTATTAATGTACGTGTGGAAGTTGCAGACGGAAACTTTGATCAGCGACGTAAGCTCGTTAGAAGTTCGGAACTTCAGCGTCTACGGTCTGAACTCGAGCAAAGGCTCTTGTTCAGGTTGCGCTCGGCGCTCAGGGAAAAAGGGATGATGTTAGATGCGTGTCGTGTTCTGTCGAAGCTTGTCTGCGAGTGTTTTAGAGAAACTTGCATTGTAATAAGTACTTCCGATTAATTTAACGCTCAATGTGCTTTCTACAGTATATCGCTTCTTGGCTAAATTCGTTCCACGTGGATTTTGTAATATATCACCTCCACGTATGCGAAAGACTGTTGTTGACGTGGCAATGCGCATTTATACGATTATGTGTGTTAGCGCATGTCACGTTGCGAACTACTAAAGAGAGTTCGCGTCGATATGTACCTGTCAATGGTATTACTTATCTACTGGCGAGTACGTATATTGGCAATACTGCGAGTCGCGAACGATCGCGGTCCATTGATACGCTCTTGTCAATGGTATCACCCTCTTGTCTCACGAGGTCATTGTCCGATTCTCGAAAAGGATGCTTTGTACTTACACAAAATGCTGTGATAAGTGGCATTGAAAGACAAAGCACGATTAGAATGTAATTTCTGAGATAGGGTCCGATTTTTTTCCAAGAGAGTTGACTATGAGATGGGCCACGTGGCACTTATCACAAAACATTAATTGATCAATTATAGTAAAAATCTTAAGAAAACCATTTTTTTTCCAAATCATTTTCTCTAACTCACATGCGCGGCCGTGCGGGCCAAATAAATAGATCTGTGTGCATGCATGTGTTGTGCAACGCTTTCGTATTTTGCAGAGGATCACGTCACGGACAAGTGGAAGTTACTTGCAGAACCCCATCGCCGTTGGCGTCGTCAACAGTGAAGGCGGACCTCGTAAAAGACGAAAACCATAGACGCGAAGTATCGGTACTGAAGAAGCAACTAACTGATGCCAATAATACAATACGACAGTTGAAGTCCGGTACGACTGTTCTTCAAGGTAGAAATTCTAAAACCGTTGGAACGTCCTCCGTCGAGGTCCGTCGTCTTGAAACGGAAATACGAAATCTTCGTCGAAGCAACGAGAAACTCGAAGAAAAATTGCGAGTAAGTTGAGCGTGTCGATAAATTAAACGCAAGCATTGTTCGTTTCCGTTATGAATTGTTCGGACCGAATATAATTCTGCTAGAGTAAATGCCTGAGAAAAAATGTAATCTCTTACTTCATGGATCATAATCGACAGTTGGTGTGATGAATTACAATCTTCCGACGTGTACTGCTACGCTAGAACAATGGTTCGCATTATGTGCAGATTACCCAGGAGGCTGAAAAAGTCCGAAGGGCCGAGCTGAAGTTTCAGCAGAAAACTTACGAAGCGGAACTTTCCGAGCTACGAAAATCCTTTCGTAGCGAAACCGTCAAATTGGTAAGTTCAAAAAATTTCTCCCCATATTTCGAGAGTAAAATCAATTTGTATCCTATTTGTACATACTGATCAAGTCGGTCGATCGTTTTCATCACAGACCAGATTAGAAATCGTCGCCTTTGAACGATATACGAAGCATATCAATCAACCGGGTCGACAGTGACGTCAGACAGACCGTTATATTCGATTTCCCTCCAATTTCTATCGACTCATTAAATAATACGCTCTTTGCTCACGAGCAAAGGAAGAGGAGTCTTTTTAATAAAATACTAACGATAACATTACCCACGCTCGTCTTGCACCTATGCGTAAATCATCTTGACAGACGGTTAGAAAAAGGTTCCGCACAATGCCTGCGCATCTATCAGCAGAGGTGTCGGAATGAGACTGAACCTAAACGCATGTAAGATAATTACCCCACACGATACGCCGAACCCATACTGACTCACGAAAAGGAATCAGTGAGAGAGGTATGAAAAAAGAGTCTGAGAAGAACAAACGGAATCTCATAGGCACGCGATGATCTCCTCGCGGGGAGGGGCTGGGCTCAGAAGTGCTTATTAAAAAATTGGGCCCTGAGGGCCCGTCTGGCTTAGTCCGATAAAACTCTGTCCAGACTGAGCACGTCGATGCGGATCCTGAGAGCGGACAAAAGTTTTCCAGATCCCGAAGAGTGGTCCCCCGCTGAATCGCTCTTCCTGAGGAAGGAGCCACGCTGTGTAATTACGCAAAAATCGGCATCCCTCTTCCCACGCTATTTTTAGGGCTTGAGAATTTCGTCCGCTTAGACATTTCGAGAATGCGCGGCACGTCCGGCTACTTTTCACTTTTCGTTATCTTATTATTCCCCATCGACGGTAGTGCGCGGTATAATAAACGATTTACCTCCTTTCTTACTGCCTACTTGCACGTTCCTTGAATATTGCTCGAAACAAATGGACCGGCAAATGCTTCATTCATACTTCTGTTACGTTCACAGAGGCAACGTAACTGGCGACTTTTACTTTTTCCAGCTAATAGCTAAGCTGTAACGATTAAATAATAATGGAATGGTTGCCAATGTTACGTTTTGCCGATTTCAATAATGACTGCTATGCGATATGGAGTGTTTCGTTAGACCCAGCAATGAGATTCCGTGCACGATCGGCTGTTACGTATATTCGATGCGAAACAACATCGAAGTCTTTTAAAATTCTCTTGTCGTTTCATAGCGTGTCATCGACAGTTTGCTCACGAAATGCATGAGAAAATCGAAATTTTCTTTCGATGCATTGCTATTTTTGTCGTGAAAGTAAAATTCTTTAAATTGCTTTATTTTGTTTACATTTATAGCGACGTAAAATACATTTTAAAAGTAGTGGGTTCACTAATATATGATTAATCGTTTATAATATATGATACAAAACATGTAGAATACTGTAGAAACACCAAATTCATTTCAGTTTGAAAATTGCATTATGTTCCAATAGGATGATCAAGTAAGGAGCGGCTACTGTCACTCGAAGGAGAAGAAAAGGTCATTACATACTTTAATCGAGGTGTTTCTACAACACATTGTCTGTTCTAGGCTAAACATCGCCTTTAAGAGTTATACCGGTACTGAACCGTCAGGTGTATATATGTATTTTAGCTATATAAAATCGAAAGATGTTACCAAGATAGCGAGTCAAGTTGCAGATCAGGTTTATAGAAATAAACGCAGAGAGTTTCGACTAAAGACGAACAGTATGAGTCAGAGTCAGAGTTAAAGTGAAAGTAAAACTAATGAAAAATAAAAACGTGTCTTTTGAGCGAGAGGATCAATCATGTGTTAGAATCAGTGACTTACTTATTGTAAGCAACAGTACTGCGTATAGTAAAAGCATTACGACGCCGAGGTAATTTCTCTCCTTTTGGGTTTTATATGAATTACAACTTCAATTGGGTACGTGAATAGTAAAACCTAAACTTGAACAGTAATAAAAAATGTCTTACTATCGTATTCGTACTAGCGCGTTTCAGTAACAAGGTCATACTACGACTAATTGTTAAACGATGTAGCCTCTTCAACATAGTAAATGCCATTCGTGTCCCGATGGCAAAAGTCAATAGCCAACGAGTTAGACAATAACGTTCATGTTATCTCTTTTGATTCCCCGAGTTCGTTGCCTTTAATTGTCATGTTGTGATGTCTTTGTGTTCGTAGTAATCTATTGTCTTGTATCGTCGCGTACGTTTTCGTTGTTTGGACTTGCCTGCTTTGACTCGAGTGCCATTCCTTTCAGCTTCCTGCTTCCTTGCGTGTCTCCGTTAGATTCGAGGCGTAATGACGTTCCGTTGGGATTCTGGCATCTGCCGCATTGCCGACGTTAACATTATCGATCTCATGCTTGGCAATCGACCAACGCCGAAGATCACAACCTCGCAATGAAGCCGGTCCGTAACAACAAAATCAGCACGCAATCTTATTTAGAGGGAATTCTAAGAAATTTTCGGATCGAATGACGGTTTCGTGCCTGTTTACAACAGATCATGTATGTTCGGATGACAAACGAGCAGCGGATGAGACAAATTTTCTAGTCAATAATTATGCAAAACCGAAAGAAACAGGAATGCTTGAAGCCACGGCGTACAAGAACGTATCGGGCATCAAATTACTTATATACAGCTATTATAACATATTATACTTTAAACGTCGATAAATAACAATATCGAATCTTATTTTCATAACCCATGTACTGGAAACTCATACTAATTACGCGCATCATGCAAATGAGCGACAAGCAATTAATTCCCATCCAAATCTTTCGCAGTATGCACGAAGCAGTACTAATAATTCTCGCAAACCTTTAAGCTCGACGTACCTCATTACTGCATTAGCAATCAAGATCATGTAGTCTCTTCATCCCGACCAATCCTTCCAGCTAATTACAATTTAGCAAAGCGCGCTAGTAGAATCGGAAGAGTCTCCTTCCCGATCAGCTGCACTCAAGAGGCTATTCGACGTAGGTGCTCGCGCGCGTACAAGAGAGTCATTGTCTCTCACCATGTCCGCACTCTTTATCCCCGTTTAAAGTTGGCAAGGTGAAGGCAAGGCCCCCAGGGCCCGGCAGACGGAAATGCGAGGTGAGAGCTTCTCGAAAGCGGTACGAAAGGGACCGATCAGTAGCCTCGCCCCCCTCCACCGTCGCCTGCATTTTCATTCTCACACGCTCCTACTTACGATACTGGTCATGAATACTTTTTCGTCCCAACTTTCGCTGTACGTCCGCGAGCCTCGAAGGCGTGTCTCTATCCTCGCCCAAGAATACGCATCCCTCTTTACCGATATTCGCATACGCCGTTTACGTTGCAGATGGACGAGCTGAGAGAGAAGGATCGCGAGATCGAGATGATCTTGAAGTTGCGGCGGGCCGACGAGTGCGGAGATTGTCGGCAGCCAACGTCCGACGAACACTTTGAGACTAACGCGGTAAGTACTTTGCCTCCGACTCAACTCGCGCTGCCGATCGTCCGTTTGAGGCCAAACGTGCACAACGCTCGGATTTGTTCGCCCGAAGGTGTCATCTCGTTCGCACGTCGAGCGCGGTGAAACAAGTCGGCGACAACGGAATGGCCAAAGGCCGTTCCCCCCGCTTTCTATTTCGCCGCGATCTTTTGTACGCGGCTCATTTCAGTTTGCAAACACTTGCCCGTTGAAAGTCGTAACGGTCGTGCGGAAGGTTTCTTTGCCAAGAGGCAAATTCGGACGGGAGATGTAGGTCCGCGCGACGAAGAGAGGACTCGGCGAGCGACGGACGGAGAAGGAAGGAGGGCCGTCTCTCATTCTCATTCTCATTCTCAAATTAATGACGAAATAGTAGGCAGGCTTTGATTTGAATATGACGGCAACAGCGAAAGTAGTCGCCTTCTATACGGTCGTACATGGGTAGACGTCGGTAAATCAAATGACCGCTCGTGAAAGTGGACGAACCATCAAATGCAACCCTATAAATCGACTGTTAGTGTCACCTGAAACGTTGCGGAGTCAGAGGCAATCGGTGTAAAATCGCAATTATCGCGAGTAAATGACCGCTAATTGATACGGTGAACGTACGGCGCGGCGGAACCGTTCATTTTTAAATCAGTTACTGACTTTCTTACATTCCATGTTATACTTAGTCTTTCAGTTGATCGCGGTTAGCTCGGGTAACAGACGCCGAACAGCGTTTCGATTACAGCAGCCTCAACACATTGATTTCGGATAAAAGTGTTGACTCTCTGCATCCGAGTACTAATCTCTTGACGATCAGGCGCAAACTTTCCTCGCCAGATTTTCAAAGACAAGCTTTCTTTCCGCACAACACTACATCTCGTACAATCAGCGCGCAACGTACCATATGCAATATGATAAAATATGATTCCGCCCATTCTTATCTTATCACCATCGCCACAAGGAAATACCCCCTGATGCAGCGCGGAAATTAATATATACGCGACTGTCGTAAATATTTTTTACGTTTCCATTTCCCATGCAACGAATCTGCCCGCTTCCTCCAACACAATAGCCTGGGGCCGATAATGGGAAGAGGTAAATTTGTAATTGTAATTAGAACAAACCGCGGCAGGCTGTATTACGCGCGTGTGCGTGCGCAACTGCGCAAACGCGTGCGCTCGCGCGCACGTTTCTTCATCACGGTTATAGCCCGCCGGTTCTATTATCGGTACTCGCTCTGAGAGGGTTCGCGGTCTCTCGGCCTCATCTATTTCTTCCTCTCCTCGTCGCGCGGCTCCTATGCGCTCGTCCTATCTATGCAATCGCCCTGGCAAAGATGTGCCTGCACGCATAGCAGCGGCTCTTTACCCCATAGCACCGTACCGGTGCCTGCGATTATCACATCGTGCGACTTCCGCCATGAGGCAGTTATGTTTTACTGAATGCCTACGTTCCCGGTATCCCAGTTCGCCTACCACTTTACCTACCGGCGAGGGAACGTACCGCTAGACAGAGATTATTCTCAACCTACGAACGTCGCCCTTCGTCTTGAACGACTTACGTGGGAAACCACTCTGCTACCCTCTGCTCGTCAGGTTAGTAACGAGGATTGAACGAAGGATCGATGATTCGACGCAACTGGAACTATTCTTTCTCCTTTCCGGCTGATGATTGCACGCTGGCAAGAAACGTTCGTGTTTCCTGAATAGGTACTGTTGCTTGATTGATCGGAGTGTCAGGCCGTTGCATATTGCTGTAACTGTGGGAATGGACTCTTCATGTTTACTGTTCGTGAGTCTACTTTGATTATTATAGAAGCAGAATGTTTTTAGGTGATGAGACCATTTGGAATATTCGTAACGTGCGAATGCGTCAGGCAAGGACATAGCACGCTCGATTCAAAAATAGGATTTATGCATCTCGTTAGTGTGTTACCGCACGTGATTCAACGTGTACAAGGTACGGATGATGTAATTTCCCTGCCTTGTATTTAATTTCGTGCCAACTGTCGAATGCTCCTTTCGACGGCATTCGCAAGAGATTTACGAGAGATCAGCTGTTATTCAAACATACGATAGGCGTGACATCGTTGGGTCAACGGACCTGTACATCGTACGGGTGGCAAAAGCTCGGTAATCGCTCGTCATATTGTACATTACACGAGTGTGTCTGATAGAATTTGAATAGGCTGCCTCGGCGCGTCCGACTAAAAAACCGCAGACCGTATGGACGCTCATTACCCGATGGTGGTTTCATCCCGTTTTGTCGTATTTCAATCGTCGTACGGTCACTCCGTGACCGATCGGCCGTTTCGAGGCAAATCCAACGTGAAAATAAGACGGAGCGGCGATACAGTGATGACTTGACTGTCATCGTAGGCGGTCGCATCGATAGGAATAAGCGTTATGATAGAATCGCGACGAATAAATTCAGACGCGCGCATAAATAGAATATAAATGCCACCCACTTCGTAGTAAGCGCACACAGCTGATTTATTCCGAACATTTGAATATTACTCCGCACGATTTTCATTTATACTTTACGATACAGGTATAATGGCGCGAACATTTCGCATGTAACGTTTCGATAGTTTATCGGAGAAAACGTTGAAGGTTCAAGGCGGTAGTGCAAGTTGCGATGTGTTGAGAGCGATTAAACGCGTTGAACGGCCGAACCCTTAGAAGTTACGTGCCTTGCGCAACATCCGTCTACTCGGATTTCTCAATACCCAGGGTCAATATCAATCCCGTCGAATAACAACAATAAGGCAAGTTCATCATTGAAACTCGCGGGAAAATCTCTCTGTCGCCGGGTGCGCCTGTGTAGCGCAAAGATAAGTGAGTGGGTGGCCGTATGTGGGTAGGCGACAGGCGAAAGTAGGATAGATAGATGTTTATGTGAGTATTATAGTCAGGAGTGAATGTGGCATGCTTCGACGTAGTCACTACCTAAAGACGCAGAGACGCAATGTTTCTAATCCCAAGGAAAACATATTTGCCACATTACGCATTAGTGTCATGGCGAATTTAATAACTCTCCCGAGAAGAGTTCCCGATACGTTTCGACTGTCAACTCAAATCTATTGCGCAACAATTCACGTCGCATAGCGTATCGCATTTCGGCGGTGTCACGTGTCAAGGAGCATTCTCCGACGTTGCAAGAGTTGCGCTTAACATTTCTTACGTGAGAAACCGACGGACTCGGGAGAATAAGTGGTTCAGTCAACTAGGTATGTAGGTAAACGAACAGAAGTAGGCGCCATGGCGAATACGATTCGTGCAGATCCAGCGTTAGGAGCAAGCTGTGCACGATGGACCGGCATGGAAGGTTCTCTTATTTTCGAACGCTGATAT
Source organism: Anoplius nigerrimus (assembly GCA_914767735.1). NCBI lineage: Eukaryota > Metazoa > Arthropoda > Insecta > Hymenoptera > Pompilidae > Anoplius > Anoplius nigerrimus. Next base: position 5,406,203 of record OU612079.1, on the reverse strand, counting down.
GTGTAATATCGTGTACCAAACTGTATAAGGAGTCATCACGCCTTTACTTTCTACGTACACCTGTAATTCTTATCCATGTACGTAATCACTCTCGACCATTTATCAGCATTCAAACGAAAGTCAAGCACTTAGCAACATACATAATACAAGCTCAAAATCATACGTATTCGCCTAATCCACTACGAACCGCTCTAATTAGATACAAAGTTCCTCAAGGCAATCGACGGCAGTTCAACCGATGAGACATTCAGCTACCGTAATATTTAAAAGCTGACAACAACGTAAATTTTGTATGATAGCGAAATAGTGCTAAAAACGTGACGTCTACTCGTCCCAGACGGCTTGTCCTCATAACGTGTACGCCGTCGGTAACATTCGTCCCACATTGAAACCAATTGTCACAATAATGAGCTAGCTTGCTCAATCCACCTACCCGTTGGCAGTCTAAGCCCGGCAAAAGCGTAAATAAACAAATCCATCGATTCGCCCCGTCTGCGGCGTCGAGGGAACGCAGTGCGGATTAGCAAGTGTGCCGTGGCTGAAGTCGACTTACACACTCGTCTCTCTCGGCGAGTACGTGCCGTAGCTGAGCGTGCGAGCGAAGGTGTACACGTACGTACGTTCACGACGTTCCTTCCCATTCGGAACGGACGTGCCTGCAGGTAGCGGAGAAGGCCACCGTCTCGGACTTCAGTCCGCTCCAGTCTGCTTCAGTCTTTGCCAGACGACGGACGCGCGCGCATCGTACCAAGAGAGGACTTTCCGATCCTCTCGCGAGAGGAGAGAGCGTTGTAACGGACGAGCGAAGACCGCTAAACGCGAGTGTGTCCCGCAACGGACGAAGTTCTTCACAGTGTTTACCGCTCGAGTTCACGGGAAGGCGCAGGACGACGTGCGCGCGCGCGCGCCCGCACGCTATCGGCCTTTCGCGCGACAGGAGGATTCGCGACAGGATCTGCGAGAGGAACCTGTCGACGAGGAGGAGTCAAACTTGCGAGGGAGGCCGGCAGCTCCGCCGACCTGCAGGAGTTCATCGGAGAGGAACGTAGCTGAAGGGCCGCGTAACCTCGCTCCTTTCATCCTCGTTATATGAATTCTCAAGGACAACGCGCGCCTCATGGGGTTCGCGTGGAACGAGGTAAAGTTTCAAACATTTCGAACGGGAATTTGGCGGGACCCGACGATCTTGTACGTCTCCGTCGATGCAGGAAGTTCTTTTCTCTCGGATGTTCCCTGAAGAGCGTTCGGCATCGGAGTTAATTGGCGGTCTTATATTGGGCAGGTTTTTGAAAGTAACCAGTCACGAGAAAGGATCAAAACGCGCGAATAACGAGCCAATTAGCGTTATGAAAGGAACGGATGCTTGTTTTGGCCTTTTATTAGATCGTTAGCCTTTAATCTCTTGTCGAGCGGGCAAAAATCTGTGTCACCGGTATATTGCCATTTCGATATACGTGCACGTTTCTGTGCGAGCTGATAACCAATCCCGGGGGAAGGTGAGGGGGGGGTATGAAAGTGTGAAACTGGCGCGTTATACGTGGAGCTTTAATCGGCAAAAATAATAGAGTGCCAGAAGTTGAATGCGCTCTCAGACAAGGAACAGTTATTTCCGTATGCATATTACTTGGTGCTGTGCGATCAGTCGTTACGCAGGGCATATTTTAGAATTATCCTGAAATGTTGATCTTGTCCCAAAACTCGTGATGTAAAGATAAGAATATATACACGATTTTCTTTCTCGTAAAACAATTTGAGTTTAGTGACATGTCTGTCAAAAATATCTGGGTTCAGCCATTGTGGAAAATCTACAAAGACAAAAAGGTCAAATGTTCCAAAGATTCAGATATTTGCTTTGTGTTAGAATTAATATGAAAAAAAAATAATTCCATTCTTGGTTTATCTAGAAAGGAATACATACATGCTTTCTTTGGTGGCCTTTCTTTTATGTATACATTGAATCGCTGCTTTAAATTCAGGTTTGCAATAGATGCATTGTGCAGACACATACTATAAGATATATAAGCACTTTGTTGTGTTCATCCTCGAAAAAATTTTCTTATCAAACGTTGTTTACTCCGATTAAAAACGCTGATAATTTGGATAACAGAAGATATTAAAGTAAAAATTGACATGACATATTAAAGTAAAAATTCCTGCAATCTCTTTTGTTTAGTGCTGTAGACTTACTTTGCGTCTAATACGGTAGTTGTAAGAAGGGTTATATTGAAACATAATGATTGGTTCTGGTGGTTTGCAACATTTTTGCAAGCAAATTTATCTTTTTATCAGTAATATTTAAACAATTTTCAAGTAAAAGCAACACGTCATTATTACCAGATATTACCACATTATTAACCTCAATGCCAATGATTAAATTCAGCGTACGTACACTTTATGCAGCATTATCAAGAGCTGTAATACAACATAGCCCTTCCAGCATAATATCATAACATACGGTAGCAAAAGAAATAATAATTGTTATAAACAATGAAATGGTCGTAACTCCATGCGTATATCGCAAACTGGAAAAGCAAAGAAAATTAGAAAATGATCTTCGTGTGTATACCGAAAGTAGTTGTAGAAGGGTTCGGATCGGTATAAAAACTTCGTCAAACAGAAAACCATCAGCGTTCACCAAATATGAGAACACCGCAGACTCAAGTAGAGAATCAAATCTTCTATTTCCACCATTACCGACGTTGTACGAGTACACAGCAATTAGCAATGTCGCAGACACGAATTTCCCATTGTAGAAATCGAATGGTGGGGTGAAACCACTGTGCAGTTATGACGTGCAAAGGAGTCATGTACACGATTCTGCATTCGTATGAAAGATCGAGAAAACAATATGTTATTCACATTTGCAATTCATTTTCTACATCAATGCGGTACATGAAAACAATACAATTCATATTTTTAGTCGATTAAATAATTAAAGTGAAAATTGTAATTGTCACTATTAAACAATGATCTTTCGAAACGGGTGAAAAAATGTATAAGTTGGTCCTTTATAACCGTGCAATTTGCAACATAATTTTCTCGTGCAATTAGACATGGTAAATGAACGCCGATAAATTGAATGTCAAATCATTATTTGTGGTACGACTTTCGGAAGTGGGCAACGCGACCTGAAAGTTCACAGAACGGGTTATACATGCACAACTTCACGCTTCCGTTCTGTTTTCGGCAACCTTTCGAGAAAACAGTATAACCATTTTCGTTCACCACCTACACACACTGAACAATTTCCATTTCGCATGATTTCATTTGCCTTCAGAACCAGCTGACGAGCTGAAACAGTTTTCAAACAGTCGGAAAGGTAGAAGGAACTAAAAATCCATCCAACCCCAATTACTCAGTCTATTCGCAGCTCTCTTCCGGAAGTTTCTAACCCAGTAACAGCGGCGTACCCAGCCAATTTCTACAGCACACTTTTTCGTCGGAAGCCGTTTTCATTCTTCGACACCTCGCTCGCGATTCGAGTCTCGTTGCGTTAGCCCGGATGTTTTCCTTTATCAAATCTCGCGCATGAGGCGCGATCGAACAATAGCAAGGCGAGCGTTTCACCTGGGGCTCGTGTCGAGGAGAGTCCTCGTGAGAACTCGCCGTTGGCTTGCAGCTTGTTCGTGCACCGTCTCTACAACTGCAACGCTTCGCCGAGTTTTCTTGACCTAAAAACGTACGGCGCGCGGGTGGCCGACGCACGTCAGCTCACTCGTTATCCTCGAGATACGAACTCTTTTTCTTATCATGCCGCCCGACGGGGATCCGTCTATGCTCTTACCTCCCCGCTTGTCTAGTTACGTTGTCCACTTTCATCTGCGGTTTCCAACGGGAGACACGGCTACCACTCTCGGACAGTTGCAGTTGTCGGCCGATAGTTACGCCCGCCAATTGGATAATTGCGGTTGCCAAGGTAACAATTGCAATCGGAGTTGCCGATCGGGTGTTGCGGCAACGCCAATTTGACCATTGCGGTTGTCAGGGTAGGCCAGTGGTGGTTGTCGATTCGGTGATCGAGAGTCGCATCCGATGACTCGGAGACGTCCGTCGACAGCTCCGTTCGTAATCGAATGCGAGTTGTTAACGAGCTTCGCGAATCTAGTGCGAAGAATTGGAGTATACGGTAGACGTGGGTGTTGATGAGTATTTTTTTTTACAGTTACGTGAGTTCTCCACTTCTATCTGAGATCTCCGTGCTTAGAAATATGTTCATTCATTTGTTAGTCGTGCGATGTTTATCCACTTAATTTCAATAGCTTCGATTTTTACATGCTGCTCGAACAGTTATCGACCCTCTTTCACGAAGGATTCTTGGATCTTGTCTGCTGTTTCGCTATCTTTACTTGTCTTGTGGGAAGTATCTTCTCTGATTACCTGGTTCAATCAAAATCCTGACAAAGTGTAGAAATTAATCAGGATGATATGTTTTAAACGATTTGTGTCAAGTACGATCCGTAAGCACACGTTCAACAATTTTTTAACATGAGTTCGTCTCCTCGTGGAAAAAATCAGTAAGACAACAGGCGAACCGAAGTGCATATGTAAATAAGCCGCGAACAAAATACTATCCTCGAAAGACATACGATTGTCCTTGCCCCGCATACGTTCTGACAAAGAATTGCGCCCCTACCTAACCTTGACACAAGATTGTGTACATCATTTCAATTTGGCATGTAGATCTCAAAACATAAATAAATACTTCCAATTTGCAAAACAGTTATTTTTCCAGTGGAACACTTAAAATGTTCCAATACGTCATGCCTGCAAAGAGGTCATAACTAATGCAAAATGTCTGAAAACACATCCACCTAACACCTAATTCATTCCTTCACCTTGAAACGTACTTACGCGCAAAATTGGACGCGCTCATTAATCGCACACGATCGACAGTTTCCACTATTCTAAACGGGTAATGAAAGGTGAAAGTGGCAATGATACAGATCTGAGCCAGCTTCGTGCCATGCCATTAGTACGGTCCATTAAGGTACCGCTTTACTCGACACGATTGTAAATCTGAAAATCAGAACGATCACGAACTCCGTCCACAGGTATCGACGCAAATTGCACATCTCCGCACAACTATCTCGTCCATAATACGTACGTCCACTTCCCGACGTTGACGCTCGAAGTTAAATTACGATGCTAATATGTAACCGTGTCTCCCGTGAACGTGTCGCAGGTATGCGCGGCTGGTGTACGTATTGTACAATCGACTCTCTCTGCGTCGTGAGTTTTTGAATTGCGGCGTGCCGGACACATGATCGCCGGGAAACCGGCACGAACGTTCTCCCCCATTGCAGTTGTCGTTGTCCGAACGTGGGAAACGCTCCCTGGATTCTCTCGAGGCTAGCCGAGGCTGGACGCGAGGAATCTATAACGCGGCAGGATTTCCTTTTCTACCTTACGTCAAAGGCTGCGCGCGTTTTACGCACAATTCGCCGCCTTCGGTTAATCACGATCCGTTACGGTACCTCTACGGTTTTATACGTCTTAATTAGCACCGTCGCACGTATTTTTGCCTCAACCGCCCATTATCTGTCGACCGTGGGTGGCTTCGCGCTTACGGTTACGGCATCGTGTTAACTTCTTCGTCGGGGCGATGTTTGCCATTGGACATGATTAAATGGCTGTAATGAACGATAAGACTTCCTTTTGACGGACTCTTTGACCGCGGAAGGTTTTGTTGGAAACAATTTTGACACGGTTCGTTTGCTTTAGAGCTGAAAATTTAAGTTTTGTAATTTGTGGAAGGTGTGGATCATGTTCTGTAAGACATAGCGTTTCTCATGTTTGAAAGTATGTAATACGCACCTAGGATAGTTGCATGTCTACTGTATATTTTACACCGTATAGCACGATTGCAAGGAGAGTTTCGTAAAGAAATAGTAAGGTGTCGTTTCATGGTCGTTCGTAAATATCGGAAGTAGAATTCTAGAAGGGCTTGGCGATTCAATTACAATAATTCATACGCGACTGTTTGAAATTCATGTAAGCGATCGAATTCCAGACTTCCCCCTCAGTTAGCAGCCTTTCCTTTTATACACTCTTAAAGGTATTAAATGTAGAATTGCTGATAAGTACATTGATTTTTTCAATTTTGATCATTAGATGACGCCAAAAGTAATTACCAACGCTTTCTTCACGTTCTCGATAAAATAATAACTTATTCATATCATTTAGTATTCCGTGTTCATTAATATCTGAAAGAGAAATGTCGTAGGATCACGAATTTATTCATGGTAATTCCTATGTACACAAACCGATCTTGTTTCGTATTTCCCATCTCCGAGAACGGTTTCGCCGGTAATTTCGCTGGCAAACAACATTTTCTCTCCTCGCAACCATCGAAAGTAGAACTCACCAAGGGTTCGTTAACATTTCCGCGGTAAGTTGTACGTACCTCTTTGAAATTCAATAACCGATCGAAATTCGTTTTCCCGTTCGTCCGAGGATTCCGATAGAAACTTACGCCGATAAACAACGCTTCGCTCCCGGCGCTCCTTCATAAATAACGGAAGCAAAGTTCACGAAGGGCTCGACTCCTTCGCCGTAATTCCTACGTGCCCCCTTGAAATTCAATAACCGATCGAGTCTCATTCTCCCGATTTCCTTGACGTTGAGATACTGGCGAGGACCGTTGGCCAGTTAAACATTGGCCGGAGTTGGTCGCATACTCCCGACTGGCACTGTGGTGAGCTACTTTTCGAAAGAAAGTTGCCAATCCCTGCGGTCATATTACATACTCGTGCACCGGCACGTTGCATAGGCTTCTTGCATCTCGCACGTTTCTTTGCCGCGATACGGCCCGCGGATATGATACTCACGATCGGCGGAATCGTTTCGAGAGATTGTCTCGTGGCATTAGGACGATTTCACTGCGTATTCGATCGGCTCTATTTACTTAGAGTGCGGTCTCTCCTCTTCAGCCGGAAGAACGTGCGCCCGACATAGAAAAATTCGACAAACGGGTCGTACGTGCAACATTTTCAACAATCGTGCGGGAAGTTAAAATTAATGCTACGGTACATCGGGCCTAAACTGTTGAAAAATGTAAAGGTACCACATAGTATTAAGACACTCTGATTTTAATCGAACTGATGGAAGCGGAGAACGTAGGTACTACTGCCATTGTTTACGTAGAATCGCAATTAAAATGGAAACATTGCTCGCATTGCATCCCTTTAATGATTAATGGCAAGAAAAACATGGATTTCAACTTCTACAGAAGCCATTCACGGTGTGAGTAATATGAAATGATCCCTATTATGGCACTGTGCGCCGAGAAAATTCGCGTGAAAATAGAAACCCAAACAATCCGTAATGAGCTTGTGAGAGGCCAGACGGAAATTCATGACGGTAGGAATTGTAGATTAGCGTTCCATGGTCTCACGATAGAGCGAATGATAGGAAAACGAATAAGGATGAAAGGGTGGAACGGGTCTTTGCGTAGTAGAAGCTACTAGCGGTTAATCCGCCGATTGAATGCATCGGCCAGTGGTGGTCTTCTTCGTGCGAACGCTGGCAAAAGGATGTCTCGTACTTACGATGTCACTGATTCATCTCCGACGTGCAAAGAATATTAGAAGAACGGTGACCAATCGATCGTTTCCGACATCAATTGCACAACACGAGACTTAGGTTATTTCGAGGTGATTAGAAAGTTGCGCACTCGTACAAAAATCGAATTTCTTGCATATAATGGAAGAATTATGACCATCAGTGAACGCTTTGTTAGTAAAAACTATCTTCGACTCACGTAAGCTCTTATGGCTTAATAGAGATAATTCTCATTTGACTTACTTTTAACCAGGGCGAGTAATTCATGTCAACTCTTATTAATGACAGACTGTAGTTGCACAACGTTCCAGTCGTTTTTTTTTTCAAAAAATAGGTACTATGTACATATTACGTCGATTCTATTGCTAATGCACAGTTTAAACTATTTGGCTAATCAAAATCACTCTGTATGCACACTGTGGAATGACAAAAGACAGAAAGCCTAATTGAGGGATAACATCATCGATCGCGTAAAAATTCATGGTTACCCAGAAACAAATGTGATTCAAATAAAACTCTGCGATGAATAATCGGCTATTCATTGAATGAATCACATGACTCATTCGCAATTCACACGGCGCGTAAGACTTCATTCCCGCGGGTTTATTATTATCAGTCTCGTACATTTTTTCGACAAACAAAGTAGCGGTAAAGTGCTGATAATAATAACGGTAGTAATAATGAATGGAAGAAACGGCTCATTGGCGATGCTCCGTTATGCCATCAGGCGGTCCGATAAAAAAAAACGGTGGAAGATGATCTTCGTCGGGTATTACAATGACATCATACATATACCTATCGAACATTAATACACGTAGGCACACGCAACCTGGTTTCTGTAAAAGGACAGTTACTGCTATTCTAATTTGCACGCCAGCAATGACTCGTCGTTAGTGTTTATTGGTAGGCCACTGTGGCGATGGCACGAATCAAGTACATACCGGAGAATCTAACGTTATGTCAGGGAGAAGGTAATGAAGGAAGTGAGGCGGTCGGCAAATATCAGGGACCCAATGAACTGCAAAACATCTAACGACAGCGACGTTCGATGAGAAAACAAATTTGAAGTGAGGAGCGATAATAATCCGTGCAAAAATTCACGCCTTTCAAGTGGAAAGCAATAACAACTTTTTGGAATAAGTAAGAGCTGTGACTCGGTGATTAGAGTCATAAACAGATGTGGCACACACCATAATGTGTGCCCTTGACACGAGGTCACTTGACAAGAAGTAACAGTAATTATTCACACAATGACCGTCTTTAATTAATAATTATTATAATACTTGAATTAATAATCTTTAAAAGAGACAAATACTGGAATTCAATGCAATTCCTAATGGTCAGTCGATTCTTTCCACTATTCATCTCCAGACCGCCCACGATCGCAGTGGAAAATGACAGAGCGAACAATCCGAAGACTGCATACTCAATCCGAAAAAAACCGAAAATTGCTCTCATTCCACCTGACGACCACGCCAAAAATTACACCTCTCACACTCCCCTACCCAACATTTACCCTCATTCCCATTTGAAGCGCGCTTTTACCGGACACTCGGCATACTCGTCCATCAATCACAATTAAAAGCGACACATGCCGAGAGAACCGTTACGCTGAAAATTCAGCGACCTCAGGGCAACTCCGCGCCTCACAATGGCCCCAGACGCAAGTTTCTAATCGTAAATCAGGCCTCGGTCCAGCGTATCGCAGCGACAACGCTCGGCTATTTGCGACAGCAGTCCGGAGAACAAACGGCGTGGCACGATGCATTTCGATGACGCGAACTCGCGGATTCACTCTTCTCCCACCCTTGGCCAGCACCGTCACTGTGTCTTCTCGGTCTCTGACTCGCTTAGCATACGCGAGAACAGACGGACACGTCGAACGGTGAGAGAGACGGACAAGAAAGACGGCAAGAGGGACGATCGGTGAAAGTGAGTGTGGACGTTCCGAGTCGGGCCATGACGTTGCCCCAGGACCCTTCTTGGGCCCATTCCGTCGTTTCTCCCTTTGCCCACGACGTCTCTTTCCCACCCGCGTCGACGCACGTCGATATCGGGCCGTCCGACTGCCAGCCGCTTCAATTCTCCTCCCGACTTCCGACGCGTGCCTTCTCAATTCTCATTGTCAGCTGCGACCGACGTTTCGAGTCCTAGATCGCGGATGAAGTAGTTCAGAGAAAACGAATTGTCTGCCATTCGCGCTCTGCGGCGGGTATGTCAATGAGGGCGGGATAGTCGGCTTTTCTTTCGCGCGCCCATAATTGAATGAGAGACGGGAAATCTCTTTTCGCGGCCGCGGTCAATGTTTGACGAGTCTCGGCTTTTGTGTCGAAGGGGGTCGGAGAAAACTAATTGTGCCTCCTTCATCGTGTGGATACGTCGATAATAACGGAACGGTGCTATTTCATACGCCTGGCGATTGAATGGAAAATGGAAAATATCCTTTCGCCAGTTGTTCCGCATTAATTGCGTTGTGGATTTATAGGTGCCAGTAATCGTGCATATGCATCAGTGAATAATTATGGATCTCATAAATTAGAGCAGTATAATGATGGGTGACTTTCATAAACATCCGTGTCCCCCTCCGACGTTTCAATTCCGACGTCTAGGTGTGCGAGTTTAACGAATGAAAGGACGAAGCGCGTTGTGCTGAAACGATCAACGCTCCGTACGGAAGTATTATAATTCTATTAATAAAAAATACCGTACTATTGAGATTAAATAACTTCTTCGGGGTGAAGTTTCCTAACAAGGCGCAGAGCGTGCTGACTGGAACACGTTCGCGTTCATGTAACAAACGATATTCCGGATTCCTACATTCATCATCGAGCACATCGGTTCACCTTTTCCTTGATTTATGGCACCCAACAGAAGCGATTGTCTTTTTAGTTGCGCATCCTGGATATGAATGTACAATACATACGTGCACCAAAGTACGTACGCTAACGAGGTCAGCACGATTGTTTTAGCGGTGCGTGTTCCGAATGCACACGTATGTGTTCACTGATATACCAACGTGCACACACGTTATATGCGCGTACCGCATGCCATGTTGATATACGTACATATCCGGTTTTACACGGCGGCAGTCACATATTGTTACTCCTTTAACGTGCAAGAGACAATGGCGATGTATATGGACGTGGAATGTCACGGCGAAAAGTCTTATTAATGACGTCATCTTGACTACTCGCACTGCCGGCGAATGTCTTGAACCTCTCTACAGTAGAAAAACTAAATTATTACAATTAACGACGGCTCAGTATCTTTATATAACTCCTCTTCTCTTATGCAATATTTGCCAATTGTGTAGGTGTATTCTGCATGCAATGATTCCGAGCAGTACGATACAATTTTTATAGTATAACAAATTGGTTTTATCGACAAGTACCATTTCTGAATAAGATATTTGTAATGAAATGTGCTTATCTATACATGGCGCTTTCGCAAAGATAATTCTGCACTTCTATGATAATTGAATGATACTTCGATAACGTACACCTGATAAGGCACAGTATGTTGTAATACCGCGATAAATTATCTTCCCGAAGATTTTCATTGTCGCGCTTGACAGACATGCACGATGACAGACGCTGAGTCAGACAGAGAGAAAACGATCTCATGAAGATGAAGAAGTACGAGCCGTAGCGCAGAGAAGAGCGAATAACGGTAATACGCCACGCACCCGTTTCACCTGTCCCAATATGCTCATTTTGGATATAGTCGGGGTCCCAAATTGACGTAGTATGTACACCATACATCGCCAGACGCTTGCCTGTTACGTTAAAAAAGAACCGGCTGAACGCATATTGGAGAATATCGAACAGTCGGTACATTCGCGGAATTCACATTTATTTTTTTAAGAATTATAAGTTCAAGAAGTATATATTACCCATTTTTCCGTTCGCTACCAGCGTTAGGTATGTTTTACCCACCGATTTCCACAGGAATCGCAACGTCACATATGATATCCTCGAACGGTGTTTTCTCACTTACATTTTAATCGTTTACAAGCATATAAATCAGCAGTGTGCATGGTTGAGTTATAAAATATTAAGTATGGACACCGGTGGGAGTCTACTCTACGGTTGATAGCAAAGATATTGTGACGTGAACGCATTTCAGGCATATCAGCATTCGATATATGAAATACTCAAGTTGTTACAAACGGACATTTCACTTAGTCGTCCTGTGAGAACCATCCCTAGACTCAAACTCTTCCATTTTATAACAATAATTGCGTAACTAGTCACTGCGATATTCAACCCTTCCACTGTCAACTTCGATTCGTTCATCGTAGCCGTTACAGTATTAAGACAATTTTGAGAATGTGTGAATAAATAAGTCTTTAGATCGTATTGCGTATCATTCACGTTATCTCGCCCGGACGAATACGTAACGGGGGTGTAAGCTCAGGTTGCCGACCGTAGAAGTTGTCGGATGATAATTACAGACAGTATACCGGTCGTAGTCTCTAATCAAATTATTTCTCGTCGCCGTACGCAACTGGCGAACGAGCCCGTGCAACTTTCTTCTCCCGAGATCTTTCGCATCTTTCCGCGTCTACGTCGCAAAAAACGGATGAAAAAAGAGTCGAGCGGGCCGATGACCAGTTTTTCATCTGCCACTCTCCCGCGTTCCCTTGCTTTATCGAAGCCGATGGAGGACTATGCGACGGTGAATGTAACGACAACGAGCATGGTCTACTAGTGGGCCACCTTCGATTCTGGAGAAAGTATGTAACCGCGAATACTGGCCGGCTCGCTGCGATAGACAGCGACATATGGATCGCGATACGATTCGAAAATCGATTCAAGGTTCGGGAAGTATCGTTTGTCGAGTTTCTAATATGCGTCCAGTTTATGTACTTCATGAAATAAACAGGTTTTATCTATCTGATTCTTACGGTGTTGAAATACATTGTTTGTAGTGTTAGTCCGGTGCGACAAGTTGTGCTCTCTTACTCTATAGATAGTGGTAGATTAATGTCTGGTACAACGTAAAGATTCCCTTTTGTTGGAAAAATTCTATGTTCTTTGGCGTACTTTATGCCTTCTAACACGATACCTTTACATCGATCTTCAAATCTAATGATGACTGCCGCGAGCAACATGGATTTCCAGCACTGCCGAACAATTTCACAGTTGCAACATCGTGTCCAATCATTTTCACGCTCCTGATACGCCTTTTTCATCGCAGAAACATAATTCTTCCTATCGTTCAAGCGATACACCGAAGAAAATAATGCTGTTACGTAGTTCGACCACTTATCCTACATTCTCTTTCTGCAGTCTCTTTGTGCGGCATGGGGAGAAATAGGAAGATCGATTGAGCGTTAATCTGTCCGAGCAATTGGCTTTTAGCGTTTGACACGCAAGCACTTCGCTCGGAAGCCGTTAGTGACGAAAAGAGAAATCATGGCGAGGCGCATTCATTAGGATTCTTTATCGGAAGTACGACTTCCGAACAGCGATATATCGCATATCGGCTAACTATTGCACTTACGCTTTCACGAATTCTTAATGTGAAGTGGTGCTTGGTTACTTGTCGAGGAAAGAAACACGCGCTAGGAATCGTCGAACCGAATCGTTCAGTCAATTGTTCTCCTGTACGGCGTTTCAGAAATTTAATTATCGCCAACGAGAAAACGGGAGCACTTTCGAAAAACGAAGCCGTCTAAAAAAGAGTCTGATATCGAAGGCAGCACGATAGATGTTGGGAAAAAATACGGAACAAACGTGACGAAGACGGAAATGAATAAGAATAATAAAATCAGATTATGGAGAAATGAAATATTGCAGTTTCTATGTTGCTTAACGCAGTTTTAAGTAGTTCCTAAAAGATAGGTGTATAGAGTTGGTTTTTGCAGGATACCATGTGTAGTCCCATAATGTAACGTAAAGAACAGACTGCTTGAAAATTAAGAGCAAAATAGGCAACGTACACTTTCGAAAGTATCACAGAATTGCTGCAATACTGGTTAACATAATTTCAAATTGATCATCATCCATATTCTCCATTGCACCTGCCAAGAAGATTGCCCGATAAAATTCCAAATAAATGACCCTAACCAGGTCGAGCAATCGCTTCAATATTTGCGAGCACATTTCCGAATATTTATCCCCGAAACGATCTTAAATATCGATCGCAAATATTACAACATGGCGTTCCACTATAAAATGAAAGTCAGTAGCAACTGACATACAAACCATCGCATTCACACGGAACGTCAGTTATGACACGTTCAAGCGATTAATCTCAAGCATTTCGGCGACTCGCACGTATTCCCACGATATTCAATAAGTGTCGAAAATGCATACCCGATTAAAATTCCTCGCGGAATGCATGCGCAGCGAGTGCATCGAAGCAGATCCTAGCAGGTGAATGCGAGGTACAGGTTGTCCGGCAGTATCGACAAGGAAGCGGCCGAACGGGAAGAGAACGAAAGGAGAAGGAAGGATGCCACGAAGCATCGTTGATCTCGGCTCGTACACACCGGCTGTGTGTCAGGGGGCCAACCTAACGGTCCGCTCAATGAGTTGTAGCTCTTTATACGCAAGATCATTGCAGCATCGCCGACGTCGACTTTTACGTTCTTTTGTATCGGGGCCTCAATGATAATGAATGCAACCTCGCGAAACCCTTTTTTTTTTTTTTTTTTTTGCTGAACTTACATGTTCGTGATAACGAGTTTTGACCGTCGTTATTCGAAACGAGAAAGAAAATTCGCGAAGACTATACGAACAAATCTCTCGGCATCCGTTACGAGCCGACAAGCGTTTTATGCTGCGCTGCAGAATAATGAAATGATGCGTTTAGTGAGGATTGGGTATTATTTGTGGGATTATTAACAATTTCAAACGTAACGAATCTGTCCCGTTTTAGGTGTTGTACGTTTGAGGTGGTAACTTATTAGGTTTAAATAGGTAATTTTACATAATTCTGTTCTGTTTTACGTGTCCACCGCTGCATAGGTAGTTGCTCAACATGCAGAGTAAGGACAATGTTAGAAAAGTGAAAAGCTCATAATACTTGTCTATAAGGTTTTAAACACATAAATTGCTAAGTTAATGGCAAAGATTATGTGCGCAAAGTAATGAAAATGTTTTGAGGAGTACGGAATAAAATAATTTCGACGCATAATACGAATAAATTGTATTTCACTATCGAAATTCTTGAACTGATACACTTTCAGTCAAATGCAGGGAACTAGAACTTTTGTTTTTCTAGTATTTAAACAACTATAATAAAAGGAACACGTGATATCAGAAATCCAACTGACTAGTGGCAAGAATAGCCACATTATACACGACTGGAAACGACAAAATTTGGAAACAAATGAAGAATAAAAATGGTCTGTTAGAGCTGTAAATACTTGACGCCATAAATTGATTGAAGTACCTCAATACAGAAGTAGAATAGTAGAAAAGATCAATTTCCGTATTCTGCACCTTATATACAGTGATTCCCAAAAATATTTGAACACTACGCTGTGACTGACTTTATGAGTCTTTATTTTGGTTGTATATCAAACAATCGAACTCATTATTTTTTTTAGCGATAAGTAACTTATTCATGTTCCCAAAAACACAGAATTTATTTAAACAATTTAGATATATTGTGAAATAAACAATGCCGAAACATATAATACCACGTTATCAATTCCCAAAAATATTTGGACACTGCTCTGTTTCGTCAGCTATTTAACAAAACATATCGTTACAAAATAAATGTAATATTTTCTTGCACAGCCATTTTGTTTAACGACCTCTTTTATTCGTCTTCTTATGTTATTTATTATTTTATTAAAATGCTCTATTGTTACACTGCCCTATTCGTACTGCAAGCTTTCTTACAGTTCTGTAATTGAGGAAATTCGGGTTTTCCGAATTTTCCTGTCTAAGTTATCCAATAAATTTTAAATTTCATTAAGATCTGCAGACTGTGGTGGAGGATGGAGAACCTTGGGGCTTTATAAAGTACAAATTCTTGTAGAATTCGTGTCTTGTGCTTCATATCGTTGTCCTGATAAAATTTTGAATTCCTTGTAACTACCATTTTATTAGCACTTGGAATGAATTTGTTCTTAAGGAGACATAAATAAACAATCTTGTCCATGATATTGTCAATAAACACTACATTTCCCACTTCATATGCTGAAATACAGCCGCAGGCCATTAAACTACCTTCTCTGTGTTTCACTGTGCCTTTTGTATTTGTACAGTGAAACTCTTTATTTACTTTTCTCCACACCATGGTCCATCCATCCGAATTGTGCAGATTAAATTTGCTTTCATCGGCAAATATAACATTTTTCCACCATGAATCCTTGGAAATATACTCTTTCGCGAAACAAATTCGCCTTTTCCGATTCATTTCACTAATGCGTGGTTTCTGCGTAGCTACTTTACCATTGTAACCAGCTTGTCCCAGTGTTCGTTGAACTGTTTCAGTTTCACGAAACTTTTTCTAGTTTTCTCCAATACCTCGCCCGTTTTTTTTTAAGGCACTAATATGTGGATTATCTTTTGTTTTCCGCACAATTTGCCTTTCTTCTCTCGCAGTTAAAATTTTCGGCCGTCCAGTTTGAGGGATTCATTCGATGAAATGATGTTTATAAACATACGTACATAGTCATAAAGTCAGTTACAGCGTAGTGTCCAAATATTTTTGGCGGTTACTATAAGTCATCAAAGAGTAAGGCTTCTTCACACTCGATGCCTTCATCACAGTCAAGTGTGTCCCCTCCTGGTTATTTTTTCGAAGGCGATATCTCCAAGGAGAAACGTATCGAAAGTCGGTTGCTCGCAAGAATAATACATGACCGTCCTTAACGAATCTTTGTAGAAAAGCAGACGCGGACACGAACCTCTTTCTCTCTATTGCGTGACGCATCAAATCACTCCTACGAATATATTTCACGCATGCATGCTTGTATGTGTGCCGGCCAATCACTTTCGCTGGCCAAAGAAGCGTCTCTAGTGCCGGTTCGTCATCTCGATGGAACAAGTGTTCTTTTTTTCAGATAGATTTCATCCTAGAAAAGTGGACTTTGACTGGAAGTTCCTCTACCTGTCGCAGATTGCGTAGGTTGAAGATAAGTAGACAGGCGTGCCACCTTGAAACCTTCAACTTCAAACCCTTGCGAAACTATTATTGTTGCCTGTCTAATGAGAGTCGGACTTGACTGAGAAACGCTGTCATTATACCGAAGCATTCTCATAGATTTATATGTGTTGATGTGTACTAGTCATGTTATGAGGACGTAGCGGTATTTTTGAGCAGATATCAACGCGTGGTTAGATACATTTTTCCAGAAACATCGATTACTAGCCGCAATATGGTAATGGAATACTTAATATGTAAATATATTTTATTAGCCGTAATGTTTCATTTTCTTCTAATCTGGTACATACAGATTGCTCTCATTGTGGCAAGATCGTAATGATATCCTTACACGGTACATCAACCGTGCCAACGTTTCAGCGAGAATTGGTGCAGAGAAAATTCGTTACCCCACTGACTTTTTGCAGACAAATTTATTTAGACTACGCACGTCAGCAGTTTTCTCTGTAGATTTCACTAATATGACCATCTACGACCACGCGACGACCGAATAATTTCCAGCGTCTTTAGGAAATACGTGCAAGCTTTTCCACGCGAGAATGTTCTTAGATCCGTGTTAATGAACGAAACGATCCAACATATCGTTCAGAGTAGCTTCTTGACCTATAAGACTTTTTGATGACTTTCACTAAACATTATTCTATACTGAAAGTGAATCAATTATAGCATCTATTCATGCTGTATTCCTCTTATAATTGTTTTGCGCAAAGTATGTTAAAAGTGTTACAATAGTAAAACATACATTTTCTCATAGATTTCACTTTTATCGTGCTATTAATACTGGCATATTTAATCATGGTACGTTTCTCGCATCACACGAGAATGTAAATATGTAGTCCTTTACGAGCAGTTATCAGCTCTTAAGTCGTAGCCAACCCACATATTGCCCGGGGAATAGGCGTCTTTCAACTCTCTGAAAGGCTAGGCCTGCAACAAATCTTTTGAAATGTTGCAAGAAGGGGTAAAGCGTGGAATAGAAATGTAAGGACAAAGGCGGCGATAAGAACAGGTGGATGCGATGCTTTCATAACTCGTCCGCACTTTCCCCGTTACTTTGTCAAGATCCGTCGATTGCCTTTCCTCTGGCAATGACCGTCTTTTCGATCCACCTTCTGCGGTTCAACAGGTTGTGCGACATTCCGTCTGTCTGCAACGGTAAGCGATTCTGACACCTAAGGGTCGTCCGATTCGAGATCGAAAATGGCAGAGCAGGAAAAAGAAGGACGCTGACCGGTTCGAAAAAGTCGCCGAATCAGTGCTTGCCGATTGTATCTTTATCGACGAGCATACGTGACCGATCCGAACATGCAGTCCTGAAAAAACGGAGTTTCTCGTAATGTCGTACGTTTTTTTATTGCGAGATCAAACATTTTATGGGCGAATTCTAAAATCGTTAAGTTTGAAGGCTGCAAAATGACGTACTAAATTTTTTCCTTCCTAAAAATTCATTCCTACTGATGAATTTTATTGATAAAATCACAGGTACTATACCGTATATATAGGATGCGTAATACACAATATCAAATTGGGAAGCGTTAACAATCGTACGCGTCAAACCTGGGGTGCGCCTTGCGATCCGTTTTGTGTATGTATATATTTTGTCATTGCACGAGGCGCGCTTTTGTCATTAAGTTGACCGCAGGTACTGCACACAATTCACATGTTAAGTTAATCTTACACGAACTGACTACCGCTCAAACTACATTATACGTATACTTTATTTATGTACCCCTGTACTCCAATAAATATTGTTTTGCATCATAGCTGAGCTTATGTTGTCGCCGACTTGTCAACAGGGAGGTTATGGAAAATTTGTAATTTTTACTTCCTGTACAATTAGAGTCGAGAAGTTGAAACATGAACAATATCGACTGTAATGAAAAGTATGCACATTACACGATCACTTTTTTGTTGCAGATGCGAAAGCTACGAGAGAACGACAGGAATGGACCGATTCGGTCGATACCTCGTTCAGAGAAGAAGTACCTTATAAGCGACACACATGCGGTACGTTCGCACAAAAGTAAAAGATACTATCATTTTTCCGCGTAGACGAAGCCTGATGTCGAAAACATTTGTAATCTAACTAACCATACCTGTATACGTATATTTACCTTAAACTGCTAATCAATTTTGTGTCATATATATCATACTGTGTACTGCGTCATAGGAATCCATCATTTTATTGTCTGGATATTTGGTGTTGTACTAACAATTTTTACAACAATATATAAATAACAAAAAATGTTAAAAGTAATACAAGAAATAAGAAAACGATAATGACCTAAGACCTATACACTTTGCTCGTTAGACACAGACGGTATCCTTTCCCTACATGTGCGCTAGCAAAAACTCGATTATAACCCGTCTATTGTTCCTTACCCTCGTCGATACGTCGTGCAATATAAGTCACTGATCCTAGAAACCACTTACGGGCATTATATGTTTCCTATACTTTATCGAATAAAAGCAATTTGTATTTATCAAGGAAAAGGTAGAATAGGTAGAGCACGTGTTCCGTTCGAAATGTAAAAAACGTCCCTTGATTGAAAATAACAGTCCACCTTCACGTGTCGTGCTCTCTAACGGACGCTCGTGCTTGTAGAAAATTGACATAAAATTGGTTTTAAAGCCACGCGAAAGCGCGTCGAATTGGTAATCCTACGGTCGTGAATTCGCGTCTGCGGGTATTCTGAAGTCGTTATTTTGTAGTTTTAATTGTCCCACATCCCGTTTTTGCTGCATTACATTTTTCGCCCAAGACGTATGTGAAACATCGAATGCCAACGATCGACCTATTTTTCACTCACAATTAGTGCCAAAATCCACTTTCCAATTCATTATTTTTTTACTCCCAAGTTATATGGATTGGAACGCGGAAAAATGTCCGGCTTTAATTTCCGTTTCTCAAACCCTTCGACCGAGCGGTCGAAGTATCGTTACAGTGTAATTGACGCAACGTTTCCGCACAATAGGTGGACTCGTACATACGCGAGATAGGGTGCAACCGGGCTGTATCCGAAATCGAGGTTGAACGCCTTCGTGAGCTCGCTTTGGAACAGCAGGAAATCATCGAGATACTGAGACAGGCGTTAAAGGTAAGCCACATTCTACAGTCATCTTCGACGAGAACAATAACAGTGACGCAATGATGGGTTACTCCACCTTTGAAGCTGTAAACGTATTAGACAATACGTCCACGTGCTTGCACGCCCAGCCAGTCTCTGCAGAAACTTTTCAACCTTTGATACCTTCATGAATTAGGCCGTTAACCTGTGTGTATCTTCTCAAGGCTTAATTCATTTTTCATAATTGTTTAAGTTTAATCCTTATATCAATAACTGGGTACTCGGGTAGCCACCTTAAGTTCAAAACTTTTCTGGTTTCTGCCACAAAAAATAAAATATGGAAAAGATAATCTGCTTTAAGATGGTTCAAATCACGAGGATCTGAGAGGTTTATCAAAAATTTTAATTCAAAGGAAAAATTATTCACAGAATGTATTAACATGGCTACCCGGAAACCCGGTTATTGACATGAAGGTTAATGCAGCATTTATCCCATTGACGAGCACTAATGCGTGTCCGCTGAAAACGTTTAGGGTTTTTAAGTTCTTCATCATTTTTTAGTTAGTAAACATAGTTTTCAGCTAATATTGACAGTTATATTTAGCACTTTCGTTTACGATAGAAAATACGGATAAAACAAGTCAGGTATTGCTACATAAATGAAGAAATTTCTTGAATCAAACTTTTTCTACGCAATAAACTTTGCACGTTGGTACATGTCCTTGATTTCACTGTAAAAAAGGCAAGAAAAAATAAGACAGAAACTACTTGGAATACGTTTTGCAAGTCTCACGAATAAGGATCTCGATTACTGGAATTATCATCTCTTCCGGTGTAATGATCCCTCGGAGAGCTCGTCGCTCGGTTGTACGATTGTGCGAAACTGAAATGGAAGATGAAGGGGCACAACAGTGTAACCGTTGCAGCATTTCTCTTTTTATGCTTAAGACTTCATCCTTCTTCAACCGTAATTCATCTTCACATAACCGTCGTGTAAACGACTTTTGAACCATTCGGATTTACGAATCGAAAGTGGGAAATCTGAAAGTGCAATTGCATTTACGCAATTTCTTCTGTACGCATACACGCGTGAACAAATTAAATATGTCACTCCTTCATTTTATTTTAGTTACCGTAAGCTGTTAGTATTTTCAACCATTTCCTGAAGTATCTTGCACGTTGCGCATAATACTGTCTTACAATCAATACACGAAGCAGAGTCTGGTTACTGGTTCTTTAATTACGTAAGGGACATAGCAAATAAATGTGTGATTTCCTTTAAGAGATATAGAAGTTACATGTACATGACGTAATTAAAAGACACATAACCGGCGAGCTTTTTATGCAAATTACGTAAAAGCGTTTCATATTATTTAAGAAACATGAAGTAATCAGAAACCTGATTTCCATAACTAACTTATCTCATGGCATTCTACTTACAACATTATTAACACTTGAAATGGAATAGCATTACTACTTTATGAACTTTTTATATTTAACTTGTCTAAGTTATCAAACGAAATAATAATGGCATCTTAATTGTTTGAGAAAGAAATCACGTAATGAATATATTGCTAACAGGAGACGCGTAACACATTTTGGAGAATTATATATGTTTCACGCACCTGTTCAAGGCGTACTAAATATGTACAAACCTATCCCACCACACATGGACTTACACACGTTCGCTCCGATCAATCTATATAAACCAGATACCATTTTTAAATCCAGTTAACACGACATTTACGTTCAAGAAATACATTAATAACTCATTATAACCGTCTCAACTTACGTCTGTCGTATCAAAAGCAAGAGAACAGAAACTGTCACCATTCATAGATTCAGTAAATGCGTCATTCAGTTTTGATAGAAGCATCATCCACTTTTCACTCAATTATGAATCGTCGACTTCAGTCTAATCTCCAAGCTTAACTCCTCTGCACAAAGGAAAGGGAACGGAAACTCGAGCAGCTTTCGAACAAAAGAAGGAAGGAGGAATTCTACCGAAGATGGCTGGAGTTGGAGCCAGTTGCCGAAGTGGAGGACGAGGAGGATCACGAGGAAGGTGACAGTGCCCTGTCGAGTGCACCTTCGTCACTCTCTCCACAGCCGGGCGGCTGCGGACAGTGGCAAAATAATGGTGTCACCAGGGAAGCTTACGAGGCCCTGCTGATCGAGGTCGAGGAACTGCAATCGAAACTTTTGGACGAACGGCAGGAGCACTCGCACGCCAAAAGTCAAGTTCGCGATCTGGAAAAAGCTCTTCTTCAAGAGGTAACGCTGTGCCTTCCCGGAATGCATTGCGGATCGTTGCATTTTCGACATAAAGGGGGGAAAGATGAGATCAATGGAGGTTTCGTAAGAAGGCCTGTTCCACTTTGGGCGTGAAAACCGGTGGAAGGATGAACTTCGCGTTGGTCGCGTTCGCGCTTGAAGCGTTCCAAGTTCTGGCCAGATTCGAAAGAGAATTGGATAAAATGATTACGCGAATTTGGATGGGATGAGCAAGTTTAGTTTGATGAAATAGGTCTCTCAGGGGTTTGACGCTGAAACTACCGACGATCTCTATTCATATATTTGACTAGCCGGAATGATACAAATCAATGTGTCTGAACTTACAAAGCCGAAAACAATGAATCATTCACCTTAATGAGTAGTAAAAATTATTTCGAAAAATAAAATGTTTCGTGAGAGAAAAATCATTCTTAAGATAAGCATAGACGTAATTTTGATGGATTGGTAATTTTAGTGTTAAGTGTTTACTGCCGATCCAGGCTTAAATACTTCGAGAATTTATTTCATTATCTAGGAAAGAGGAAGTCAAACAGCAGAGGTTGTAACTTTAGCAGTAATCTAACCGTAATATAAAATTCGAAAATATTCCATATCCCCTACTATTTTTATGTTATGAATCATCCTATACTTTTTTAATTAACTTACGTGCAAGTGTGAAGCAATTGCAGTACGAAACACATTTAATACCCCCACAATGGCACCTTCCACGTTTGACAGAGATAATTACAAACTCGCTCAGAAGAAACAGTACGAAATATGCTTGTTACAGACGAGATGCGCTACTCGAAACAAGGAGTACAACACACTGTGCGAAAAACTGCGGATGACGGAAGAGCGTGAGGCCACGCTGTTGGTGGAGCTGTCTGAGTTGCGTGAACAAAATGAGCTGCTTGAGTTCCGGCTTCTCGAGCTTGAAGAGATGCCAGCTCGCAGAGACAGTCCTGATCACACGGCCGACAGTGGAATCGTTTCCCCGGAACCTATACACGTAAATAAGGTTTCTGTCCTTCAATCATAGACCCCGTACTTTCCGACGGTCATTTCTTCACTATCTCTAAACACAGCCTTTATATAGCTACTAAATAATTTTGTAATCCGTGGAAATGTCATCCTTTTTCATGGCACACTTGCAAAAAGGTGACGTAGTATTTATGTGTTAACGGATATACTTGGATGTACACACTTCAATATCTTCAAGTATCACTTAAGATCAATCAAATTCAGGTAATAGAATGCTGTCACTACTATGAGAGTGTATACATACATACATATCTTAGGGGCATTGCAATAACAATGTATCAAGTGAGCTTTGAAACCATTGAAGTTTCTTTGGATTTTGAAGATTATCCTTAAGAATGTTTTGATCTTAGCGCACTAGACAACTTCAAGTGCCATAGCGTGCACACCTAATTTGCGCTTTGAGTCCATGCTGATATTATCTGTGAACACTCTATTTCAGGACCAATCAAGCAAGCACAAAAATCGTGCGGTCGCCACCGTGATACCATACACCACCAATGTCTCAATGAGCGGCACACGTCCCACATCCCCGATCCATCGGAAGCCACCACTGTCTCTTCAGGAAAGTGGTATCTTCGAGGACGACGAAAACGAGGACGAAGATCTCGAAGTCGAGTTCGCCAGTCGCAGTACGCAAACCGACGTACCGGCCGGCGAACTTCTTCAGGAAGTGCAACGTCTTCAAGAACTTCGTGCTCGTCTTCAGGAACGTGCCGCAAAGGTCACCCCAACCATCTGCCCGATCGAGCCGTCGAAAGCATGCTCAACCTTGGACGTGATGAACGACGTGTCCGTTCACTCGATCGTTCAATTATCATCGTACCAGGAGCGCATTCGTGAATTGGAGGAGAGGCTCAAGGCCTACGAGGAACGAGTTGAGAAGTATGAGGAAACGGAGAGGAAGCAGATCGAGGATAAGCGACTGTCGAAACAGCGGGAGGAAGAGTTACTCGATGAGAATTATAGACTCACCGAGAGGGTCTACTGGCTGGAGAACGAGTTGAGGAACATCGTTGAAACGAGCAAAGAGAGTGAAAAGAGTTTGAGCGAGGATCGGCTTAAAGAGTCCAAAGAAATGTCAAATACAAGAAAGCATGTAATGCACGAGGAGGAATTGCTGAAGGCGGATGTGGGCGTGATGACGGATTTTGAGCGACTTTGCAGTACGAAGTCTGTGCAGACGTTTATGGATTTTCTTGCCGAATCTTCGCTGGTGGAACATACGAGATGCGAAGACGATGTTACTGTGAAAAACAAGAATGGCTTTGGGTGTCTACCTGTATCAAGGCCACAACAACGTGTTTTGGTAGGTGATAGCGCATGTGTGTGTTATGGCATTGTTTTGGAAACCTGCCGCTTCTAGGAATACGAGAACTGAAACTTTGTTAATGTTGTTATGTATCGTGATTCTTTGAAATGCCACTTTATTGACAAAGTAATTTATAAGCTCTCATACAGGTTTATCCATAAATAAGTTACTTTGCATAATCGCAATCGATAGTACCGAAGATCATAATGCATTCGATTTAAGCTTCCGGATAAGTATTGCATTCGAAAGTATAAACAACATGTTCATAATCTCAACGAGTGCTCAATTATGTTATTTAATATATAAATATACATTGCAGGAAATGTTTGCATCTATCAAAATAATTGCTCAGTGCATATTTCGAATTAGCAGACCGCTTCGTTGCACATATGTATTTTATTTTTTACTGGCTAACTATAAAAATATCCTCCTAGGTTGATCCTTTCCGCGGCACCTGCAAGGAAGGCATCATGGAATCATCGGGAATGATCCAGCAGCGGCGGAAGGATGAGGCTGAGGAAATGGAAGTGATGAAAGACGTGGTCGACGGCGTTCGAAGGCGAAGCGTCCCTGGAACAGTCTCGCAAATCCTCCTCGTGCCGGAAACGGAGCGGCCTACCGCGGATTCAACTGACTCGGGCGTTACGTTGGCAGAATCAGAATCCGAAAAGAAGGTTAGATACAGGCAGAGTACGTGCATTGAAAGGGAGGGATGGGCTATGAGAAGGTGGCGACGAAGTAGGTCAGAGAGAATAAGACGAGATACGCGTTTCGAGCAACTGGAACGGCGGTTGGTCCTTTATCAGGAGATTTGCGTCTAGAGTCGAGTGCGGTTTGAACGTTCGTACGCGGCCGAGTTGATACGAACAACGACGAGGCCCTTTCTTAACACGATCCTGCCGCAAGATGGCCATTTTACTGATACTTTCGACGCGCAACCGGACTATGTCTTTTTTAACGGATATCCAGTTATGACAATGTTCTCTTTTTTATTCGGCGACAAAGATATGAAGATTGTTCGTTCTGTAAATAAGAGCCGATTCGGATTGTAAATTTTAGGCAAAGCGATAATACGCTGCTAAGGAATCTCAATAAAAGTAAGTCGAATGACATGTAAAGAGGACCGCATCGTTTATTCAACGAATGTCTCTCGAGTCTAAGATTTCAGAGAAGGGAATGAATCACGTAAAAGTCGGCGTGCTGCGCTTTTTTCGAACGTGTAACAGCGTTCGGAGCGCGATAGAATCCAAGATCGGTGGTAAGGCCGAAAGTGGGGGAGGAAGGAGAGAAATGGGAGGGAGGGAGAAGTGATCGAAAAGGAAATCATCTCGAGTCATTGAGAACCGAAGAGGACTACGGAAGAGGAGTCGAAGGAGGAAGCGAAATGACAGGGAAAAAGCTCCCGAGGCCAACTTGTGCGCCGTTCTTTCGGGTCACGAGCAAGTGCGACAATTTTGCCGAGAACATCGGTTACAGTTCTTCAACTCCGAGGAAGAGCAACTCGAGGAGTAATTGAGTCGAGTACCTAAAACGTTACGTCGAGTACCTTATTGACTGACCATCGCTGACGGCCGTCTTTAAACTGGCCCAAGGTCAGTTATTGTCAATTCGCTGTCGTTACCTGTAGTTTCTTCTTAACACTTTTGCGGTACAATTTGCTTTTATGACTTACAAGACGTTCGAACACTTTCGTTACCTCTATCTCTGAGAATTCAATTTCACGTATTTCAGTAGAATGTACTTTCACTCTCTACAATTTTCCAATTTTCGTATAACGCAAGCCGATGTACCTTTAAAACTCTCTCTCTCTCTCTCTCTCTCTCTTTCTCTCTTTCTTCTCAACAACCGAAAATATGAGGACTCGATAATTCTTTGTCTGATTCTTGTACGTAGCATTGCATTCTCGAGTAGTGAGATGCAATTACTATTTGATTGTATTCATACGTACGAAGGTACTGCTATTGGCATCCGCTTTTACTTCAATCTGTCGTTGTGTGTAATTAATTGGTTGACGACGTACTTATTAGACCTACCTAGACTTAACGGACTAGTAAACTACACCTTTCGCCAAATGCTGCAAGTTATTGTGCACCGTATTTTAGTAACGACGCCTTGTAGGTGGTGGTAACGATCGCTTCTCTCTCCTTCTTTCATCGATCTCCTTTCTTACAACTAATACTTTCCGGCGCTTTCAATAAAACATCATGCCGTAGAAATGTAACGGGGCACCGATGGACTGGCGATTCTTCGCGCCTCACCAAAAATATCGCTTCGACGATGCTGTGGGCCATGCGATCTTGGAAATGGCGATTTTATAGATGCGTAAAGTCGCCGATAGTCACGCTTAAGGGGATTCAAATCGACGTCTGATCGTGCGAAAGATAAGCGTTGAAAGCCAGTTCCACGAGGTCACTAATTTGTAAATTCTTCCCATTATGGATGTTTAAGCATCATGCCGGACATGTTGATGGGTTATTCGCGAATCGCGAGACATTTTAACGTCTTCACGTCGCGACGTTGAGATCGTGAACAATATTTTGAAAAACTCGTTCGTAAGATATACCGAAATTATCCAAATTCGCATAAACCGTTAAAATGCGTACACGCGCTGCTACAAATAGCGAGCTTCGTGTCGTAAAGTTGGATTATAAATCCGATGTATTTCCTGATGGCGGGACCTGTTTTTTTTTTTTTTTGTTACATTTTTGTGTACTAATGTGTGGCTTAATGGCAACCGCAATGACATTTTTACAATGGAAATACTTTTATGGTTTACACATTGACGTCAGTGATCAGTGAATTGTTCGATGTCAATAAATTTAACATGCACACCCGCGTTATATTTACGAAATAACCTTTTGAGTGAATTTGATTGCTTTAACCTGAAATCTTGTTTTAATCGCCTCAGTCGAACAAGCGAAACGTTCGATTGTGGACAATTTCTTCCGATCACTTGCGCACTGCGCAATAACGCCATTGTGTGATTCAAATTGCGTTCACTTCTTATTATTAGCTTTGAAGTTCTTATTACTCGTATGCACTTCTTCGTAGCGCATTAATCTTTGATAATCTTCATCCGTTTATCATGCTTTTAAGAACGTTCACTCTCACGGAATCCGTTTTACCGCAGGTGATCTACTTTCGTTGGAGGTGAAGGTCCCTTCATTTTTCATCGGTATAGACCTCAATCCGTTCGTGCGCCTATGCCTATCGGTAATATTCAAGAAACGCCGAAGGAATTCGACGATAATCCTGACGGCCAACAAGCAGCAGAAAGGTATTCCTTAGCTTCACTCATTCTCTAGCATTGTGTTTGTCATGACATGCGACTCTGCCATTTACAGTATGTTCAAATGAGGCCTCCACATCTTTCGACGCATAACTTCTAGTACAGTCACGTGTGTATATTTTTCAAACCGCACGATAGTTGTATTATTTGATTCGTAGCTTAATGCCATATTAGTCAGCGATAAAAGCTATATTCCATTTACAGTATTAATGTAGTGTATCGAGGTATTGTCCTTAGTGACAATATGTATGGCAACCATGTACTTCCTTTTTTTCTTTTTCGGAGGAATAGTTTGTGCCGAAATCAGTAGTGAACAATTTCTTTTGTAGCTTCACTTTCACGACGTTGTTGCGTAACGATAACAAGCTCACGCAGTTATTTCTTCTTGCAGGACAATACGGCTGGCGCTGCTTGGTGAACCCAAGTGACGACCAGAAATGGTACGTCCTCAGGATAAACAAAGGCGCGCCGGATAGAGCATCACCGAGAATTCACAAATAAAATTTAAATTCCTACAAAAGCGGTGGACACGCGCTAAAACTGTGTCGTTCGAAATATTATCCTACTGAGTATTCATCGTTACCATTGTGTAAAAAGCATTGATTAGCGGCATCTTTAAGTTGCAAAATCATACCTGAAACGTAATTATCAGCGATTTACATTTACATTGATCAGAAGATCGTTTCACTGAGTAATGATGTCGAGATAGAGGTTAACGTGCTTGAGTGTTGAAATACGTGTAAAATATGAAATCTGCTCTCGATTATTGATGTTACGTATCACTTTTACGGTATATAACGCCAAAATGAGAACAGTTACGTCGTATGTTGAGACAATAACTTTTATACGTATCAGAACATGCTCAAGAAATGCTACCACGAAGAATATGACTTTATTTTTGGCATTGTGACTCGCAACATGTATATGATACATGTTGTACAGTTTGTTTGAGTGCACATTGAAGTTTACGTTTTATCGTTTGATATTGCATGTACCAATGCTATTGTCCCGATTAGTATAATTTTAATAAAGTAACATTATCCCTAAATCATCAGAATTGCAAAGAATGTTCATGAATCTATTACTTTATACAGGTACGAGATCAGTGTGGGTCAAACGTGTTATGTGCTATCCATATACACGCATGTAAAAGTATTTCATTCTGAACAAAGCATGTACGAATGAGTCATTCGTGTATTATTATAATTTCGATGCAATCGGAAATGGGAAGCGTCTTTAGGTAAGCGGTTTCCATGTTCGTGACATGAACAAAACCGAAACAACGATTATGTTCGCAATTTGGATTTGGATTAGTTTCGCATAACTGACTCGAACTGATTGCACAAAATACTTTAACATCATTGGCTCTGATAATCTCTTCATCCACCGTACGTGCGTTTACGTTACACGTGATGTTATTTACTTTCGATCTATCGCTAGATCGTGTAATGTTTCATGAACAATCCCGAATTCTGTTATTTCGAATACAATTTGAACGAAATCGTCATAACGACGATAATTGTGTTGACGATTTCTAGTCTCACGAAAGCCAGGTTAAATACTCTGTCTCTGTAAACGAAATGTGTTATCGATGACACGTACGAGTCTCAAGTCCCAAGTCGCCAATCCCCCATAAAGATATCGACGAAAACGTAACATCGATTATAACGACTATCGACACAACGAAGAAAGAATTGTCGCGCAGAATACGCGACGCAGTGCATGCGTGTGCTTGTATAATCAAAAGTGTGTCTGTGTGAGCGTGTTGCGTGTTCACGCGTGTACGCATGTTGAATTTTTTTAAAGAGATATGTATACGAGATACACGTAGTATAGTTAGATTTTACGTAATGTGCCTCTAGTCCACTATGTTATTATTTTCATTATTATTACTATTATAATTATTATTATATTATCATCATCTTTCGGTTTTCGTTTCATTTAATTATTGCCTCCTGACGATTTACCGACGTAGTTATCGATTTTGTGCAATCTGCGAATCCAGAATTTGATGCGCAGGACATTGTAGTATTCAATGCAAATTGTCCACGCGTCAGGATTAGCGGATATTTATGCATCTTACTTATAATCATGTATCTATACACGGAATAAAGTTGATTTTGTTTATTTACTTCTACTTTTTATTTTTCCCGCGTTTCTCTCATTTCAGTGACATTAAAGTAATCACAATACATATGATGTCTCTTGCATCACACTGTTACGGGAGAATGACTCAATTTATAGAGTGTATAATATAACATAACGTGTTGTAAATTGTAAATTTTTGACCGAATGAAGAATATATAATTTTATACGAGAATGCAGCCGTGAAGACTTTTCGTTACACCTGCACCCAGTGTATGGAGACATGTAAAGTTCAAGGTTGATTCTTTGGCCTGGAAATGTCATAAAGAAATAATAACGTTAATTAAAATACTGTTTGTATTAATAAAAACATAACTGCTTCTTGCAAGTGTCCCTCGCAAAGCACTTTTTAAAATCGTTTACAAATGCTCAAGTAAGGGGGTAGTGAAAAATAATGAAGTAAGTATATTAAGTACTCGTTTATCCATGCGCCAAGGGCAACGTGTCATATCCGAGACTTCGTTAAACACGAAGAATGCCTACGCACCTTGTATTGTCCCGACGATGCGTTTTGGGTGCTTCATTGACTCGGGGTCGTTCAGGATTGCCAGCAACGGCACTCATCAATAAAGATGGTAGCGCACACTCCATCAAATGAACCCTTTCAACAAGAGCAGCTCGCCGCTTCTCCAATGAAGCGTTTCTCTCCTCATAGTTGCTAACAACCCGCTTCCAGTAACTTGCCTGATCACTATTCATACTCTTCTCCCTCTTGGCATCCATCGACACCCCTTCGGTCATTTTCAGATTCCCTTCCGACATCGTGAATACGTCAACGATCCGAGCAATTTGTCATAATTTATGGATCGGAACGCTCAAAACATCCGCTGGATTATCAATGACAAACTCATAAGATTTCCCATATATTTTCCTCTCAATATGTTGTAACGAACGAAATTGACAAGTCCTTCTATATTGTGTCTGACATCTTTACGGCTTACATGGTAGGTCAAGTGCGATCAATGCGCTTTTACGCTTTCAATATCGAATCGTATTACGGCAGATTTCAAGAGCGTTATTACACGAGTACTGAACAGAACAAGAGAAGCGCATCGACATTAATGTCAGTCGTACAATGGCGGCAGCATAAAACCGCGTTAGACATGGATTGGCCGAGTCCAGTGCCATTTTTCTGCGATGGATCAGTATTTACTAAATTGGATTCCGCGACCCTGAGTGTCGGCGACTGAAACCTTGATGCGATCTACGTTCTCAATCTGTAACCGTCACTTACCATCAACACTTCTGCGTCTGGAAATTGTAGCGTAACATTTGTCAGCACGGCATCTGACATCAGCAAATCTTGTACTATGGAGCGGCGAAAACGCACAAAGAAACTCAAGACGATCGACAGCAAGGAATTAAAAGGAACTGTTCTTCCACTGGCCACACTTCTTCGTGCCATTATCGCACAATGTCGCGAATTCTCGCAAGACCAACCGAGTTACCGATCTCGGAAGAAAGGAAAGAAACGTCGATCGGCTAAAAGTTCAGCGAATATCTCCACGATTTGCACTTCTGAGAGTGTGGTCCGGATTTCTGAGCTAAAAGCCCCATCCGACGCCGTAATCCGAGGAAGAACTTGCACGACCACCTGTTGTGTTTGTGAGAAACAAATTTTCCCTGCCGGTAAAGAGAATTCGATCTCCGGCAAAGGTGGTAGATCAAATGAGGATGTATGTTGCGCGCAAATAAGCATTTCACACCGCAAAGTATTTGACGAAACGCAACGGTGACATAACGTTATTTATTGATTACAGCCAAGCGTGATGCGCGAAACGAGAGACGAGTGGAAAAACACATGTCAAGAGGGTGGATGTGGAACCAAGAATGGAACGTCCTCCGATAAAGTAAGCGCGTTATGCTTTAATTATTTTTTTTTAATTAGATGCGTTGAAAGTGTGCAACAAACAAGTAGGCATTAAAAACGCTAGAGTGTCAAAGTACCTTGTTTTTCCAAAGATGTAGATTATTATAAAGATATTAGAGATCGCCAATATTGATTGAATATCTACATTGTTGATGAGAGATCACAAATACAAACACATATCCAACTTGCGTGCTCGACGCGACAGTTTTCAAAGCCGTAATCTGTTCACTTCAAATGAAGTGTAGTAAAAGACATGCGTCAGTAGTACAACCATTTACCCTTATTATAATGTGAAAGATGTATACGTAAAATATTTATAGGATGTGTTGTAAATCTAGTCTCCTAAAAAATCTTTCAAACCGGTATCTCATAATACAGAATAGGCATCTTATAATAACCAGCTTTCACTCTGTTTTAAGTACGTTGTTAGTCCACGTATTATTATTTTTATATAAATACGTTTCCTTTCAGATCTCGGATATACGCAGTTTAGTAGCCATAATTAAGGAAGCGGCTACGAAACTAAAGGAACAAAGAAATGTGACAAATATTCAAAATGAGTCAACAAAAGTTGCGGATGCGGTAAGTAAAGTATAATCGGCAATTATAGTTCGGTAGATTATTTAAAAATCCAGGATTATTCAGCAGTACGTGACTCATTATCCTGGCTTTCTATGGTGTGCAACAATATCGAGGGATGCAAAGATTTTATATTCTAATTCAGGCTGAACTGAAACTCATCAGGCAATTTCTTACAGAACGATTGGTGCTCACCCTGGAAAGCTCGGATATATGCTTAATGCGTTACAATTGCTGAACCGCGCATTGGAAATAATGAGATTGGGTAATGTCTAAAGAAAAGTCAATAGTGAAACATAGTAATTGACGAAGATCTCATTTTCCCAACTCGTAATGAAGTTTCCACCGACCTGCACTATGTGCAACACCATCTTGGAGTCTGTCATTTCGAAGTCAAAGTGTCCCATATTTGAAGACTGCATTCGATATGCATTGAAAACATCTGGTCATCCGCCGTCGATGAAAACGTTTGAGCCTGATTCTTATGATCCGAGGATGGTAACGGAAGAAGAGAAGGAAATGACAATTAAGCAAAGCATGCGCAGCAACGAAAGTGATCGAAGCAAGAAGACTGTGTCCATGAAAACTTCAACGCCCAGCACTAAAGCCAGGAGTGTGCAAAAGGATATAGAAATGCTATGTAGCCGAATATGTTTTGCAGAGAAGGGACTGACACCGATAGCATCCGTGGTAACTCAGCAAAAGGCACCCGAATATCCTCGTACAGCAAGAAAGCCACGTTCAACGGCGGCAACTCAGCCACAATCTTCTGAACGGTCACTTTCGCGAACACAAACAACTGTGTGCACACGTACCATAGAACAAACGCACGTCTCTGCGCAGACACAGATCTCTCAACATCCATCGAAAGAAGGGAAATCAACAGCTGCAACGTTTGTCTCAAATATTTCCATTCGAGAGGATGTTACCATTCAAGTAAGCTTTTTCAATTTTTCCGGTCAGATAACTGGAAGTAGTAACGTACTTGTTTTCTTTCGACGCAGACCATTTCAACTACGGAAACAACTCGTACAGGAGCCACTCAGTTGTCCAAAATGACAATTCCATCAAGTCCTACGCAGTCTAGTAAAGCATTGAAAGATAAACCTCTTTCAGATTACGAAAGCGCCACGTCCAAGGCTTCCTCAAATGTGCCTGAAGAAGTAAGTTAACACAGACAAGCAAGTGTTCTGTTTGTTCGCATTTAACCGCAAACGTCGAAGAACTGATTCTGATAGATCATAACCAATGTCCTCCGCAGGCTTGCCCATGTGGATGTGGTTTCTTCATCAACGGCGTAGAAGACGCTTGTAATTGCGGATGCAATGACCGGAGTGGAGAAAGCGGTAAAACGCAACAAGTGGCCGGCAAGGATACAATAGATTCGGATAGTAAATCCAGAGATTATTCAATAAGATCGGAGGGACGGCAAAATGGCACTGGCAAAACATCAGCAGCTGATATAGGTAAAAAATCTAGAGATCCTTCAATAAGGTCGGAAAGACGAGAAAATGGCACAGCGAGAACATCAGCAGCTGATATAGATAAAAAATCTAGAGATCCTTCAATAAAATCGGAAGGACGACAAAATGGCACTGCAAAAACGTCGGTAGCCGATGTGGAAAAAAAATCGAGGGATTATTCTACAAGGTCGGAAGGACGGCAAAATGGCAGTGAGAGAACATCAGCAGCTGATATAGATAAAAAATCCGGAGATGCTTCAATAAAGTCGGAAGGACGACAAAATGGCGCTGCAAAAACGTCGGTAGCCGATATGGACAAAAAATCGAGGGATTATTCTATAAGGTCGGGAGGACGGCAAAATGGCACTGAGAGAACATCAGCAGCTGATATAGATAAAAAATCCAGAGATCCTTCAATAAAGTCGGAAGGGCGACAAAATGGCGCTGCAAAAACGTCGGTAGCCGATATGGACAAAAAATCGAGGGATTATTCTATAAGGTCGGGAGGACGACAAAATGGCACTGAGAGAACATCAGCAGCTGATATAGATAAAAAATCCAGAGATCCTTCAATAAAGTCGGAAGGGCGACAAAATGGCACTGCAAAAACGTCGGTAGCCAATATGGACAAAAAATCGGGGGATTATTCTATAAGGTCGGAAGGACGGCAAAATGGCACTGAGAGAACATCAGCAGCTGATATAGATAAAAAATCCAGAGATCCTTCAATAAAGTCGGAAGGACGACAAAATGGCGCTGCAAAAACTTTAGCAGCTGACATGGATACAAAATCTGGCGATTATTCAATGAAATCGGAAGGACGGCAAAATGACACTGCGAAAACATCAGTAGCTGATATGGATACGAAATCTATAGATTATTCAATAAGAACGGAGGAACAACAAAATGGCACCGAAAAGAAATCTGTAGCCGATATGGATGAAAAATCCAGAGATTCAGTAAGACCGGAGGGACAAAGCAATGGCATTGCGAAGACGTCGGTAGCAGATATGGATGAAAAGCCTGGAGATTATCCACAAGCGTCGGAGGGTGAAGAAGATGGCACCGCAAAGACTGTGGGCGATGTGGATGAGAAATCAAAAGATGATGCAGCAAGGTCGGAGGAACAACGAAGTGGCACAATACAAACAATAGTCTCCAATTTGGAAATGAAGTCTCAGGAATATACTATAGTAGAGTCCGAGGGGAAACGAAGTGGCATGATGAAAACCACAACTTCGAAAGCCACTGTAGTAACCGAAATTGAGACCAACATACCAGAAGAAATATTAGATGAATTAACGAAAAACTTAAAAACAAGCGCGGCGACCATTCGAAAAGAGAACCAATACTTGGAGTCACTGGTTGAGAAGTGCCTCAGTGAAGAACAGACGGAGAAAGTTGTGGAACAACCACCGATTAGAGCGACGTACTCTGGTTAGAAAAAACTTCTTCTTTTCATTTGCGCCTCGGATAGTTCTTGTCTCGTACTGTTTGCGTAACATCTTACAATACACGTTAAAAATTTTATTTTTATTCATTAGATCGATGTAAAAGTTCGTGCAACACCTCCGGATGCGTCTGTCAAGTTGAACGCTGAAGTTATTCAGGAACAGTTGGACGTTAATCTCAACCAGTCGATTCGATTGAACTTTTAGATCGACTTACTAAATTACGTAAACTTTCTCTTGTTAGTTTCATATGTAAAGTAATTACGGAAAGACATAGGCTTTCTTATTTTTATGCTAATGGAAGTATTAATTATGAACAATTTAATGGATTTCTTCAGGTCTGTGCAGCGCTATCGAGCTTTTAGAAACAAAATGTTTGACCAAGGATGACATGATTGCGGCATTGGCGGGGGGCCTTCGTGGAATGGAAAACGTGGATAAGGTGGCCAAAAATCTGGCATCTGCCTGCTTGGAGTACACTAACTGGGATTTCAATCATTGTAGTTTGTATACATATCTATCTACAACCCTTGGCTCCGCTGCGTAGTCAATAGATACTATTACCGTGTTTTGTAAATAATCTAAAGCGCCCCACCAAAAATAAAGCTTATGTAACAACATTTTTATCATATTCTTAATATTTTGTACTCGTTACGCCTGCCTTTATAAAAAATGTTTCCACGAAGAAACATCAGTATGGAACAACAAAAGTAATTAGAAGGTACCAAAAGAAGAAATTAATGGCTATGTAGAAAGGTTATTTTACGTCTTAACACAGTTAATAGCTTTGACAGTAAGACAGAACAAATAATAAAAATCTTAAAAATTCCTATAAAACTCATATAAAACAAAACTACATTCCTTCCATCGACGAAATACTTCTATAACAATTACATTGCAATCTTGCTCTTGTTTTGTCCTTCGATTACCCACTCGATTTACACTGTACTTAATAACTGGCGGTTTTTTCATACTTTGAATGTCTCACTTCACACGTGTCACATTTTTTCGTCTCTCCGTTCATCAGCTCCACATTACATTGAACAAGCTCTTAAGCCAAAGATATCAAGCAACCCGAACACGCGGAATATAAAACAGTCTCCGACGATCGACCAGATCATCTAGCGTGTTAAGATCCGGTAAAACAGCCGGAATCTCGAATTTGATACCTGACCAGGAAGCCGGCGTCGAATAAGTCGACGGATAGTAACCTTTACTGCGCAGATTTGGCGTATAATAAGCCTCGGTCGACGTGGGCATTCGCGGATAATAAGGATCATACTCGTGTTCGTTCGGCACCAGAGGCTTTAACGATACGGTAAGAGCGTGAACTGGAATTTCCGTCGTCGCTGGAAGCGGTGCCTTCGTAATCGTCGACATTAGAGACGATCTCGGCTCGGTAACCGATTTTGCGGTACTCGAACTGCTAAACGCCGTTCCCGTTCGCGAGTTGGCCTGAATCGATCTGAGCGTCTCCAGATACGGATAGTCTCTATTGTACAGACTGGAAAGTCCTGGGGTCGAGCTAGGCGTACTCGTTCGGATCTGAGAATCGGTCACCAACGTGGGAAAGGTCCTCCGACCGTCACGGCTCTCGCTTAACGGATTAAACAACTTCGTACGAGCAGAGAATTCTCTGTGTCGGAAGGATGGGTTTGACGCCGTTGAACGACTGGATTCGGTAGTCTCGATTAACGTTCGACCGCGATACTCCGAAGAGGTTCGTTCGCGCGACTGCGCCGATTGGATCATAGCGAATCTGTCCTTGTCCAGCAAGAAACTGGCGGACCGACTTGGAGCATCAGCTTTCGGTGGAAAATGATTAGCGTAGGGTCGCGCGGTAGTGAAGGTTGTCACGGTGTTCTTCGAGTCCGAGCGTTCGCGGTTGACGTCGCACACTCGACGGTCGGTGGCAGTCTTCGTGGTCGATGGATCGTTTCGGGATGAATCGCGATCGCGCAAGAAAACGCTCGCACTGAAGATGAAACCTGGTTGGGAATACTTGTTGGTCGGATACTTCTCCGGGTGCTGGATCACTTGGAAGGACCGCGAAAATGATCGACGATTGTGTTGAGAGCCTGAAGCGGGAACGTTGAAGAAAGCTGACCTCGTGTCAGCCTTCTCCTGCTCGGCTTGGGCGCTTTTCGTGATTCTGGGAGTTTCGTGAACTGTCGCCTGGCAGTCGACAAGATGGGCATGGTCGCAGATGAGAGCGTCCTGACGGAAGGCCGTTTCTTCCGGGCAACGGTAACTGAATTTGTTCGCGTGGTCGTCGCATGTGTGGTATACCTTGCAGTTTGCCTCGACATCGGCATAGAATCCCATTCCACGTCCGAGGCAGGAGAAGTTTGTCCTCACCGGCGCCGGAGTTGTGTTCTGCAAAAGATTCGTACACGGTCGTGTCGGTTAACTTCTGGGTGCGCTAGTTTTTTGCGCGCATATTATACAAAGTACGCGCGCGGCTACATGTACGTATTACGTATGTTGTACGACTCTGTCGATGCGTCTAAAGAACATTCGCATAGTCTCCCCTTTATGTAACGGGTACTTGTGTAACTGGTAAAACTTCGTATTCGGCTCTCATTATGTTACGGGATCAAGAATTGTATGTCAAGCAGGAAATTACACTATAATCTTAATTTACTCAAATTAATGTCTGTAAAACGTTAAGAATGTGTCTAAAAAATGTTGAATACCAAAAACGCAATTAATTCATCTATTGACATATTGAAAAGGTGAGGTAGTATATTAATACGACGCGCCTAATGAATGGACAAATAGAGAAACAAAGGGAGAGGCTGAAAACCACAGAGTTAGTATGAAGAATGGAAGTCCCGTAGCACGTGTTTCTTGCGAAATACACGCATGGCTACCTACGCAAGCACAAGAATGCAGTACGCATATCGCAAAACAGGCTCCCTTTCTCGAATGTTGGTACATATTTTATTGTCAGTATTCGGAAACGATATTCTTTAACACGGTAGTCATATTTACACTTTCACATCCATACGAGTCAAGAACATCTTCGAAGTACTCTATGAAGCTACAAAAGAAGCCTCCGGCTACCAGTTAACAAGACCCGTTACACACAATTCGGTTACCTACTCGACACATAAAAGGAAAATGACCAGACGTTCACATACAGCAATCAGAAAATGGATTCAATTCCATGTACGCACCTCACGTTCCGTGTAACTACGCATGAAAACTTGTTTCATCCTTACCGCTTAATTCCATACACTTCGTTCCGACTATCTCTTACCGCTGGTAAACGTTTCGCCCCCTCGCCCTCAATGTAAAAGCAACTACAATCATCTCTTCGTTAACTAACTACATAATTCCATACCCTTCATTCAATTGTGTTCTTGGAACTCCTACGATTTTCATCTCCGCGAAGCAAATGAAAATACGGGCAACGACTCTGTCAAATATAAATCGCATACACTTCACCCACATTACTCCGAACTACTCACAAAGACTTCCTCCATCCTTACGAGCCCGACGAGCAGGCTGCACTGTAGCAACGCGACGAGGATCCTCCTCTGGCAGAGATGCTCCATATCCGAAGGACAGCGTAGCTGAAGGAATGTCGAGCCGCTGCTCGGAATAGGATCGCTCTGGCGCAGAATCCGCGTGCGAACGATAGAGCGAGTTAAAGTGAAAGTAAGAAGGATGAGCCTATGATGCGAGCCGAAGCCGCCTCTTCCCCGGCGAGCGAATTTCCCTCGTCGTCGATCCTTCTGGTCCAGAGCGGGGCGAATTTCCTCGATCCTTCCATCCTTCGATTGTACCAGCGCTTCGCCCTGCTTTCAGCGACTTAAACCGTACGTCGACGAATAGGGGACGAGCGTGATCGACAGTTCGACATTTGCGTAAGTCGAAGCTGCCAATGCGACTCGGTGGACGAAGTTGGCTAAACGTGCGGGGCGAACGAACTGGCGGGTTCCGCGTGAAAGGAACCGACGAGAGCGAATAAATGCCGTCGTACCTTCCTCCCGATTCGAGACCGCGGACGAAGCGTTCGCATTGTACTCCGCATTGTTCGCCGGGCCCGTTCACATAACCAGACGCGCGACACGGCGATGTTACGTGATTAGCAATTAGCGTTTCGCACCGAAACTGGCGAGCGCGAAAATCCGCTCCCTGTTCGCCAGATGAAAATGGCTTGGGGCCTACTTCGATGGAGCGGGCAAGGGGCGTTGCGCAAGTATGGGAGAATTAGATTTTCCGCGCGCCGAACCTGGTATGAGGTTCGGCGTGACAGATGGGAAGGCAATGTGAGGCGAGAAACGGTCGGATGTTACGGGGGTATGTGTCGACGCTGGGCTCACTGAATTAGTTTCCAGTCCGGCTTTCGTAATTGCGATTAATTGCGTAAGCGGCCTATCGGTAATTGCTATAAATCGAGTAATTGAATGGCGAAGCGAGTGATTTTAAGAATGGTGGCGTTGGACGTGCGACGTTCGATGAATGTCGGTCGAGTCCGTGATGTAGGGCGATTATATTCTTGTGATCTTTTGCAGTTTTTTTTTTTCGTGTGTTTCTTTCAGTCATCAATGTTTTGTTTTTGGGATTCGTTCGATCTTTATTTCCGCGAAGCGAACGATAATGCAAGCAACGACTCTGACAGCTAACTTTCAGCATGTTCAGTAAAGTCATCAATTCTTTATCACTACGAAACAATAAACAGACCATTGGCGCTAATGTAATCGTACCTAAAGCCTTTTTTCACCAACTCTGTCCCAGTAAATTAAAATCAGTATTGAAATGTATAACTGAAACGGTCATGCCTATTACGTGTTTGGCCCGTTTTTTTCTATAAATACGGTATAGCGGTAGAGCAGATTGTTGTGAATTAGTTGCAGTACAGTTACTCTGCGACGCATGACAAAGGAGAATGACTCAAAAATGCCAAAGACGGTATTTAAATGATTGAAGCGGGAAAAGCCTTGCGTAAGTAGCATCCTTGGCATTATGGCCCATTTGAAAGCACCACGAAAGGTCATGTACGAACGAACATCAGCCGTTCATCATGGTCGTTGTGTACATCTCATTCTTACCTGCACTGGACCGTGCAAGATATGCAAGGCATGTTATTATGTACGAAGGATACAGACCTGCTAATATCTTCAG
Organism: Anoplius nigerrimus; assembly: GCA_914767735.1. Taxonomy (NCBI): domain Eukaryota; kingdom Metazoa; phylum Arthropoda; class Insecta; order Hymenoptera; family Pompilidae; genus Anoplius; species Anoplius nigerrimus. The sequence continues at coordinate 5,365,895 of OU612079.1, read as the reverse complement.
CAGTAACTTTTACTGGACGTTCTTCTTCATACACTGCAGAAAGATGAATAATGAACAAATTTTGGGGATTATCAATCCTTACATTACGCTTTAAACGTAGCAAAAGATGGTCACTTGACTGAGTTGAAAAATGTACCTAAGTTTTTGTTATCTAACAGAAACATATTAGCTATATAGTGTTCGCAAGGTGAAAGTACCTGCACAGTTCAATGCTTAAAGACATGATGGCGGACGACACCTATTTCGTCATATTTGTTTAAACATGAGTGTGGTTAGTTCAACAATTACTGAAACCATAGGGTAATGGTTGTCTGTATCCATATGCGAATTCTTGCAATCTACGAATACGGAGACTCTGTATAATATAATCGTTTATAAAATTCCAAATTTGAAAAAAGTTCAATTGACACTAGGCAATAAACGCAAATAATAAAGTGTAAGTCGCAATATGCAGGCTTTAATAAATGCAAATGTAAGATTAATCATCCCACTGGCTCACGACGGTGACATATATTCTGAACATCGATGAAAAGTTGTAAGGTCACTCCGGTAGAAGACAAAGCATCAGAAGCATAACGACCTATGTTTAATGAAACCAGTCTTAACATTACGGAGGATCGGGAAATTCATTCAAAAAACTCCACGATTAAAAATGGCTTAACTATTCATACATAATCACAAATAGCATGGTACATTATTCATTGTACTATTAAATAAAATGCAAGTATGCAACCACATCTTGTGACCTTGGCCTTCCTATGATCACGTATTACGAATAGGATATCCGAAGATAATAATATCTGGTTAACGCACGTAGTGCGATTATTAATTTAGTGACTTGAACAATTGTTATTGCAAATGCTATGGGATAATAAAGTATTGCCAGATCGAGTCTGCGTTAAAAAAGTGCGTATAACATTACAATGAGAACTGTATGCAAGAAATCTAGAAATTCCGAGCAAAGCACGATAATGTCAAGGATAGCCGATGTCGGGAAAAGCTCGGAGCATTTAGATTGCTTCTAGTATACTAAACCACATTGCACTTCTAACCCGGAAACCGCAGACAATTCCAGTTGTAAGAATGAACCTGAAAGCCTTGCATCTTTAATTCACGGTTCATTAAAACGCACAGTTAATCTAGATCAAGTACTGTACTTATATCCCTGTAGTAAGGCGCATCTGAATTTGCAGTAGTACGCCTTTCCCTCATTACATCGTAAGTATGCCATAACCACGATCTTCCATAAAGATTCACCTTTTAAAGTTCACATTCGACATAATTGAAATCATCATGTCTTATGCTGGTAACAATCCTTAATGATATAACAATAAATTATGAATCCGGCAATTATATGTGTTTAGAAGATAATATATATTAATAATTTTCGCAATAGCACGGTGGAAAAACATTACTACATTTTATTTCTCGCAATTTATTTAGCAATTTTCGAACTACCATAAGGTAATTAATGGGATAAACGATTCGTGAAATCAGTTTGAAGTACACATATACAATCATCAGAGAATGACGTTCGATGTCTCAAAATGTGTTGTCCTGGATTTTGAAACCTAGTTCAACGTGTACAATGCCGGTTGATCGAAATTTTGTAAAATCATAAATCGCCAGACTGTAGCTTGCTTCGAACTCTCGAAAGCACTTCGGGGAGACAATATTAGCATTGTCACTAAACGATTGTAAATCATCAAAACAAGTATTCATATTATTCACAAATATACAACAAATTAAAAGATGTATGAGATATTATTATGTTCAACTCTTGCGTTTAGAAATCTAACGCCAACAAAATGCAATTAATTCGTGACATGTAAGATATCTACTGTACTTGATATGTTCACATATGTAATTGCCAATTTCAAAAAACTTGAACGAAAACTTTAAAAAGAGACTTAAACTTCGTAGAGTGAACTCCATTAACTTCTATAACAGCTTGAAAACAGAATCATATATCTCAATATATATCCAGAAAATACAAACATAATCATACGTCTATATATAAAACTGCATTATTTTACTAAGTTTCAAAATTAGCTAAATTTTAAGAATTATGCTCAATTAATGATAATAAGACGCTTTATTGTATTGTAAACTCTGTTCTTACCAATTAAAACAATAATTTCCAAACATAAAAAATAATAACTATGTAAAGTAACCTGCTACTTACAATCATTAAATACTAACCATTTAGTTTCACATTTGATTTGAAACCCATCAAGTATCACTATTATTTATTTATGCATCAAGTATTTAGTTTATTATCCTCATTGTTGAAACTTCTAAAGCCGGCTTGAACGATAGCACATTACCGCCGTACAAATAGCATACTAGTGGAAGTCTAGGGACTTTTCAACTACGAGTGCGGCTGCTTGACGAAGCGATTTACCACAAGTAAAAACTATAAACACTTCTTCTATTTTACAAAGACAAACTGTATTAATTCACTGCAAAATAACAACAATTGCATTTCACCAAACCGTTTCAATTGTCTGTGTTCCCTTCCCATGCCAAATTTTTTATTTGAAAATTAAGGAATGTTGTAGAGGGCGCTGTAATATCAACGCACCTAAATACCACATTTTTTACGCCCCTCGCGTCACCATACGGTGTAAATATGAATTTATAAATGTAACATAATGTTACAGAGGAGTACAACGCCACCTACTTTAATGTCTACTTAAATATTGATATCACTTTTATTTATTTACTGGTAAAAACGAAAACATTTTTTGAGACACAATTGTCGCGACACGCACATACCTTTTATCTTATCGGTAGTATTGTTCCCGTAACACCCATCACTGAAATACTGAAAGGTAATGCTTTTTGGAATTGTTATTATAGTCCTGTCTGGTCAATGTCACGATGAAATAGGAAAAAGAACGTTTCCTAATAAGCATTAATTGTATGCGTTAATAGGAATGAGAAATAAAATTTAGTAGCTCTCTGCACATCACATTAAAATAGTATATGTGGAATGGAATTGTCAGTTTCGATTATAACCTCTTACTTATAGTTTTTGTTGCTAATTATAGAATCAAGAATCTTGGGCATTACGAGTTCAAGATTCAATCAAGTGTCAGAGATACGATGTTATGTTTTTAATACACAAATGTCAACAAACGCTATGAAGCACCAGCGATTTGAATTTGCGGTATTTTTTATATGGAATGCATAGTAGTCAGTCAAGGTTATTTTTTTATTTTTTGTTATATCCTTCATCTTGTACAAGCTCCTTGGCAAGATAGTAACATATTTGAATATTTTATTAGTAGCTATGTCCAATGAGGAGCGTTTGCGGAAGCTCCTGTCAGATTTAGGTAAAGCAACATTGCGTGGAGTAAGAAAGTGCCCAAAATGTGGCACTTACAATGGATCACGAGGCTTATGTTGCAAAAACAAATACTGCGATGCAGTTTTTAAAGAACCCGGTGAAAGGCGCAAACTGTCAACAGAAGCATGCAAGCTTATTACAGGTTCATCAGCTCAAGTGTTTTCAGTGAGAGTCCGTGATAAAGGACCAGATTACAGAGGATTCGTCCAATTACCTCTAATAAATACAACAATCTGCAATGAAATAACAACACTTATTTCACAGAGCACAGCACTTTGTTTTGTAGATGGTTGTGAGAGAAGCTTTAATGCAAGTGTTCTTAAATGTCATGTAAGTACTCTTACTTTTACTGAACTATTTTTATATGCAATATAAATTGATATCAATTAGATAAATTTGAATATATTTAGTGTGCTATCTATGTGTTTATTCTTTTGTTGTGCAGGAGAAAAATTCATCAGATGTTTCTATGTCAACATGCCAACACATTCAGGCTGCCCTGAGATGTTATGCAGAAGCGCAGCCATTAACATTAAGAAATTCTATTTTATCTTCTTTAAATGTTAATAATGACATAAAACGTGAAATATGGTTATTAGCAACAGAAACCTCTGGCCCATTAGTACAAAGAGTATCCAAACATATAATGGCCGTCAAATGCAAAGCTTCCCCAAAGCATCCATTGGGATATTTACATTTTTCATTCTTTGCCACTAAATTGAAAGATAAAATAGAGCATCGGTATTTTTGTAGCTGTACACTATTTAAGGTAAGTGCGTTTACAACGTCAATCTTCTTGTGTGGATTATATACATAACAAGTCTGATAATCAAATAGAAGTACGACTAATGACAAATATCATGTTTACAGATAACAACAAAACTCACAGAAGATAAGGTTGATGTGACTTCTTCATTACATGCAAAGCGATGTGTCCACTTTTACGCATGTATATGTGCATTTGCTAGTGATCCCAAATTATCAGAGGAATTTAATTACTATGTTAATATGGATCAAGTAGATTTAAATATACCTCAAATGCCATCAACAATGTTTCAAAATAATGAACACGACAAAATAGTTGGGATAGGTACTTCTCACACCTTTTCCTTTCCACACATAATTCATCCACACTTCAAGCATATGAAAAACCATTCTCTATTAAGTTTTCTTATACACGATCCTATAAGTAATCTTTGTTAATAATTCAGATCTAGACAGTTTGACCACTGATGACACGCATCTGTTAATTTTCCGCGACGATACTTTAACTGTTCAGAGCTTAGACGGAAACAGGTTGGACTTAGATGCAGTGAATTTAGAGCCCGCAATTTTACCACACAGCATTGGAAACATTGAGGTTGATTGTAATCGAGCTTTATTAGAAGACAATAATATTATTTCACAGGTATTCACACTTTTATGCTGCACGATGGCAAATTGATTATCGTAGATGTTTTATTTAACGTACTGTTTGTAATAGAATTGTTTTCGCCCTAATCAACTCCACGCACGCTTTTAAATTACTGTGTCCTTGCCTAGGTGCACAATTTGGAAGTGATTGATCAGAATAACATACAACTTAATAGTAATGCAGCGAGACTAGTTGACGATCAAACCATTGTAGATACAAAGTGTAACATGCTCAATAACAGCCAGTATATTTTAAACGATAACAACATAAGAATATTAAACGCCGGCACGTTGAAAGTTCTCGACACGGACACCGTTCTGGGCATGAGTAATGTAAAATTAATAGATCCTAACATTAATACGATATTGAGCAATAGCGACGTCAAGACTATTGAAAAAAATGCACTAATTGAAAACGACACTGGAAATACGTCAAACCTTAAAAATACCAATGTACAACACACCAGTGCGACGAAACGAAAACGGGATGAAAAGTTTATACACATTTCTAACGTCACCAGCTTAAATAATTTAAACTCTATCGAGCCAAAGAAAGGTAAAATGAAATCGACAGTGATAAAAAAATATCAGAATTCTTACGAGGACTTGGATGAGGCCAACACAAATTTACCATTTATAAAGTGGTTGGCTTCCATAACAGAGAGGATAAATCAGACGATGCATTTTCAATTTGACGGTAAGCCAGATCCGTTAGTATTTCATGTACCACAAATCTTTTTCGATTGTTTAAGAGAGAGAATCTCTTGTGGAGGCAAAAAGAAACGTTTGCCGAATTCTACTACAGCATTTGTTAGAAAAGACGGCGTACCGTTAGGTACATTCACTAAGTACACATGGCAAATTACAAATATACTGCATGTAAAGACTATATTTGAAACGCCACTTATACCGTTAGAAATTACAAGGAGTTTTGTACAGAATGCTGATGGCACATATGAATTGTATAAACGCGAGGAGACAGATATAGATCGTTACAAGAAAACGAATAATAACGCACTCATTAAGCCATTAGAGTTAAAGACTTATTTAAAAGTTGGTGAGTTTAACTGCTTTGTATTCTCTAAGATGTATATTGCAAAAATGTAGCGTTCGTTTATGTGTTAAAGACCTTTTTAAACCTGAATACTGACGCCGCTAATACGAGTTCCGTCTTTTAGGGAATACTTCTCCAAACCAAATTGAGCCCACTCCATTTTTAATAGAATGGATACCGGATATTTTACCGATATCAAAGATCGGTGAACTTAGAATAAGATTTGAATTTGGACATGTAAAAAATGAGGCAACGCATAGATGGAGAAAAATTGCATTAGCAAAACATTATTAAATTTGCCAGTCTGCAGTTCTTGTTTCATTACATCGTCAAATTTTTACTTTTTTATTACGGTCATTTAGGTAAGGCATACATCGTTCTAAGATATAAATATTTATATTCACCGAATTTCGTGAAAGGTAGACTGAACGGATTCATTTCACCTTCGTGGAGATGAAATGACGATAACTATCGGATGGCAAAATCGTAATTAAAAACATTTGAACTCGTAATTTAAATTTATTTTGCAAATATTCAAGCGACGTACGATTACCAACATATTTATACAGAAACGTAATATGTTGTAAAATAAAGACTGAATCAATTCTGTTATATCTTTTTAAAAATTAAGACAAAAATTGTTCAGACATTCTCGTTTGATACGAACGAAACAAGAACAATGTCATGTTAGAAATATAACAATACTAACGATGAATTAATCTGTACTATAGCTGGCTCTCGGTTATCTTTTGAACAAACATTTGAGATGTTGCAATAGGTTCGAAAGAAAAAAAAAATATCCGGCTCCAGCTTTTACAAACATTAGCATACGCGTAATGTAAATGTAAAACAATGTGATATATTGTACATACTTTCTGTAGATTAAAAAACATTGTGTGAAAATAAACATACGTTTACGTTATTTAAAACTGTCAAATTAGTTCTGTTTTTTAATCACACTAATCGTTTTTTACACACTGTCGACTCAATCAGTTTCATATCTGTATACATTGCTATTGTTCTGTTTTAAGAATATAGAAATTCTATAGAATATGTACCAACATAAAAGACGCCCAATACTTCAAGTATTCAAGCACTAGACTAAACGAGATTAAGTTACAACAGGTTTCTTTTTTTTCTGCTGTGGACATAAACTTGATTCAAATACCCCTGTTTCAAAAATCTACAGCCTCATTCGCGCGGGTGTGGGGGAGAAACAGCCGAATATTAGCATTGATAATACTGTAAACATATTTTAGTTTACGAAGCAAGTCGCATCCCTTGCCGTCTACATTGGGTAAAGTCAGTATGAATTTCGTTGTGCTCATGTACATTTCATAATTTCATTTAAACATTTTTTACATTTTATGCTCTACCTAATGTCCGAATGTAGTCGCATGCTACTTCTCATGACCCACATGTTCAGTTTAACTGTTGTATCGATCTTGACGCAGTGGAATTTATAAAATTTATCTACAAGGTATACTTCCATAAAGCATGCCTTATTATTAACAGGACGAATCTCTCTGTGTATTCATCGAATACGTAAGTTCTATTTAGTTTTCATTCCGTTTTGAGCCGTATTTTAAGCGGAAGTCGCTTCCTCTGACAGGAAGCCAGCCGTGACGTAGATAGCTACAGAAGCATATACTTCCATTTTCTCGATCCGCTGGCCGAGCATAGAGCACGTGTCTGGTCGCCGGCCGTGTTAAGTTTATTTCACGGGATAAAACTTTGCGTCACGTCCATTGTTTCACAGTGTATCCCTCTTGACGATATTGCGTAGTCGTTATAGGAATCCATTATCATGAATCCCGAGAAGTTGAAGAAGCTTCAAGCTCAAGTTCGTATCGGTGGTAAGGGAACACCCCGACGCAAGAAGAAGGTAATTTTATACAAAGAATTTATATTGTTGTAACCGAAGTACCTATCGTCTTTTTGTCCAAAGTTCACCGTGTGCTCATAGTTACTGTATACAATACCGTGTTTGTCGCCTTGTGAATTTGTATGCGTAGTAAAACTTATACAGGTATTCAGTAATTATGTATAAAATATTTTTCACATTTAAGTACTACATTCTGAAATAACAATTATCACACATTACCGCGTTATGTGCTATCTACGTTCGTCTTGTTCCATTTATAGGCTGCATTCCATATATATATGTGTAATTGTATACTACCATGTTACTTCACGTATAACTAGATATGCTAATACTGTTTAAAGGCTAGATTTAAGGAATATTATAACTATTTCCTGAGTATTGTAATTTATGAAAGTGAAGAATTATGTTTTACTTGTACATTTTACATTTTATATGTTTTATGTATTTTTAGGTTGTTCATGCAACTGCTGCGACAGATGACAAGAAGTTGCAAAGTTCTTTGAAAAAGCTGGCTGTTAATACAATTCCCGGTATTGAGGAAGTTAACATGATTAAAGATGATGGTACTGTCATTCATTTCAACAATCCAAAAGCTCAGGCCAGTTTATCCGCTAACACATTTGCCATCACTGGTCATGGAGAAAACAAACAGATAACTGAAATGTTGCCGGGTATATTAAGTCAACTAGGCCCAGAAGGTTTAACACAGTTGAAGCGATTAGCCAGTACAGTTGCTGGAAGTGCAGTTGGCAAAGCCACTTTGGAAGAGGACGATGAAGTGCCCGATTTAGTGGAGAACTTCGATGAAGCCAGTAAAGAAGAGGTAATGCCAATCATTTAACAGTTGTAGTTTTGAAAAAAATGGCTTTGTTGTTGTATTTTTATTGTGTAACTGAAATGAGTGTAATTGAACATTCATTATGAATGAAATGATGCCAAATGCTAAAGAAAACACGTATGAGACAACATGAGGAATAGAATAAAACTTGTAAGGTTGTCATACTGCAAATGTATATGATTAATATATTTGTAGTTTTGTTGACTAGTAGTAAAAGACTATATTGTTTGTATTATATGAATTCTCATATTGATTACATTTCTATTAATGTTAACAGTTTTACATTCAACTGCAAATCCATGCATTCTATCATGAAGTCATATACTTATATTTCTACATACATATTACGTATATATATGATATTCCTGTATTTGTATATTATTTCTCAGGTTGCAACGAAAAAGGAAGTAGATGAAAACGATAAGACAGTGGAACTTTTGAAGGAACCTGTGGCAGTTGAAGTTGACGTCAAAAAAGAAACACCGGCAGCTGCGCACTGCCAACCAAATGCTTAAAAAATTGAGTATAAAGGTAATTTTGTAATTACCCTATTCAAATATTACAATTTTACTATTCGTTTATATGAAAATAACAATAAAACAAGTTGCTTGCATTTTTAGACACTTTTTCCCGACAAACAGATGTAATTGACAAGTCGAAATGCATCAGTTGCAAATGTAACGTATAAGTGAAGTATAACTATACATATGTTATAAATACTTGACGTACCCTATAATACTACTGTGTAAGTAACAGTTATCAAGGAATAAGTGAGCTGTTATAGAAATCAAAGATTTCTCAGAACAAAATTTTTTTACTTTATTACGTTTGTTTCAAGCTTGTTCCATTTTAGAATTAATCAAAACGAATCTTGAATCGTTTTTGTCAATAATTCCCAAACATACACATATTCTCTCTCTCTCTCTCTCTCTCTTTCTTTCTTTCCCCTCTCTCTCTCTCTCTCTCTCTCTCGCTCTCTTCAATCTCAATCTGTTGTGAATATTATACTGGCTTCATTGATCACGGTTCTTTACTGAAATATACGATACTTAGTACAGGATGATCGTCACAGTTATTATTTAATGTTCTCGAAACCACCTACAGTCTTTTCTGTGCCAGCCGCTTGTTTAAAATACTATTTTAATATTACCTTATAAGCAAGTTGTTTCGAATAATCGGATAAGGCGAAATTTTGATGAAAAAAAAAACAAAAATCGTCACATGATTGTTTATTGCAATGTTGTGGAAGCATAAAGATTATGTAATAGTGCATAGAAAGAGCGAAAAAATAAATTTAGACCAAATATCCGAAGCTTTTTATTTCAAATTGTAAGACTCATATGAGCTGCAGTAATGCTTTCAGTGCTTACTATAGCTTTCCAGTGTACAGAGTGGGATGTAAAGTTTTGTAACGCGCCGGCATGAAACGAATGGTTTTTCTGCAAAAGGAAAATTGTACGGTCATAATGAGAAGATAATCATAATCTGCTAATATTTATATTTCCATTCATCAGATATGTAAAGTTATAAAAGCGGTATGATAGGAAAGTTGTCTGTGAGTAACGTTAAAATAATTAAAGACTAGGCTGTCTTAAGCAAAGCTTAAAGTGAAAGGCTTTTTTGTATGGTACGATGTATTGCGTTATTAAACCAATAAATGACACGATTGAAAACAGCAATATTAATACAATGCCGATTTTTACATATTATTAGTTGTGACATGCGTTAACATAGAAATTTTAATTGTTGTAAACACAATTATTTTTATTTTCATTGTTGCCAGTTACTCTTCTTTTCTCCTGCATGAAATTGTTCTATAAGCCGACCTCCAATATACTCATTCGACATGATACAAGTAGAAAGTGTTACAAGGATCACAACAGGTTACTATTCAGCTGCAAATGTGACTGTGCATTGAATTTTTTTAATGACTGAATATTTCTTACAGCTGACCTTTTTTGTTTCCGTCATGTTTTATACTCACGGCTATGAGTAAATAGTATGTAACGTCTGCCATTTACAATGTAGAATGATACGAAAAACACAACTTTTAACACAAACGTAAAAACATATTAGATTATTTATATGTCGGGAACAATAGTTATTTAAACCTGCGCACTTATTTTCCTGACATTAGCGATAAGTTTCAGATAGCAGTAGGTGCAAAGTGAATACATCAGTATATAAACGTACAAATGAATTCTCTATCTACCTCTTGTGGCTCTGTGATTTCCTAAAATTGAGAATCGTGGAACGAAAATAAATTTTTGCGTCTGCTGAAATTATACAATTACACGGAAATTATTTAAATTATTCACAATACAAAAGATTCAGAAACCTGGTAACGTATTACTGTGTACGCCACACCTTATATATCATGGACTTGTTTCACTTTTGAAAAAGTGACTATAGCATTGTATTTTAGTTTATGAGCAGTAATAATGTACTTTAATTGTACAAAATGCATTTGAATAAATCTGAACGTTATAATACCTATTAATTAGAACTCAGGGTAAATACTAGATATGCAAAATATTGAGCACAATAAGAGATGATAACCATTGGTGATGTCTTTCGCACAGATACATATTTTTGAAGTTGTGGCAATGAACAACTGTATTTAACATTGTTGACATAAAGTGATGCTTGTTGGAAGGTACATATAAATAGCTGTCTGCGCAATGACATATGCGATGTAAGCAAAAATAATTGTATAAAAATCATTTCGTAAATTATTCTTTTTACATACTTTAATGTATGTTGCATTCTTATCGACAGTTATTAGACAAAATAGAAATATTATGAAACAATTCATTGGACAAATAAATAATTAGATTGTGTTTGAATATACAGTTACCACTGTTACATAAAAGAAGTTTTTACCAGAAATCCGATAAAATCCGCCGAATCATTGAGTGGAACCATTTCTATTTATGATGCGACTAAAAGACAGTTATTTGGAGAACCCTTCGCTACACAGTCGTCGGAAATATAGGAAATCTATATTTATCAAATATGTCAACTGACTGGAACTTAGGATCATTTTACTGAAGCGAAAGAAATTAAAAATTCTGCATTTGGTGTTGACCAATCTTTTTAAATAATAAATGCTTCAATATCAATTGGAGTAATGTTAATGAATATTATTATGCGGAGGTTCACTCCTAGCTGCTGTGTATTTATTTTTAGCGGCATTTTTCGCTTTCTCTATTAATAGAAACTAAAAGCAAACTTAGTAAATGTAGCATACACCATTTACCCCGAGAAAATGTACTAATTTAGATCACCTGCAATAATTTAACACTATATCACAGAAAATTCTTGGTAAGTGGGTGAAACAAGAAACGGAAGGCTATGAATGTATATGCAGACAGATCTTGACTTACTATATTAGTTAGTGTTGACAGCATTCCATTATAATTTATTGCCACGTAGTGAATGACGTATAATAATCAGAACGAGTGTTTAACTGGTTTTATCGTGATTTATGGAACTGGAATTTTACTATACGCATAAGCAAAAATACATAGAAATATGAAATGAGTCAAAATTGTATTCGTTATCATCTAAAGCTAAACGGATTGTAGTATTTGTGGCTAGCCACCAATTTTAGAAATAGGTCATAGCATCTGGTAAGTGAACAACGTTTGCGATTTGTGCGACAAGTGGAATAGCCTGCAATTGAAGACTATCATTTGCCGCGCTGAACATGTGCTACTGAATGCTCAACATGGCCCTTATGTTAAATTCTGTGGAATTAGGCATTCAATTCTTGGAAGTGTAGAGATTGATATACAAGTTGTACAAATAAAGAAACGTCCTCAATTTCGGTACGAATCGCTTATTGTGATTATTTGATTTTGTTTTTATCACTGAACAGACCGTTTAACAGCCTTTTATGATTTAGTTTTGTAGTTTATAGGATGATATCAATATAAAAGTATATATATTATATTATACATACACACGCATTGTACTCGTTATCTATGGAAATAGTTGAATCTCAAGAAATTAGGCTGGGTAGCTGTTGCAAGACTTATATTTCGGCAGCGAACATGTAATTGCAAAGAAAAATAATTATTTTCTTTCGTTTACACATGTTTATACGAAACAATTATATTATTTTCATCATTCGATTTATTCTGAAACAGTTTTGAGCTGCGCACATTGAAGATATGTTTTATTTGTTTATAAATACACGGCATCTATCGTAAAATAGATCGGTCTATTTAATTGTGTACAGCTGAATGATTCGTTAAATCAATTCTGTACAAAGAAGTGTATCGAAAACCATATTCGCACTTTCAAGGAAACTTCAGTTACAAGATAAATTCATGCGACACAATTTCATGCTCTAACAATGGATTATATTTCACAGAGTTTCTTCTTATCAATAATAATAAAAAAAAAACGAAGAAAAAAAACTGTCGTGCATGGAAGTTGGGCGCGAGAAGTTTCCAATGAGAAGAGACGGATTTTCAGATATGTCGTAACATCTTCACTAGTAAAATTACATCGTACATTTAAACATTACATGTGCGTATGTAACATCCACACTGTACCCATTACATTATAGTGCGCATAAATAGTGCGGCGCGTGTAGGGAACATCGTTTAAGTTTAAATGCGCTCAATTGTGCGGCAAAGAATTTCCTTGTGTATACTGATTGCGCTCCCCTTGTACTTACTTATTATCCTAATCACTCTGATCATTCTCGTACACAACATTCTGATGCACATTGACGCTGATCATTCTATGCGCTATTACAAGTAAATGTATAACATACGTCCTAAAACACTTACATAACCCATTAATAATTAAAGGATTGAGAGTTTAAACATTTTTCCACTTAGACCTCTTGATTTTTTTTAAGTAAAATGTCCGATATTGCATCTCGTTTTAATCAATTGTTCAGGTTACCCAGGGATTAGGATTTGATATGTCAAGGTAACATAGGTATCGGTTAAAAGGATGGTAGGAGTATAATTGTTTTTCCAGCGATGTCATTCGGCGATTTTAATCTTTGGTCTGACAAGGATCGAGGTAAGTATTTTAGGACATATTGTGGGCCAGTACTTGATGATATATGAAGCGACCACATGTGAATACGTAGTATTAGAAGTCTAATTTCTCTTTTTTTCGGTAAAGTGCGAAAAATAAATTGGTTGATATCTTAAGCAGCAAACATGATCATTACAATTAATAATACATAATACACGTTGGAATGTTATTTACGCGTAATGTAGTTTTGATGCGAAGCGGCTTTAATGTTTAAAGGAACGATCGCGCATATGTACAGGAAACAAAATTTATTTGGTTGATCATAGTCCGATTATCTATATCGATATAGATTATACGCCATCTTATACCCACATTATTAATACGTATTTAACAGCATTGACTAGAATCGAGCCGACCATAAAGGTTTTTCATATCAGCTCACGTTACATATAAACCATGTCTATATGATATGACAGATGACAGCCCTCTATAGAATGAAAAAATAATGTGCGATGTAGTAGTTGTAAATGGCGGAAGTTACACGTTACGATGAGAGGAACATTTTTAGGAACGTAGTTTGCATAGAGTTTAACGCAAGAGATAACGAACGATGTTACATCATAAAGCTTGTATCAATTGAAATTGAAACATCATAAAGCATAGTTGCCATTACAGTCAATTAATTATGCGCATAATTATAGCACCAATTCCCGAAGTATCGGAACCATGTGGTTCATTATTGAGACAAACTCAGCAGTTGCATGCTAATATATGGTTGATGTTGCATACTCCTGCAGTGAAGAGCGAACACATTATAAATGAAAGAGTCACGGAATATTTAGCGTCTGCTGTCGTGAACGCTCGTTACGATCTTCACAGATTTTTAAACAGCGAAGGTGTATCGATGAAAGCACACATAATAGGACACATTATATTTCTGTTTTTATACGTTTTCTTCTGTGGGTTAAATAAATGCTTCCATTATCGATATGCAGACATAAGTTTTGTTAGCCAGGCGTAAATAAGTTTTTTTTCATTTTCCGTGATGCTTTACATGTATGTACCTGATCCATACTATCGTAGCCGAGACCACATTAATATAGACTCTACTATATTTTTGATTTACATTAAATATAAATAGGTCGCTTAAGAAACATTTAGGATTGTCTAGCCTCCAGCTTTTAATGATACGTCTTTACGCATGACAGAGCGATCGAATGTATCATATCTACGTTTATAGCGCGTGAGCACTGCACATGAATTTTTCATTAAAAATGTCCGACCGATTCAGATCGTGTGACACTAGATAAATATATTATAGTCTGCATGAAACGAAAGGAAATATTGTACCTTGTTAGCGACGTTGTATTATGCGCATCAGACATTTTTAACGAGCTCTTGTATACAAAGTTTTACAGTACAACAAATAGGAAGTTTATTTCCTATAATATCACTATCCTTGAGAACACCTATTTAGCACCAGAGACAGTACTTACGCTGTTGTATCGTTTTCGCGAGCGATGATAGAACGTTTTTACGATTAATGGGTACAAACTAAAAATTGTATTACATAATGTGTATATGTACATATAAACTATGCGTCGCTCGTTGGAGCTTATGGTAAATAGTCTAAATTGTTTCAGTCAACGAACTGGGTGCGACGTACTCATTCGTTTACCTTGAAGGAGAATATCGTTAGTAAATGGACAGTTGGATTTATATTTGAACGATATAATACACGTGTTCGCTACATATATGTAGATATATGGACAGACTTAAACAATAGATGTTTCTTGAATTTACAGCGTAAATATGTTTAGCACTGTTTATTATTAGGCAGAGATGATTTAGAAGATTTTATTTTTATCATTCAATGTTCAAGCAAACACAACACTGTATGTCACAATTTTTTCTTGGTTGTATTCACTTTGGTCTAGATTTAGCGCCACGCAATATACGCAATATTTTTTCCCCTTGTTCGAATAGGCTAAGGTATAGTCGTTTCTTTCAAACCTATGCGTCCGTAAAGAAATTATTTCGAAACATATTGCCGTTACGGCACTTGGTCATGGTAGAAAAAACGTATGTCTATCTTATAAGTACGGAAATCATGAGTACCTTTGTCATTCCATGCACATAATAAATTACACAATTGGTTGATGTTACTTCGAAAATGTTTTACGTTCCTTGTAAGAATAATTGCTTGAGAGTTTGCATCTTTGCACCATGATATACTTGTTTATCTTTTTACAATGAGCAATAGGAGCATTTACTTTAAAATTCAAATTCGAGATCCAACTCGGATTGAAGAATTGTAATTAAAAATACATCAACATTTCTTACCTTTCTCGAGAAACTTAGGCTCCGTTGGCTGAATTTCAATCCCTTGACATATTACGCTATTCCATCGTTAATGTTTATTTCGACCCTATGAATACTCGTATTACAGGATAGCAAAGAAGTTACGTAGAGAATTTGATCGTCTGCCGAATTTTGTTCAATTCTATACTCGCATATTACCATATTTATTTCGCCCCCTACTTTGAGCTTAGAGTGTTGTATTTGCTTACACGCATGTCCTAATTCACGTAGTTTGATATCCGATAGCACTTTCACCATTATTACTGTAAAATGTTCTACGTACGACTATCAGGAACGCCTTTTTTACACACACGTATCCGTTGTGATTATTACTGGAGACGACATTGCGATATACAGTTTAATTTTAAGAGTTTCCGTTGATTTTCCAGGGACGTCAAAGTAATTTACTTTCCGTGACGCTTTGTAAATTTCGTTGCTAACATGCACATGTGGTTACGTACCTGGTAATGCTTCGAGCTTTTTCGGATACAGAACAATGACTTGTGCGTTTACTTCTATCCTTTCGGTACGGCCGTTTTGCGTACAGAATCGCATATTTAACTTGCGTGGCCACTTCGTTTCAATTGTTGCAGTGCACGGCATCGTATGTTCGATTCCAGACATGGGTTGCCATTCGATACGCAGTTTGGTAACTTTCATTTGTAATGAAGTTGTCGTCACTTCGGGTTAGCTATTCATTTGGTTCCTTCGTTACGATTATCTTCGACTTCCCACACTAAAAATGTTCGACACTCTATCTTCCGAGCAGTAACACGTTAGCCCAAATGTTTAGCACGTATAATCCGCTCGACTTCGTTTTAATTACGGAAGACAAAGGTGATATTGAATCAGTAATTATATTTTATGTACACTGCGCTGTTTTATTCAATGCTGTTTCGTCGTTATTCGGTTGCCGTTGACAGGTGGTACGTATTGTTTCATACAAAACGTGGTTAGCAACTGCACGAAATGCGAATACGAATGTGTGCTTTACGACATAATTGCAATGTATCATTACAAATGAAAGTTTTACATGATGCACCCAACAATGCACAATAAAGATTTTTTTTTCTAAATTTGGATGCTTGTAGCATATGTTATTGCTTCATGTTTTGTTTCTTTTTTACATTGCTTTTGTCAAACGTTACGTAAGGATAATATATCCACGTGATAAATCGCACTTTTCATACCCCATCGTCTATAGACAAAGCACGGTCAAGTTAGAGTTTCATCGTCCGTGACAGACTAACATCCCCTAAATCAACGTGCTAATGGCTTTTGCTTGAGGTGAAGGTCCGATATTGTCATTAAAAAATAATTGAAACGGAGCAGAGTGTCGATTCGGAGATTCTGCTGGCCGAGCTTAAAAAGAACGTCCCGTTTTACGACTATTGAATAAGGCAGAAGATAGACTCTTTCGGAATGTCCCGTATAATGCTATACACACGTTATCTTAGTCGAAGCCGTGCGACAGTTCCCGGTACTATGTCACTTCCGAAGTTCCGAATACGTCCCGCCGAATACGTCTTCGAAATACCGTATTTACAAACATTTGGCACGAGCATTCGCGTGTACAACTATCATTACTATTGCCCGCAGCAGGCTCAAGTGCTGCAGGTACTCACAGCAGGCTCGCTCGCATGCTAAATGTCCCGAATTTGCCATCAATCCCCGATAATGACCCGGCTTGTAGAACTGAGTGCTCCCTCTCAACGTCGAGACGGCCAAGGATGAACAGTATTCGTAGAAAAGCGCCGCCGGCCTCGCGACGAACGTTCCCGGGGGTCAAAAGGAAAAGACTTAAAATGATAATTACAGCATGGATCATAGAAAACTCTCGTCGGGCGTATTCGGCGCGACGTCGACCGCCTCGACGCCTTGGTTTTCAAGTCGTTCGGCGCTCCCGATCTCCTCGGCCTTGATCTCGTAATTGTTCGCCGGGTCGCCATACTGGCTCTGATAGAACTCCTCGCGCATCATGTGATTGAGATTGCCGCACCGGAAGTAGAGGATCTCGCGGAACGGCTTGCGGAAGTCTCTGTTGAGGGTCGCGTATATGATCGGATTGAGGAGACTGTTGCAGTAGCCGAGCCAGAGGAAGAGACTCGATAGGAAGGCCGGGATGGCGTTCGGGTCCTTCAGGAACGGTCTGACCAGGGCGAGGACGAAGAACGGTAGCCAGCAGACGATGAACGCGCTCATTATTATGCCGAGCGTCGTGCTGGCCTTCCTCTCCTTCGCCAGGTGAAATCTGAGCTTCTTCTGGTGCGGTGAGTTCGACATGCTGCACGTGCTGCTCAGATGATTGCGGACAATCGTCGGCTTGGCCATCAGCGGCGTCGTCGTTGAGGTCGTCGCCGCCATGGTTGCCTTTTCGATCTTCTGAAGCATCGGACACTGGGACTCGTTGCTCTTTCTTGGCCCGCTGGCGAAGCATCTCATCGCATGTCCGCTGCACTGTAACAGAATCGTTAACAGCGCTCTCATTCGATTGTCGTGACTGTGGCAGCGGATGCGTATAAGTTAAAAATTGATCGAGCTCCTCGTAAAATGGGAGTACGCTTTAAGACCAGATACTGACTACTACGGGTAAAGCCGACGGTGCCGTAAAGCAGAGAGTGCCTGCACTGTACCGTGTAATCATTTCGAGATGTCGGGTGGCGCGAGCAAATCTGACGCTCCCTTAAGACCCATTCTGACTAATTTCCACTGCACGGGGTTAGGTGCACGACGTTAGCTGCACGGTGCATTATGAGTTGACGTTGTTTATTACCACGCCATCATGTCGGATGCTCGCGTTACTCTAGGTCGCGTTTATCTTTTTCGAGACTGTCGATGACGTTCGAGTATTTTCTCGCCAGATCTAGAAATCCTACCTTACTTCTCGTGCGTTTCACGCAACATCGTTGTGCAAATTGTGGCAATCTTTGGGAAGAAGCATAATGCGAGATTTTTTGTTTTGGCGGATGAGTTGGCGCATTCTGTGTTTAGGTTGGAAATAAACCGTGCAGTTACGCGATAAGCTAGTGACGTTGTATCTTCCTCATTCATTCATGTCGATAATCGAACTGTCGCCTAAGCGGGTTACGGTCAATCCACGCGTTTGCTAATCCACGTTTGATGATAACTATAATTTGCATCCATTACGTTTCACTCTGCGCAATGTAGATAATGCGTAGGTATCATTTTTATCATTAGCATGTTGAATTTTAGGACGAAATTTAATAGCTACTATCGCGCATAATAAGAGTAGTCGGATAAGTGCTAAGATACAGTAAAAAGGTACATGGTAAGGGTGAAAAGGCGGAAGACTAGAATAAAAGAAATGTTTGTACTGAATAAAAATAAATTATTGGCGTTATACTAAATTGGGATGAAATTGATTTTCATACAAAGGCGTTTTCCATCTTTTCTGTCTATCATCACTTCCAATGTACAGAGCATTCATTGTTATAATGATTATAAAATTCTATGTGATGAATACTATCATTGCTTTATCGATAGTAAGTATGTTGGTCCAACGTACCAATGTATTTTTTGCAATAATTAATTGAAATATGTAATCCAAGCTCAGCTCTAAACGCGACTGATAAATAGTAGATAAAAAATGTAGGCTTCTTCTTGATTTTTAGTAGTAATATTGAATGCAACCGTTACTTACCAGTTCAAGTTACTATAATTTAGTTGTGGCTACGCGCTTAAACCACGCGTTATGAACACGAAAACTTAAAGTTCTTTTGATTGGTCGGCACTGAAAGCCAAGCTATTAAATTGTTTCTTTGCTCCTGTTCTTCTGTTTCGAGGCCACCCTGCAATAGTAAGAAAAAAGATAGTGTTTCCGTTCAGAAAGGACAAGGTGACCATAATTCTTTTGTTTAATTCAAGAGAATGCTAATAACTCGCAACATATTGCTCATCAAATGTACTAAGCGTCAAAATTTCGGAAAGCTTTGCTCGAGGTTCCGTCATGGAATTCATCCGAGTAATTGAAAAATCGTGCTGACCGATACAGTACAATGAACACCCTGAACATTATATTTCAGTTTAACAATAGCACCGGCCTCGCTAGAGGAGGAAGAAAGGAAAGTGGGATCGGAATTAGAAAATCATAAATAAGAGAAAATGCTTCAAGAGAAGCAGAAATGAACTGTCGCCGTAAATGATAAATTATCGAGAGGTTGTATAGGACCTTACACATACCCTCGACCAAAAGCGAAAGTGTAATTTGTTACGCCCTCGCAATTACTCTTTCGAGACAAGTTAAGGAGCCGTTCACCCGTTTCGATCAATAAATGATAATATATGGTGTAATTCGCGTAAAATCCCGACCAATCCTACAGGCGCCTTTTAGCGAACCGCTCCTGCGAATATCCTGTGTACACCTACTTCCAACCGATATTGCACAACGCTCGACTCGTGACTGGGAGTCATAGTGGAGAATCTGCCCGTCCATTACGGTTTCGAAACCTAAAGGTCGGGAGTGTGTGCGTCCGAAACCCTCCGCGTCGCTTCATTGGCACGCTCAAGAGGGTCCTTTGTTTAATCTATCACGTATGCATCCTACCGTCACAATACTATCTTATCTATCAAGATAGCGGCACGCGCCAAATGTATTTTACCGCCCATTTCGTCGGTCAAAGGTACTGCCGTGCAAACTTCCACTATCTTCGCTCAGAAGAGAGTCGGAGAGAACGCGGCCGCTATTTGAGAAGGGCATCTTACGTGACGAGCTACTTTATCTGTCATTCTCGAACAGCTTCGTAGGTCTCTTGTGTGGAAGAATCTCTCAGGTAAAGTGTACGCTCAGCTTTTCGCCCCGATAGACACGTTAAGATGAAGACATTGATTGACAGTAGAATGATATGAATAGAAGCGTGTAATGTTCCGCAACGTGGCTAGTCTACGTCTGGTAAATATTATATGGAGACATTGCGCTTAGCGTGAGGATGTGTTTAAGATCATGAGTCGTTCATTAATACAACTCGCCACGTCTAATCGATACGAGCGTACGCACGGAATTGAATGTTACCGGTTGTGACATGTGACTGTGTGATGAAGCTTTTACCTATGAATAAGTTATATTGCAAGTATGGGTAGGAGTGTTGGTCTTCACAGAACTTGAATATATTCATTTTTTTAAATGGTTTATTTGTTGCTTCAACTGTATTTATTATCCTCCCTCTCTTTCGCTTTCTTTAAATCATCGGAAACAGTTTAACGATTCGTCGTACACAATTGGTGTAAGCTCATTACGCGCGATAACGCAACAATTCCACATAATGCGATTTTAGACAGGTTTCCCGTCCAATGATTCAACAAACTGCATAGTTTCGTAAGACAATAAGTTCTCATGGTCTACGAGATTATAACACCCACACATTGTTCACTTGCAGTTCAGTTGATAAAAAGATGTAGAACTTCGCATCGTGTGTTAAGTTAACATGCGTGCACATACACACATATACGTACACAGAATATATTTTTGTAGAGGCGCATGCAAGCATCCACGCTGCAATATGATTATGATTCCAACATACACATAGGTATGTGCCACGGAAAACTTGCGGCTGTAATTCGACGATCATTTTAACGAACTTCATATTTCATCCTACATTCTGAAAATATCGCCCGAATTGGCGTACGAAGCATTTTCTATATTCGCAACCACCGACACGTAAAACGAAATATGATTGCCCGCCAATATTCGAATTTACACGCACGTCCAAATACTTTACGTCAATCAGCATCAATTGTCCGCCGCGGATTACGTCATACTGCGTTCATTCTTTCAATTATTATCCGCTCGCTATTACGGTTGCCGCGCTTATTTCGTGGAAACATAAATCCAGAACGCGCTCCCGAAGTGGCGGCTTACCGGCGTCACGTGTGCAGCAGGTTCGCATTTTGTTCCACAACAGTTTACTCACCGTGGTAGAGGCGCTCGAGCTTCTGTGCTGCTTCGTCGGCGGACTGTTTTGCCTGGCCTGGGCATCGAAATTTGATTGCCGATTGACGAGCGGCGTCGGATGCTGCGTCGGCGGCTCGATGTCGAGGTAACAGTGGGCCTCCAAGTGGCTCTGCGCCCTCCTCTCCTCCAGGACGATTTTCCGCGCGGCGCAGAATATTTTGTAGTACACCTGGGAAGCCGATCGAATTGAGAGCGGGCGAAAAAAAGCCTTTATTAACCCTTTTTGGGGCGACGGGCGCGTTTTGAGCGCTATCCGCGACGCGATCGTTCCGCTCGAAATACAATGCGAGAACGGCCGATATTGACGGACGAACGAACCCCGAAAGAAATCCAATAAAACCTTCGAATTGTTACCGCACTCGCGGGCACCACTATTCTTGCCGACCGTTATTTCGTCCATTTCGCGCGCAAACGACGCAACCGTTATTTCCTTCGTTTATGCGCGCCCAAAGCGACACGGCTTTTAAGTGCGCCGCGCGATTCGATGTCAATCGTTCGATATCACAGCGACGAACTCTAACTGCCGGGCATCAGTGCCATTAAAGGATGAATTATTATCGCGGTTATGTGACTTTTTGACAGGGCGGACGATTCTTCGATTTCAATCGCGATTGGCATGCGAAAGATATAACAAGCTTTCGACGACAGTGAAATGATCAGGTTGCTGTTTATATGGAAGGTACGCGATGACTAATGACAAATTAGGTGATCGATCGTGAAGAGCTCACCTGAATCATCACCAGGAGCGGTATGTAAAAGCTGCCTAGGGTGGCGTAAATCTGGTAAAAGAAATTCTGACAAACAACGCAATGCGATGGTCCTGTTTTCGAGTACGTATGCTCGTTTCCCATTATTAGCAGGGGCGGCAGACTGATGCAGGCTGCTCCTAACCAAACAAGGCTGACGTAGATGATCATCCGACGCGGTGTTCTCTTTACTCCGTATTTCAGCGGTTTTGTGATGGCACAGAACCTTTCGCAGAATAAACGAGAATGAGCTGTCAGTGTGTTCGTAGGCTATAAGTTTTATAAAAGTCTGTGCATGTATCCTTTATTTTTCTCGGTCAGGTCACTTTAACGCTTTCAAGATGGATTTTTCTATTTGCCTACAAAGCCACTTTCGGGATTACTGTTTTATGTTCCTCCGGTCGGGCCCCTTTCTCATTGTTTACAACATTGAATATGCATTTAGTGAAAAAAATGTTGCCTCGTTTGTGAGTAAACAACGCGAAACGGTTCGCAGTTCTTGCGCAGTACGGAATGTGCATTTAATAAGCATAAGCAGTTATGAGATCCAAAGGTCGGACAATAAATGTTCGCTAAGCAAATGATGGCGATCCCATTTATTTGCTATCAGCCCTAGAGCGTTCTGTTTCGTTAGTCTCGGAAGGGTTGAACGATGCTCGCGAAGAATCGACATGCAATTACAGTAATCTCCGCTTAATAGACGCATTTTTTCCCGGTTGAGTACGCGCGCAGGGATTCCTCCATTTCCTCAAACTGTTCCAATGAAACGAACGTCCGCGTTTTCTTCTACCTACCGTCGAAGATATTTCAACCATCAAAAAGTCATAAAACTGGGAAAATACTGAAGTCTCACGTTGTTTAGTTCGCAATCGTATTATCGGAGTAAAAATTGCTGAGCTTGTCTTCAATGAAAGCGACATCGAACACAGGCATATCCGAATTTAGGTACAGCTGCGTAGACCTGATTAATGCATCGCGAAGCAGCAGCTGGATCTTTCTCTCTGTTTCAATCAGACTCGTTGCTTCATATTCTCGCCTCAGACATATATGTATAAGAAGCGAGCAGACGGGAGAAACATAACGATCCAGATTTCATTCGAAACTTGCCTTCTCGTTAACAGACGCGGCACGGATACCGGGCGTGGCGTTTATTAAGCGGGCGTACTACCGACAAAAGTACGATCAGCGAAGAATTGTCAAACTCACCGATCTACGGAAATCATACAGAGATTCAGGATGCTGGCGGTGCAGCTCAGTACGTCGAAGCTGACCCAGAGATCGCACATAATTGCGCCGAAGGACCAATTGCCTGATATCTCATACAGCAATGCCATCGGCATTACGAGAAGCGCCACGCAGAGGTCACTCACTGCCAGACTGACCAATAAGTAGTTGCAGGGCCTTCGCAGTTTCCTAACGAGGAACACCGCAACGCAGACCAAAATGTTTCCAATTACTGTGCCGACGATAATGCTGCCCAGCACCAGAGCGATTAATATTGCCTGTCAATGCATATTCTCATACAGAACCGATACAATGCACGGTGAAAATGTCGGTCGCGCATAGGTTAAAGTGCAACTCTGTGTCTGGAGTGTTCCGCGTGATTTTTTTCTCTCCCCCCCGCTCAGTCGACGCGCAAAAGAATACAGAAATCTACTAGCGGATTGAATGGGATTCGACGGTGAGTGTCAGTTTGATATTGGACCCGATCTAGATCGGAGATAGACTTTCGCTTCGCTTGTTTTCCTTACAGAAGTCAGGAGAAATCGTGTGCGCAGTATTCACACATCGCATACACTGTTCGATCGGTGCCAGTAGTTGAACGCGACACATTAGATTACGTTGCTCTGTATGGAGAGCATTAACGGCGCGCACACGGCGAACGGTAGTGGATGTAAGCGTCTGAATGGCGCAGCTTGTCTTTCAATTTATTAACGATGACTTTCAGAGTCAACGCGTGACCCCTTCCCTCACCGTCAATTCTCTCATGCTTCAACATAGTTTTATTTCGAGCGTACTCCGACGCCATACATCGCGTCCCAAGAGGAAAGGTCATCATTTTCAAGAGTTCATCGTTTTGGGTCATTCTAAGAAAAGATTTTCATACAACTACGCGCCCTATTTCCCCCGACTACGAGATGAATCTATTCAAATACTCATATTAAGAAAAAAGGGAACATTCACCGCGAACGGAAATACACTTTTTGTATTCGGTCAGCGTCCCTCGATAAAACGACCGACATTACGCTCTCCCGTAACAGAGATCCTCCCTTCCAGATGAGTACTCTTAGTACAGCCACGCTGAAAGGTGACATTATCGCGAAGAAAGGCACTCTGTCATAAGTTTGAGGGATTTCTCTCGAGATCAGATTACCTGAAGAGCGGTGTAGGGCGAGTTCTTGCCGGGGAACCCTCGGAGAAAGTCGTCGGTGTCCTGAGAGGCGGTAGTCGTCAGATTTAGAAGCAAGATGCTTTCCGTGGTGGTTGCGTCCTTCCCCTCCATACGACTCTAGCCGGAAGTCCGGAGCATCCCAAGCGCCCCCCACGCTGCCGACTATGTCATGCTCCTTCCGTCCTCTCGACCATGGGATTCCACGACCGTTCAGAGCGCACATGGGAATCCGCCGACGATTCCGCATCTCGACTCGGCGATCCTCGCGGATTCTCCATCGGCCGTTCCTCGTACAAACTCCATTTCGGCACTGCGAAAGATCATCGTTTCACGTTACGCTCGCATGCCTGCCACGCTTCCGCTCGCAGGGATCTCGGTTACGGAGCTATCTGGCCTAGCAGGCAGTGATTTACCGCACAATAAATATTTCCGCGCGCAACCTGCGGAACCGACGCGAGAGGCGTCCCGATAACGCAAATTGCTGACGCTGGGAGAGGACGAGGGAGGATAATCGACGTCGTCAGGACGAGCTCGTCCGGGTCATTCCCGGTCGTTCGTTCCGACGTTTCCCTAATTTCGCGCGCGAGCCTCGCCTGCCAGCTCGCGTCAGGCTGTTTATTTGCTCGAGATAAGAGGCGTCGAGCTTGACCCAGTGACGAGGCAGAGTTCTGCGCCGCGACGTTACGAGGTAGGCGGCCGACGGATTCTGGGCTCGTCCGAAAGCCTTCCTGCCCTCCTGGCTTCCTGCCTACCCGGAGGCTAGCGCTGATAGCCAGGCGCAAGGTCGTTCGCGATTTCTCCATCTTCCTGCCGGCTACCGGCGATAATCAGGAGTCAGCCTATCCACGCCCTTCCAATCTGCCCTGCGGCTACCGACGCTTGATGGCCACTCGCGAGCTAACTTCTACATACTCGCCGTTATACTGCCCGGTATAATGTGTGCTCGAGTGTCACTGATATTTTTCTACGTCGTTCGCTTTGTCGATAAACGTCCGGTTAAATCCCGGGTATATTGTACAGTCAATATTTGTGCGATTCGATGATTGTTGTTCTGATACTGTCAGGCTTTTTTTTCAAATAAAGAAACTATTGGCGGAGAACGAACGATGGCGGCCGTAATGCGAAGCTCTCATAATCTGAGGTCAATCGATCCGGCGCGTGAAACGGTAAGAAGAGAGAAATAATATTCTCGATACCTACGGTTCGTCGTGTATCGGGGTGTACGAATTGAATGACTGACGACCCCAATCGATACTTGAATGGAAAAAATATTTTTCCTCGAAGAGTGTAAGAGTTCATCTGATCAGAGTCGGGAGAGAGAAATGGCATGAAATTCACGCCGTTCTAAAGGTCCAGCGTTAGTCATGCTACTCGGATGTCAAAATTGAGAAATTTACTGTCGGAGCTGATTGTTTTCGTTCCCGGCTCTGTCGTGCTACATAGCTGGTATACATGTATTGATGATTTAAAGCTTCCAACGGCACCATCTCTGCAGAAATTATGTTGAGCTTCTAAGAGGAGGCCGCGTGCAACTGCATAATTCTACCTCGGCACAACATGTTCGCAGGCAAGAGACTCGTTACTCGGCTCGTCGCAGCTTTACTGTCTCCAAAACGAACGGTAACGTTCCGCCGACTCGTTTGATTGGTTTTCCAGGAACGACCCGAGAGACTCCGCTCCGCGATACCTTTTTGATAGCGTTCGATAAAATGTATCGAGAAAGTTACCTTCCTCGACGGCCAGCGTCATAAGAAAAGTATTGTCTAGTTGGCTCGTTAACACTCCTCTCAGGAGATTGTCCCGACCGTTTCGCTTTTGGCGAAAGTTCGCCGAGCTACACTTTCGAAAAAAAAAGAATTGTCTTAAGTATTTATACGCTGACGGAAAACTCTTCACACGTGGAAAGTGCCAATCGGGAAGTTGGACGTGTACAATTTGGCTACCTAGTTCTAGCGCTGAGAGGAACTCAATTGTTGGACTTGTCGTACGATTAACCGGCTCGGCGGCAAACTCCGCCATTAAGTTTTAATTATCGTTATGATTAGGAAAGTTCCGCAATGTCCCAACCGCCTGTCGCGCGTTATTAGTACAAAAATACTTTGGCGTCTAGGGCATTTCATGCGGCCAATAATATCCGTCTTAGAAATAGGCAGGCCAGCAAATTGCGACACATTCCCGTACGTTCGGTCATAAAAACGAAACAACCAGGGAAACGGCGAAAGATTACTGTACGTTTGCGGCAGGATCGTGTCTGTCGGAATTCGTTTATAGCGATTATTCCGATTCGTTACACGTTTGCAGGTTACGACGTACTTCCTGTCAGGTGGATCACAGGCCTCCGGTACGTAATTAGTTTCACGTACCAATTACCCATGTTAACAGGTGCCTCCTTTGGCGCGCTCAATTTGCGCGCTCTCTACAAACGATCCCGGCAGTTTTACATTGTCAACGTTGTCTGCGGTTTACCGCGGGCGTGGCTTATAAATGCCCGTTATTAGATTTGCGAAGGGGACCAAAGGGAATTGGAGTAACGCGGATTCCTGATAAGACTGTGCCTGAAAAATGACAAGTACGCTCAACATCTAACTTTCGAATGTTCATAACACCGTATTCTTCCACGTCGGCTGGCACGGAATATAAAGTCTCGCGTTCTCAGAAATATCATCGCTTCTTGCACAATAGGCTCGCCTGCACTGTCTCTTCATTATAAACTTCGCAGTAAGTACTCTCCAATTTGCCATTGCTTTCCAGGCAAGCCTTTTGTTTACCCCCGACCAACTTCGAGCGTATCATGTGAATAACTAGTCGCGGACAGGGAATGATCTATTGGATCTTCTTAGTTTATTTTCAGGGCGTGGCCCGCAATCCTTGGGTAGATTCCCGCTTGTGGCGGAAGCTCGCTAAAGTTATGTACGGAAACGTTCCGACAGACGGCGATGGAAATTGAAATGGTGCGGCGATGCGTTACTGGCTGATGGATATAATAAAAAAGAAAGATTTATGTGCGGCAAGGTTTTGTGGAAATTAAGGGAAAAGGGGAAGGGGGGAGAGAGAGAGAGAGAGGGAGAGAGAAAGAGAGAGAGAGAGAGAGAGAGAGAGACAAGGACAGCAGATAAATCATATGTACAGACAATAGCGGACAGTCAGTCGTTATAAATTTATAATTGACCTGTCCATTCTTCATAATAGCTGGCTGTATAGGCTGTCTCGTATGAGGCTTGTTGGAGCAATAAAGCTTAAAGACAAACTCGTTAATATCGTTGTTGTCGCATGTTGATAGTAAACGTCACGCGATAGACTAACGACCGTCAAAATTAATGGTCAGCCTTTGCGAGGTAGAAAAATGTACTCAAAGGATAAAAACGTCCAAATAAATTTATTCACGGGTCAAATGGTTGGAAACGACCAGTGCGGTCGAGGTAAGACTATAAAAATAACGATGCGAATTTAACCATAAAATACATGTAACGAATGAGTAAATAAAAGTACTTTGACGTGTAACAGAGCTTAAATTATTTGCAACATATTCTCTTTTCGAATATCGGATATTTACGCCACTTCTCTTCTAGCACGCGAAGGCGTGTAATAAATATTGAACGTTTGTCACTGAAAAACACAACTGGTTTGTTAGATTGCGCTGACTTATCAGGAACGCAAATACATCTCAATTGAATTCCCCCCGGACGGTGTGTCAATAAATGTTAAATTTTGTTAGCCATTCTATTGAACGCGTTAGCAAAGTGAGAAAAAATTGGACATCGAATGAGCAACAAACTGCGTCCGTGCCTTATCGTGTTGTCTTAACATTCGTATACATCCAATATTGATTATTGACTTTCCGTTTGAAAACACTCTGCCAATATTTGACACGAAGGGAGTACATGCCCTCGGATATATCACTTAGTAATTGCGTTTCCCGTTTCAAGGAGGATGTTGATTGGTTCTTTTTTTTACTTCACTTGTCCAACTTTGTCCGCTTATTCATTCGATATATGTTGCAATTATGTTATACATCCTTCGGTGCAATTTATTTCTGGCCTTTCCAAAGACACTAATCAAATCTGCATTTAGCACTGCAAATAATTTCCCACCCATATACATAGAGCGCGACTGTATTTGTATATCAATAGTTATTATAAAGAGGTAGTGCGCAGACGTTTGTGATAAATGCTTCAATTTGCACGATGTAATGAATCGGAAATGTGATTAATCAATTAGTTGACAGCAACAGTGTTCCTCTCCTATAATTGGTTATCCGTAATTACGGTAGCTGGAACTTGCCCTTATAACACCTCTGTCGTTATAATCACATCATTTCCAAGGGAATACAGACGAATGTAACCGCAAGATTGGATAGAGCTGAACGTATCTCAATGAAGCCGCGGCGTCAATTTTCAAGGGAAAACAGCTATGCGGCTCGCAAGTGGGCATAATTGAAGCTAAATCAATAATTGCACAATCAATTAATATTTGGTAATGGCGAATGCAGATCTTGCCGTGCAACGGGGTCGCTGTCATTGCCTTTCGGTAGTGGCCCGTAATGAATGACGACGATAATTTGACAGTCCGCGCTCGTATCATTCGTTACCGATAGCAAACGATGAAATTACTGTACACGTTTACGTGCCCTCATGCATTCGGAAAATTCTGTTTCCCATTCGCTCAACGAACAGAACCGCGCTTTTGACGCTTCGAAACGACACACTTTTTCGCGCCTACACAAAATACGGGCACTTTTTATTAAACGATCGATAATAGACAGCGCATGTACTGTGCGAGCCAGCTCCTATTCACTGTCATTCTTCGTCCGTTACATGCTCATTTATCCTCAGCCGTCATCTCACGACTCAAACACTGATCGATATTATAATGTATATATTGCATGTGGAAGTATTTTTGTTCCGTTGTCGAATGTTCATGCGGCACGCTAGGTCTTAAACGATGTATCGAACGTACGTTCAGGTGCAACGCAGAATTGGGCCTTACGAATGGTATATGACCCGAGCCGTGTGCCACGATGTAAGACAGAATTATTAAGCATCCTTCTTGCCTTACCGGGAATTTAGTACTTAAACGTATTTATGTACGTACTCCATACCCGATACATGTACTGAATGCGATACCTCTTACCGAGTTTGACGTTCCTTTACACGAGCGAACCAAATAAAGAAAAGATCCAATCTATTTTTCGACGGATTCAATTATATAGTGAGTATCAAACCCACTGCGAGGTTCCAAATACGTTTATACTTGCACGGAAGATTTATAGGGCTGAGCGGAAATGACTGATGAAAGAGTGACTGTACGGATTTAGCACATACCCCACAAATGTTCAATATATGCACCCTTACACGACATACGTTCAGCCGGTGGTCTAATTCTTGCCACACCCTACTCGGCGTGCCTAGCGTGATGATCTTCGGGGTTGCGGATATGCCGAACTAGAAATGAGGTATGTTCGTAGGTACAAGTAACACAAAGACTTCGCTCTCATCGTAATCCCAAGGGAACTAGTCACAGGTTTGAGAGACCGTGCGAGCTACCGTCTGTACGTAATTAGGGATGCATACATAGAACACTTGTCAGACAAATCCGTACAGTCACTCTATCACTTCTAATTTTTCATTGCTGCAATTTCTCGACTACTCTGCCCCGACAAACATTCCGACAATTAACTTGAAGCGTTTACGATACTATCCCTGTTGTTTATATTCACATTTTATCGTTAAATATTTTATCGCAGCGCGTCCACTCAGCCGAGAACGAAGCGAGCCAGCGAAACACTAATGAACGAACAGAGAGAAGGGTGCGTAACGCACCCTCCGCCTGTGTCGCTTCACTCTGCCGAACCATTCGAATTTCCCTTGGTCCGTGCTAATATATTTGACTTTTCCCCTTTCGTTTCACTTTACTCTCTGACCTTACGCGCATTAATGTCCATCGTACGGGCCGGTCGCTCACTGAGACGTTCGATCGATGAAATTCTACCAAACGCTCCTAATGCAGTATCGATCCTAATAATGGAACGAAGTCGGTCAGACGCCTCGCTTCGTAAAAGCAGTTAAACGGTGCAAATACAGAGTAAACGCGATACCCAACCCGACGGCTTTCACAAAGCTTGTCCACACCTTCGCTCGCCGCCTTCGTTTTTCATCTCGAACTCCCCTTCTCGTCAGCCCTCCGTCTCGGCGCTGTCGATGGAAGCGGCACGTACTGTACCGCAGAATCCCTCCTTGTACGAACGCGATCGATAATGGAATTTTCTGAGATGAACCTTAAGCACTTCTGGATACTCCTAGCTTCCGATTTAATAACGCTAAACTCGCCGAGGCTTCGCCGGTATTAAGCGGTCGAAGGAAAATACTTATTTTGCCCAGCTAAATTGCGAGTCGATATTGGCGAGGGAATCGTCCGTCACGCTGGAATGGAATGGGCGACACACGAATGTGAGAAAGCAGATTTCATGGCTCATTGGGCCAACGATTTTTGCCCCGAGCCCGAGTTCACTCTAATATTTGCCGGCAAATTAGCGTGCACGTATTTTTATAGCCCCCGACTGTTCGTTCTATGCGTCATTTTCTAGGCGACACGCCGGATAGAGCTTCTTTCCATATTCATAGTACTCGTTGCGGCGTATCGCTTTGCACGGTGCAAATGGGTTCATGTTTCGAGGAACGAACGATTCGATGATGTGCGTGCGACGCTCCCCCGCTCACGCAAATAATGCCCGCGCATGAGAAATGTTTAATTATGTTTGCCCCGTTGTAACACGCGAAATAACGTGTAGGAATAGCAGGCGCGATGTATAATGCAATGGGACAACCGCACTCGGCATGAAACGTCACTCAAGCTCGGGCAGATTTAGAAAAATATATTCTGGAAACGGAGGTCATTGAAGCTGATGCCCTCCAATACGCTAAAATATTCATTTTAACCTGTCGAACGATCATCGTACGAAAGACATTGACTATTCTGCGCCGTTGGCTTGTGGGACAGAGGTATCCTTATCTTCCTTTACTTCTACGCTTACCAGTCGTACACGACACGCTGAAATACGCTTACGCATGCGCTTTTGTATTATCGCACTTGCCTGCCCTACGTACTAACTTTATGCTAAACTGACCTTTCCATTTCGTTTTGATTACCGCTCGCACGGACCTGAGCAACCGACATTCGCTTCGCACGATATAGCGCACGCAGATTAATATCGCCAAAGTTATTAAAAATTTTGCATAAACAAGCTCATTTCATGGTAATAACATTATTTGTCATGTAACGTAAATGTTATTGCGATCCCCTTTCTGAGTTGAACAGCAGTCGCGAGGAAAATTGATTTACTCATGTAGCCCAGCGGTATCCCTAAAAATAAAAGGTTTGGCGAAAATCGTTCAATCGTTCGTTCGAAAAAGAATGGAGAATTTACTGTGCTCTCTTGACGGGGCTTACATTTTCTCGCAGGACAAACGTTTCGTATTTGTCTTATCAAGTCCGACGGCGATAAATTCGAGTTATCCCTAACGGGCCTTCAGCTGTATGAAGAACCTGTCCTTTGTTTCCGTACAGACATCAACGTAGCGCCGGGGAAGGTACGATTCCCGGATTTGAAACACGATATACGAAAATCGTTACATTCCACTGAATTATGTACAAATCTGCAAATTTATGCGACAATGCCGGAATGTCTGACAATAATGTATTACCACAATGTTTGGCCATACATTATACGCGCGTAGATAAATTTAACCGAGGCCACAGAGATGATTTGCGGACCTATACCGCCTTCACATATTTTACTTTTATTGGCCAGAGCTATACAACTCGCTATACTTGAAACACTTTTCTGCCATAGTTTACGGTTAAACGTACGATTATTGCACATGAAACGTGTAGCACGACATCGCGTTATCAAATCGGCAAATTATTTCGAAAGCCACTGTTCCGATTCCGATCGCGTCGAAATGCGTGACAATAAATGCCGCAACGGTTAGTAATAAATCAAACGGGCGTACGTAAATTTGTATAGAAATGGCAGTTGATTTGCAAAGCGGGCGCTACCTTCGCATATTTTATTTCGATGCCTCCCTTTCATACGGCCATGTACTCTTGACACATTTCTCTGACGTATCCCGTCCATGACGGCGCTTTCCAACGAAACTGGAACAATGATTATGGTAGACGGAACTGACGTATTTAGTTAGGCGCGTCCAATCTTATTTTCATAGTGGAAACTATACTAAGATTATGCAGCCTTTCCGCGTCTCAACCCTAAAGACAGCTTGGGCCGTCGAGATACGAGGGTATCGCGTAATCCATGGATTACTCGAGCTTGGATTAAGGCTCCGACGCGGGCAGTAATTAATGTATTGGTCCCAAGCTAAACTATTCCGCAATACTGTCATTCGGCGTGACCACCAATGTATATGTTAAATTAAACGATCCGTCGATACGCTTTGCGGCGTACTCGTTTCGCATTCCCGAACTTTACGCACTGAAATTTGTGAGCACGGTCTGATCGATACTGCCCTTTACGGGCGCGTTACTCACGCTGCACAACTTATGTTTCGAACTTGTATCTGGCAAGATGCGGGGTAACCTCGCAGGCGATAAAGCGCTTCCCGGGAAAATTGCAAAATTTGTCGGAGTGGAAATGCCGAGAGTTATCGCGCGTGCGTTTTATCCTCGGCGTGAGCGTGTACCTAACTCTAATTTAAATTCTTCTGATAAATGTTCCCTCTCGCGCGAGGAGAGCGGTAGGAAGTGCGGATAATGAAAGGAAACGAGTGTCTTTAAAGTTAGAGGTTGCAGGAAAGATGACCAACTTCAGTTGGGCCGCACAATGTGCTTTATCATCGAGACAGCGCTTGCCGCGGCGCGTCACAAAGAATGTATTATGGAAAGTCTAAGTGTTTGATTGGAAAATAATGAGCTATTCACGGTATTCATCAGATATCGCATCCTCGGATTACCGTCTATTCCGGAGCATACAGAGCCAGTTGAGCGACACGCTGATAGCTGCCACTAACGGTGCCAAAGCATCGCTGAATAAATTTCTCCTATTTAAGCTAAAGCGATTTTGCCGAGGCGACGCGCGAAGCTGCACGAAGCGGAGCAAAACACGACAACTAGCTCGGCAGAGTCGAGACGGGATTAAAGAAAAACATGTCACCGATTAAGATGAAAACGAGAGTTTAATTCACATTAAAACTCGACCGACATCTTCGTATTTATTCATCGCATCAGTCCCGGAAACTTTCTCGAACTTCCCCGGGACGGAAAGTGAGAGGAAGCAGTTAAAAAATAAGTTCCCTCCCTCGACAAACTGAATTTCTGCGCTGAGACGTGCGAGATGATGACCCGTGTCGTTCGCTGGAATAAAGAAGGAGGCCGGGAGTTTATTTCCTGCAACATCCGAGGCAGGGGAAAATGGAGCATTCGTCGTATCAGGAATCTTCTATTATATTCCTTCGGTTCAATAGAGAATCGAATCGGTCGCCTTCCCAGCATGACCCTGTACGTTCCTGTTTCCTCTTCGATCACACCGTCGAGCGACACTGTGTTACTGTGGGAGCCTCGTGTAAGCGAAACAGATGCTCATCCTCCTTCTCGCTTTAGTGTTATTATTCAATTATACCTCGCGCTTATAGGACGGTAGACGGAAACACGCGTCTCGGGCGCGTGAAAATCTCAAAATAGAGAGCCAGATAGAGGGATGGAGTGGCGGCGCGGTGTTTATTTAAATTATCATGGCTTCGGGCCGTTTATATTTCAGCGAAATATCACTTTGGTGCCGGCAAGACCGTTCAGCAGAGACGCGCCCGTTTATTAACGAATATGCATGTACTTTGTAGCACTTCGTGTTGCCCTCTTAAGGAAGCTATTCGGCGTTCGATAAACGCTATAACATGCAAATAGCAATTATAGTTTATAATGGGGCTACCCTAATTTTCCAACGCTAAACATTCTTCGACGTGGTTGGACGGTATGCAATTATAAAACGTAGCTATGTACGATTTCAGCGTTTACGTAGGTGCATCCGTACGATGTAAATAGTCATGTGTTTTGCTCGACAACCTACGACATGTGAGCGCGGATCTAGAAAGTATGTACGTCGATAAGTAGCATAATATGTGTGTGTGCGGCTGTGTGCGTGTGCGTCTGTGTGAGCGATCATAACATAAATGTACTAATTAAATGGCCATTATCGTAATTCCAGTGCTTTTATGGATAAATTATAAGCCGCTTATTATTCATATTATGTTATCATTGAGGTATATAAAAAGAACATTATGCCGAACAGGAAATTTGTTATGTTCAGATAAGTTAGGCGACTGATAAAGTTTGGTACGATAAATTCACAAGTATGGGAACAGTTGGAATTGGAAAAGGTCAACAGACTGCGATATCATAAAACATTGGGAAATCGTGTGTACGTTTGCCATCTGTACGCGTTTCAAACAATTTCTTTTACTCTTCTGTCTGCCACGCGAAACCTACGCAAATGTGCCACTCAAGGTGCACTTATTGTCTTCGCGATCATGATCGTCCTCAACGATGTACAACGAGCTTTTGACCTCGACCAGCAATCGCTATACATACAAAAGGGTTATTGTTTCGACGAACAGTTACATCTACAGCTTAATCGCGAAGTCACCGTGAAAACGCGCTTATAAAAGGCTTTGTGTCAGTTTAAAGTTTGCAAACAGTAACATATGGATACGCATATGATTTATCGAAAATGGGCCGGTCGTCGAGTAAGTTGAAAGTTACTTTCTCACGAAGCGGCTTACGATAAAACTGTCACGTCGGCATCGCGCAATTGTACACAATATTACGCGCTATAAACGGTGAGCACTATAGACGATATGAGCGAAATCGACAATTACTTCGATTCGCCGAGTGCGTGTTACAAACGGTGCCGCGTTCTCAGATCTCAGCGAAAATAAAGATGGAAGAGAAAAGTAGAGAAACGAATAGAAGGTAAGGTAGAAAGGGGAGTAGCAGAAAAGGAGCAAGAGAGCGAAAAGTCGATACGAACCAATTTCCTTTTCACCGGTACACTTTTACTCTACCCTTCGCAGCGCTTCCCCCTTTTTCTTTCATTTTCCACCCCTACCCCCTCGGAAGCATTTCCTCGGGACTACTTCCAATACCTGAGATTCCAATTAGGCGGTTAAAAGTGGCGGAACTCACCTTTAACGCGGCCTAAGTCATCATCACACCCGATCGTTCCCGGGTGCCTGGCGAAAACAATATTTTCCTTCCTGCGCCGCTTCGTCGTACGATTCGCATCGATCGATGATCCTCCTTCCTTCCCTTCTATCGCGCCGTCCGCCCAGCGGCAAGCGTGGCACTATCGAAATCTTGAGCTTCCCACGGAAGTGCGCTACAGGCCACTCTCTCATCTCACCGCGAACTTCTTAAGCGTCCCGCACGTCGCGACGCTGCCGCACTCTCTCCATGTTTTCGAACGGCATCGGCTAATGACGCGTAAACAAACGTCCTTTCGCCCCGCGCCCGGCTCAACCTACCAAACGAATTCTACTCGATACCCACCTCGCCACCCCCCTGCCCCCCTCCTCCGCCGGCCCCTTTCCCATTAACGGTCCTCCTCATCAGCGCCTCCTCCTCTTCTTCGCTTACACATCTCTTCCCCTTTCGGTGAGCCGCCGATGCGGCCCGATAAAAGCGAACAATTGGTATCGAATATCTGCCGCGCGTGTTCCCGGTTACGACCGGCGTATATCCCGCCGGAGCCGGGAATTCGAGCCACGTACGGTATGGCCACGTACGATATGCCCACGTACGATACGTCCACGGCGATGGGACAAATAAGGAGGATTGTCGCACTGGCCGAAACGAAAAGGCACCTTCTACGGCCGCGCGGGTAACCTGATAGAGGCTCTTTTCCTGTCCGTCCGCGTCCTCCCGCCGACAGGAGTCGAGTGCGGAGGGGCGAAGAAGAGGTGTGTGTATCCGTTTTCCGCGCACCTTTCTCCGTCCGTTACCCCCTTGTGTGCCCGGCCCGGGGTCGTCGGTGTGCAAAAGTCGGGGAAACTTTTTCCCGATCCGGCCGCACTGCCCTTCCCTCTCACACTCCGTCTGTCATCGTTCGCTCTCTCCTCGTCCACGGTCCGTGCGCCAGTTCGGCTCGCCGTCCTGTTGCTTCGAAGGCTCTGCTCTCTCGTGAGGCAATTAGGGTAGCGGAAGTGGCGTCGGCGTCGGCGGCGTCGGCGGCAACGGCGCTACTAGAGGCAACACAGCGGTGCCCGCCGAGCAGAGTGGTGGAAGTTGCGGCGGCGGTGCTGCTGCCGCTGCTGCTACTGCTGCTGCTGCTGCTACTGCTCGAAGGGCGACAAAGACACTCGCAAATTCGCAGAAGCTCGCGACGCAAACAGAACGGCTGAGCGGCCGTCGTACAACTAGACTGGGTTCTTGTCGTTGACCTGGACCCGCCTCGCAGCGCTTGCGCCGCACCGCCAAATTACTGCCCTATCCGGAAAACCAGCCGACATATGACGCAACGCATCGTAACGCCCTACGTTGGTATTTCTCCCTCTCTCTCTCTCTCCTCCCCTCTCTCTCTCCCCCTCCTCCCTCCCTCCTCTCCCCCTTCCACATTTCTCTCTGTCGCTTTATCTTTCTCTCTCTTCGCGCCTTCGAGCTTCTTTCCCCTCTGCTTCTCTCTCTTTTCTACCGCTCTACTCTCTCCCCATCCTCTGCACTCCCACCCAAAATGTCTCTCCCACCCCTTCTACCGCCTCCCCTCCTTCTCTTTCCCATCGTCTCTCTTTCTCTCTCCCACCCTACGCTGAATCTCTCTCCCTCGTCTCTCCCACCCCCACCGGTTCTCACTCTCCCCGTTTTCTTCCGACCACCCCCTATTCCACTGTATCTTTCTCTCTCTGCCATCCCACCCCCCACTCACTACAGTTTGCTCTCCCTTCTTCGTCCATCGTAATGTTTCTATCTCTTCCCCCTATTTCCCCTCCCCCTCTATATCGCCCCTGCCCTTTCTATAACTCAATCTCTCTCTCCCTCTCCTCACGCTCTCCCGCCCTTTCGCTCGCCGTTTTTCTCTTTCCACCGGCGCCCTTTCCATGTGTATCCCTTCCTCTCTCTCTCTCTCTCTCTCTCTCTCTCTCTCTCTCTACGTTCGCTCACACTGGATGCACAACATACGTACGCTCGCGTGTTCGTAGGTGAACGGGCTTGAGAGTAGGTGGGGGTGTGAACTCTCCACACTAACTTCCCCGCACCACCCCATGCACGCTCGTAGTCTCCGATCTTTTTCTCTCTTCTCCAATTTCTTTCCGTTCTCTCTCCAGTTCATCTCCATGATTATCTCATAGTTGCCTTCCGTTTCGCCCAAGTACCCGGTAGCGTATTCTGACATCATGTTTAACGCCTTTTACACAGTGCACCCATTACTTCGTTACACTAGAAACTATGGAAAGTAGATACGACAGGGAACCCGCAGAATTGTATGCCCGAAAAATGGCGTGTTAATTTACTACATATCTGGAAAGGAGATGGGTAAACATGAATTTTTTTTTCGGAAACAAACGTTTCATATTCATTTCCCAGACGGTAAAAAATGTTCGCTATCAATATTGTATTTCGATGTTGACATAATAAATACATGCCAGTGCATTTTAACGTGTAATATCATGCGTCAGCTATATCATTCTACGTATGTGTTTTAATGCGCTCGTTCTATGGAACATGAATTCCGTTGTAATTCAAAGTGACATTGTTCTAATGGGGTGCGTGTTGTGATACGAAAATGTCACTCGATTATCAAAAGTAAGGTTTTCATTAAAAATAGGTATATCTGCAGATGTGTGTTTAATGTCAATGAGTTGTTGATTTTGTAGAACTTTGCGGTCGAAACGGCAAACACATGCGAGTTAGCATATATGCGTTGAGGTTGCACATGATCTGTTTCATGATATCACCTGATTCCCGCGCTAAGTTTAACGCACCGGAACACGAATGCTCGGCACAGTTTTTAATTAACAAACAAAATTGTGTCTACTGTTAGCACGAAAACATTCAAATGTGGCGGCTTGAATATAAAGGACTCAGGAAATAAGAGAAGTCGAAATCAGAGAAGAAGAAACAGAAGAGCAAATCCGCCTAACGCGCAAAAACTTGTAAATCCCAATTGTTTGCCTCCGCGTTATCCCCAGTTTTTCTTAGTACTGTTTATACGCGGCAAATGCGGCGGATATTGTTTCTCTCTCGAATCATATAAATGGAACGCTGGAAACGCTGTCATCAGGTTCGCGTTACCTGCGATTCTATTTGTATCTTCATCCCCAAGATACGATCGCTGCCTAAGATAGAGTTCCGTAATACTTCAGGAAGATACTTCCTTTATGGAATATGCCGTGCCGCCGAGATAGAGGGACGATAACAGAAACTCCGGTCTAGAACAATTCCCCGTTTGAGAAGTAAGCGAGAAACTAATCGAGTATTCTCGGGGAAAGAACAGTGCCCGAACTCAAAAGTAGTTTGCTCAACAATGTATTGGTAAATCCAGTCCCTTTCGCGACGTATACCTTAACGTTGGAAGGACGTAGAGCAGACGCGCGGAACATGAAAGGCAATAACTCCGTTACCGGAATCGTTGATAAGCCAAAAATAATCAACCACCGTCATGCGTTACATCGGGAGCACGACCCTGTGAAGCAATTAATGAAATTTTCACCGAGCCGACCGGGTTTATCGGGTTCGATGGGCGACCCCATGATTACCGGTAAGCGAAAAAGCTCCGTCTGTAAATGCACCGCGCGCCGG
This sequence comes from Anoplius nigerrimus, assembly GCA_914767735.1. Taxonomy (NCBI): domain Eukaryota; kingdom Metazoa; phylum Arthropoda; class Insecta; order Hymenoptera; family Pompilidae; genus Anoplius; species Anoplius nigerrimus. The sequence goes on along the minus strand of OU612079.1, from coordinate 5,326,086 downwards.
CAAAATGGAAGGGAAAAGAATGGGCGTGGATAAAACTTTTCGCCGGGAGCTCGTTCCGTTTAATTGACTTAACGATTCAACTTTTCACGCACCCGACGAATCGGAATCACGTAACGTTCGATCGACCGGTTTCAGCCGGATAGACCGATGTACGCGGCTTCGTGTACGTCTACGCGTCGAATGAAATCACCAATCTCCTTGTAAGATCATACGCTATGTGGGTGAATACGTTAGCACGCCCGCACACACGTGACCCTAACCGACGTATCCTTTTTGCCAGCGAGCGGCGTATATATCACAGTCCTTTACGTCGACATCCCAGGGCTGGCTAATGCTTTTTGTCGACGCCGGGCGGGAATATCGATTTGATTTTATTTCTGGGTTCAGGATGCACACACACAAACACTCACACAGCTGGGCGTATGTAATTTCGTCCACGAACCCACATCGGAACAAAGTGTGCTGTGATGAAGATTCTCTCGCGGAGGACTTTTTAATCGTGAACGTCTCCACTTAGAATTCGGGACACTCGCCTGTTACTCCGGTAGCTCACTTTTTTCGTCCTACCCCTATCACCCCTGCCACCCCGTTGCTGACACTTTCCATGAATAATTTGAGTGTCGATGAGGGAATTAACCTTGCTTTAACGTATAGCGTCGTGCGGACATGTTATATGGAGAAAATTGGTGTCGCGCATTCATCTTCCAGCGGGCGGCTTTCTACTTGACAAATGGGTCGCGGGAAGGTTTTGTGCAGGTCTGACGTTTGCCAGTTCGAAAGACACTCCTGTCGTAGCACGTATCCGTCGATCATGCTTCTTATTCGGCCTCTATCTCGTGTGTACCGATCGCTCGACGTACGACTCTGTCGTCCTCGCCAAAGTGTTCCACCCTTCGGATTCTGCCGTTATCGCTGGGCAACTTCTTCGGCTGGCATACGGTTACAATGAGCTAGGTACAGAAGTAATTTGAGAGGACTAGACAGGCGTCACGTTTCTGAAACCATTTTAACGGCCTCGGGGTTCGGAGTGGTTCTCGAATCTTCTGAAATCTCAACTAGATCGAAAGAAGTCTCGAGAGTTCGATCCGTCACTCCGCTCCTCCGCTTTGCGCCAACTTTGTTCTTTCCCGGTAAACTATCGGAAGCGGAATCGTCTCCGGGTCAGAGATTATATTATATTTCAACGATTCTGTCCCCCGCCGCGTCGTTAAGTGGAACTGGAAACGCGATTGGTTCTGAATATAATCAAATGACCGGAAGCTTGAAATTTGTATATCGTCGATGATCCGACGGTTGGATTTTCTATTTCTTCGGAACATACGTTATATCCGAAATTCAAGCTCGTTCTTGCGTAATACCGACTAGTGGGATTACTGGAATAATCGTGAAATCAAAGCAAAAATTAATAATGCGCATCAATACCAGGCGTATAGTGAAATACTAATGATGATTAATAATGAATCTATGTTCGTGGGCCTCACGCGTTTCATGTGTGCGTTGCATGTAATAAATAGTAAGATACATTCGATGGTAGCTTACCACGATCAATATTTGGGATTCTCTTTCTAAAGCTGCGCTGTTGTTATTCTCAACCTACATTGACCAGGCGCTAACATTATTATTTCAACTTGATGAACGCAATGCTCCACTTTAACTCATTCAAAGCGATGCTCAACTCCATTTTTTCCTCCCATACTTGACTGCTGTCATTCGTTGTCTGTGAAATCCACGGCAACGGCACAAAAGCAACCCTGAGAATGAAAGGTATTACGCGGGGGACAATAGATTTATTTGTTGTCATTTCATATCTACCTGTCAAAACTCTACGAGACCCAAAGCTTACCTTAGAAACAACATTGGGAGGTCCGCTAAAATGTCGGTAGTTTTGTAATATTGCAACGATGGAACATTGTCCTGTGTCTAACCTACAGCTGCGTGTAACCGCAAATGGAATGACATTTGCCTCATGTCATGTAGCAATGACACGCGCGAACCACTGTTCTCCCAAACTTTTTGTAATGAATAGTTTCGTAACGTCGCGATACCAGAATATTACTACACGTTGGCTCCAATATTCTGCTCAGTTTCGCACAAAATTCCGGTAGTTTCGCAGCATTTCGCGAAATAACGGGCAAACATAACAAAACGTTTCTTTTATAAAAGCTATAAAACGTATAGCTACAAGGATTACTGATTTCCATGTTACAATAAACATACTCTGACAAACCTGTTTTTCAATTAATTTTTTTTATTGCGTAATTTGACAACAAATTTCCGTATACAGTAGGTTTCGCCGCAAATTCATAATGCAACGAATAATCACGGTAAATAGTCTCTCTTACAAAACCGACGTACTGTGCCGAAATAAATGTTACTCAACCTCTTTGCACTAATGATCGCTTTCAACCCAAATGTTAAATCGATTTAACTTTTTGAAATACATTCAATAGTAAAGAATATGACGTATATGATACGAAACGAAAAGGTGTGACTTTGAGCCCGATGCTGGATATTTCGATTTGAAAGTGGTTAAACCTACGTATCGGCAGACGCCGATCACAGCGCCGCCTAACGTTGAATTCGAAGACATGTGACAGTCGCACTCGAGAGTGCAGTTCCGATAGCGAAGAGCCGCTCAAACGGTTTTCCGATTATTTTCAAGTATCGGACCGTTTGAGCACTCGGCACGTACCGTGCGACGCTTTAATTGAACACGCTTTAGCATCTAACTGTTTGCGATTAAATCGCAGCGCGAATTCGGGAGTCAATATCAGGACCGCAACGCATCCGCAAGCGTCCATCAAGATTATCTGGAAATTCAGTAACCCGTATGAAGGCGTGAGGATGCTTTGTGAGAAATTAATGACATACGTTCGGGTCGACATTCGACAGATTGTCGATCGCGATTGATTGACATAACGTTCGGTCAATATGAGCTATATTAACGCGATTAACGTCTATATGTACATAGGTGTATCGCAGCGATCTGATATATAATTGGAATATGTGTGTGCGCAGTATGGTAATTGCTCTACGTGAAGCATGAGTTGCAACATTTACTGTAAGCATACGGTCGTTTGGATATTTTTCATGGTTTGCTGAAGAATTTGTTTCGGTTAACAGGAAAGAGCTTCAACCCCGGTGGGTCGATCGTATTTATGACTTCATTTATCTTTGCTGCCGACTACGCTTAACGTAACACTTGAATTACCGACAATTCCTACTTATGTTCTCATTTGACTCGCCAGGATGATAGTTATCAATGTGCTTGAACATGTTTCAAAGAACATTTTTAAAAAATAGAATGTTTAATGAGGAAATGGGTATTTTTAAGATACAATTAAGCCAGCTATTTCGACTAATTGGTAGACCTAGTGTATAATCAATAATAAGTATTCTCCTAAGTAACTAAGAAATCTTAGAATTACGTACTATATGAAAACATAAGTATGTTTTACGTTTCCTTTAATCTCAGCAAATATACAGCTTATATAACGAATAAAGCTTCTTATCTCAAACATATAGGGATTTTAGGTTCGTTAAAAGTACGTTACACAAATAAGTATTACCATCCATTATCTTATTCGCGAAGAATTTTATGTTTTTATAAATCAACAAATGTGTGGCCTCACCCGAGTCTTATGCCTCCAGAGACGTTAAGCCGTGGCAAAAAAATACGAAAAGCACTGAATATTTTATACCACGAGACGGATCATATTCTCGTGATTTACAGCTTTTCGTGAGTCTATAAATGAAATGGTTGCCGACAACGACCCCTTTCCCATCGAATTTTTATCCGCACTTTACCCGTAATACACACAATGCACCGTATTATAATGGGTGAAGCCTTCAAAATGTTCGATTTATAGGTATTGCCTCGTGTGAATATAAAACTGTCATATGCATGGAAAGTACTCCAGGCGGACGGGTTAAAGCGGAACGCACGCACGTACACATACAGGCAAACACATGCGCACGTAAGCACAGGCGCAAAATGTGCGTTGTATACGTTCGTAATAACATTCGAACTCAAGCTACCTGTTGCAATGGGTACGCCTATTTATTAACGAATAAAATTGGAATAACAGAACTACGCGGCGAAGGAAATAACGAAATTATAGATTTAACGGTGAATCCTGAATTCTGAACGTTCGCTTCCCACTGTATCGCTGTTAATAGGATAATGAACACGACATCGCGCACGCATGCTAGTTTGAGATCGTAGAGACACTCGAAAACTTCTGATTCAATTTGTGCGGCGCCGCGATGCGCTCGGTCTAAATTACCGTTGACGCCTGCATTTCAATCGGCCCTCTTCTGTTGCAAAATTTATTGGCAAAATGTTGCCGACGCTGCTGACGCCGCGGGTCAATAGCTATTGGAAATGCCGCGATTCACCGGGCTAAACCGTAATTCGGGAAAACATGTCGAATCGCTACGATAGAACGGGCAAATTGATCTGTTTGACGGTGTCCCTTGACTCGACGCAGACCTGACGCCTTTCAAACACTCTTCAATCTCTGCATAGATAAGCCCCTGTAATTGGCAGTTGATAGAACAGACATTTGAAGGACACCTCATTTTCTTATGATTTTCTATCGATCGTGCTGTTACTGGCTTGCATGATATTGAGTAAATAGTTGACACAATGCGACTTGGCGCAGTACTTGTTGCACATTCGGATCTTGAAAGAAAAGTAAGTGCAAACAATATTACTGACTGAACAGAACACTGTTTCACTTTTATTTCTTATAAATTGCGTGACTAGGTTTATTATTTGGTTACCCTGTTTGGTTAAATATTCTGCCAAAAATATATTGCGAATCGTTTCAAGTTTTCGAATTAAATCCAAGCTTGAAGTGTGGGTGACCAATGTTGTCTCTCTAGTTGCAATTTTTACAACGAGTTGGCTAGTATAATAAATTATTGCATCATAGTTGAAATTATTACGTTCTTTTTTCTGTTTTCTGTAAAAGAGAAACGAAATATTATATAATTAGATTTAAAAATTTCATTTTGCTTTGTAAATGTCTAAAGCGTATTTCTCTACTTGTTGATGGTATAAAACTAAGCTGAAAATTATACTTTTTTCATTCCGCGTTCTTAGCCTCACATTGTAGGTTTTCTCGTTATGCTCGGTCATATTGCTATTATGCACATTCCTCCTACATTAAAAATACACTTTTAATTAGCATGCATGGAATATATTTCAATGTAAATTTTAGCCTTGCAGCGTGCATCGTCATGCAAGTAATTTTTACACATATTTTGTACTTCAAACATTTCTTCACAAATGTTTGACTGATTACTATTCTGATAAGGATAATATTGTTAACGTAAAGCGCACTTTAGCACACAGACCATTTTTAAGTGACACTATATTAAATTCCGGCTACGCGCCAGACGGAAACGTTTGACACGGACTCCGGTCCACATGCAACACTTTCATTTATTCTATCATGTCACATTCGCCCGGTTGCACCTCATTTTTTCTGTCACTGTCATAATTGCGCAAGGAACGTGATAGCGTTCGGAAAGTGACACGACCGCGCTACGTTAACGTTAACAAATGGATTATTGTCTACGTCTCGCTGCGCATCGCATATCTCTTTATCTAGTGCAAACATACGTCCCTCCACACAGGGATTAAGCGCATCGAATATAACAATTGGATTATGCGCCGGACAGTCGTCACGTTATACACGGAGAACAGAGAGAATCCGTATTCGACATATTGAACGGGCTCCCGCAGTGCGAAATTGGTTTGACAGTTCGCCTCACACATCCACACGTCGCATGCTCAAGTGCGCGCATAGACCGTGGCTCTGTGCTCCTGAAAGTTGGGCACATGAACGTGCTGCTAAGACACGCTTGCCGCACTTCGAGAACTTCGCCGTGATTCGATTTTGTGTTCGTCGGCGAGCCCGCTGTAAATAGAATTAATCGCAAATTGTGCCTCACCCTTGGCTTCGAGGCGAACTCAAACGTCCATGCTCACCATCCTCTGCGCCCTGATATCTATTGGCTTATTATATTTGTCGGACGAAAGCCTTGCGACCTAGCCGCTACTTTACCAAATCTGAGCTTACAGAGTTATCGGTTACTGGCCGGGCTCGCTCGAAATATCGTTTAACAGGTCAGCTCGCCTCTCCACTCTTTTCTAGCAGCAATCTAACGAGTATGGTGTAGGCGGTATCGAGAATCGTTCGGGTCAGATCAATTTTCGGATGCATTACGGGATCAGTGCGCAGAGCTTCGGCATACGCACTACGCGTGTAGTACAGAATTTTCCCATTATACCTACGTCCTGTACATGGCCTCGTACAAGGACAGTCTACGGAATACCGATTTCGACGATAAACCGATTCAAATTCTATCATCCGCAGCTAGAAGAGAGCTTTTATGGTATATTTCTGGGTGTAGGGAATGTTAGCTACGCGCACGTACGACCTTTTCTCTGTTCAATCGGCTCCAGACACTCCGGAGGTTGGCTTGACCGCAACCCTTTTTGACACCCTGCATACGCAGCCCTCCCTTTCATCCCTTCCGGCCGTAAACCTCAACGACGAGATATCTGACAGTTCATCCATAACTTTTTTTCTGTCCCTTCAGCGACCGCGCGAATAAACTCAGCCGACAGAGTTCATTCGTCTTCAGCATTTGGCACGTCGCTTCATTATCCTGGAGGCAATTTTTTCTGATTGCCGGACTCGGTGCGCCTCGACCGACGCTCAATTTTCCTACGGGAAATGTCCGGGGAGGCCAGTTTTGCGCCCTTTTAGTCCATCCTGCATCAGGTCGCGGCAGGCGTCAGCGTCCGTGGTTTGTGTTCTCTCAATTTATTCCAGATTTATTTGCCGCCCGAGACAATCGAATTTTGGGCATAATTAGAGACGTCGGGGACGCGGGTAAACGTTTCCCGGAGATTGGGGAGGCAAGAGGGAGAGAGGCGAGGGTGGCCACGAATAAGAAAGGTGTCCTGCAATTTCCCAAGATTTAACTGTGGAATTATGCGATTTGCCCCTCTTTTACTCGCCACTCTTCCGTGGGGACGCATCAAATCGATGAACGTCCCGCTTTCATTATTTAAATAACGATACTATCGTTCCTAGAATAAAACAGAAGGAAAGGTATAAAAGCCGGGAGCGGGCAGGACCAGTGTCAAGAAGGCGCAAAAATGGTTAACAGGTTGCAAATTGAGCGTAAATCGAGCGCTACGGTTTAAGAGGAATGTCTTGGAGAATTTTTCAATGCCGGGATAGATCGTTCTTTGGAAGGAAAACTGCAATTAACTAGCGAGTGAAATCGCAGAGAGCGTTAATTCCTTCCAGGGATCCGCACGGCTTTACGCGAAGAAAGTCGGAAACGTGTTTAAGCCAGAAGGAATGATTACTTCGTAAAATATACCCGACCCACTATGACACACTTCGGGCAGCGCGATTAATTAAAACGAAAGAACGTTTAATCAGACAGATAATTTGACGGCTTCGCTCGACGAAAGGGAGGGAACAAATTCATAACAACGAGGCAAATTGAATTGAAAGCGATGAACGGGGGGGTACATCGATTCCTTCGCGAAATAAAATCACGAGTCAGCCGGAAATGAGAAATAATGGATGAGCTTACGATCGGATGAGGAGAAGAGTGCGCGGAAGCGGTTTTGCAAAGAATTATTTCTGCTGGCCAATTAGAAAATGTCCCAAGCGTGTACGATGAATTTTCTACGACAATCTAGCGTCGGCCAAATGAAACACAAATTTTCCAAGTTGGTCCAGCCGCTACTCAACGTCCACGATAACGAAGCAAACGACGACGACGTACTTACTTACTTACTTACTTACTTACTTACTTACTTACTGTTGGAAAGTTAAGTTCGGGGTCTGGTAGCCGGCAGAAAATCTCATCGGTGCCAACCAAAAGATTTTGCCGCGCATAATGAAAGGATTAAGGGAGGCCCGCGCGGACGGGCTGGTATAATTATTTGCCAGGCTAAACCTGGCAATATTGAGCTGCTCGCCACGAAGGAACCACCGGGTGAGAATGTTTCAACGGAGTGAATTAGCTGGAAATTTTGTACTGCGCTAATCGGATCGTAAGTGAACGTATTGAGTCTGCGGTGACGGATATCCGGTTTGCAAAACGCCATTCTGCCCTCGCGCATCGAAGTCCTACGTAGTGTACAGGATATCCGAGGTCGAGCTGTTATTCAATATTCTCAGTTATTCGACACATTCTCCGCTGAATGCCGCGCACTACTATGGTCACCGTTTTGAACAGCTCTTGAGATAGGACGCCTCGGGAGCAGGGTATTGTTATAGGCTGCGCTGAATGTCACTTTTCATCTCCGTATAGGGATACAGTACAAAAATACGATGCACTTAAAAATCGTCGGCGACGTTAAAATGTTTGAAACAGTGCCCATAAAAGCAGCGTGCACGCTGCCGAAATACACCGCCGCAAGCCTTTTGATTTATACTTTAAACATCATCAATGGCGATTGTGCCGATGCCGTTTGTCTGGGAGCATGAGCAAAATCGATCCTGCATGGAGTAACGAACACGTTCCACAATCAGTGTGGGTCGCGAGCCGAAAAAATATTCGTCCAGAATTATTTTCTAGACAGTAACGCCAGGAACAATTCGCAAAAATATTACGAATCATGTATCGTTGTAATACGTTTATACGACTTTCGGAACTTGTAAAAAAAGTGCAAAAAAAAAAATTGTTACGTGTGATCAGCACTTTACCAAGAAATAAAGTATTCTAGAATACAATAACATAACATGACATGAGATGTTCGTTTGTAATTTCTTTCAGCTGTATACATAAATTGTTATACAGCGGAGCGTAGATAAAAAATATACCATTAATTTTGAAAATAAATTGAAAACAAAAGTCAGCCGCAGAACCGAAACGACCTCGTCAATCACGCCCACGTGAAGTTGTCATAAAAACGCACTGAGTTAAATCACCGTCATGTCTTCATAAAGCAAAAACGATGAAGCAGAAGGAACGTCGGTACAGTAGCAGAAAGTGACGGAAACTTATCAGCGCCGTTTGGCACTCGAGTGCCTTTGACGATAAGAGAAAGGAGGAGGAAAACTTGAAGGATGAGAAGACGATACGAATGACCAACTTGTCCGCCAACGAAAATAGAGCATCAATTGTAGTTACAGCGTCTTCGTAACAGGCGCGCGAGGAATAATTAAGGACAGACTCGTTAATAGTCGGAACGATAATTTTAGATTAGCAATTAAGAAGTTTGCCGAGCGAACGGCTAGACGTAGTCTTTATCGAATTAAAGAATCGCGATGACCCACATGCCGAAGTGCGCGCATACATAGCGCACGTACCCGCCGATATGTAGGCATGCCCAGCGAATTCGCGTAAATTCTCGTTCGACGTACTGCTCCGGCCGCCTTGCGCATTAAACTTCATTCCACCGGCTGAATTTTCATTATTTCGAACGGGCCGTAAAATGGAAAGAGTCTTATCCGTCTTATCGCAGCTTTAACCCCGCGAGAATTAAACCTTCCGCCTCCAGTATTCGACATCGAAGTTGGTCGCCCGAACCGACACGCTTCGCGTGAGTGAGGACGAACTCTCTGTATTTCTGTTTCTCTCCATTTTCCGGAGCCTCATTTATTGGGAAGCGGTGCAGTCATGTTTTACAGTGTACACGCGTCGTATGGATCGGCAAAAAATTGCTTAGGGTCGAGCAGGTTTTGCTGGGACTCATCTACTTGCAGGTTCTACGACGCAACAACTTCTCGGCGTGGTTGTGGTCATGTTAAAGCCACCGCCGCAAAACTTTTTACGTTGGCATAGAACCGGAGGTAGGATCGATTCGCTCATGGATTTCGGTTCGGACTCCCTCGCCTTCTGCAATTTGCGCTTTTGAACGTAGTAGCTACTCTTCAGTACCGTCATCTCATGACTCATCTTCTCCATATCGAATTTGTATTCGTTCAATTGCAACTCGTACATGTTCAGCTCCGAGGTCAGGCACTGTGACAATGAAAATACAATTTTTTTCTCTGTTATTCTCATCTGCACTTCTATCTGGATGGCGTGAGTTTTACGACATGTAGGTACGGAAGCTATTAGCAACTTTCTAGAATAATTGTTTAATATTGTTTCTTTTTACGATCTGTACTTAAAATAAGCATTATGTACTTTGCAAGAGAATAATGTACTGACAATTAAAAATTGTTACAGTTGTCATTCACGTATCTTTCAGCAGGAACGTACTGCCAATGATAATTTTTTTCATATGGTGACTGTCGTTTATTTCAAATAACTCAAAATATTTGCTTTCGAAGTAAATCCAACAGGGTTGAATTGTGAAACGTGCTTTGCCGGGGGACGGATTTAATGACAATGTAAAATGCGTTTGTTAGAGGAAAACGTTTTACCTTCATTTTCTTCCCTCTCTCGCGCAAAGCTTTTTGCGTTTTGTTCAGACATATGGCAATTTGCGGTCCTGGATGTTTCGACAGTATATCACGGAGATTCATATATAACTTTTCTACGTCCTTCACTTTCTTTTCCTTGTCCAGCATTTCAGAGCCCATTTTGATGATGCGTTTTTGCAAAATTTGAATCTTTTTTAATAACTCGTACGTACTTGGATCCGACCCCTGCAAAAAAGTAGATCGATGGTAATTTTTGATACCCAACCGTATCCTGGCAATATCTACTGCTTTGTTTCGAAAACGGAGGGTGCGTACAATCAAGGAAATAAAGAATTGCGATTACAGGAATTACAATCCGTATCATGAAATGATACCGGCGAAGGTCAACCCTCAATTCTAAAGACTGCTAAAGAGATAAAAAAGGCAAAAGAGATAATACCTCTAGCTTTCTCCATCGGTGAATGTTAAGTGGCGTCTGTACTTCTTCTTCTAGAGCCATAACTTTCAACCTTTCCCTGGTAAGGTCCCTATCAAGATGGAGGATCTCGTGACGTAGATCACTGGAATTGCTGATGGCTTTCTGCAGAAGTGTCTTTTCGGTGCGGATCTTGGCTACCTCCAGCTTCAACAGCCTAATGTCCTCTAATCTTTGATTGTACTGCAACTTGCCATGCTGGAGAGTGCTATTGAGGACGTTTATGCGGCCGTATTGAAGGGTAAGCTCGTCATTGCGCCTGACTAATTGCGTGCCAAGAATATCGCGCTCGTTCATGACATTGTCGAGATCCTTCTTTTGTCGGCGAATGTTCTTGTCCGCTTCGAGTATCGTTTGCCGCAACTGCTTCTCCTTCTCTTTCATCTCCTCGATCTCGCGACGCAGGTCGTGGTTCACTTTATATGAGGATTGTAACTCGACTTTGACGGCTTCCTTTTCCTTCTCTAGTCGCCCGAGCACTGCGGCAGGTATATTAGCATCTCGATGTAGCTCGTTAAAACGTTAAACTTTCGCTAGTTTTCATAAATTGCTACATTCGAACAACTTTCGTCAGGCCTCGTCAATTGTCGGCGATTAAAATGCAGAATAAGCCCGTAAGTGACATGGTCTTTCCCTACTAATTCGTATACAGTGTCCCTTTTAGAACCTACTGGGAATAGTAGAATGAAAGTGGCGGCAGACGTAACAAAGTTCTTAATAAAGGAATTGTTTAACATAACAGAAATAATAAAAGATTTGACGTAAAATAAGATTTTATACTGAAGGGCCATATGTTTTTGTTTGGCTGGGAGCCTACATATTGTTGATTGAAAGACGATAATGTCCATGACGAGCGAAACAGTGCGTTGCGTAAAGTCATTTGATGTGCTGAAAGTCGAAAATGAGCGAAATCCCACGAGAATCACGCTAACGTGATTCGAGGGTCATCTACTGATTAAGCGGTATGTGATTGTTCTGCGTACTTCTAATCGGGTTGCCAATTTTCGAAATTCGAGTCCACCGAACGATCTTGATGAATAGAAGTGTACCGCATTCCATTTGAGAAAATTGAGTTAATCGTCAAATCACTTCGTAAATGGTGCCGTATAAGGAAACCCTTTATGGTATCGGATAATAGCTTTTTTCGCGACAAACAATTTGCGTAATGGCACTGGCTGAGTCTAGCGCTATGAAAGAAACTTGAGCGATTCCCGCGTATCACGTAAAAATCTGCACGGCGCTACTTTATTTAAGTGACTACGCCGTACTACATTAATCTTTTGCTAACAATCCAAGCAAGTAATTAGTAATCGATGTTGAATCCGAACGCCAATTATTTGTTTTCTTTATTAACTTAGAACATTTTTGATTGTCAATTCATCTATCCGTTATTTGTGATCAATTACTATTCCCTGTGCACGAATTTGAAGGTACAACAAAATGCATAAAAATGACCAACCATGTTCACTTACGAAACTCTTCTTTTGCCAAATTCGCTTCTTTCGTCACCACCTCTTCCTTCAGCTGCTCGATCTGTTGGCTCATGACCTTCAACTTGTCTTTCAGCTGTTGAATGTTCTCCTGAGCCTCTGTTAAACTTTTGCTACAACTGTTGCGTTCCGCCCGCAAGGAGTCGAACAAATTCTGTTGTTGACGATATTTATTTTCGCACTCGGCAATACGTTTTTTGTAATCGACGACTTCAGCTTGCTTCAGTTTCACGTCGCTTATGTAATTTTCCACCTGCAGATGCCACAAGTATTATGGTAATTGAAAAATAAACTTTAAAATCAATACAGTGTGTAGCGAATCAAACCATGCAGGTAAATATATATTTGCATTAAGTTTAATGTTGTTTTATTTATTCTTACAATCGGCAGAACAACCTTGTGCAAATTAAAAAGTAAGAATTTACAACATCCCATGCTGGGACTAATGTCAAGAGTAACAACGTGTGCCTGTGCAATATTGAATTAGTTTAAATGCGCATTAAATTAATAGTAATATGCATAATCTGTTCTACGTTGGAATGTGAGTCGTACTTTACATTGCTCGAAATTGAATTTTAATGTTAGTAGCATTAGGGTTTCACGCTACATGCCTTGTTTTCCCACACACAAAATGTTCGATGCAGCGAACAAAGAGTGTACAATTTCTAACTGTTATCTTATAGTAAAAATTTAAATACGTAATAGATATTATATACATTGTAAAACATAACAAGTGCAAAAATCCGTCTTTTGTTGCGGAATAATTAGCATTGATCCAAAGTAAATAAATGTTTAAACAAATAGCACAGACTCTATATTCTTTATCCGTATCGCACTACGTTCATTCACGTTAGCCTGCTTATTGATCGCTTTTCACGAAAGATTCCTCCTCGTCTCTTTCCTCCGAACACGCCACATTTCTTCCCATAGATCCATTATTTCGCTCATGTGAGCCGTTTACTTTCATTTCATGCGATTACGCTGAAGTATCGTTCTGCGCTAAAGTCTTTGAGAAAAATGTTTGACAATAAGTAGACGGGTACGTAATACTAAAGGCTGAAGGGATCCGATGAGAATGTTAACGTCAACAAGTAACGACATTGTTAACCGTACGCCGTGTTAGTACCCTTTGTCCCAAGCCTAGTAAACGTTCCCATTATCCCCTTCATCGTCATTTTTCGCACGTCATCGCTTAAGAGATGCCAAAATAGAAGCCGCTCAACGTACTTTACGACGTATTTACTCTTTTCTACTTCACATGGTCACTTATCATATTTCATACTTTTTCTTAACTTAATATCGGTAATAGTAGCTCCGTCCTTAAGGTTCTCACGGTTGCACGTCGAACGTTTTACCAAGAGCAAATGACTTTGTTATAAGTCTCGTTCTGATAGACAGTAAAAGGGACGACTTAATCAAAAGGTATGTACATAAATCCGTGTAATATCCGTACATAAAATTCCTTCAGGGGTAATACAACTTTGAAGAGGCATAATAAAATATACGCTGCAGAAGAAAAATTGTTCCGTACTGCAAAATTTAATAAGACACGACGGAAAGAAGATATTCAATTCATAATAAACAAAGAATTGATAACTAAAAAGTCAGAACTCAGTCGTATCTGCAGTTGTAGGTGTACCTTTTAGTAAACCGTACATATGTCTTTACCGTGTGCTCGCATATTGCCACAATGACAGTGCAGTAACGCTATCTTATTGCTCCCGCATAATTAACGGAAAATATTCAACAAGAAAAATATTTGCAAATCCGTAAAAGCACAAATTGACATGCCACTCCGAACCAGTTCCGATCAGCAACGTAAATCCGTAAACAACTCAATTACATAAATTGTATTTATTCTTCGTAAATGTTTCCTCGCGCCTCAATATTTTTATTTAATTCCCACTGCTGTTATTCGATGCCGCGTGTGTTCAGCGATAAGTATAAAATTAACGAGGAGCGATGTGGACGAGAGCGTAGGCAATTGACGACTCTCTCCAGCATGTGAAATTTGTTACACTTTCCGCGCGATGTGTTTGCGAAACAAGATTTCCGCCCAAACGATCAGACTTCCAGTTTTCCCGTTGCAGATTCGAGGAAATGCTCTCCTTCGGGCGGATTATGCGGATGTGCCACATAAATTTCGACGATTTTTACGCTCGTCTGCCTTTTTCTCCGCTCCGCTCGCAGCGACGCCATACTTTTTCAACTTCCGCCCGATGACGGTGTTATCCGGCCTCGGAACCGGGCGAATATCACGTTAACAAGAATCAGTTTTCAAACATTTTTCTTCTACCTCTGCGCCGTACAGGCCGAAGTTCGCCTTCGGCTTACTGAAAATTGACGTTATTTCGCCGGCAATGTCAGGGTGAAGATCAAAAATAGACTCTAATCGCATGGGATTTTTTGATCGATGCAAACGATACGGTTAGGGTCGGCTGTCCCGAAGCAAATTGACGCCGCAAACTCTTGTTACAAAGGAATTCACTTACGTTCTAAAAAGTGTTAAACTACTGCTGACGTTGAACGATAGTCCACCTTACTGATCCTCATATTATATCGCCATCAATTATGCGAGATTACTCTATCATTATAAGTATATGTAGCACACGTTTTATAATGTTACTGTTTTGCATAATCCATATAAATTAGACTGTTCAATGTATTAAAAAAAATATCTGATTCACTTATTAAAACAATAAAGTATTTAATAAATAAATAACAAAGTTTGATTTCTCTCTCAGAATAGCTAAACTAACAAAAACACTTTAAGACAACAGATATTTCTGTAGGTTAAGCGGAAGAAGCTTTCGAGAGCCAAAAGTTACCTGCAGTAGCAATTCTTGAGCTTCCAAGTTGTACTTGTCCCTCTCCTTTTCAACGGATTCCAGCTGCCTCTTGAAATCCAGGCTAATTTGAAGTGCATTATCGACCTCCCGTTCCATCTTCTTTTTGGCTTGATTGAGCACACCCAGCTCGTGAGTTAGTAGTTTGATCTGGTCTTTCAGCGTCGCTTTACTCCGAGCCAACAAATTTTTCTCGCGCATTACCGCCTCTGTACGCTGCTTATCTTCGACTTGTATTTTGCGGAGGCCTTGAATTTCACATTCAGAATTCTTCAGGTCGGTCATTGCATGTTGCAACTCAAACTCAATTCGCGACCTGTCGGTCTCCACTCTCTGAAGTTTCTTCTCGACAGCTTCTTTCTCCACTTTTAGCTTAACATAGTCGTCCCTGATTCTGTAAAAGTTATGCAAGAGTGCGGGTATAGTTCAAGTTATACGAAAAAGAACGAAGAAATGAAATTGAACCATTTTTATTGGACGTACACCGACATATTTGCTCATGTTTATGTGTTTTAGGTTGGCATCACCTGATCAGATCGTCCTTAACTTCCTTCAATGCCTTATCCTTTTCTGTTATCTCGCTTTCCAAACCGTCTATCTGCCCATTAGCGTTATCCAAGTCCGTTTGGAGGTTCAGCCTCTTTGTCATCAGCTTATTTATTTCTTTCTGCATTTTCTCCGTCGTAAATTTCTCTTCCTTCAGGGCGGCCTGAAGTTTCGCAACGTTGCTCGTAGCTACTTTGATGGAGGCATTCGCTGTCTGCGGAAGTTGCGAAGTTTAAGAATATCGCTCGTTACACGTTGTTCCGGGAAAAATTTATAGGCGCATACGGGAGAACAAAGCGGCCGTTTCATCGTTACCCTACGATTTTCATCTCTTTTAATCGCTGAATGACGTACACAAAAAGATGAATCTCTCTTGACGCTATATTATAAACGCAAAAGAGTGACTTGACGTTCACTTTAATACACGCACATTACGGTATTTCAAAGTTTCACTGTAGAAAATAATTAAGCGCCATTGGACTGTCATTCGACTCATTTTACAAGTTCAGTAACGTAATAAAAACTATTTCAATAACCGTGTTACAGCGTACAGTCCAACATATCAAACCACGGCATACGACGGACAGAGAAAATGTAGCTACAACGTACGTAGAGAGTAAATTCGCCTCAGGTAATTTATGGGCGCTAGAGTGAGATGAATAGAGAGTAAATCGTTAAAAACAAAAGTAGTTGAGCTCGCGTGGGAGGAGGGATGGGAAACGATGAGAATAAGCGGTGCATCCCGCAGTGGGGATTTTTCCGGCGCTTTACCTGCAAATCGGTTCCCTTTGTAGTGAGCTCCTCTTGAAGCTGTTGTACTTCGGCTTCGGCCCTGTCGCGGGCCCTCCTCTCCTTTGAAATCTCGTTCAGTTGCACGTCCAGAGTTTCCTGCATCTCCGTTATTTGTTGCTCAATCGTGCTGTTCTTTTTCTCAAGCTCCTCCGTGTACGTCGACATATTTTTCAGTCGCTGCCTCATGGTATCCATCTCGGCCATGAGTTTCTCCTTTTCCTTCAATAAACCCTCTTGTTGCTTCGATACGGCCGATCTGATTACAGAAATTGAAGATACTCTTTCAGCTAAGGTAAGTTGCACTTTGTGCACCAATTTCGTGTCTATGTATGGTATTGCGGATGTGTTAGGGGCGATCGAGTTGTGCTGTAATTTCTGCATAACGGCTAAATTTGGTCATTATGACAGTATGAAACTGCTACTGACAATGAGAGGGCGTTACAAAATCATACGTAGTACGCGGTATCCTAAATGTTGTATTATATGTATACTCTGGCGTAGCTCTGTATCTCCGGCCTCTGTGCATACGTTATGTTACTGTGAAACATGTATTACTGGAGATGATAACAGTGCAATAGGATAGTTTATGATTTATATTAGCTCCACCGGAAAGTTCTGTCCGCCTTTGCAATTAAGAAAAAGAATAAATTTCTCATACCTTGAATAAACTTTATTGATTAATATAATTGCCCTGCAATCACATCTCTGGTTGCACGGAACGAATCGAACAATTCTGTCGCATCCAGCATACTCCGCGGACCTAGCACCCTCCGATAATCACTTCTTTCTGTCCATAAAAAATTTTCCGCGGGGCAAAAAATTGAAGAAGAAAGAAGATACCAAACAAGCACTGGTTCAATTTTTGGTCTCTACAGATAAGGCATTTTTAAAAAATGAAATATACAAATTGCCAACATGGTGGCAAGAAGTCATAAATAATTATGGCAATTATATTATTCAATAAAGTTTATTCAAGGTATGAGAAATTTATTCTTTTTCTTAATTGCAAAGGCGGACAGAACTTTCCGGTGGAGCTAATATATGAACTTACTCTTCGTGGGCAGCCAACTGCTTGTTTTTGTATATGATTTCTTGATTGAGCTTTCCCATGTTCACCCTTAGGTTTTCAATAACTTCTTGCGCGTTTTGTTCGCGATTATGAGCAGCGTCTGCCAGTTTCATTGCATTATCGACTTCTTCGTGTAATTTCGCAATCTCTTCATCGTTCTCTTCGATCGTTCTTGTCAAGTTGTGAATCTTTTGTGTATTGTCGATAATTTCATCCTATAAATCATATATTTCTTATTAAGTAATAAATACTTGACAAATCTGACTATATTATGTAAAGTTTTCGTCGTTTAATGCATCAGTAAATTCTGAGCTATAACTAAACGCAAATGTCTGTATGTACTGATATATTTCTATATGTTGAAAATGATCAACCTTCAATGCGTCGCATTTTTCAGATGTTTCTTTCTCAGATGCGTGTGTCTTATATAAGCATTCGTATAATCTGGTATATTCATCCTGAAAGCGTGCCAACTCTTCATTGGTTTTCATTTCTTCGATCACCTGCAAACGCCATCACATAATATAGAAACCGATACTCCGAGTGTAAAATATGATTCCGTTATCAATACCAATTATTCTGTGTTACATAAAATAATCATTTCGATTGTGAATTCTCCTCCTGTAAGATTTGTCTGCAATTATAATGCCTGTGCATTCCATTTTTAATAAGGTTTAATTGGCTCCTTTATGAAGTCAATTTAATTATGGAGAGCGCAAAAGGCATTTCACAAGAGAAATTTATTATCCTTTTACGTCACTGCCGATGTAATATTTCGAAATATGACTGTTTTTCCGAGCGGGAAAATATTCGGCAAGAATAAAATTCGGTGCACTTACCTTCGCATAATCCGTTTCCAAATTGCAGAAAGTGCTGCTCGCGGAGCTTCTTGCAGAAGACTCCTCGCTGCTTTCAGATCCATTCTAAAAGACCGATATCACTCATACAATCTAATGCCACTTGGCCCATATATGCTTATTTCATCGCTGACAATGCAACTCATGTGTTAAGATAAATTTTATTTTTACGACTTTATATGAAGCGTCATTAAGTATTGTCTTGACATGTTCATATTTTGATTTGTTATGAAGTTGATTCAATATGAAATGACGAAGCTACCAATAATTATAAATGGAACATTAAATGGCATAAAACACTTTTTAATTAATTATTTTCAGTTCATATTTGGTTATATGAAAATTAGGTTAGCAAGACAAGTAACAGGATTACAGTGTCATCTGCAGCAATAGTTATCCGTGGTTTTGAGTCCCTCGTCTCAGTGCCTTCCATTTTTCTAACGGTGTAGTTTCGATAAAATTATAGGACACGTATAACGTATAAAAATATGATATTTATTTTATATACTGACAGGATCAAAAAAAAAGAAACTTGAGTGAAGATTGTCAAATTTCAACTGTCATCGTGACGGCAAAGGTATATTGAAGAATTATGGTAT
This sequence comes from Anoplius nigerrimus, assembly GCA_914767735.1. Taxonomy (NCBI): domain Eukaryota; kingdom Metazoa; phylum Arthropoda; class Insecta; order Hymenoptera; family Pompilidae; genus Anoplius; species Anoplius nigerrimus. Next base: position 5,306,997 of record OU612079.1, on the reverse strand, counting down.
ATTAAGTTTAAGCTCCAATAACACAATGTTATGTTTCAAAAGACATAAGTGCACCCAATATAAACAATGTAGTCCCTCATGTAATGGTTACAAAACTTGCAACATGTATGGAACTTATCGCATCTCGGATAATTAACGGCATACGCAGTAGTATATTTATATATAAAGTATACAAATATTAAATTACTGCATAAGTTTATAAAATTATGAATTAAGAAAGAATTAATAAACGTTCGTAATGCCGTGTTCTAATTTTCAATTTTTCTATTATTTTTTGTTCTCTAAACAGAAAATATTGTTGTCTTTCTTTAGTTTTGTTACAAATGATTATTATTATATTTAGTGAATTGTGCTTTACAAATCATTGCGCATATTGTTAAATATATTGTGTTTTGGTAGATTCGATACATATATCTGTGCATATTATTTTGTCATATAGTGATAGTGCTCTATAATATTTTGGAAGTGAAATTCTATTGTAATTGAAACGTTTTTTCAAAAAGATAACATTTGCACAAAATGGGGCGATAAAATTTACAGTCCACTTACCTCGCCCAAATCAACATTCATCTCCATTTCCATCATTGTTAAAGTTGTTTTTTTGTACGGTAAATTCACAAAAAATCAACAACTTCTGGACTACCAGTAGGCCCAAAATGTTATGTAAACGGTTTGTAAATTATTGTTACGTTATTGTTTTACGCAATTGCACAATCTTCTACTATATACACCTTGCTTTTTGTTACTTTATGATATTTATTCAGATCTACAAAGCTCGATTTTAAGTTTAAAAAAATCTTTTTTTGCACGTTATTAAGCACACTGTATATTGAATTTTTAACTAGTATCGTTGTAATAAAAGTCTTATTAACTACAGAACTAAAACACCAGACTGAAAAATTGAAGAGAATAGTATGCAACACTAGGTAGTTATGTAGTAACGATACGTTCCTTCAGTCAGGAAATGTTGATTTCACCCCTTGGCGTGCTTCCATGACAACGAGGGAGAACGTCGAATTCCTCTTCATGTTACGGAAAATGTGTTTGTGACATTATTCCGAAACCATACAGCTATTAGGAACTATGATATAATAATCGACAAGGGTCCCGGAATTGATTAACAACTCATTTTAAACACCTTGAATAACAAACTTTATTTACAATGTCTTTATGTGTTCATAACCGAAACCAGAACATATTCCAATAATCGGTAATGCCTTATTCACATTCCAATTTTACGAATATTCATCTTTGTTTTTATATAACATACATATTCGTTACCTGCAACCTGTCCGGAGTAATCGCTTTTGCATCGCGACCCTTTCGCCTGAGATCTTGTAGAGTTTCAAAAAACAAGGGGAAACAACGGCAAACAATGCTTGAATGCATTTCAAGCGGCGCATTTGACGGTAACGTACAAATAATTCTGTAATTATCGAACTGTTCGATATTGTTGAGGTCTTACTGTAAGATGCTCCCTAGGAATCGGCGATGTTCATATCAATTTTTTTATCCGACGCATATGGAACGTCCTTTAAACTGTTTAAAGCGACCATATTGTCGCCTACGGAAAAATACGATTCGAAGAGGGACGCGATGCGTGTGCGATGTCATCGAATATACGTATACATGTACACTTGGGCAAATAATATAAAAATAATTCTGAGGTACTTTTCACTCTCCGTCTAATCGAATTTTTTTTCTTAACTAATTGGCAGATCACGTTCGTCATGTCCATTCTTCCTTCGTCGCAGCACATTTGCTCCTTCATGGCATGTGTTTGTGTACATGTGTTTTGCGTAGGTGTACGTGGTTGTGTGAGCGCGGAAGCGCACGCGCCTGTGTTTGCTATGGTGTCTATGTTTCGGTAGTGTCAATGTTTTCCTTTCATATCTCAATATTATTCATAGGGTAAGCTGCACAGACATTAGGCACAGGGCATATCCGAATTACGACATAGACTCACGTATGCGTCTCCTTTCTTCGGTACACCAGCCACAAATGCTATATGTCAGCGGCATTTACAGTGCTTTCCAATTGCATTTCACATGAGTTTTCTTTTTTGTTCTCGAAAGCACGATATGCTAGCAAGGCATCGATTACATGTAAAAAATACTCTTCTAAGCCCTTTCTCCTTAAACATATGCCTATAATCGATGTATATCTTGATTCAAAGAAACGTCTGCTACTCTCGTCCCTTTCCTTTTTCTTTTTGCCGTATTCTTTCTCTCTCTCTCTCTTTCTCTGCCGTTCGGCTGTTGTTCACTTTCAACGTGCTCATACTCACACACCACCCATATACTTATACATTCGCTACTCGCTTTCTATCGCCGATTCATTCTAGTGCATAACCCTCTGAACTTTATCATTCATCGCGCATCGGAGACATTCCGTTACTCGCAGCGAAAGGCGTGTTCGACGAAGCGCGAATGTCTAACTTTTGAAGTACAGGAAGTGAGTAAACGCGCTTCAACGCAACGCCTCAGCGCTCGCGAAGATCTTACAAGTCTTTATCGATGTATGTTCTCTGAGATAAAACACTACATTTATCAGTTAGAATTAGTAATAAAGTTTGTTTAATGATCGTTCGAGCCGCTAATATGATATACCGGAAAAATACACTGGCGGAATTGTGGTTTTTTTTTTGTCGGAGATGGACATTACTATTACATATCTTTTTTTTCAGTTTTTTCCCTTTAATTTTTTGTTACAAGGCATACAATGTGATTCGTGCACATTTTTGCCGAGAAGACACGCTTACGAGCGGTGATTGGCAACTTTTAATAAGTGGTTAGTAACCTTACTGACCGATCGAAGCATTCTTAACAATGGTATAACGCCTTGCCTTTCCTAGTCAGTAAATTGGGAAAATAAATAATCTATAATTAGCGGTTATGTTGCCCATCACCGCCGGAATAAGAACATTCATATGTACCACCCACGCAATGCTCTATCGTCGTTCGTTGACAATGAAGGAGAGGTGTCCTTGAACTTGAAGCACTTGAAAGGTACTGCGGCACAAGTTTCAAATGAAATGAAATATTCACGCAAAGTATGTAGATGGGGTGTTATTCAAATTGATCACCATCCGTCATAGTACGCGTGCATTAATTTCAAATTCGATCAACCTTTATCGTCTGACACTTGCAGAGGGTGTCAGAGTCTCTTTTTTTTCCCACGAACTGGGGCAGATAAATAAAGAATTGTGACGGGTAATACATATCGTTACATAGGAGAGGAATACGTCTTTTTATAGCTTCGCAGATAATGGGTAATTGAACTTGTTCGGCAGAAAGAAATATACGTGGGACAGAAAATATATCATGAACGTCTTACACTGCATGAGCCATGTGATATATATTCTTTACATGTCACATAGTTTTCCATACATAATTAATTGCAAAACTGATTGAATACTACTCTATATTTTGTTTCATTCTTAACATTTTGTAATTTAGGGCCAAGGTTATGTGTTAACTAAAGAATAATGAAGAGATGAAAGAGCGTCGTTGTCTCAAGTCTTGTAATGAGAAACTTACCAATTTTCGAGTTACTATATTTTACTCGGCATGGAACCAGTTTAACATGCTAATTAAATTCATTCATTAACATATGAATCATCGTCAATTCGAACAGTCTTTTAAATTGGAATGCACACGTACTGTGTAGGAAGTCTTTGAAACAAAAATTGAATTTGCAAAAACAATACCATGAACCTATGCTGAGAAAGTGGCGAAATGTCTCAAGCACTGATGCACATCTAAATAATGCGTATGTGTGATTTTCACCGCAAGAACCAAATGTATACTAACAGTTGCGAAAGCAAAGTAATTCGATGAAACTTATTGTCACGTAAGTTTGGCACAAAAACTCAGCGATTTGCTTGTCCGCGTGTACGCATTCTTAACTCAAGGATTCCCGTCGTATTTACGAGATAACCGGAGCAGGCAGTTAATATATTCAACGTTTATTAGTACCGCCGGTTGAAGTCACAGTACGATCTATCCGTGTGCTAGAGAGTAAAGTTCAAAATTGATTTCTTTTATTTTTCTTTGTTTGCGGGATTGTTCACTCTATCATCAGTAACGTTACAATATCGGTCTAGCACATTGCGCTATGTACACTTATCACTTAACTTGATAACGTTAAAATACGCGTAAACAATAATTAAATTGTATAAACGAATGGTGCGATGCAATAGACAATTAAATGAAATAGTAAGTAGTACAGACCAGTTTATTTTCCTTTTCTATACCTGTACCAGTGAACATCAAAACGTGAATAAAATCAAATAGTCACAGGCAACGACAGTATAAAAAGAAAGACATTTACAAACAAAACAAAAAACTGACAACTTTCTGAGAAAAAAGTGAAAACAAATTTTGAAAAACATTATACGTGCTCTTTTTTTTTCTTTTAATAATTCTGTTCTCTTAACACAGTTCCGCCTGTAAAGAATTTTCTTCTTTACTGCTTCCACCCGTTTACATTTAGATTTCTTTTATTTACACGTTTGCACTTTGATCAGTTTATGATATATATATATTATAATATATATATATTGTTACACCTACAAAACATTTTGTGAATAATCCGATTGGAGCAATGCTCATGAACAGAACATTCCCTACAAGAAAAATTTACGTCCAGTGTCACTATATCATCGGCAGAGCGTGTCGTTTTCAATATGTCAAATAAAAGAACAAAAAAAAAAGATAAAATAAAAGAAATCTAAAAAAATATAAGCAAGAAGTTGCTCGTTCATAAATCAGGTAAAGGATAGAAAAATGTTATCTCGCTGCTTTACGGAAACTAGAAGTTACGCATATTTAAAAAACATCTAATTACAATATGTAAAAATATGACCGACCGGCGCTGATACAATCATCTAATCACAATTTCAAGAGCGTGTAAGTATACAAACAGCACGTAGAACAGTCTGGCATGATTAAGCTTACTTTCTCGTTTCACACCCTCGAAGGCGACATACATTTCCGCAAAGTAGTGTGCTCCCGAACGTTGTGCCATTGTCGGAAAACGGGACAAGGCATGTAACGCCGCCCGACCTCCTGACATACTCGAAGATAGTCGCAGTACGCGTTATTCTCTTACCTAATCGCGTACAGAGAAACATAGCACGCCGGTAAACGAACGTTATTAACCACGCGACGTTCGTGCTTGTACCTGTCGGGCAGGACAAGGATAAGAGCGGATGAAAAGTAAGGGAAACAAATTCCGGGCCAATCACGCAAATATTCAGCTGGTGGAAGTAACTTGTGAAACGGTGAACGGCGTCACTTGGTAGAGAAAACATCTATTGCACACCCGCACTGGCTTGGTGTGACCGTAACGCGGCAGGGGAACGTTGTTGCTGCTGCAACGACCACAAAAAACCTTACCACAGTTTCTACAGTGATGCCGACGACGCACTACGGTAAATCCTGCCTGGCAGGCCATACACCTTGGCGCATCATTGTCAGGCACCCATGCGGGCGCACGTTCGACACATTCTTCACCGCGTTCCGTCACTGGTGAAGCTGTAACAAGGGCAACATGAGAAATGTATAAATTATGAACGATCAGAGTTCGTATCAGAGCAGTTAACACTATTACTTGACTATTAAATTCAATATCTTATACAGTGTATAATAAACTGCAAAATGAGGAAAGATGTTTTTAACGAATTTGTACGTCATATTCAACGTGAAAAGTTAGTAATTTTGTATGATGATATTGTCCATTGTTGATTAAATGTTCTGTGAGATCATGGAAATCAGTGATTTGAAATTAAAGAACATGATATGGAAAAAATGATTATAATACATTGAATATCTTACGTACAGGAAAACATAAGGAAGCTGTGTAAAGGTTTCGCGCTCAACGATTTTTTGCGGCAAACTAATCTTGTGTACAGATGTTATAGTAGACTTAATAGGATGGTGAGCAATTATATTAAATTGAATACTTTATATAACGTGGAAACGTAACGTCTTTGTGAAGCAGCTTCGTATACATTGTGATGTCGGGTTAAGATAACGTTACAGCCTGATACGATAAAGTGTTGCGTTGGTATGAGTATGAGATTATTGTTAAATATCGAGGTCGAGTTTGTTATCATACTTCGTTCGTTCGTCGGCAAAATCTCTTCCGAGTCATCTTCGTACTCTTGTAACGAATCTTGCCGATCGTGATTGCTTGTTGTGCCTATTGTGTCGCTTATTACGTCAGATGACGGCGTAGTGGTCGATATCGAATTTTCATCTTTGGCGCTTGATTCCTCAACAGTCTGACTACTGTTCATAAGAAACACACACTTTAAGATATTCCTCAAGTCGGACGCGAAGTTGGTTTGCAACTGGTCAGCCACCCCGGCTATGCACACAAATAGTCGATGAACAAGATCTTCCGATGATCTGAAAATACATCAATACATTCTATATATGTACACATATGAAAGAATTAACTTCAACCGAGATATTCTAATCGGCTATCTTTTTGGCTTTGGCCTATTAAAACGAGTTGGTAATTTGCAATTACTCTCTCCGGATCGTTATCAATCTCTATCATTGTCAACTCTTTTTACGTAACAAATGCACTTCATAAAACAGCAACGCATTTTTCACGTTTAAATCAAATACCGTTTTGATACATGTGTACCATTTGAAAATACCTTACCTGAATTTTGCACGAATTTGGTTTCTATTTGCAATTTCTGCCGCCTGCATCGCCAGTGCTATCTCTTCGTCATCCTGACAGTCACTGTGAAACTCACTGGTATCAGAACTAGAGTCGCAACAGCTCGAACAGCTAGAGCTTGAGCCTATGTCGGCTTTATGTGTCAAGGCGTGGTCTGGCGTGAAAGATTGTGCGCCAGAAACTGCAGATGCATTGATCAATCGCACCGCCCGTGCAGGTTGCTTCTGTGTCTCATCGTCTTGGAACTGTTGACTTCCAAAAGAAGCCTCGTTCTCCGAAACTGGTGACACAACGTCAGTGACCAAACCGCTCTTATCCGTTCGAGGGCCGAATCCATCATTCAACAGGTCGCTCGGACTCCTATTACCTAACTTCCTTTTCGTTTGTTTCAATCTGCTTTTTATTCGATCGTACTTTTCTCTCAACTCAACCTCCCTCTTAGTCATCCTCGCAATCAGTTCTGATCTAGACCGCCTATGGTCCAGTAATTTTCTGTTCTGCGGAGACAAGTTGCCGTTCCATCTCGTTGTCCAGGTTGTGTTTCTCTGACTGAGAGTTGGCGTACCGCGAGAGTCAAAGTGATGAAGTCTCGGACTTGCGTGAGGGCTGTGACTTCCGAAATTGGGCATTTGCCTCGTATTCTGATTCAAATGCAAGCTAACGCTAAAATTGGATAGCATTGGATTCAGACGGTCGATCGAATTCGATCTTGAACTTTCTGTACTGGTAGTGGAGAGAACGCCAGAAATGCTTAGTGGAACGGAATCGTCTCTGGCATGGTTCACCTGCCAACTATTTCTGTCATGTTTGCGCTGATGTCGCCGCTTCTGTTTCCCCTCCCGCATTTCCTTAACTGCTATCTTGTCTATCGTGTACTTCTCTATCTTACTACGGATCTTGTCTATGCTCTGAGACGTCGACGGGCAATTCTCACACTTCAAGTCATTCCAGAATTCCTTGCCTGACGTGGACGCGTCAATATTCAAATTCAGATTCTCCCAGTTTTCGGAATAATTGATTTGGAAACCCGACTGATTGGAATCGCATACCGAAACGTTCCCGTTACCATAAGCGACACCCACAAACTCTTCGTTGGTACCGTCGAAGTTCGATGTTATCCTTGGAATGTTTTTTGCCTCCATGCCCGCAGAATGTAAATCCGACCCATCTACGGCGTGTTCCAAAGACGCCATCGTCTTTACGTTTTTCATATTGCACACGCATGAATTTTCCGAAATCGTGGAATTCTTTCTCTTGGGCGAGTTCAGATTCGAGCACGAGTAGCTCGTATTTTCTTGCATGTCTTCCTCATCCAATAAGCGCTCATCCGACTGCATTTCGTTGGCGAACGTTTTCTTCTCTTCCGGACTCTTGTCGTAAAGGCTCGTATTCTCAGACGATATTACTGTGCATATCCCAGAATCCGTTTGCTCCGACACTTCGTTCTGACACTCGCTATCCAACAATAGATTTGAGAGCGTCTTATTCGCCTCCGAAATGAGCTTCTTCGAGTCCAAGTCCGGCAGAGAGTTCTGAATGTGTACAGTTTCACCGGTTACATTGTTCTCGTGCGAGACCTGATTGAGCAGGTATTGCGTTTGCGGTATATCAATATTCCCGGAATTTCCAAGTATCTGCGAGATATCAGCCGTCATAAACTCGTCCGCGTTCTGAACCACCGCGTTCATACTCTCTATATTATTGGAAATACTGTTCTCAGCGGTGCCATCCGGCCTCACGGCACTTTGGACTTCTAGAGAATTCGTACTCGCACTGCTACTGCTACAACTATCACTGCCTCCTGGCATCATATTTTCTCCGGAACGAAATGTCTGATCGTACGTGAATTCCTCGCACCTCTGGAACGTATTGCACTCCGCGATTCTGTGCGATTGCGCCTGATTACATGTGTTTTCGTCTTCTTCTCCTCGCATTCTCGAGCTGCCGGTGCGAACTCTCGTACCATTGCATCCATTCCCTTCCGTTTCTCTAGTTCTTCTTTCCTTTCGGTGCCGTTCACGATCCCTCTCTAGTTTCCTCTCCGACGAACACTCGACATTTCTACTCTCTTCTTCCAATATTTGAACGACGTCATTCGCTACCTCGTCCATATTGCTTCCCGTGTTCTTAGTTACAGTATAGAAATCTATGATAAAATCTTTACAATTCGGATAACCGGTATAAAAATTATGGACAAATTCTTCTAGGTCAGGTATGTCCTGGCACGCCGACTTTGCAGATTGCGAAATGGGACCAGACGGTTCCTCGTTTGAACACAGCAGTTTCTCTAGCATGTAGAGCTCACGATTGTTTAGTGTCCAAAGAAGTTCTCTTATCTTCAAGAGAAGCGTCTGAAAGGACCAAAAATTATTTTCTATTAAAAAATAGGACTCTATGGTACAACTCGAAATCCGACCATTGCCGGTAAACATGTCTATTAATCTTTTCCTTATTAACAATTGTGACAAGGGTTCACAGCAAAGTATCTTCCACGCAGTAACAAGGCCTTATATAAGAAGCCACTATAATGAATCACTCTCATGTGCTTGTACGTGAAAAGCCGTAGTAGTGAGAAACATGTCATTTCCAACATCAATATTATTCTGTGTAATAATCTTGATTGTAAAATACACGTACATACTTGGACAACGCTACTTATTTTGATATAAGTTGGCAAGAAATGTTATTGTGTTCATATGTTGTTGTACTGAAATCACTAGCTGAACGAACAGAATGGTTGAATACACGTCCAAGAATAGTAATTTTGGATTACAGCCGGTAAGAACGTCTAAGGAGCAGATTAGCGTAAAATAACGCAACTGATTAAAGCAGATAAATCAATGCAATACAATGCAATGTTATCAGAAGCCTTAGACATAATAAATGTTGAAAAATTACAATTCTTAACTACTTCGACCTAATATAGGTCATCACGTTAATGTTATAACAGGGTATAAAATTTATTAAGTTTAACAACTTACCCGAAACGGTCTAAACATCTCACTTATAGTGTCAGGTGAATTTAGGCACAGTGGGCCTCCGGGTGGCGCTAAGAGGCCGGAAACAATAGCCAGGCGGGGAATAGTGAACATTAGAGCTGGTTCATAATTATCCACGTCTGCCTGGCTGAGTAAACCGCGCTCAAGCGCTCGTTGCAATGTCTCCGAGAATAAAACGCACACAAGCTCCTGCTGTTCGTACTCCTTCGTCGATTTGACAGGCACCATCGCTCCGACATAACACAATTCAAAGTCGGCAAACACTCGATCGAAGATCTTCAACGACTCGATTAGCTTCTCTAACGATGGCTCCATTGGATTCTGCGTCTGCGCAAGATACTATCGAAATTTGTCTTTGATTACGTATCACAATTTGATCAAGAGAAGAAGGAAAACAATATACGCATGCACGATCGTCCCGTATGAACGGAAAACAGCGATAAAGGAAAGTTTGCAGTTCCCAATAAGCTTCGACTAACATAACGGAGATTACATGTAACGACATATTGACGCGTCAATGCGTATCTTCTGGAGTAAGAATTACTGTACAAGTACCCATATATCTTAAATGTGCTTAGCAAACATTTATCGAGTCACTGTTACTTAACCGATACACCTACATTACACAAGACATTTGACGGTCCCGATTACCGCGTAATGCTAAACGTTGCTACGGTTCTGCTACGGTGATATCTTTGCGAAACGGACAATTACATGGAATACGGGAGATGAGCGTGACATGTGATAAATTGGGCTATAATTGCACGCGAGCACGAATACTCACGAGAGTCAAAACGTGGAACGACCGTACGCGCAAAGTGTAAGTGGCCGTACCTTCAGATTCATGTGACCCTTCAGTGCGTGTTCTCTCAACAGATTTCTAACGATTTCTAGCGACTTGGTCAGGGCCTTCGCCAGTGGTCGCATGGCTGTACTTTCAGCCTCCCTGTTCATAATGGAGGACCCAGCAGCAAGGCACTCGGCCCCGAACCATAGCTGACCAGCGAGGTTCTCTTGCATAACATCGTCCGGAAACTTTACCCTGAAATCCCGATTCGCTCTGCTCTCTGGGATCAGATCGTCCATGATTTGATTGCATATCGTCAATACTTTGTCCTGACAATGGCGCAACTGATTCACCAACGTCGTGCACCTCTCCGGTTCTTGTCGGCCGTCGAAGGAGTCCAACTCACAGGCAACGGCGTTCAGAGATTCGTCCGCGTAGAAGAACAGGGCTAACAGACTCGTGTCGTCTCTCTGCGATGTAAGAACGAACGGAGAACTCGTATTATTTATTTAGTAACGGCAGGAGGGGATGCGATTTGATGACAACTTCGAACGGCGATCATTAGGAGTTTGTTCATAATTTGATTTTCTTTCCAGTTACAAAGTTAGGACTGTTGCTCTTGTGCGATTCTTCTGTAAGGCAACGACACAGCAAACACACGTTGTCCAATCAGTAATTATGAATTGTTTAATCTTTACGGTACAATCGCAAGATATCTTTGTCGACGGTTTAGGTGTGATCTAATTTTGTTTCGCGCTAAAACTGGTGAGCGGTGAATACTTTCCCACTAATTCCACTTTTCTCATTTAGAGAGCATTATAGTCATTATGATACATGAGGCACACCCGTAAAGAAATAATTCTGGATCCAGTTACACGTATCGCTTCTGCGTAAAATCAAGGCCAAGGTGGGTAATATCACATTGGGTTTACATTCGGAAGAACTCTTGGGAGGATTCAGTTACAACAGTGAAAGGAAACATGTGAACATGCTTAGCAAACTTATGCTGTCCCACTGTTGTATAATGAGACAACGAAAGTTTGCCGTCCTCGTTTAACAATAACGACGGTTGTCCGCACGAATGCAATATGAAACTAACAATTTCATTTTTATAAAGCGTTGCCAATTTTATTCATGCAGAAATCACGGCTAGCATTCAGTTTTTCATTGCCTTGAGACATAGAAGAACTCTGCAGGGATTTAGTTACAGGAGCAAGAGGAAACATGTTCCAGAACAGTGGCTCTGATTGCCTTTCGGCACGCTTGTTGACTATAGTCGATAACTCGTCAAGTGACCACTGAAGCTGGCGAATTGAGTATAGTCGCCAAACGCCAAGTGTTCATTGAAACTCATGTGTCTAGTACAATCACAGTTAATAGTTTAAGCCTGTCGCATTTTTCCGCCACAATGACAATAACTGCACAGAATCGTTATTTATATGTTCATTGTACAGTATTCGAATATTTTTGTGTGAGAAACCAAATTATTCTTGAACAGCCTATGTTGGCGCTGTTCAAACCAACATCGTAAATGATAAGAGTTTATTTTTGCAAGTTCAACTTCATCTTATAGGTATATTGAGGCAACACCGTTTTGGTCATGCCTCAAATTGCGTATATATATCTTGAAACAGATTTTTATCAAGTATGACGTACAGAAGGTATACGGTATCAGAGATTGATCAATTCCCAATATATATTCCCTCGAAACAAAGCTTAGCGCTAGGATATATTGTTTCGACACATTCATGCATTTTGATGCTTCTTAGCGTACATTTTAATTATGTTTTCGTAAAAACGCTTTTCACCATTCATGACGCGTAAAAATGGTCATTAAAAATCAATCAAATTATGTGCATTCTCTGTGATATAAATCCGTATACAAAGTCTATCTTGCATTCAATGGCTTTATTTTAAAGGCATTTGTTTGACGATAGGTTCAAGATGCAACAAAGATCAATGGACAGCGTATGTCAATCCGAAGTGACTCTTTTTCGGTTTTCAATCTTTCGTGGCACCAAATTATTTTAAGCCTCCGCGTTACTTTTACATGTGATATCAGTCCTTTTTTTGGTGTTTAAAATATTCTCAATGTCTTTCTCAAGTCACAATGATCGTCAGGTGTGATATGCATAAAGAACTTTATTTGCCTCTGTTCTTCCAATCACGAAGATAACACTTTCGCAGGCTTTCATGTTTGTTTTCGTCCGAACGACGGAGGTAATCACTGAGACATACATTTGCCATGAATACTACGAGATAAATATTTTCTATCCGCGAAATAAAGAAATGCATCCCTTTCTCCTTTTAAAGGGCTTGACATTATTCTTCAACGTGACGCGAATAACCTCTCATGTTTTTCATGCCGTTAAATCCATCGCCAGACAGTACGCTTCGCAATGACTAATATGATCGCAAACCATGCCTTTCGAACAATGATTCATTCTAATATTACTCAGTTCCTTTCAATTACACCTGGTACGTTGCCTATTTTACTTTATTGTCAGCTAGTATTCTCTATTTTACTTGCGTACATATATGTACGATCTATTTATATGCCTTCTTATCCTACGTATTATTACGCGCACTTCTCGTTATATCAAGACGATTCTTTTCGAGACAAAGACAGCCTATGCTTATAAAAACAATTGCCGTCGTTCCTGAATATCTAGCGTAATTGCGAGTAGATTGGCAAGCCATCGCGTTTTCGAATGACGTACAAGTAATACATAGTGCATCGTGCATCCTAGACATTCTAGGTGATCGAAATGGAACATGAGCCTCTGATACGATTGGAATTGTGATTGTCAGGAAATGGTAATGACGCTGTCAGGGATAGGTACGATTAATAGTACTCGACGTATAAGTCCCATTAATCACAGCATGTATCCTAAATACATTTATTCAGTGCTTGGAACATAGTTGTGTCAAGCGTCTATATCACTGAATTGCTCATTGTCGAGAAGTGTGTTAACAAACTTGTACTTCGTCGGCTACCGTGTACGCGATGAATTGGTTTTAGCACTATCAAAATGCGTGACGGAATTCTTAATGGTAGATGTATACGAATGATTCTTCGGATGACAGGATTTTCTTCACATTTCCGCATTCAACTATAGAATCGTGCACGGAATTCCGTAAAAGGGTTAAAGGCTAGCTTCCAATCAACATTGAAAGTCTCTAAGCAAAGGACGCATTTTTGAACAGGTCAATTAATGATGTTTCCCAGACGACGTCTGGCACTCCCAACAGTTGCGCATGCATATTATTTCTTGCACGTTGACAGTGTAATTGTGTTAATCAGTGACGAGGCACTTTATAATCTAAAGCTATCGACAGTCGATGATAATCGGATAATATTAAAAAGCACGTACACGATCGCCGTAACGTGTTCTGCTTTGAGAATCATAACCTTTGAACTTTAGAACCGCATACAAAACTCACAGGCGATGAAAACATTACATAAATAATGAAATAGATATATCGAGTCAAAAGAGACTGGACGAACGTGCTAGCGGCTAATTGGATTACGTCAAGAACATTAAGGTAACCAGCAATATCGTTCTTGAAAGCATTAGTTTCTTTCTTTCGAGACATCGTACGTGAGTTCGTGTTTTCTCCACCTGTCCTGTTCAGTGCACGCCGCACGCATGATCCATGATTGTGAAACAGTGACAAGGCAACATTGAAGATGCAATCGTAAACACCAAAAGACCCACACCAGCCATTTACCAACGTCAGTGCATACGTGAGAGTTGGAGATGCATGCGTGGATGGGACATGCAGGTGAACACACCGTGGGTGAAACAGAATCGCGCACACTCTCGAATGTGCGAATTTTCACTAAACAGGTGGCAACACCGCGCAGGTCCGTAGTAAGGGGGGCCGATGGCGAGAGGGAGACGAGGAAAAAGAACGGGCGCACGCGTTCGATCACCGCACCGATGAAAAGAGCCAGGAAAGGAGAGTCGGAAAAGGACAGAGTGGGACATGGCCAGGGAAATGTGCATACCTACATACACTCTCATCTATACATCCCGCGTACATACACGTCTTGTACACATGATGCACGCAGTCGCACATAAACACGAAGAGACGCAGCCACTGTATACACGTACCCAGCGTCGCACGCTCACATTTACGTCCGTCCACATATGACGAAGGCGAGGGAGCGGAGCGAGAATAAGTAAGTGTGCGCGCCCGCGCGCAAGCTCTCTCTCTCTCTCTCTCTTGCGCACTCGCACACGACCGAGAGTCAGAGAGAGACGGAGCGACAAAGTGAAACAGGAGCGTGTAACGACGACGGACAGAAAGGAGCGTGAGGCGAGGGGGGCTGAAGGAGGAACGGAGCGAAGAATTGGGACGGTCACTTACTTTAGGCCTGTAGAACCATTTTCTGATGGACTCCATCGCACGGGAGTTGAAGGACGTCGCGGTGCTCACTGTTCGAATGGTCACTGCGCCTTCTTGCGGTTAAAACACTTGCGACATACCGAAAGAACGTGTCAGCGCGACCTTACGCGGTGGTTGTAGGTCGTGCACGAAATCGGGACGTCCGAGGGCGACCTGCCGCCGTTAACTCGACGCCACGATCGCAACGATCGCAACGGGGTACCATCGACGATTCTCACTGCGCTCGCATCACCGAAAATACCCTTCAGACCGTAATCGCGCATCCGTGAGACTAACTGACGAGCACGGCCCGCAACGGCGCAGCCCTTCAATGCGCACGCTCCGTAATGGCCGCTGCGACGTACTCGCTCTTTCCAGACGACTGGCGCCATCTGCTGTCAGCTTGAAAGGCGAACGCGCGAACGCACTGCGCGCCCGAGCCTTCTGATCGGCCAGTTCCTAATTTGCAGCTGGAGGACGTAACGATATGTCATTGGCAAGGACGACGATCTAACGTACAAATGTTAAGACGCATTTCTAAGCGTAACGTGAACGGGCACACGTTGCTTGGGTATGCGCTCCTTTTCAAATGAACATAATTTGGTACAGAAGATCTTACCCAGTCTATCTTTCCCCCTTCTTGTTAAATACTTCCAGATTTGATCAATTTAATTAACTGGCGAAAAGTTAAACTATGATGATTCAATGGCAGTGAGATCAAAATTACGAAAATATGGTAGAATTTGATCTCAGCGCTATGAGAGGATTAGTTTTTACAATATTATTTTACATTGAAGTTCTTAAAGAGGAAACATTGACAGATTCAAGCGCAAGTAGCGAAACATGCGCCTGCCTATATTCGATACTTAAGTGTTTCGTAAAAGGCTAAATAGCAGGGTTCTTTCTTTGTACTTTTTCCTGACCATGAAACATAGGAAAACAGCGTGTGTGGCTGATTAGTTGTAGGCGGCTGGAAAAGTACCAACATACGAAGATTTTAGAATAGATAATGCTAATCTCGAATGTATCAACGTGCCCTTGATATTACCCTCATTCATTGTACTTCGTTATCTATAATATAAACATGTCTTCTACACAATCATAAAATGCGTCCTCTCTGACTGGAATTATAGCTTGGAACGCATACAATTCAATTCCAATGATTCTGTGTTAAAGCTTTATTTACACATTATTCAATAGTATTGGCCACTGCAAAAACTGATTTAAGGGAATGCAATGTAGTTCGATATATGAGGTGTTTAATTCTCACAATACTATTTGGATTCACATTGTGATGTAGTAAGTAGAATTAACTTTAGAAATACCCTAAATTTTAAAGTTTTACGAATTTAGTGCCGTAATAACATTACGAAACTATTTCTTGGACAGTCTTAGTGGACGATATGAACTCGAATAAATAAAAATATCTTAACAGCGACAAAATATTAACATAAATGTAATAAAGAAATCAGCTGCGCAAGAGAATGCATAATTTATTTCTTATAGTTAATTTGTTAGAAAATTCTCAAAGTATTCTCTGCCGAAGAAGTGGAAATGGAAAACTATTGACAATTTCTGAAGTTCAGTATCTAATTAAATTTCTTCTGACATCATTTGAAATCACGCCTTATACCTTGTAATCTTGTATGAGGAAAACGATCTATTTATATAACATTAGATTATTTTTCCCTGTTGTTGTCGCAGGTTAATGGAACATTATAATAATATTTATATTATGGGTAAATGATTATAGGAAATAGGTCACAAAAAGCGTAAACAGAGCGAAAAAAGTAGCGCACAGTTTTCCTGCCAAAAGATTTATTATAGAATACAAGAGGCTATGTATAGTATGTATGGTATAAAGTAAGATGTACCCTTTTGTGATTTCTTTGCTATTGTGATTTTACTGTTTTTACAGAAGAACCAAAGCTTAAAAGTGTTGTATCTATTTGTTTAACATTTACAGAATAAATACAATTCCATCGAAAGCCTACACTTCTCAAAATCTCGTCTCACTTCAAAACAACTTTCAAATCTGGTAATTGAGCCGCCAAGGAAAATAAGTGTTACGATGTTACAATGGTAGCACAAGAACAATAAAAAATAAAAGTTTCGGTGTGTTACGTTTCCGTAGAGTAGAACTCTAGGTATAATGAAGAAGTGGAAACGCATTAGCACAAATTGCTACTTGGTTTATCTAAAACTGTTAATAAATGCACTTGGCACTGTTTGTCAAGTTTTAGAACCATTTGGTAAAGCAAAGTAAGTCAACAGAGCATGTTAATTTCTAAGGTTAAATCATTATTATTGCTGCTGTTACCCTGTAGATGTTAAATATCTTTGATTAGAAGTTAAACATTAAATTGAACACTTTTCTATATTAATATTGTTGAATATATTAAGTTGTTCCTACGCTTCTATCATCACGCAGTATGAAAGTAATATAAATTTACTTTCTTTTTATGTATTCAGCTGAGATAAAAATTGATGATTTTACGAAATTGCATGCAAATATTATATATTATCGTAAATAAAAAATTAACTTAACGTTCAAATTATTTATCGTGAAAGTGTAAAAATTATGCGGAAAATGAAGTAGTTGGTGAATACAATAAGACGATCATAGCGATCATTAATAGTGTGACAAATAATTCAACAATCTAAAATAGAAAAATAGAAAATTACTAGACTTAACAAATTTTGATTGTTCATAAGGTTTTCAAGAATGAAAGCCCGATGTTGGTAATACATATCTATACTCCCCAAAATAATTTACTCCCTGCTTTGATTCCCTACAATGGGGTCTGATATTAATTGGATCTTAATCACAGGTTATGTTGTCTAACTTCATACATCTAGTGGACTACTTTATGCGTAGGTAGAAATTTGAAAATGAACATTATTGTTGCTCTGCGATCAAAGTTTGGAACTCAGGGGATGTTATGGACAGGAAGGTGGTGTATATAAAGCCAGATTCAACCAACAAGCAGCATCAGTCCTCGTTTGGATTCCAACCTTCTTGGAGCGTTGATTGATCCTGATCAGCAAAACCCTACAAAAATTTAAGGTAAAGCATATTTTTAATTATTTGTTTTTTTGTTAAGCCACACTTCGTAATTCAGTACGGCAGAGGTACGCTAATGATAATAGAAGGAAACGTAACTCTGCTCGCATCTACGCATGAAAACGGTAGGATTGTCGTTTACTTTATCGACTGTCGACTTTCTCTTCGTACTTGCTCGAAACTCGAGATGAAATTTGTAGACCGATGATTGATACAATTCAAAGAGCGCGCAGAAGTTTATCAAGACAAAAGGAACACTATGCTTATTGTTGGTACGTAATTGTTACTAGAGATGGCGCGATGCGGGCGTTCACATGAAAGCGATTTCATTCTGTAAGGATGAAGTCCTCGTTCGATAAGTGCTAACCATTTCCGCTCATTTAATTAATTCTCGCATACATAAAACATGATACGACAACTTTGTCTTTTACATAACATTATAAGCCATTAATTTGCTTAACGAGGTACTTTTAATCAGCTTGACATCAATAACGTTTGCAAACAACGTAATATGTTATACTTAAAAAAGTAATTGGTTACACGAATTGTTGAAATAGAGAAAGTCAAAACATGTTTTATGCAACGTATAAACTTGAATCAATAGCATTGGAAACAAGCAATAACTAACGCACAACTTCATAAGATATAGACATGGATCAATGAAAACACAAGATATATGTCAGTCAACACGTTTAACATATTCAACAAATGTTCAATATATTCCAACTTATACACTGAGAAAGCAGAAGTTTAGTAGAAGTTTCTACGACATACCTTGTTTGTATCTTCTTTACAATTCCATAATCAGCATCTACAAAATGTTGGATAAACCCGATACGACATTTACACAGCTTCCATCTATGCAGACGAACGCAAAACAGCATGCAAAGGCATAGCAGCGTAGATCAAATCTAATTTACAGTGTGAGCATCGACGATGTCAAGTGTGGCATCACCGTGTTAAAGATTCCTGTTAGCCGAGAACATTGAAATTTGATCTGTCGACGGTACACGATCTTCTCCCGATGAGAATCGCCCGAGCGGAAAATCGACCGAATCACTACCGAGAATCACTCGTTTCGTTCTCGTTAAATAACGGTATGCTAAACAGCATTGGCAACCACGTGAAAACACGAAATTTCTTGCTCGCCCCTCCAACATGGCGGTGGTCGTAACGTCTTCCGTGACTATATTATTCCTGTTAGCTTTACCTTACCTATTCCGGGAAGGTACGAGCGGAACTTGAGTTGCAATTATCGAGCAGCGAAATACTTGTGCGTATGCGAACGCAGCCTTCTTTTTGTCCTTTCGCGAACGGCTCTTAAACGGTCACATCGATGCTTCGCATTGCCTCTATATAACAGAGATGCTGGTCACGTCCGTTATCCGTGGGACACTTAGTAGCACTTACTCTTATCTTAATGACCAGGGACGCACGTAGCGTTAATGGGTTCTTTTAAAATTAGCACGGGGATACGGGGAAAGGCGCTCTTCCAAATATTTGCTCGACTGACGCGTGATTAACAACGCTTCTGCCATTGACAACGAGAGTCTAATATGGGTTACAACCGTGGGGACGGTGCTCTTTGATTGAATGACGGGTAGTCTAACACGTTCTTGTTCCACATTTAATAAAAGTTCAACTGAGAATGTGAGGAATTTTTTATATATACAGGCTTACTTTCGAATGGTATGACTTTCGAAAAATCGATTATTTTCTCGGGATCCACGCAAGAAATTCGGCAAATTCATGGGATGCTTAAATAGTGGATTACGCTGATGTAATACGATAATTATAAGATGTAAAGTATTTTTTTTTCATCTGTGGTTGTTTTTGTGCTTGTCATTTTCATAAAGTTTGAGAATGGTATAATTATCTCTTATTACCTTCGAAAAAACCGTGATTCTCTACATGTAGGTACATACCGATCTCATACGTTAGCCTGAGTGCAATCGATCGTTTGTTTAACGCATAACTCCGATACAATTGTTCGACGAATTGTCATCACAGTCTAACTAATCCTACCGTTTGACGGAAAAATGTTCTTTCAATTGACTCAATTGCAGGATGCCACTTTCATTAGCTGACGCTTTATATTCACAGATGGCCAACAACCGTGTATCGATCTCCTTTCTTCTGTCACTCGTAATAACGTCGGTAGTTTGTCAAACTTTTCAATACAGCCGCGGGTGGACAAATGGGAAGCGGTCCGAGGCATTAGTGTCCGAGGATATGTCACCGGAATTCAAGTTTATAAGTTCAGCGGTCAAGCCTTCGAACGGCCAATTCGACAATGTTCCGACCAACTCCGAGTTGCAGAAGCTTAAATTGTTCCTGCAGGGAGCCCATAACGATCAGGTAACTTTCGATAACGGACGAAGAACGTGCGACACTTATGTTTAAGATATATTCGAATGAGTCAATAGATCAGTGTGTGGTCAAATTGATATAATTGCCTGTATACTTATCAATCTGGTTAAAGAAGTTGACACGCGTAATGGATACAATGTATCAAGATCGTTGTAGATTGAACATAAAATGCATCATGCACTGATAATACCAATATAATCTTTACAGCGCGAAAAGTGATTAATTCTCATGCTTTGTAATTTAATGTTTCCTCGTGCTTTTATTACAGTCCTACCTTTTGCCATGCCAGCTGCTCAATTCCCCGAAACGAAACACTTTCAAGAACATGGCGCCCGGCCAGTTTCAACATGCACCAGTAGCACTGGATATAAACGGCAACTACTAAATATTGTCATGCTAATATTAAACAGTTCTGATCCTATTAATCATAAGAATAAAAGCCAATAAATACTCGCTTCCGTATACCTGGTTTTCATTTATCCAGTAACGTATATCACTCCCGTTGCGTACCAACAAGTAACAAACTATGGTAAAGTCTGGTGTAGTACTGTAACTGTGTTATTAATCCTATAGATATATTCAAATTAAGGACAAGCTTTACGTAGATTTAACATATTTATTGCAAGCAAAATTGTCAGCAACCTTAGGAACTATACCTACATAGCACATAGATACCTATGTTCAAACCATGAATAGAAAAGATTTTGATTTCTGACACCAAATTTCGTCATTCATGAAAAGAATGTTAACAATCGTTTTTCTATTTATCTTCGCCATTTACATCATCCTCATACCGCATTGAATATATTTACGAACAAACACTGTTTTCGTTTTCCACAAAGTCAGTCTACGCGGTGAAATTTCTATCAAATCCGTATTAATTATCGACCATTTCGACCGACTTTCATTGCCGTCCACTTTTCATCGGCTCTATCAGCCATGCTTAATTAAGTTTCCGTTGTTCTAATTGGACAGACGGACGATAGGGTAGATCGACGTAGTCGTGTTCGAGATGCCTGACGCAAGGGATTTTGTCTGTCAACGGAAGATGGAGTGAAACCCTGGCGAATAGAGACACCCGCTGAGTCCGTGGATTACCCGTACGAGAGGAACTTATCTCGAATTGCAACTCAGCGTGCCTCGATTTTCTAATGATATCGGCGATGAGAATTATCGAAATAGAACAAAGCGTTTACCGAGTAAAGCAAACGATTCATCAAAGTTGCTTGACCGGATAAAATTCGAAAAAATGCTGATTGGAAAAATTGCAATAACACACTTTTCATTGTGCGTTCTGCAGCCATCAACAATACTTTTTGTCAAGTTGACTTGTGAAGATCAGTGGAATAGAAATATCGGATCTGATTCCTATCGAAAGTCTATAATATGCCTAAATGATATGCTCAATTTCGTGTTGTTTTCGGTTTACACGTTACGCGAAAATATTACATCGCGTTTTATTTCAAAGCTGTTATTTGCAAACTATTTTACAACCATGAATTCCAATTACGTCACTTTTAAGGAATCGACCTCGTTAATTGAAACCGTCCGGGCATAATCGTCGCTTGCGCATATGTCGAAAGCACTTAAAACTTCGTAGATAATCACTAGTCAGTTAGGGTAGGCGTTCTGAGATGAGTTTAGTTGCATTAAATATTAATACCTCGTCGCCGTGGCATAGGATAACATCTACGGATCTTTACAAAGCATTACTTCCACCCGACTAATTTCGTCATTGCCCACGCACACATGCACGTGGAACGACACGTGACCCTTAGCGAATCGTTTTCCTTTCCTAATACCAGCGGGAATTACTGACGTTTTCACTGACGATGTTGATGCCATGTAGAGACGATAAGCCCGATCAAAAAGGCTCAACTTACTCAGTCATGTTCCCACGATAAATACATGTACAATTTTGATTGCGTCAATAGAAAGTCCATATGAAACTAAATTGTTTACTTCGCATAGAGTGTTAAACATGATGTTGTGTGAAGTCGCAATGGAATTGTATTCTCTCTAACATTTCACTTCTTCGATGTTTCAAAATATACATTCGTCACGTTTTTAAATAATACAGCTATATTACAAAATTGCTGTTTTATTATGGTATATAAGATGACTGTCATTCGCACGTCACCTTCCTTCACGGAATAAAGTTGAAACTAAGTGCTATCCGAAAGACGCGAGGCGAATGCGAAAACGCTGAAAATGGGAGGCACAACATTTCCGTATAAATACATAAAATCAAGCAATCATCCTAAATGGCGTTCCGCCTCGCGGATCAAGAAGAGCAGTCGCCTTTTTCGACGTGTTGTCTGTCGGCTGTCGTTTGTCGCTGCGACAAGGGAGCGCAAAGCTTCATGATGACAAAAGAAGTAGAGGAACAGCGGGAGGAAACGTTTGACGAATACAATTTTCAAAGCGCCTGCGATGCGTCCCAGTCGCCTGCCGCCTTTATTATTTACGAATCGAGTATTTCTATTTGCTGAATGGGACGCTTCGTCACTTAATGCCGTTTCGCGAACGAGACAAACGTACAATGCATACGGAACTAAAGTTAATTGGCTTGGCTGTGCGTTATTCAATAAGGAACATGAGTGACTAACATCTTTCGTGTAATCGTGCGTAATTCGTGGGAAAGTTATCGATGTAATCGTCCTTCTATCAGTGGTTTAGGGTCAATATGCCTCCTCGAAGTGACTTTGTCAAGAGTACTTTGTTAATAAACTTATATCACTCTTAACAACAAGTTGCTGCTGTCAAATATTACAGAGTTTTATGGTCGTGACGTGAGAATTGTTATATAAAAGTTATTCTAACTATTCATCAGATGCGTGTCGACACGTGGTTAAGCAGAACCACGGGTACGTAACCGAATTTTGACAAACATTGAAGTAAAAGGAAATTGAGTCGTCTTATAATGAGCCCCATCACAAGCCGGAAATGAAGGTATAAAGGATACGTTCGAAACACTGCCCACTTCTCGGTTGAAATGTAGGAAAGTTTTTCAAACTAAGTTTTTAGTGCGATTCAACGATCCGTCGGTCCGTTGATCCCTCCGGGTCAATTAAAAACCGCAAACGATCGGAAATGGGCAACTTGCCGTCGAAGTCGGTAAAAAAAAGTGGCCAGGTTTAGGAAAAAGGAGATAAATATTGTCTAAGCAAAGGTTACGTTCTTGAAAGCATGCGAAACTGCGATCTGTCATAACCATTCTCATACATTTAGTCAGCGAAAAATTACATATAGTATTTCCGAGGTTCATGCAAATTTTCAACCAAGATTATTTAACCGCGCTACAAAGTGGCACATTTACGCAATTATTACACAACTACATCGTGGAAAAATTTTTTCGAAGCATATAATTATGGTGAATTATCTACATTTAGAGGAAGTTGCGGGGCAAAAAATGTGATCTACGTTGATAAATAAGGTTTTGTATGTTTACATAAGGACAAGATCCTAATTATAATGTAATAATCTTGAAATGTCTTAAAATGTGTTGTCACGATTGATTTAAATGAAATGTTTTCAAATGTTGGAATCATATGACTGTTCATGATAATCAACTAAGGCGGTAAAACGATAAAACGAGCAACCAAATCTCTAATCCATCCTTAAATCCATTAACGCTCAATTTCAGTCGTTGCTCTCTTCCGTCAAAAAATTGTCACATACACCATTTACCGTATGTTTTGCCGTATTCCCTGCCAGAAGAAAAAAAACAGTAGAATCGACGTGGTCGATGTGAGGATTTATTTTTTATCGAAACTATCAATTTCCATAAGAGTGCGTTGCTGTTTTTACTTAAAATTGAATCCCCCACCCTTCCGTTCTGTCACTGCCACAGCCCCCCCCCCCCCCTCTGTGAACTCTCTCTCCTGCTCGCAGAGAGAAAAAGCACGCTCGCGCATCGCATCGGCAGATGGGTTTCGCTGTTCGCGTAAAGCGCAATCACAATAAATTTATACGTCGGTTGTGTAAATATCCGGCGCCGCGCGCACTCATGATTTTATAAACGTGTTTCGCGCAACCTGCGTGCGTCGTGTCTGTGTAGAGATCGCCCCGCACGTGGCCGTGTACGTGCGAACACGTAGGGCGCGTACACCCTGTATGTATATTGAGCGTGTTCGCGTACGTATATAAGGCCTCGCATATACGCTCTCGCGTATACGCACGCATATATACATATGCGTACACACACGTGAATTTCGCCTATCCCGCTTTCCTATATCGCATTCATTCCTTCACTTTCTCATTTCCTCCCGCATCATGTACGTTATCCCCCTTGCCGTTCCGCATACTCAAGGGTGGCCTCCGACGGGTGGAAAGGGAGGGAGGGAGGGGGTGGGGGGTGGGGGGGGGGTGTTGCAACCACAGTGGGAAATAATTGTTGGACATCGTATTGCTCGGCGGAACCGGGGCTAATATTGAATTAGTTTTTAATTCGAGCAATTCTCTCCCACCGTGTACCGGATCTCGGCGGAAAGCGAGTTGCGTGACATGACGAAAGAGAGACGGAGTAGAATGCACGCACTCCGTCTCGCTCTCGTACGTGAGTGCGTGGATAGGTGTATTAGCGAGTCGCGTGAATAGAAATTGGCCATTTAGCCGTTCACCGTACGCGTTCGCCGAGACAAAAGATTGGCTCGCATGTCAATTGGGCATGATCGCGGATTAATTTCGAGAATATTATAGCATGGCGGATACGTGACTGTGTGTCTGCATCGAGAGAGAATAGAATGAACGGCATACGAGAATGGTCATTTCCATAATTTCGCGTCGTTCGCAGGGTGATTTGTGTATGACATGACGTTACTTTAGCGGGGCATACGCGATGGTATAAAGGCAGAGATGTGCATATACCAGTTTGTAAGATACGCGTTGCGTGCGTTAGTCAACCATGCCGTTTCTATAGGGTAACAACGTACGATCCGAGGAGTATGTGTATCTGCTATGCCAGTAATGAATATTCAGGCTGTCTACGGTAACATGATTTAACGCGAAACGTTCACTCCTCTTTCGGGTACGTTTTTTTACCGGCACCTACTATCTCTCGGTAAATATGTAGGAACTTCAGATCATATAGAACGGCGATATAGGAACGGAACGAAAGCAAAATGGTTGTATGAATTCATAGATCAGGGTGAAGTATCAAACCTGAATGAAAGATGAAATGTCGTGCGTATAATCCTTGTAATTCTTATAATTTGTAGCTTTGAAATATCCTCATACTCTTGTCCATATCAAACATGCTAATAACATAAATTCATATAAAAACGTGCTCGTTATGTACAAGTATGTAGTGTACAATTTTCAAATCATGAGTCGATATGTGTTCAACGATCGCATAATAATATTTTATAAATTCCTGATCAAAACAGGAAAGCATCGTTACAGTAAAGCGTCATACAATCAACATAAAATTGCATAAAATATCCATTTACCATATTAACAATCTTTACTAGTGCACCTTATCGGTTGTGGTTATCCGACAACATTTTCTAGCAACTTAATCCCTGTGGAAGATCATACCCTCGAACCACTGAGCATTCTAATGAAATCCTCGCAAAACCTTGAGAAAGTGCTTCGCCAAAACGACGTAATAGAACAAAGTACGCATCGTACAAGCGATCCTCGCAGCAGGACGTTATAATTTGCCAGTTTTCGGCGCCATTCCAGCTCTCAATGTTGCTCACTCTGCACCGTTGTCACTCCCTTCGATAGCAGCGTGGAAGGGAAGAGTCCGAGCAGACGATTGCCATAAGACACCCAGCCGATACACTCTCCACGTAATTGGTCGCCGACGTCTATGTTGGAAACTAGAAAAACCGCAGGAAGGTCTAACGTCTTACAAGATTACAGGGCGCCGATGCACCGGACAGTTTCGGGTGGTAGAGCATAAGAGCCGACGGGAGACCGGAAATGGCTCGCCCGGGCTCGGGGCTCAATCGTGTCCAAACCGAAAAAAGGCTTTTAGGCTCTGCGTTTACGGCGGTAATCACTCGAGGGACAATTTCGCCTCCTTCTCCTTTCGTATAACCCACGCCACCTTACAAACATGTTATCATATTACACACCGATGTATAGGCCAATTACGGCCGGCTCTTGCGGGAGTGGCGTTTCGAGAAAAGTATAAGCTTGGATTTCCGTGTAAGAGAAGTTTGGCGGCAATGCAAAACTTGAAGTGGGAAATATCGAATGCGTCGAATGGCGAGCGTCGAATGGAAGGCGTCGAACGCGGAGCGTCGTGAGAGGCGTTGCCGGTATAAGGAAGTTCGAATGATTGTGGCGACCTCGTTGGCTGTTCAACGACGCATAAAGCGGTCGCGGACAATGCGCAATGACGGCAGAAGAAGCGGACGAGTCTGCGCCGAGGAGGATTGATGTCTCCCGTATCGAGAGAAGCGGACCGATCATTTTCTGAGACCTGACACGACAGATGCCTTTCCGTGTCCCGGCGAGGAGCGCGTCGGCATTCTCGTTCTCGCCGAGTAAATTTGTCTCCAAATAATTGGGCGGAGACCCACGGCCGCCGCCTTGGCGTCTTCTCTACAATTATAGACAGTAAACGCAACCGCATCCGGTATAAGGGAGCTCTCCTAGGTGAAACGCTGATCGTTCCTTCTCCGGAGAAGAGGAGCGATTACGATGATTGGGAAAAAAGGGTCCTGCGACTTTCATTCTATGTTGTTATAGAGTGGGTTGAAACGGTGTTCGGTAAACTGTCGATCGCGTAATGGTTTCACGAATTTCGGGTATGGCCACGCTCAACGATATATCCGTTACGTTCGATTAACAACATTTATTTTCGCCAGATATCATAGAAATGTAATAAAAATTATTGCTGTCCGCTGTGTCACGTATTTTTCAATTTGAATTTATAAAGTTCTATTTGACTTGATTAATTAGGAAGATGAACTGTGTTCAAATATCCAAATATATTATGAAATATTATAGAAATGCAGTTTTTACGACTTTAAGGAGTAAAATCAATATTATTTTCAGAGTAAAGGATTAATTATTAAAGTCTAACTTTTCAGTCGGACTACAGAAAATGTTCAATATTGATTTATCGATCGACAATGGTATTGTTTTGGGACAGTAAATTTGATTAAAAAACATAACATTGTTTTACTTTTACCGCCGAAACGTTCAAGTCTAACCGCATTTTTTCCTTTAAACCAGTTAAGTGTGTTTGACGTCTATATCCGTCATGAAGAAATTGCATTGTGTCATGAGTTTTGTGTCAAACTTTGTGCTATTTAAACTTTATGCCCAGTGGAAACGAAAATATATTCGGAAATTTCAATATGTTTAGAATCTTTAAAGATAAAGACAAAATAAAACGAACTGCGTGCTGCTCTGAGAAAAAGCCGCCACACTTAACTGGTTAGACTATGGAGAAAAACACGACTAAATTAAATACTAATGAAAGTGCTATTGTGAGAAATCAGATGAATGGATTCAAAAATATAAAATGTGAACTTTGCCACAAATAGCTCCATTAGTTCGTAATAAGTTTAAGTGACCCAAATGTCTATCTTCCATTTAAGCATCCGTTTCCGTTAATCCTTTTTTCATGCCTTTTCGTAGCAACGCTCCCTATCTAGGCGAATAAAACTTTCAATCCGCACTGTACAGTTAGATAAGAATAAATAATACTCTCCTGTAAGGTTTTACAGTTTTTTTTTCTACTGAAAACATTTCTGCCACTACCGGAATGTTATTCGTGTAGCAGAAAATATTACCAGTGTCATGAAAAACTTTCTCCCTCTTTCCTTCTGTTTTTCGTCGGTCTATCGTGCATATTTCTTCTTTACCTTCAACTCAGCAACCACATTGTTCTGCACAAAGAGTATCTAAGAAAAATCCTTCGCCGATCGCGTCTGCTTCGATTTCAAAATGGCGTTAAAATTTGCGATTTTGATTGCGGGCAAAGGAAACAAAAACAAAAGGGGCCAAATTCAACGTAATTCATTAACATTCAGTTAATTCAGTGATGAACTTGGAATGAGTCGATAGTACGCTAATTAAATCACTTCATATGCATTTCAATTATATCTGTATATACAACAATACACGTAGGTACATAACATCACATGTGTCCGATATAATTAATAAAATTACGATAGTATCTTACGTCTAATGATTATGCCTATGTCTATTAGGACGCCGACGCGTCGACTGTTTTTATTTATTTATTTATTTATTTTCATTGCGGCTATCGTGATAGTATTTTAGCAGCGACTTATGCATAGGGAGTAAGTTTCGTGATTGTATTATTGATTCCATTCTACGAAATGTAGACCGAACGTTAAGAATTCATTATTTACAAACGTTGCCGAGTATCTCATTGTAGAAGATTCAATATTTAAAACAAAACTTAAATACTTTTCATATTTTACAAGAAGAATTTGTTATTACAAGCTACGAGAGGTTCTAATATATACATGGATATGTCACGTCAACTTCTTTTTCACTCACGTCAGCAATACTTGATTGTTCTCTAACCGGGGAATGTACTTGTTAGTCTAGTTGGAAAATAATTTGGTGACGACCGATCGAAAAAGTTGAAACATTGAGTCCTACTGATGCCTGTCTGGGCGGCGTTAAAAACAATGAAGGCGTATTGTGTTTGCAATAATAATAGATCGTACTATTTTGCTTAAAATCGTTAACAAATTTCAAATGTTGTATGAAATTAACGTAAAATTCGTGCCGAATATATGTGATTAATAGACGCAGGGCAGTGAAAAGATTAGTAATATCGTTTATTTCATATTAACAATTGCTTGCGTTTATCCAAAATTTATAATACCTAAAATGTGATTGTTGATATTATAATAATGTTGATAAATTTATTAGAACGATATTTGGTATCAACTGAATTGAAATCGCATCGCATTGGAATTATTTTTGTAGTGCTGTATGCCGTGTTATACATTGTTGTAGTTCAATAGTACTTACAGTCACTATTTATGGGAACACATGTTAAGCGTTGATGTTTCTTCATAATGCCATTAGCATGGCGGAATGGAAAACTTAAAGTTTGTCGGCACAATATAAATCGGCAAAATAAATGGCTCAACCAATACTTTTACAGAAGCAGCGCTCCCGCTTTTTATATCTTAATACTGCGATGTATAAACTTGTCTTACAGAATTCACAACTTTTAAATAATATTGCAAACAAAATGTACGACTCGAATATTTATTCAGCTATCACTCGCACTTTCATAATGTCAGAAAAAGTTTTCAATCAATTCCACAGTTCCACCATTTCTCTGTACACGGTCATCTGGCAATGAATGTCATGCCTCTCTGCCACAAAATTGCTGCGGATGAATGCACCGAATGTATGATAGTGTTAAAAATGCGACTTTTCTTCGGAAAGCGTACTCTGGATACTTAAATGCGGAATGAGATCGGCTTTAAACTTTCAAACGCTTCATCCGATATTGCCGCTCATTT
Source organism: Anoplius nigerrimus (assembly GCA_914767735.1). Taxonomy (NCBI): domain Eukaryota; kingdom Metazoa; phylum Arthropoda; class Insecta; order Hymenoptera; family Pompilidae; genus Anoplius; species Anoplius nigerrimus. The sequence goes on along the minus strand of OU612079.1, from coordinate 5,277,213 downwards.
CACCCTGCAATGTTAGCGAAATCGAGCGACAAAACTAAACGAAAAGCACTGTGCGACTGCCAACTACGCGCCTATCAAGAACATCGATGTCCACCTAGGCGAATTCGCACATATGGAAATTCGTGTTACTTCACTTACACAGTCCACATAAATTCACGACGAACTCGCAAGCACTTCACTTTGAGCCGAAGGAAACGCTGAGGTCAATTTTCCTCTCACTAACCTTACGGCGAGTGAAAGAAATTCTTAGCGTCCGTAACGAAATGCTGAATGCTTCGGTCAGGAAAAGAGGCTTGTTGCGCGTGAAAAGAAAAAACTCTCGGCCAATGCGGGGCTCTGTCCAGTCTCTCGACGCACTTCGCCATTTCTAGAGTTTAGCAGATCGGCTCTGTAAGGGGTTGCGGTGGGCCGTAAGGTGAAGCCCATTGACCAACGGGATGGGTGAGGGTTGTTTGCGCCTGCTGCCTGTCCAAAGTCGGCACTGCCGCACTTCCTGGATGACTCGAAACCGTCGCCGGATACGCAACTTTCCCAAGAGCTTCCGCTTGCAGGCTCAGCATTAGTCGATTCGCGGCTTGCCTCTCCGCTTCTCGTTCCTCGGCTGTTTGTCTCCTGAAACGGAAAAGTTCATGTTTATGTCGTGGCCTGCAATATGTCTTTGAATTTTAACATTTTACGTGAGTAAAGTCGCAAGGTATAACCTCGTATCTCATTTTTCGTATTTCTGATACACTATTGCACGAGAATTTGTGATAATGCCGTTTTTATTCGACACAGCGTATTATAACCAAGCGTACATATATATGATGGTGATTCTTTCTCAACGGTATTCACTTATATCTGTATTATAGTGAATCAGTTGATTACGATGGATGTAGTTGTCACGATTGATGCTTGCGGGAAGAAAAATTGCCACATGTCGTGCACTTAGATACGCGATAACTTCCTCTTAATACTAACTGCACATTACTCTGTGTTTGCGATGGTTCACAACTGTTAATCAAACAAAAGATATTTCAGATAAACTGAAGAGTACTATTTATTTAATTAAACCGTGGGAAAGATTTAACCAAACCTATGTCGATATTTTACCTACTACTATTCGTATATACAATTAACGCCAAATTACAAAGAAATTGCATAACAACAATAAGTTTTTACAAACATCACAAGTATTACAATGTCACATGCCATGCAACAACCTGCATGTACAACAACCCTGCCTATGAAGAATAACCCTCTATTCAACATTTCACATATCAACCGATGTTACAATGAGCGCATTGAGATTCCTGCGGCGAGGATTATCCGAAAGGAGAATCTATGATGCCAACTGAAATTAACCATGGCTCTTAACTATACCTGCAGCATAAGATCATCTTGGCACATTGCCAAAGGGGTTGGACGGTAGAAATTCGTGCGAGGGAGGATCTGAGACGGCAGTCTGGTAGGAGGAAATGGAAGGCAACGAAAGGAGTAGGGCCGAAGGAGGGAAGGGCAAGGGGGAAAGGGAAGGCCGGGTTCGGGATGGGGATGAATAGGGACTGGTGGTTGTTGGGGCGGAAAACAGAAGACAAACGTAATAAAGTTAATTCGATTCGTCTGTTGCCGCAGAGCTGCCTCGAATAAGGGGTGGGACGAGGGTGTCTGTTTTCTAGCGTTAAGTCTATTACGGAACCACAAAATGGCCGGCTTGGCAACGTCGATCGGTTTGCTGCTGAGAAACGCTGTAAAAACCGTTTTCTAGCGCTCTGCCGTTCCTCGTTGGCGAATACTTAAACACCACGTTCTCCGACCAAAGCGGTAAGTGCTTATTGTTAGACGCGGTTTAATCTCGTTTTATATGTAACGGAGAACAATTGGCAGGAAATGAATTTGTATTCCCGTCCAATAAAATGATCGTTTATTTGGGGAGGAGTGCCGCGTTCAATATTCTTTTGTTTTACCAATTTAATCAACAATTTTCTCTTGTCTGCTGTTTTAAGTAACGGTACAAATTTCGTCATTTATGTTCTCTTTCCGCATGACAAACATTGACAAGAGTCCGCAATAACTACATATATTTAAGTGTCAAGGCACATTCTTATTGGCTAAAATTTGGAGTATATTTAGCACTTGAGTTGGCTGTGATCGTCATTACTGTATATTTTACACTTGTAAACGTGCGCGATATACCTACTGTACATTTTTCGACAATTTCAAACACAGTATTTGACCTTTTCTAATTTTGCTTTCATTACGTAAACTATGTTTGTGCTTTTATGTACTTTTGCGTCGTAGAAGTCGCTTATCGCGTGGCCCTCAACAAGGGTCGTTAACATTTGCCAAACAATTAGACTAAAAACTTATTCGGTCTGGTAGGCGCCAGGCTGGATAACGCGGCCAATCAGGGAGCGGTTTCTCTATACGGATCATGGAACATCGCCGTTCCATTAGAGTTAATCTCCGGACCTCGGTAATTAAACGATTTCGTTGTACCTTTGTTTATCTCTGTGAGACCGTGCCCCATCTTTGATCGCCCTCTCTCAAACGGTTCGATGGCGTCTTGATAGGTCGCAACATGAGAACCATAGACTATCTTCCGAGTACTTTTCCAACCCGTATCTTCGACATAAAACAGATACTCCTGTAATTTTTATAGTGTGTCGCATCTTTTTAACCAAAATGTCTCTAGCTGTATTACGAGTGTTATTCTCTCAGGTCGGAAGATTGTACTAGATGTCTAGCTTGAGTTAAATTAATTCACGTACCGAATCAGTATCTATCGGTCAGTAGAAATAACAGAAGTTTTATTATAATGTGGCTGTTGTATCGATCGAGAATATAAACGCACAGCAATATGTATAGAATAATATCTAATTCTTCTGAATTCTAGATTGACAAACGGGGCAGAGTCAAATGCAAACTCAATTTTTGTACACAAGCAATTATCAACTTTACGATCAATATTATGTAGATACTGACATAGGACCCAGCGCTTAAAATAACGTACATAATTTAGGATAATATTCCATTTTTCCGTCAAATATTAATTTTAGCTCCGAATGAGTTCATACGTGACATCACTCTCTCCGTAAAAAGAAGGTCGCCGGAGCCTCGATGAGACAAATATGGATAATGGACGTGGATCATTTTTACGGACCAATCTCAATGTTTCCCAGCGTAGATCGTTATAATCCTTCGAGGAAGAAAAAGAACTGGTTCCTTCACGGGATGCGTGCGTATTTGTAAAGACCGGTGGCGCTCGTTCGAATGTGTCTTTTCTCGAATTATATAGCGAACCCGATCTACCCACAATTCAAAAGCAATCGCTCTCGTCCTCCTTTCTCACCGCTTCCGTTTAGACACAGCCAAGGCCCACACGATTTTATCCTGTAATTTCCATCCACTAATATAGGCGAATCGGTCGCTCGTTTGGACGCCGATGTTTCGAGTTTTTACTGACACCTTCATGGAAAGTAATCGTGTGTTTCTTGAAAACGATATTGGTAGGACAGATATGGGGGCCGATTTTAGTAGGTTCGAGTGAATGTTTCAACGAACGAAATGATCTGTTCAATGTTCTCACGATTAATAGCACACTGACAATGAGCTTCAAGGATGGAACACGTTATTCAGTCATTTATTCATTAACACTTCGTTTGTCAAAAACGAGTACGAAAATGCCGAAACAAAGATAAAAACAAATCCGCACGACATAAAATAATAAAATACTCCTTACAGACTTAATGCCAAGAGAGCACTTTGTTACATCAAAATTTTCCGTAACCCGTCGCAGACGCTGAACATTAAACAATATTCGTAATAGTCCCGTAGTTATCATGAAATACACGTTGGGAGGGAAAAGTTCTCGATTAACGACGACCAAGATTTAAACGACTCGGACGGCAATGAAGGTGTGGGAGGGCAGGAGAGGCAATTGAATTTGGCGAAAGTCGCTTGCGGAGCGGCCTCTATGGCTATTCGGCTTGCACATCTATTGCGGCTACGCCGTTGTACCAGTGACAGGTGCGCCTACGCCGGTGCAAGTAATTAACGCGGTTAGCAATTAATAATTGAGGGCGCCGTGCCGATTACATTTTGCAGCCCCCGATGCGGCAGCCTCGCCTCACCGCGACCCGTCGCTCCGCTTCTACCCCATCCCATGGCCCATTCTGCTCCCCATTCTGCTCCCCATTCTGCTCCCCATTCCGTGCCCCATTCTATGCCGCCGCGTCCCAACATAACCATATTCTCTCCCGCAGAGCCCGGGATACATTACTTTTATCGTTATACGCGCACGTATGATTTCCTGCCCGTATGCAATAACGAAAGCCGGCCCCGCGGACGAAATGAGTCCGGCGTAAACGCGCAGAAATTAGGTTTCCGCCGTTGGCTCGTTCCGCGGAATCATTTTTCGCGGAAAAACAATCAAGTCGGCCCCGGGAGCGATAGCCCGCCGACGAGCGGGCGGACACTCGCGCTCGAAATAATAACGAACTCCAAAGTGGCCAATAAATGTTGCCCCGGCTGCTTTGGCTATTTTTTGAGGCGTCCCGAATGGCGGACCGGCGAAACGTCGATCGTTACAGGTTGTAATTGCAGGTGCACTGTCCGACGGCCAGAATGGCCTGCCGACTTTTCCGAACTTCGCCGATGACGCGGAGGAGTGAGCCGAAATCGAGATGAAAGTCGCAACGATGACGCAATATCGGAAGACGCGTTACGTAAGCGAACTTACGTCATCGTTTCCGGCAAAGTTTTGCTTGCAAGACGCGAATCGAAGAATCGGTGATATTGACCTTAATCAAGTCGGGTGAGAAATATCCGTTCAATTCAACCGTCTCGACAGAACGGTGCTACTCGCTTCTGTCGCATAGCAATCGAATAGAAACGTTCCGCCCACGACCTCGGCGGACCTAAACATTCATCAGGACTCTCAGCGGCAGTCATAAAGTGGTGAACACGTTGCGCTACACTCGATATAAATCCTTCTCGGCCGGATCGTGCTCGACCAGTTACCGGTATGGTCCTACACAAGAGACCGTGAATCTTTAACGACGTCGGATCGGTCGGCTCATGTACGCACGTACGTGTGCGTCGCTGACTGTACGCCTCCGACGTAGGGACGGAGTGTTCGGAATCGAAGAAGGGAAGAAGGGCAGGGGGTGGGTAGGGAGAAAGATAAGAGGAGAGGAAGAGTGGATGAGAGAGAGGAGAGGGAGTGTAGCGCAGGAAAAGAGACGGAGGAGTCAAACGGCGGATCGGAATGTTTGACAGTTTAAAAGCCAAGGAGCTCACCGATTCGGCGAGATGCTCTCGGAGATGGGGGTGCGTGAGGGTGCAGCGTCGCAGGAATGAGAGCAGGGGACGCTTCGAATGCACGAGAGGAAGGGATGACGGGTGGGTCTGGCGGAGTCAAAGCAGGGGCGAATGAGCGAGTGAGTGCAATGCCGGGGTAGAAGTTACATTATGTACGGGACAGCGCTAAGCTGTTAGGTGCCTGAATTATTGACACAGTGTTATCTCATCTTTGAATACAGTCGTTTCGTTATTTTGAACGCAATTGCGCGTCGGATGCCAACACTGCCGATTGACGAGCAACATTTTTCAGCCAGGAATGAAAGTTTCAATATTAGTTTCCGCTTTTTGTTGCTGGACTTCCTTAAGTATCTGTTTTGAAGGAGTGATTTGCATTGTTTATAAAATAAACAGATTTTAAACTACGTGTTTATTTTGTAGCTAGAATAGTATTGGTGCCGTTAAATTGTTTTCCTTTAATTTCATCAATTTTCTTTGATCGGTACACGTGATGATGTAAAACCTATAAAAGTGTAAACTCAATTATCTGTAAGAATTTATGTGTAATCTTTTGCAAGCGTTGGAAGAACTGATGGAAAGGCGAACTGTATACTGAAAACGATCTTTATGACAAAATGTCAATACCATTAGACACTTTATACTGAAATCATATTGAGTACCAACGCAAATATATGATGCGAGAACTTAATTAAGCACAATGGACGCGTCATATTAACGTAATGCTAATTCATGGGAGCACCTGCATGAATGAATCTCTCATGACACTAACATTACTGAGCATATCGAAGCATATGTCACCTGTCATCGATTTTGAATCGAACTTCAGCCGGCATTTCATATATAGCTACGTAATGAAGGACCACATATACGACTTTTTATTTCAATTTATACGTACATAGAACATATAAACATATGGCAGCGTTGATACCTTTTGTTCGTCTTGACTATTGAAGTGTAATTATTATCGAGACCAAGAAGTCTGCAAAGTATTCAAATAATCGTTAAAAGAAAATCGATCTTTGTAAAATCTTGCCCTTTCTTATGCAACATAAGTAAAGTGCCTAATGGAGGAATAGTGTCACCGTTCTGCATTTTTCTTGGGTAGTTAGGTAGTTGAAAACGTGAATTTTCCAAATAAAATATAAACTGATGTTATTCTAGGAAACTAGTTTCTAAGTACATTGTACCAATACAGATACACACTACCTGTTTAAAATATGAAAAAATGCAAAATATATATATTAACCTAGGTACGAAGCAAGTTTACATTATAATTGTTACACAATTTCTTCAATACATCCCGCTGTGACTAAAAACTCTCTGGTCTTCCGTTAATCAGTGAAGAGACAAAATCCTTGGGATTTGTTTTGGTAATTGCTTTGAGTACCTTTATCACGGGTCCTTGGATGCTTGGAATGTCGTCACAGCTAGTCCCTTTCGTTGGAATTTTAAGCGCCAGAAATAGAAAGTAATCAGGGGAAACAAAATGGCCGGTTATCAGACATTGCTACTGCTTTTTTTGTAATGAAACCTACAATTTTGTTTCAAATACAAATTTTTATAATAACGCTGTACTAGAATTGTTTCTGTCGACGTTACATCTCTCTAAACAGATCACTTCAAAGTGGTGTTATGCGTCTTATTATTGTTCAGATGTTTGACTATAATAACGTTGCTAGTGGTACAAATATTAATTCTGTGTCGCATTTCTTACAACATGCTTTCATAATCTACAGATTCACCTTACGCCACATTAGTTATCTTTCCCGTTAACAAACGTTATTTTTGTTGTCGGCTGCAACACGACAAGTATCTCATTACATACTATTAAGGCTTTTTTCCTCTATCTGTTTTTTCATAACTTCGACAATATCACGTAAGTATGGGAGCGCAAACGATCTGGGAAGAGTTCATAGAAGTCGCATAAATGTTTTTCCTAGCGTCGCAAGAAGAAGACAGGATTCCGATGCAACGGCACTTTGCCTTCCCCTCCAACCAACCCTCGCAATCCGTTACAACGATCATTGACCCATAGTGAATCGTTTATCCTCATCGATCTCGTTACCCGATCTATTCTCCTCCGTCTCACGCGTTTCCAAGTTATTTCCGTACCTGTCACATTGTTTCCGTCCACATGTTCTCTGAATTCGCATCAATCGGCTTAATGTCGTACTCGTTGTCACAGTATATTTTTGAACAACTAATAATTGTCATTGATGAGATTCCATTTCGAAACAGGAAACTTGTTTACGATCAGTAATCTTCTATCGCGTAGCACAATTAAAAAGTAATATTGCCTTTACCAATTCCGTTTTTATTACTCTGTCGATAGTAATAGATTCAATGAATCAGTATATGCAACGTTGTGAAAATAGTTGACTGCTGTATAGATAATTGTTTTGATCAAACACAGATCACGTGAGTAATACTAGGTACAGCATACATTTGATCAAATTTCACAATCTTTCGTTATTGAAATGTCCTTAATGGTCATGTAATATATCTACCAACTGAGCAGAATGCTAAATTCTGTGAAAACGCTTAAAATACCTGTGACAAAAGTTCAGAGGACTGAAAATAGAAAAGCAGTCTCCGGCTGAAAATAACCAATAGAACCGCTATTCAATCGGAACATTACACGGTACAGATGTACGCCTAACTCTCTCACCGCCTCCTATTATTACGTAAAGAAGCGTTTTCCTGCTCAATCTCCGACACTTCCGACACCATCGGACAGCCACTTCGAGCGAGTCAAAGATTCACGGGACGGGAGGAATCCCTTAGAAATTCACTCCCCGCTTCTATCACCGTTAGGCAGCATAGGACTGTGAGAAGAAGGATGACAGGGTTGTCGAGGGACCGTAGTCGGCGCTCTGCGAAGAGTTCGAGTGAGAGCAGAGACGGGGAGAGGGTAAGGTCTGCTGTCGAAAAATGTCGCCGGGCTCGTCCCGACGCCAGGACGCCCCTGATATCGAGGAACCGCGCTGCGAACGGGATCCCCTTTTATCTAAATGACGTGTTTTCGTCCTTCCTTATCTTGAAGAGACTCCATGCATTCGACTCCCATTGCGTCCGCACGCAGAGGAGATACACAAAGTCGAGATATGACTAACGCGCTATTAACATTCCACGAACGGTTTCCCTTTTTGGCGTCCCTCCACCTTTTTCTCTCTCTCCTTCTGCCTCCGCGATCTTACCTTCGCTTCGTGGGGAGACGAAAACTTTCATTGACGGAATTGTTTCGGGAAGCGACGGGCGCGGAGCTTGGGACAGACAAGAGGATCGCTGTCGTGTCCGCTTGTCGAGCCTCTTACTTATTCAATATGAATGCGTCCCAGACTGTTCGGCACATCGACTGCTCTACGCTTTCTTTGTGTTCGGAAATAACCCTTGTTTAGTCAAGTTACGTTTTATCTTAGCATTGCTGCGGGCAGACATTTTGATTTCCTGTTCAAATCACAAGACTTTAAGCTGATAGTGTCAAATCGGGAATTATTCTGTGGAATTCATAGAATCTCTAACGCTGAGACAAGAACAAATGTTAGAGAACAAAGCGAAGCTTACTACCATTGTTTCTGACTAAGAAATACATTACTGCGTCTTAGAAAATGAAGCGCGCGCAAGAACCGCGTCTCAGCCTTGGTCGGACATCAATCTTGACGCAGAGCGCAAACATCTTTTCATAACATGGCCATCCACCCACCGCTCACATTACATTCATGCATATGAAATAGCTGTCAAGCAAACGGTTCGTTTCACTTAAGAAATACGGTGGAAACACGTTCCGTACTCACCTCCACTTTGTCCGTCTGTTTTGAAACCATGTCTTCACCTGCGCATCCGTCATTTTAAGTGACTTGGCAAGTGCCGCCCTTTCCGCCGACGCCAGATACTTCTGTTTGTGAAAACGTTTCTCGAGCTCGGCAATTTGTAGCCTTGTAAAGCTCGTCCTCGGCTTCTTCCTTTTCGGCGGCGTTCGATTCTGGTAAGGATGCCCGATCCGCCTTGGAAACGCTCCCGCTACTGTATCACAAAAAAATACTAGTCAGGAATACGAAAGGATAGCATCCGAATCGGGATTTACTTTTATTTATCGCCCATCTATCGCCGGCAAGGACATTTCGTGCGAATACCACGGTGGGACAAAGCATTAGCTCTTATCGACTTTTGTAAACGTTCATATTGCTAATTGTTTGTTAATATAAATTACCGGTAAATGATCGAGATCAGGAATCACAATTGAATTTCAGTTATTGCTACTACTTTGAGAAACGAGATTTTTCGTACAAATAGGACTAAACGACATAGAGAAGTTGAACTATACGTTGATCTGTGTTAAGGTACGTGCATTATTTGTGTCTCGAAATCATTCTATCACTGTTTACAAAGATGTTCTAAATATAAAGTATGATTCCAGGAAAGCGAACGTAGATAATTAATCAGAATGTCGACGGTAATCTGCATATGGCATGCTGCACAAGATTTCATTGAATATTTCAACAGGTTTCGTACAGGTGATCTATAAAAGATCTTTTTATCTATTTTTACAACCTCAGTATTCACGTAATGACAATAAGAAAGAAGATTACAAAGATGTTCTATCAATAGCATACGTTATCTTCCAATATCATAAGAAGTACCTAAGTAGTAGTGATGGAGCAAGTACTAGTTTCCTCGCTGATAAATCGTCTATTCAAACCGTCGCATAGGTCGCACGTGTGATCGGAGCTTTTGCAACTATGCATACCGAATCGTCCGGCATTCTCACATCTTGCCACAGGTGCAAAACACAGTTTCGTTTGAAGATATTAATAAAATGTTGGGCAGGTTGATAGGACTAAGTGCTCGATCTATTACTTACGAAGGGGAAAGTTAAAATAAGTCGTCAGTGCTTCGTTCATACCGAGCCGGGCATGCAAATTTTGACGAGGACTGGTTTAAGACGTCATCACTATATCGTTATCGAAACATTTGTTTATATGATCCAATTATTTCTCTTTCCATCAAGGCAGAAACAAACAACTATGATGCTGAACCATTCTCAACGCAGTGACTCACGACACTGATCAAGTTCGAGCAATATTACCTTATTTCGAATCGCTTTTAATAGGACAGGAACGTGTTCTTAACGTCAAACTTATTAGTTTCTTCGTTTTGGTGTACTTCAAAACGCATTTGCACCACTCAACCTCGAACACTGTTACAATTTTTTACAAACCTTGCAAACTACGGCAGAAATGCATTTATAGGGACCCGCATGATTTTCATTTACGCGTATTGTGTAGTTTATTATGCAGCTTGTTGTCCAATGCAACTTTCTCAAGCGTACAGCGTCTGAAACAAATTGGTTTCGCGGATCGAAGAAGAGGCTGTAAGTGTCTCCATTCGTACTTCGCATAATTAATTTTCAACGTTGTATTCGCAGCAGATCTGTTATAAGTTAAAACCGTTGCGGAAGAGTGGCGAGTCGTTGACGTAATGTTTTTACTTTAGGCACGGACCGCGAGCAGTTTCGCCCTCAGCGTGAATGAAGTATATCCGCCGTGATGGCTTCGGCGAAGAAAATTCCGCGGAACCCACGAAACCGCAAAAGTTAAGACTCACGATCATTCGAGTGCCCGATGGTTGTAATGTTTATAGTCACGTATTACGGGGACAAAAATGTGCCGGTACGGTAGCATTGCGGTATCCTTTTCTTATTTCTTCCTCCCCCTCTGCGTCGTTATACGTTTCTACTAAAATGCAATAACCGGTGAACCGTGGATGCATGAAAAATACAACGAAATTGGCTGACTATCTCTCACAGCACGCTAAAGTTTCAAATTTCTCCTATTCCAACCAAAGTAATGAACAATTTTTTCCACATTCATATTTGTGATACGAAATCTGTATGCAGTAGGTATGTTCTACCGATACATGTTCAAAGTAAATGCGGTGATTAAGACATGTTGTTGTAGGTATTTAAACGTATTACATCTTTCGTTTTTCACTACGTAATACAGCTAAGAAGCACAGAAGTATTTCACTCTTATTACATCGTGTTGTCGGAACGTTTGATCTCCATGCCTCGCTACGTATGTCGAGAATGTGTTTGCAGCATTCTAGGCAACGTGAGAATTAATGTAACTGAATAATGTACGCGATATCGCGTAAACTGTAAATTACGCTGCCCCAACCTTGCGTACTTAGCGTGATACTCCCTTTTATTCCCATTAATGCTGTAGCATTATATAATTACGATTAATGCCATAGAAGCTTGGCGAACCACACCCTACTGAAAAATTCTGTTACACGAAAGATCTCATGTTGTATGCACCACGGATAATTTTCTCAGCATTGAAGGTTCGATCCGCATCAATGATAAATGATAATGTATTTTTCTACTGAGCGTGAGATCAAATGGAGGTAATCCACCTAAGTGTTCCTTTTTCACTGGAATAATCCATTCAGTTTTGTCATATTGAAATCAATGCATATGAGTATACTTTAATTATTGCATTTATTTTATTTCGATTATATACTTCATTGTAAATACTGAGCCGATACCTATTGCTCTGAAGCCGGGAAGTTAATCGAAAAGAACAGAAAAGCGGTTGCTAGAAAGATGGATGTTTAATGGCGCAATATCCGCCTGATGGCCGTTTACCCTTTAACGATGATACCTCGGTTTCAGGCAAACTGCGCCCTAGAATGGCGGGGGATTAAGAGAGAAGGAGCTGTTACGCGTCAAATTTAATTTCTCCTCAAATTTTCCGTGTCCTGCCACTGCCATGGCTTCCGTAATCAAGCAAATCATTACCGCCTTGTCATTCATCCAGTTCTAAGGGTTCGATGCTTTCGGATGTAATTTGAATACGCAGCTGATTGCTGGCTCTTTTTTAACATTATTTTTCCATTTGAACGCGCAATAATCGTATTTTTCGTCTTTCATCAATCGGGAGTAATATCGAATATCACTTTTTCATGTCTCGGCCAGGCGTTGTACAGGAACTATCTGCAAAGTACGCTTCGTTTGCCTATATTTTTGTACTGCAAAACGTATACATGCGACTCTTCAAGTAGCGGTGATTAAGCACATTGTTACCACCTCCATGTCTAGGTATGCCTCAACATGCCCCCTACAGCATCGAGCCCATGAAACGATTTCAGTCGAAACGACGAAGAGCGATAATATGCGCCCGCTGATACCTTTTCCCGTAGTCGGATTTCAAATTACCATTAGCTTCTTTCACATTCTTATTCTACGAGAGGCGCTTGCATCACTCTTGCTTATTAGGACGATAATCGTGTACCGGCCGTTATGCTCCGTTACATTATCATGCTATACTCGGGCAGCAGCCGTTTGCCGTTTCTCTTGTATAATTCATTCGGTAATTACTTTCGCGGAATGGGCGGACGACGAGCTCGCTGGCGAACAAGCCGAGAGCTCGAAAAGCTGTCCGGAGTCAGTCGTGATTTTGGCTCCCCGAATTAGGAAACTTGAGGGCTATCTAAATGGTGCCGAAACAAATCGTCGCGATTAATGGCGCGCCGAACGTTTCAAATGGGCCATAACGCGATCTTCGTTTAATCGATTCGAAACATGCACTTTCCTCGAACGTGGGTGAGCAATATTGTTTCCTTACTCTAAACTCACATAATCCACAGGCAAACTTGATCTGCACTAGAAATTCGGCTATTGCTTAAGATATACCTCATGTACATTGATATATTACTTCTACTAAACCAGAATGAGATTCAATAGGAGTCAACCATGTTAATATTGCTGCTTGTCTGCATATTTACGTATGACGCGCAGAAGGAAGAGTTAGAAGTAACATGATTCATCCTCAACACAATAAACCACTTCTCGCATTGCCACTTTGCAAATCCGGAGGCATAGAAACTCGTTCGTCAGGCTCTTCTTTATTTGAGCGTGTAACTGGGTGCAGAGCGTATTTCTTCTTGATTTCCATTGGCTGCGTCTCGGAGTTCTCGGAAATAAGCTCTTGAATTATCCATACTCGCGGACCGCCATCTGAGCATTGTAAAGCGTTACCCCTTCGAGTAGGTCGGCAATCTGTACGATGAACTGGCAACAGGCGAACACGGCGTGGCAGAGGCAGAAGGGACAAAACTTTGGCAGTGAAAGCCCGTTCGCCGCTTGCTCCCGTGAGGAGGCCGGGGAGTGCGCGCGCGCGCGCGTGCGCACGCTTATTCCCTCTCACTCCTTCTTTTCCCGCTCCTTTATTTATGTCGGCCATTTTGCGGAGACGGCTCGCCATCTTGTTTTTACGACCACCCCCGCGGCGAGCCCTTACGCCTTCCTTTCTTTCCTTCCTTCCTTCCTTCCTTCCTTCCGTCCTTCCCTCCTTCCCTCCTCCTTTCCATCCTACCTTCCTTCCTTCCTTCCTTCCTACCATCCTTCCATCTCTCTGCCGTTCTGCGAGTCCACAATATTACTCGCGGCATGTAGATTATTTCAACCGCATTTTTCGTTTCTGCAATGATTGATGATGCTTTGCATAGTTAGTGCATCGAATTATGGTACGCGTTTCCTTCAATTTTAATTGCTTTGCTTGCTTCCGAAGCAATCTTAATTTTTGCTCTTGACATTATTACCGATACGCAAGTTGAATGCAGGCTTCAGATATTGTTCTCAACTTTCGAATCTTTTTTCTCAAAGTATAATTAATCTTGATTGAACGTCATACATGGTTGACCAAATGTTTTCACGGTGTATATATTGGTAGTAACGTGAATTTCTTTGAGAATCTCATAAAAAGTTTACCTGAATCATTGCTAGTCATGATGTTAATAATTATATCGATCACTGATCATACAGAAACCGTTTTGCGTCACTTCTCATACATTCTTTTTATTTTTTCGCTGAACCAATAGTTGAAAATTATCTCCATGATATACAAGCGAGCTCCAGTAACACTTTGTTTTTCATCAACCACACTTGTCTCGTTTATAAAAAGTGTAATATAAAGTTCCCATTTCTTTCTACCCGGTCCGTTCCTCTCTTCGCCATCCATCGGTCCCGACTTCTTTGACTCCGTAATTTGTTCCTAGAGCGCAACGTGAGAGTGACGAACTCGGGGACAAGTTGCGACTCCTCTTTTATTCAAGACCGATCCGTCGATCTGTCCTGATTATACTTTAAAGCAGCCTCCGATCTCGAGGAGATACCATCCACTTACTCGCCAGCCTCACCCCTTTTCCACCCCGCTACGTCACTTCTTCTCCCTTCATCGTCCTCCCATTGGATTGCGTCTCACATTTCATGGATATCTAAGTAGGAAGTAGTATCCTTTAACTCTTTATCGCCGGGACGAAGTTCCTACGTCGCCTCCGTTTCGACCAGAGGTTTCGAGTTGAATTTAGCACGTTGCTTAACGATTTTAAACTTTACGAGAATAGGAACGGTTAGTGTACCGCGAATGCGCGAAAGGGTGACAAAATGAACAGTCTGATTTAGGGCGCGGCTATTAACGTCAAATTGATAACAGCTTGTATACATCCGGGTACGTATTATAGCGAAGTAAATATAATACTTATCGTGACGGTAACGACGTAATAGTACTTAGAGTAATTACCGCGATAGGTGTCTTGCGAATGGTTGCGATGCTGACGCGTAGATGGTATCTTCGCGTTGTACATTTAATGAATGGTCATTAGTCTCATTAGCTTCACTACGGGAGTACGAGTATTGTCGAAATAATTACCGATGCAAAGTAATGCGAATTTTATTCGCAAAACGAAACATTAATGACACACTGTGGAGTATCTACGCGCCATGTTTCTACTATTCTCGAGTCTACTCGAATTACTTTCGAAATGATGCTGATTTCAATACAAAACTTTCTAAATTGTTCGATAGAACCGTACCACCGCGAGATGGAAAATCATTAATCAATGGCAGTGTCTTGCCACCAAAGTTGTATCGTGTTTTCTGTTGAGGGGGTCTCTCGTTTCGATTTTATTTCGAGAGGTAAAGACTTCGACCGCAAGGACTCGTCGCCGAGACGTTTTAACCAAAACCGTGCGATAACGACCTTTTCCGAGCTCACTTTAGCCATCGAACAAATTTCGGTGAAGAACTCGGGATGGGGATGAAGTGCGGAAAGGTGAGAGCAGTTAGACCGTCGTTTGACACGCTACGACGGGCTTTGGTCTACCACAGAAGATATTACAAAGGACATAAATAACAACGAGCGAGCTTTGTCGATTCACGCGAGAGTAAAAGAATAAAAGCCGTCGTCGATATAGGAAATTATATAGACTATTCACTGCTTAAATACACATGTGACTATTAAATAATATAGTTTTGGGTTTTGTATTCGATTATTGAGCAGAATCTAAGTACGTTTTGTTTGCCCAATATATTTACTTGAGTATGAGATAATATATAATGCTCATTCGCAATTTTCAATTTGCAAAGTAATTTTTTAAGCGTTACATTTTGTTTATTTACAGTAAAGGATTTTTATACTTCTTCCACTATTAAGTAATAAAAACAATTTTAACATTATCAAAAGTACTGTAGTAATTATCGTTATGTAATTCGGCTTCTCAGTGTCCTATTTTTCCTTGTTTTTTCTAACTATCGAACGCGAGACATTTAAAAACGCATTAAATATGCGTGCGCAGAGATTAGACAATTGTAGAAAGGATGCTGTGCCATTTTGCAATAGGCTACTGTAAAAGGACTCTATGATATCGTTGTTTCGTCTTTGGTGACCTACTGAGCTTGAGACATAACCTTTGCTGGTACCCCCGTTTCCCTCCTCCGCAACTGAGAATGAGTCAGGTTAGAATCATTTGATGATGCAATCGTAAACCAAGCTGTGACAGCAGGCTAGAGAAAGTCATTATTTTGCCGAGCACGTTTTGCCCGGTAATGGAGTTTGTGGCCTTCAAAGTAAATTGTTTTCTGCAGAGCACGAATTCCTTGGCCACGATAGCGAACTTTACGTCTTTTGCTACTGAAAAGGAAGACTGCTTCCTTCGGATCTTTAGAATCGTAATACATCTTCCGCGGCAAAGCGTCTTTGGGGGCGGCCATTTTGATTCATGCGTTTCAACATCTATACATCTATTACCAATCCGATATCATTCATTTTGACAAGCATGTATCTGTTGATTTTCGATAAATATCTCGTCGCTGCTAAAATGGATACATGAAGAACATAAGTCAAACGAAGAGCACCAATTTCTAAAACAAAAGCACGTAATTCGCTTGGGTTTAATAACGTATGAAACCACGTGTTCGCTACACGCTCGCCATCTTGTATGCTCAGGGCATTATTAATTTCACAGCTCTAGCAAAAAACGCCTTTTCCCGTATGAATAAATAATTAACATTTCAGTTAAGCACGCTCGCATGCACTTTCATCACCCACAATAATCTAATACGTGTAACGCATGTAACGCATCGCATTAGCGTAATATACCGGTGCTTATTTATTCTCTTATGTCGTGCGCGATAAACAATTATGTATAGGAAAATGACACTCGTAGCAAACCGCACTCACACGCTGCGACGCGAGTGCGCGCGCATTAAACCGCGTAATTGAACTGACTCGGCAGACAACCGAATAGCTTTAAACCGATTCGCGGAAAACATATTCCGTTCTATAAAATTACCCTCTAATCAATCCCTTACCCGCCTCACCACCGTGCATATCCGCCACATTCTCTGCGCAACCCTGCCCCTCTCCCCTCCTCACTTCTCCACACTATCTTGACCAATCTTTGTATTTCTGTCTTCACGTTTTTACCTTCTTCCCTCCCTCGGGCACCTCATCCTCCACATTCCGCCTCTCTTCTCCTCCTCCCTTTCTCACAGTCGCTCCTCGCTTGCCATAAACTTTTCTTCTCCCTCGCTCCGTCCGTTTTCTCGACAAGCAGGCTGCATTTTTTCCTTCCACCTTTCAACAACGTTCATTCTCCCGCCACTCTGTCTTGGCGATTCCCCCCCCCCCCGCATCTCCCCCTCGTCCCCTTCCAGCCACCCCGCCCTGGCCAATGAACGTAATTACTATAGACTCGGGAGTTGCTCATAGCTCCCAATTCTGGCTTTACGGTGAAATATTTGTTGCAGAAAATGATCATGCAACGGTCCGCGCCGCGTGAAAGGAGCACTTCCATTTCCGAGCGGCGCGCGCATACTCATAGAAAAACGGCTCTCATTCTGTCAATTACCCGCCGCCGCTAAAATTGCGTTTGCCCGTTTGCCGCGCGGTCCATTACGGTCTAAATACATGACACCGGTTGATGTTAACGTGCAAATTCCAATCGGTTTCGCTGTCGTGAGCTATGCCGTGTTGGGTGAGAACGATTTGCATTCTTAGTGTGTCTTAAACGCCTAATGAATGTTCCTGTATTGCTCTCGATCGGAAAGGGTGGGAGAGGAGTTGTGCTGGCGGTGTTGGCGTATGGAGATGTCGAAAAGTCGTATTGGTTATCTTTCACTGATACGTGTTTCGCAACAATGGCTTCATACCGTGAACATTGATTAGGTATAACATTCAATGGAGTGCAACGGTATTTTCTGTACGTTGCAGACATTATCATCGATTGTAACTATAAATCCTAACACCGGTTGACAACGAGCGAACACCGCATGGGTTCCGTGAAGGTACAGTACGTTGTGTTAGATAAAAACAAATTGGGTTTCGAATTTTTTTAAACTGAATTAGAAACATTCGCACTCTACTTCTTCTATCATCCTTTTCTGGATACTGTGAATACAAAGAGCCATTTTCACATTTTTTGAACCGAAATTGAAGTATCAGTCAAACATACTCTATTATTTGCAACGTTGTAAATCAATTACTTTATTTCCTATGCATCATAGTTTCAACCGTACTGTAGCATCCATATAGGTAAGATTTTATAGTACGAATGTCAGAGGAATGTCTGTAATTGAACATGAAGACAATATAGTCATAATATTACGGTATCGTTCCCTGTTTAGTGTAGAATTGAATACCATCTCCATAATTAAAGTCTTTCAAGGAATTGTGGTCGGACACTGACACTGCGTAAGTCTTGCTGGATACGAGCTTGCAAAGCACAGGGATTACTGCGCCGCTGTTACCGTAATGGAAACGGTGATACTTTGTTAGTACTTAACCCAGGAAATGAAACCTAAACGTTTCGCGAGAACAGAAACCCGATTCCGATTCAATCGAGAAAATGACTTACGAGCAACGAGGAAATCCACCGGGTCGGAAATATTTGCCGACTGTATGAAGATGTCAGAATATAATTAAGCGAGGAAATGAATGTAAATGTAATGCAGATTCCGCGGCGGAATTAAAATCGCTTTGTAGAAGTCTGCCGTACAGCTGAGAATCATGCAGGACGTATGCATTATGGATTAGAGAACCGGAGAACTTCAAATAAGTTCAAAGTCGGCGAATGAATAGAAGAAATTGTGACGCTCGCTCTCTCTAACTTTAACTATTAACGCCTACTTGTGAACTATTTGCCTGCATGCACGTCGTGCGTTTTTAATAATAGCATGCAGCCTGTACACGTGTTTAAGGGCACTGCGCTAGCCCTCTACCGCATAATATCCATGATTCAAAAGTTGGACCGAGGTCACTTTGAAAATAAGATCCGTGCTCGAAGGAAGGAAGGCAAGTAGATTGCATAAAAAGTTTAGCACTCCGCCGAAGGGAACAACTTCATTTAAGGCGCAACGCACGGTAAGACTCTCGCATGCTTACAAATACGCGGCTACCGTTTCCTGAAGCGTTCGATCGGAGAAAAGACGTAAGACTCGTGAGCACCGATCATTTTTCAAACTCCATAACTTGATATAAGCCACCCTCCGACCTAACCGCTCGGAGTGGGATGAGCCAAGAGGTAAAGCAGCAACGGCTTACATTATCGAGATTACGAGGCGCCGATAAAAAATCGCATAAAATTAAGCAAACCCCCATGTGCCTACGATAAAATTCAATACTATTATCCTTTGCGAATGCCGTTCAACAGCGGTTCTCAAACGGATACTTCCCCCATTTCTATGTTTTCTTAACAAAATGGTTAAGAATTTCAAGGATTGATTTTGACGATACGATTTGGCACGGTAGAATCGGTGGAAGTATTATAAGAAATTCTTTGCAATTATTAGAAATTGTTTAGCTTCTATAGGCTGTGTTGAGATTACGTATAGTTATAACATTGAACTTTGCTTTGTCGCTTATAAGCCTGCTCAATTCATACTTATTAATTTCTACATTTCACTGGATAAACGTGGAACAGTCAAAAGTAAATTTTAGCCTCTTGAAACAACCTGCATATTATACTCGGTAGTTTGAGATATATTACATTTGAATACCATGCAAGCAAGGGATAGGCAAACGCATTAAGGATATCTTCTCGAGTCAAATTGAACAGGAACGAGATAATTTTCACGGTGTGATTTCTTCATCACGTCGCGGACGATAAGAGAAAGAACATTAAGACTTGCTTTGTCTTTTTGTGCCGAACTCGGCACACGTCAGATGATTTTCAACAGGATTACATTCAGCTCGTAATTAAAAGTTCCCGCACGACATGGAAGGTAACCGCTCGCCGCTAAAGTGGATTTTATCACAAGGATGCTGCGCTGCTCGGTGCCCAACTCGTTCCCATCCCACTTTAAATATGACTGAATCCGTTGTATTATTCAAAGTTACCCCAAGGCGCGCCGTCATATATATTCTGAATGTATCGTAACCACAACGCTTGTATGTAACTTCACCTTTATTCACATACGCGAATAGCTTCTTCCTACGCTTTCACATTTCGTATTTACTAACCACTTAACTACAAGTTTTATGCTCGAGAATGCGTATTCACTCATGTATTAGATGTATCTTGCGAAAATACACAGTCGCTTGATCATAGTACAGCCCGCCCGAGTTTGTTTCCTATAAATGTGTTCATTATAAGCAGACCAAATTACATTGAACTTATCTTAAACCCGTTTCGTAATAGCTCCGTAAAAACATACATTGTCCAAGACACGCGTGTTATAACCAACAAAGACATTGAGACAAAGTGGCATCGACAATCCAATTGGCTGAATCTTTTCACGTGCATTCTTCGTTTTCCACTATCGAATCTTTCGAGGCCAGCTGCAGCGAATGTCGGGAATAGAAAAGCGCAGCAAGCCATTCCACCGATATCGACTTCGGCCACCATCGCCGCCGGTACTCTGCGCGACTTCAGATTATCTATACGTCACTGCGGATTCGCGCGCAGCCCCCGTGATCAGGGTCTACCGAAATTCGCCCTGACACCGGTGAAGACTTGGGCAGCAAATCCCGCGATTTCTCTGGGGACGTTCAAAAAATCGCGAATGATATGCCGGAAACCGCTCTCGTAGCGGGGCATCGACCGCTCATTCGTCGCTAAAGTATCGTCAAGCGATGCCGGGACGTCATTTTTCCAAGCACGCCCGCTTTCCAAGCACCGAACGTAGGCCTCGGGTCAAAAGATTCGCCGGTCCGTCCCGCTTTTTCGGAGGCATTCCCCGCGGAGGGGTTGCTCGGAACCACGCCGCCGCGTATCACGAATCGGGCGTTCCCGACAAAAATGCCCTCGTCCGACCGATTTCTCCCGTGTTTCGCTACGAGCCGCTCCGATATTCGCCGCTTTTTCTGCCGTCAGGCACCGAGTGGCAGCCAACCTGGGATATCGGGACAATCAATTGGCCATCGATGGTCCCACTTCGACTCGCTACACATTTTTCCCCATTTTTTCCATCCCACCCTTTTTCGACCGTTTTACTCGATCGTTTGCCGAACATTGCTCACCCCTTTCTCCGCGAACCACCCCCTCATTCGTCTCAGTCGAGACGAACGCTCGCGCGCGCGCGCGCGCGCGCTACCCTATTCACAGTTATCGATGGTATCGAGATGTATCGGGTGATGCTAAGCGATAAATCGAGGCGACAGACGAACCTGGCACAGCTACCATTGTGCAATACCATTGTACACTACAGCCGCCGCTATTACTGCTATCACTGCCAGCGCGGCTACTGATACTGGCGCACTCGATGAATAACACGCCGACGATGAAATATCGTCCGAGTCGTCACGCGGCCATAACCGTGCCTGGAATACGCACTGTCTCCGCACAATTTTATTTTACCTGCCTACCTTCCGTACGGATCATTTCGATTAATAATAATGCCCTGCGACTGCATCGCGCTGCGGCCGACGGCCGTGAGGGATGGCAACGTTGCTTTGGAATAAACTGAGTCTGCCCGAGACCGAGCAAGGGAGGTTTCGTAGAATGAGCTTCGTGTAATTCCATGTTGGAAGCTGTGTGTTCTGCCAAAAGGGGTTTGCGACTGTCGGAATCAATAAATTTAGATTTCTATTCCGTCAAGTGCTCTAAACGGATAATTTCAAATCCTGCCCAGACTCGATGTACCCCTCAATCGTGTAGCTAACTTTTCTGATATGTGTAGGCATTGGAAGGATTATAGGTAAAGTAAAATTCAGAACCAGTAACGTAGGGATAAGTGTACGTAGGTACCTACATGGAATCACGGTTGAGACTTAAATTGTCCGGAGACTTGAGCCAAGGTGAATGGCTCGCCATGCTAATTGTCTGCAGCAAAATTAAACTGAAGTCACGTTAATTATGTAATTCTCCGCTCTCTCGGCTCACCGGTGTATGGCTCATTCCACAACCAAGCGGGGTGATGATGGACGAGCGCACCCGACCTTACTGGGGCTGCCAACCTCGAGCAACGAAATCCCTAACTCAGTGCTAACTCGATCAGTCAACGCCCACCCGTACCGTTGCCCGGCACTAATCTGCGTTCAGATTAATTACTATGTAATACCGGCTTGAATAATTATTGTTTCTAGAGCATATCGACCGCACCTGTACACGTACACCGACTAGTGAAATTAATCAAGTTCGAGCGCTGTTAGAGATTTCTTTGGAGCGAGTCTCGGTCAAAGAATTGCTCAGGCAAGATTATGCATGACGGTTTGTTTAAATGTTTGACTGTAGTTGGAGCACCTTTCCCGTTGATCAATTTCGAACAGATTAAAGGCTACGTTTGGACCGTTCTTAGCGCTTAATGGACATGGAACATTTGAAATGAGATCATGCGCGGATGTAATTGGCCCATAATGAACAAGAACAAATTGCGAAGCGTACTTGATCAGTGCTACCACATTAAGTTTCCGTTTTGCTCGAAGTTTCGTTCCTGCCGACATTGGCCGCTACACAAAACATAATGCACGTTTATTCACTGCTCTCTACGGCGCCTATACAATACGTTGTCACAATCTCACCATTTGATTGCTGTAAAAGAAATAGGCAGGTATAAGCTTAGAGCGTTGTGCAAAATATACCGTCTTGGACGAGGATATTTACATTTTTACCGCGTTTCAACATACATCCCACCGCTCGTTACATGCACATCGCGCGAACGGCAGGCAAAAAGGGTTAGATCGAGACACTATATAGTTACAGGATTGACAACCGCCGATTTCTGTCATTCGCGGACCCCAGCACTTCTTTCACCTATGTCGTGAAGAACGATAAAATCGAAGCGCTGAAACAAGTGAAGCGGTTCCTCGCGCCTGTGCCCGGCTAAGTGCAATTTCGAAAAATGAAATGCGTGCCTAACACTAATAATATGGTCGGGGGGAGAAAGAGTCACGGGTACGAATTACGCAAATACCGAGAAATGTTTTCTCAACTCAGA
Source organism: Anoplius nigerrimus (assembly GCA_914767735.1). NCBI lineage: Eukaryota > Metazoa > Arthropoda > Insecta > Hymenoptera > Pompilidae > Anoplius > Anoplius nigerrimus. Next base: position 5,254,199 of record OU612079.1, on the reverse strand, counting down.
GTCAATGCCAGTGCGCTCTTGCCGGACCCGAGGCCGTTCGCGGTGTGCGGATGCAAGAAACTTAATCCTGCGTATTCAAGTCCTCCCTACCGCCACGCTTGTATCGCCTCTTATCCCGACAGCTCTAACGGAATTTCGTTTCAATCCACGACGAGTATCTTCAAAGCGGACGTGACAATTTGAGCCAGTCGCGTACACGGCGTTCTCATCCGTCGGCCTAAACGCGCCAACCTCATGATCAATATGCGTAGCCGGAACAAATACGTTGATCTGGCCGTAGTTACGTTTGCTAAGAATGTACGAGTACAGTTAGAATTGCATAGAATTTACGAAGTAGTTAGAATCAGAGTTATAGGATGTGTGACTTAGATAGGCAGTCGTTTTACGGTGAAACTCTGGACTAAGAGTACACTTTTATACGTAATTGAAACACGTGTGTATCTAGCAGTTCAATGTAACTCCATTCGAAGGGGATTGATTTTTATTTACTTACAAGTATTCCGTGACTCGATCTATTTACGGTGGTCGTGTAAAAAGTAGTTTCGCTCATTATGGTTTCATTGTAAGCATTTAGCAGTTCCACGTATAATCATATTGTCATAATGATCGTAACATTCGAAATATAAGTCGTCGATTACATCCGAAGCGATCCTATCCCGAAAGAATCGTATTCGAACCGGTAGCTGTAACGGGGGCAAATCCCGGCCTTTAGGCTAGACATTTAATTGCACGAAAATTATAAGGCACCGATCCGAACGGTACCCTTAAAGCGGCGTCATGCTAAAACCTTAACATGCAACAAAGTTCCTCTCACAAATTCGGTAGCCATAGTAGCGCTTTTTTTTCATGCCGAATTGGTTGGATTTACAACTTGTCGTAAAGAGAAACCTTACGCCACCAGTCTATGATTATCACTCTTCGATACAAGAAATCCTCCTTGATACGGTTACACAGCTACTAAGAAGTAAAAAAAATCTGCACCAAGAACAAATTCTAACCGATTGGATAAACAGTACGTTTCCAGAAAGATCTTTCCCATGTTCGGCGCGGGTCACATTCGTTTCTCCCGGATTGACAGGCTGTAAAACTGTCTGAGCGCGTACGACCGTATACTTACGCGAGCAAAATTTTGATCCGTCCCAATCGACGGAGAACAAACGAAGTCCCTCAAGTTCGCGCGGCCAGTCCGATAAACGTTCTTCCGCGTAAAAAATACTGCAGTCCCCGTAATCACGAGCGTACCCCGTGCCGGCTACAAATTAGGTTCGAGCAACGCGTTTGGGGACTGTCAATAATTCCGTGGCTCCTCGCGCCAATATCCCTCTCGCCATTCAACAGCTTCGCTGTCCAAACAAGCGATTCAGTCGTAAAAAGAGCGGCAATCGTATAGCCCATAGCCCACAGCTATCGGACTCGGAGGAAAACTAGTGAGAGGCCGAGTAGTGGCCAGCCGAACACAAGCATCGACGTAACGCGCGTGTATGATGCCTCGGAACACAGTCGGCCTCCCCGACACACGCACTGCCCCGACACAGATCCGAATCGCGCAAATACGTCCGTACACATGCACTTGGAGAATATGATCGAAGTATGGGGTTCGAAGCCGTCGCAGCGGCAGCGGATTCTGGTTTTCAGGTTTCGGTCACGCGATGCCTTTTTTCTCTGTTCCCGGTACCCGGTTATCTTTGGCCCGCGGCGCTCATCTCGACCGCACCGTTCCTTCTTCGCTTTTACTCTTTTGCCTCGCCTCGTCTTGCTTTGCCTCGCTTTGCCTTGCCTTGCTTTGCCTCGCTTTGCCTTGCCTCGCCTGTCCCTCGCCTGTCCCTCGCCCGCCGCAGTGACGTTCGTACCTTCTACCATTCGATTTCGTTTCTTCGGCTTTGCCACCATCTCGTCTGCTACGCGACTAGAGGCTCGAGTTCCTTCCTTCTCGACGAGCTTTTTATTTCCGATGATGCGGCCGTCGGTTCTTCTCCGAATGTTACGTGTGCGATGGTAATGTACGCACTCATCGCTACTGAAGTAATTATGGATGCTCTGTATTGTTGATGATTGTATGTGTGTATGATTGCTCTGTTATGATTGATTCTGCTGTAGTATTGAATTTTCTCTATTTGCTCAGACTAATGAGGAGTTTAATCCGGTTTGGTTTGTAGCATTCGTAGTTTGAGTTCATAAGTATTGGTGAATCTTCAAATCGCAGCGTTTGTTATGTTTTTTAGTTGAGCACGTATATGAATTCTTAAATGAAAAATATAAAGAACTTTTGTTTGATTTTATATGAATTTTACATGTATTCTGTTGTGAATCGAGTTTTATATCAGAAGTAAGGAACCACTTGTTCAAAACTCCTTTATCGAAAAGGCATTATGTTTGTACTACTGGTACTGGATCGCTTGTAACGGGAGACTGAACAATAAACATGATGTCATTAGAACATCTTTAAAAGGCAGTAGTGTTGACAGAGTGTCAGTGTGCGCGGTATGAAAAGTACAAGTGTGATTATGCGTCGATCGGACAGCGGTGTTAATTAGACTACCTGTTTGCATAAATTTGTATCGGCGATGTGTCACGTAACTACATAGGGGAACGCTATACACGCAATTAAGTGTGATCAGTTCTTGTGTTCGCACGATTTACTTCAATTAATTAAGAATTCTGACACAGTGAGTCTGAAGCGGAATTTGCCAATGAGTGTTATTGCGTAAAAGTGTATGCGCTCGGAGTCATAAATAATCATATTTAGAGCGGAAAGTCTAATTGAATTACAGAATCGTAAAACATGGAAACACAGTACTAAATGTTGAATAAAATTTTCTTCTACGCGTCTCTACAATTTACACACCCATTGATACTTTACCTTAATTGAGACAAACTTTGAATCAAATCGCTCAGAGCAGCTCCAAACGTGTTGTCAGAAAGAATTTAGAGCCTAATGCACCTGTCGAATAATTTTTATTTGTTCGTTGCAAATGACGGACGCTTGTGAACCTTATACGCTCGAAGGCTTGTAAGCAACTCTTTCTTCACCACGGAGGAGCGAGTTGCACATTTTATGACTGCGAACCGGCCGACCCGAGGGAGCAGTCACATCTAACACGCTCAAAAACACGGTCTTTTAAGATTTGAACGAGCAACGAAACACGATGCCCACCCAAACTTTAAACCTCTTCCCCAGATCAAACGCGGGCCCGTACACCTACATAAGGAAACTACGTCGCGGCACAGACTCCGCACTACTAATTTCGACGAATTTCTTCAGAAAAACGCAGTAATCCACCAGATATTAATGTGATCACAACTTAACGATCTGGCGTCTTAACACGTCAGTATACCCGATTGAGCTGTGCGGCACGGATATATTCGTCTTCCGTGCCGAAAACGTTGCTGCGTCAAGCGAATAAGTTCTGGCCAAATCAAACGCGGCCTTTTAACGACGAAACATTCTACCGGCGCTTTCAGTGGCGTAACATCGGCGTTTTAACCGGCTGCACCGCCGGTCCATAGCGTCTCGCCTTGGGTCATTGCGAAACGCCGTAAACTGTCCAGAACAAAGCAATAATTCTCTCCGTACTTTTCGACCGGCGCACTTCTCATCCTGACGCTCGCGAGGACGGCGCATGCAACGCTTGTTTAATATTTTCCGAAAGAGGGTAAGACCCCACGAGGCTGACCCAAATTCGGCTCGGAACACGCTTCGCCATGAGATAATTCTCGTCGCTACGGGGAGTGAACGAGGAGGGGAGGGGGTAAGGTGAAGATCAGCGGCGAGGAATGGTGGAATGACGTCGATTTTCGCAAAACGCCATGGTGCCTGGCCAGTTCCTAACAATCGCGCGACTCGCATTACGCTGCTGGCTCGAGGTCGAAGCGTTCCGACTTACAATTAGAGAAACAGTCATGTCAAATAGGCTGGAGTGTTTTTCTGAAGGTAAATTGCCACGTGCGAGGGAACACCGACTAACCGGTAGTTTGCCAAGCTTCGAATTGCCTTTGCGAAATTTTATAGAACAAGTTTTACGGCAATTATCCGCGTCGCGATTTCTCTTAACTGCGAGCCTAATGTCAAATTAAAGGTCTTAAATGGCGCGGATGAGCGACTTCGCGCCGGGTTGATAAATTTGCACCGCCGGGATAAGGTGATCGCGTACAGCGTCGATGATTCGAAGACAGATTCTTTTCAGGTGTGTTACGGATCTTTCTCACTTTCAGATACAAACGGCAGAAGCATGCCTGCCTTGGAGAACGATCCTTGATTACGGTAACCGTTGCTGCCGAAGTTCTTTCGAAGAATCGGAAGATTGCAGCACGGCCAATGCTTGCCTCGAAGTTATAGCGAGAGTGTCTTCGAAAATTGCAAGCGGAGAATGAACTGGCAAATACTAAACTTCTGTCTTCCACAATGTTCATTCGTTTTCAAACAATACGTCGATCACGCGTTCCACTGTCACTATTCCTTGTAATGAACAAGAAGTCGTCAGAATTCTCGTAAACCAATTTTGGACTCTTCAGCTTGAAGCACCTTAAGGTCGAAAGCCGTGCGGTTAAACATTGATTCCTCGTTGGAATATAAAAGTATAGTTTTTTTTTTGGCTCTCGAAGGGATCATTCGTTATGAGACTTCAAGATGAGCCAAAGCACAGTCACATTCTGCGTTAGACGAGTGGCCGTTTGAACGGTAACTTCCTTTTGCTTGCTGCCAACGTGCCGCTGTTTCCCTCTCTTTGTGGCAATAAGCATACGCCGAAGCCAGGTAATCGGAGAAGAGTAACACCGTTCCGTACGCACAGACACATTTTAAACACGCCACGCGAGTAATAGCAGGTTTCATTACCTGCACGAAAAAGTCAGCATTGAGAATTCGCTGGAGCAGACGCTAATTATGTATTTTGCACGTACCCGTATTTCAACCTCTGTTTCGTCCTTTTTTGCATAGACTCAGTCACGAGTAATGATCCCTCCTATGGCTGTGTTCTCGCCCGACTCCTTTTTGCAATCGTCAGGACTGACGTTATCTCGCTTTATTCGCCTCCTCACCTATGCTCACGTATGTTAGCGCAAATTGTCTTCAGAGTATCCGTGAACCCGTTATAACAACCTCCCGTGATTACTTAGTTACGCATTCTCGTACTAACCTATTCCCGATCTGACACTGTCAGCACGTCACATAAGAATCACATTAGACCTTGCGACTTTACCGATTTATACGGGTACCTATATATTGAGATGCCTCTATCCACTTGCAATTTTGAGATCATATAAGCCGTTACTCACGAGAAAACCAATGTTACTGTCAATGATAAGTTTATTATGAATCGCATTGTAATTAAAATAAGCATATCTATGTCCTGATATTTATGTTTTGTATAATTTGATTGTTTGCAGCCATAAAAAGAATACCATATAAGGAACGGAATATTTTTGGTTAAACCCGTACCTATATTAGAAGCTGATTGTGAGTGTCTAATGTATAAACAGGTACTAATAAGCCAATCGGATCAGTCCCTTTTTTTTCAAGAGAAGCGTTATGTTGAACGTCGCTGTACAAGTGATTTTACAGAATAGTCACAATAGTGGTACGGTGATTATTCTTATTTGGAAAATTGCATAATTACCTTTTCTGTGCATTGATTGGATCATTAGTAATGTAATGTTTGTGTGTTGCAGCTTAATACACTGATTCTCAAACGAAGTACAGTTGGAATAAGAGATTAAGAGAAACATGTTTCGTCTGTAACAACATTTCAATTAACTCAATTAATGCAAATCTGTATTTCTGGCAACTTTCATAACTATCACCCAAGTGAGAAATCTGTTACCAGGTAACTCGTCGATATTTTCGGTAATTGGTGCATCGGAATAGCTGAGATCAATGTAAATCTTTTGTTGAAGTAAAGTTAATTGCAGAATCCATTTTCGTGAATGCAGTGCTGTTTTTTGTATAAGTTGAAAAACTGATGTTTCGGCGATGTCATATGGCCGAGTGCAAGACAAAAATTAGGAAGTAGCCAACGCAGTACACCAGTTTCCGGTGAGTGAAACACCAGAATGAGTAGTCTAAATATAGTGAGAGTATAAATTAGTGAAACATTCAGGAATTAAAAAAAAAGCAATTAGCGACAAAATTAACGCTCCACAGATTATCAAATTCTCTGATCGAACATCAAATCGATTGCATCTTTCAACTTTACTATCGAATTGATGCCACGAAATTCATGAACGCCGAAAATGTTCGAAAATCGTCAAAATCGCGTTTAATAATCCATCGCAAGTATAACACCATTCAGCACTATAATAAAGGCAAGCGCGTGAAACCTCAAAATTCGATCGCTCTACGTAAGATTGATCTGCGGAAAGTAGAATGGACACACTGTCTGTACGCGAAGTCGCGAACAGTCTTATATCATTGCGGAATTTCGGAAAAAGAGAAAAGAAATAGACAACGGGGCAAGAAGCGCCAAGAAGGAGAGTGGCTGCGTGCTAATTCAGGCTTGTGAAATAGTGGAGAACCGTTAAAAGTGCCGTTGATAGCGGCGGCGCATAGATCTTCGGTGGAATTCGTTCGCGGCGGATGATCCTGACGACGGGGCATATGAATAATTCGCGCACGATTCATAATGTATATCGCCAATATACGATTAGCCCCGTCGCGCCACCGTCGTCGCAATGACATCCGCGACACCTACGCTCAACTAGGCACAACCGTCTAAATGTACACGATCCCAATTAGAGAGATTGATATCAGCGATCGCCCGGACGAATTCGCTTCTCACACCTGCGCGTCTATTCAGGCACGGGCCAGGTCGATGTGTGCGTTCCACTTATATTTCGTCACTCGATTCCGTCGAATTGAAATTTCAAAAGGACACCGTGCGCATGAATAATGTCGTTACTCTTTTGCGAGCAGCGATAATTGCGTCAATTATGAGGGAGATCGCTGACGACGGCTGAGCGGATCGACGGAATGCCGACAAACTGATTCGTACGTGATATCGTTATCTGCCGATCGACAATCATTGCGGTAACGCGCTATATTCTCAGTGCGGAATGTGTCGTCGAATCGATGACGGAAAATTCGCCAGTCATTCGGATACCGGTGGCGAACGAGGAGACGCGCGTTGCTAATGATATCAACATCAGCCGGTTCAGGAAAATTAATGGAATATTTTGTTGTTAATTGCTTGTTGAAAATTAATTCTTGCAACAGCGAGCTTGCGGAAAAATTGCCGTAAATGGTGGATAATTACTTCGTTACGCGATCGTGCCAGTGATATGCAAGAAAAATCGTTATGGGAATGTTTGGTAATACCTCTTGACCGGTTGAGTTTCCTGCTGCCGACCAGTGAGTAATGTCAGGAACATACTAATCGAAATTAAACATGTGCGACAGTGAGCGAAAGTAAAGCAATGGCGCTTCTACTAATGGCACACGATGCCGGATTTCTGGAAATTCCGTGAACCGGTTTTGTCAGCGTTAATGTAGCTTCGTATTTGCGGCGATATGAGAGCAATGGACGGATGGCAACGGGTTTGCACTTAAATAAAACATTTCTTTCTCTAGGTGCGAAGGTTGCCATTACGTCCATTAAGAATTCCATTATTCTTCTTCCCATTTTCCTTATCACGCTTCCCTGTCCCTCTCTCTCTCTCTCTCTCTCTCTCTCTCTCTCTCTCTCTCTCTCTCACCCTCTTTCTGCCTCTCTCCCTCTCTTTCTCTTTCTCTCTCCCCCTGCCCTTACTTCCTCTCTTCTGCAATCACGACAGGCACACCATGGACAAACCGCACTTTATCCTAGACAAAATCATTTCTCCGCAACATCAAAGCATGAATCACCTAACCAGACGCTAATAACGCGATTACATGAATCACGAAATATACGCTATGACATGAAAAACAATCAAGGTCCGGAGAGAAATCACATTTTCTACATAAAGCAACGCTGTCCTATGTGCGAGCCAAGCGCTACTGAGCCCAATGTCACAATCTCGCATTAAAATCGCTGTCGTTCATTAAAATCTTGATCGGACGCATTACTCTACCTCAGACTCCAACGCCCGTGAAATGTACCGTTCCGCGCAGTACCATAAGAAGTCAACGTCGCTCTCAGATCATAAACCACATTCAACAATGAAACCTCCGGACCTCGCTCGAACCGACGTCAATCCCAACCAGCCCGGAACGTTTAGTGGAAAATTAACTCTTACAATTCATATCACATCCGACATACATATCCAACGCTCTGTACCCGAAGTGCCTCAGAATCCGATAAGTCCGTCCAGCGATCGAAAAGAAGCGACCTGGACGCGAAGGTCGATCCCGTCGATCGGCAGAGAATCGACGGATTGGAAAGAGAAAGATCGGAAGAGGTCGGGATAGCGGGGCTCGAGAGATCGTTATGGAGCACGCGCCTACCTGCGAGTCTGTCCTTGAGATGCGGATGCGCCTGAAGCGGATGCGCGGCGAGGTTGGCCAATAGGCTCGCGCGATGCAGACCCGCGGCGGCCGCCTGCTGCTGGCTATGCTGAAGAGCCTGCAAGCTCCAGGGTGGAATGAGGGCTTGCGCGGGTATGCCGCCGGTCGGCCCGCTGCCGTTCGCGCCTGGCGGCCTGTGTGCAGGCACCCTTATCACGCCGCCGCCGGTGTAGATCAGCCCGGAGCCGGCCGGGAACAGCCGGAAAGGCGCGAGGAGATCGGCGGCGCTACAGTGGACTGATCCCGCGCTCGCCTGCGTCTCCGGCGTGCTACCGGTGTCGTCGTCGTCCTTCTCCGAGAGCTTCTCCTCCGCATCGTGACCCCACGATCTTCTCCCGTCGTCCAAGGTCGCCGAGGAACGATGATGCGTGTTGTTGTTGCTGTGGCTCGTGTTATTGTTGTTGTTGCCCTCCTCCCAGGACCACTTGCGCTCCTTGTCGCTATCTAGGTCCTCCGAGGAGGGGCTCTTCGCGCTCTGCCCGCGACTTTCGCCCAGTAGGCGACTTATGCTGAAGGGGTGACTCCTGGGGGACTCGTTCTGCAGCGCTCGCGAGCTCGTCTGACTCGGCGGCGGGGAGTTCGAACACTCCGACGCGACGGCCTCGCGATGTGCTAGGGAAAGCTGACGGCTTTCGTGGCTCATCAGGTTCTGCGGGGTGCAACTGCTGCGGGAGTCGGAGTCGTCGACGTTTATCTCCTCCGTCGCATCGACGTCGCTGTCGACGTGCGACGACATTGCGCTCCTAGTTTAAGTGACGGGATCAGGAGGACACTAAGGCTACGACGAGTAGTCGATTAGTGAAGAGAACTGATCGGGAAGTGCGGGTCAGTTAGTCGGACAACTTTTTCGTCGCAGTCGGCCATGGTGAGAAATCTGCAGATGGCATGATCCCATTGACGTTTTACGCATGAGTTGGAGGAGGATTTGTCGCTGCACTATGTGTCGACTTTTCCTTCGATCTGACCTGCACTGGGGTTACACTACGAGGAAATGCTTGACGCGGTGCTTGTTTTTCTCTCGACGATTGACGCGTTTAGCGGGCCGTCGGTACTGCGATCGTCAGTACAGAGGATGATTCTCATCCGATACTAAGGGTATTGACGCGAAGATGCATACTCTGTACTATTCGTCCTGGCGTGGCAGCCATTTTGTCTGTAAATACCGTATTTGGTACGGAGTGCCGTTTAAATTGGCATCTTTCAAGAATGATTCAGCGCCGATCACACGCACTCACGCCGTTTCGCACAAAATTGCTTCCCCTTGCCGAGAGTACCGTTCTCCTCCGCTGAATATTTACCGGGTAAAATATACACTCAAACATGAGAAACACGAATCAAGGAGCAATGTGACTTCAAATCGATCTCTTCCCCGCCTTCGCTGCTCCTCTTCTCAAGCCGCTCATACTTCTGCTACTGTTACGTCAGATCAGAGTCCTGGTCCGTCTCCGCCCGCATCAACACGCGCGTTTCATCACTAAATCTCGCAGAGAACTACTTCGCCACCCGAGCAATCCACGTCCGTGGAAATCCGTCAACACCTTCCTCCCCTCGATCCTTACCACGGACCCTCGATAAACTGGGGAAACATAGAGCGAAACACCTAAGGTCGCAAGATCAGTCCACTCCCGCTGTCATTGAAGAACTGCACAAGCGATCCGATTCCACTTTGGCGATCGTTCGCGGCCGCCGAACGAAAGGAAAAACGTCGCGGGTCCGATGAAAATCTCGCGGTTATCCTCCTTCCTCCCCCTCTCCGTCGCGGCGACTACTCGCAAGAAAGGCCGTTTTTCCCGGTGCGTGCTCGACACGAATCTGAACTTCCTCCCTGCTACACCCAGCCGGCGTGTGTGAATCCGGGTCGAACGCCGCTCGAGAGAGACGAGACGGTGTGAGGACGTCAAGGCGAGAGACCAGGTGGTTCGTCCCCACCATGGAGGTGAACGGGGGAGAGTCAAAGTCGGGAGTACGCCGGCGTCCTGACTCGACGGCATCGCCTACCACTCAGCCTCCGACCAATCGCTTCGAGCCAGTCTCCGCCTCGCTGCCTCGCCATTGGCCCCATCTAAATTGATACCTATTTAACATTTGAGCAGAATGTTGCAGGCGATCGCTTTTTCTTCTGTATTATTTATTGCTCGATCGTCGTACCGCTTTTTTTCCCTCTTCCCCCTCTTAGCTGACGTCTCTCCTCCTCTGCCGCTTCTGGTCTCTTCCTCCCCTTCTCTCACACACTCTCCCTCTCTTCCGACCCCTCTCTCGCTCTCTTTGCCTGTCTCTCTTTCTCTCCTCTCCCCTGCACCGGCGCAACCTGCATGTCTTCTACCTCTCTTCTCCGCGCTCTCCTCCCGGCGAGGATCCTTTTTCTTCTATCCCTAGTTCCATTCGCCTCTCGCGCATCCCTTCCCCTTCCACGGGCGCCCTTCGCATCTCGCCATCTTTCACTTCGCGCATGGAGGTACCGTATCCATTTGAAGAAGCGGAGAGACTTAATTACGGGAAATACACTTTGGTCGTTGTTGCTCCCTTTCTTCCACCTTCCCGCTCTTCGTCCCCTGAATCTCTCCACTCCCCCCCCCCCCCCCCGTCTCACTCTCTCGTTCTATCTCTCTTCCTCTCTCTCTCGCGCGCACTCCGCTTTTCTCTCGCTCGGTATATAGGTACGTCGATCTCGGCCTGAGACCGCTCTCGCTTCTTCTTGCAGCATACTGGCAGCTCCCGCCTATATACTTTCTCGTTCTATCTGCCCGCTTTTGCCACCCGTGCCCTCGTACCGCCTCCGAGGCCGTTTTTATCACGCTGTTGCGGTGCCGTTGCTCCTCCAAGTTAGACAGCGAACCCTCCCGTGCACCTCTCTCGTACGCTTATGGATAATCGAAAGTCGCGGCTAAAATGTAGAGATCTGCATAGCTGCGTTTTGTTATACTTGGACGCGAAACACTCGCGTCCTTTTTGCTCCCCACTTTTGTCCGTCGTCGACAACGTTCGGACGTTAAGGAATCCGACTGAAAAACACATTTTCGCGTGTGCGTGCCCCTGCGTGCGTGCCTCCGGTTGTCCTCGTCGATTCTCGGACCACTTCCCACTTCACTGTATCTTCGCACCCCATTATTTTGCAGAAGACGCGATCATTGGGGCGCGGGCCTCGGAATCGTTGCTAACAAGAAGGTTCGCTGCGATTTTGTACCGATCGCCATTAACGTCGTTCCGCTACATGGTTTTATGTGATGTGTTCCGATATTATTAACTTGGAGCATTGGATGTGGCAAATTGCATTTGCTTCAGAAAGAGTGTGACGTTACACTTGCTCGTCAATAGCGTGCGATTTACTCCCTACTAAACAGTTAAAATATTTGTATTATTTTCAATTGTTTAAAAAAAATCACTAATGCAGTAATGCAGTTTTACATTATGTAGATTATTGCTTCTCGATAGATTTATATGGAACAAATGTTCGAACGCGTCATATTTTAATACTTTGTTAGAAAGTCATTGCCTGCATGTAATTTTATGTTATACCTACGCGATGGGAAAGGCTGTCGCTTCTTCCCAGCGGAATCTCGTAAACATCCCTAAAACGGTCTTCTATTTATGTTCATGAAGGGTATCGTTACAGGACGAAATCGATATCGGTTATTTTCAATTCGCTCGCCGCCAATCGATAATATCACGCCACCTGACGAATTCGAAGGCGCTCAGTACTTACGCTCATGTACGAAAGCGTGAAGAGATAGGTACTTACTGTCAGGTATACACATGGCTGGTCACATTAATGCGTTACGCCTTGCCAATCTTGGCCGCCATCTTATTCATTCCGCAGTGCGGTCGTGAGACTGCATGAAATGAGCGCTTGTAAATTTTCTTAATCGATGTGCATTGCAAATGTGCAAGACGTTCAATTTAAAAAATGGAGCTTATGGTGTCGTTTCAAATAAGTCCTCAAATTAAATTCAGAATTTAATTTAAGAAATTATCGACTAAGTGGAAAACATACAATTAAATGATGTAAAAAGTTGCAATAAATGATTAAGTTTAACGAAAACAAAAATGAACTTTAAAATTCATAAGTCATAACAACAGTTAAATAAACTCAGAAGAAAACTGCTTTTCACAAATTGACTGCTTTGAGGGTATAGATCGTTTTTGAAGAGGTTTAATCGGACAGTTTACTGTGACAACGATTTAATCAGCGCAGATCTTCGTTTTCTTGCAATTCACCCATTTACCCAGAAGCATTATTGCGCCACCGACGAGTTTCGCCGTACGGCGCGCAAAACCTGCAAGATCCACTGGAAATTTCATCGCACCCTCTAATAACCGGCATCCATAACAGCTCGTATCGGCGCGAAAAAGCTCCGGATACGGCGTAACCCCGCGTCCATAATGAAAACCGCATTACCAACGCTCGGCACACCGACGATACGTCTCGGCAATCGCCGCACCATCGAACCAAGAATTCGCCGGGCGAGCCGTGCCAAATGTAAAAGTGTGCCGTTGCGCAAAACGCGCATTTCGATCGTCAATTCATTTATGAGTAATCCACGGTTCTTCATGCGCATTTGCGCAATAAACATTGCGGTGCCCCGCGGTAATGGCAACAAAATGATTTGCCGCACACGTAGCCGTAACGTTTCTGCTTCGCACTAGCCTTTTACATTACGCTACCTCTACCGGCGAACACTTTTCTAATGGCCCGGGCACGTATTATTACGCAGTTCCACCGTGTACGCGTGATCTAAGCGGCGAAGTGTACGCTGCCGCGAACGTCGATTTCGCGAGAGCCGTCGGTGGAAGAGAAGCGGGAGACCTCTGAGGGGAAGGACGGGGTTACGATGGGGAAGAAGGAGAGGGGTAGGTTAGACGCGGGTAGAGGGTAAAACGAGAGGAGATAGACTCCTGGTAGCGCGAACGAGTGACAAGGAGGACAGAGAGCGGAGAGGACGGGGAAAAAAAAGAATAAACACCTTCCAACACCTATACTTGGAACCCGACGACGGCCGTTACACCTGGGAAATGGATATTGCAGCGTAAACGTTAAAAATGTCGTCACATGGTACGACCCCTTGAACGTCGGCCAGCGCCGGTAATGCCTCCAAGTAATACCTTCGCGGAAAAAGGAGACGTGCTTATGGCGCCTTTGATCAATACGCGTCCTTTCGTCGAATACTTTCGGACTCCTCGAACGCAACGTTTCATCTTGTGCGATCGATCGATACTGAAACATTCGCGGGGCATAAATGAATTTTTCTTCCTGCAGGATGTTTGGGAACACGTGACAGGACGGATGGCCCGTTTCTTTCAGATTGGAGATTGCGATAGATTGGTGGTCAGTAAAGTATCCGATCTTTCTCGGTAATAAAGCATTCGAATGCGACAACACAGTTTGAGACAATTTCTAATAGTCAAAATCTCAATTTCTATCAGCATCACCTATACGTAGCATCTATACGTAGCGTTCCATGTGTGTAAATCAAGTGCAAGAACGCCCGGGAGCGCGTCGAACGTACCCATTGTCGCTCGATAAGTTCCACGAACTATCAGAGTCTCTCAACAGTCACATCCTGTCCCTGGCAAATGTCAGCCACGCGCGGAGGTTAGGTACGCGTGCGTAAATGAAAAGTGCATCGCTTTAGTCCGAATTACTTCCCGTGGCGTTCGCCGAGAAAGATTAAAACGTGACTTCGGCGAAGTCCAACGAAATTATTCAGCGATCCTCCTTGTTGTCTCGCAGTCCTTCGAAATGCGTACTTCTCTCTCACCTGACCGCCTCCCCCATCTTCCTTCTCCTACCCCTCTCTTTCTGTCCGCAGATAGAGGTGGGCACCGTCAGAGTGGGTCCCTTTACGGTCCCCGCACACAGCGATGCAATCCAGCTCTCTCAGCCAGGATCCCTTTCACGAGTCGGTACCGACTCGTTCGATGCGGTGTGTCCCGATCGAGGATCAATTTGGATGTCAGGCGTCCACGTGTCACTTAGACGTTTTCACCGACGTCCTAATAATTCATGCTACCCTTTGGAGAGCGTATCAAACGTTGGCGGAGAGAAAGAGGGTGCGGAACGTATATATATGTCTGGCTTTTCACAACCTGCACGGGAGAGGGGTAGGGTGGAGAGGCAGGGGATGGCGAGAGGGGGTGAGAAGTGAGGGCGGATAGAGAGGGAGAGATGTTTGACGGAGGAAAGAAAGTGTGGAGAAAGAAGCGGGTTGACCGCGTGGCGGATTCGCAGCGACAAACGAATGGGAAAAAAGGAGAGGAGACGTGGTGACGCGGTAAACCAAGTGTGTACGTACCCTCGAAAAGGGGGACATTGTTTATTCAAAACTTCCTGACTTTTATCGGGATAGCGTGAAATGGGCCGATTCCAGCTAAGGTATGACGAAGGGAAATCCATTTTTCCGCAAGTTGCTCTTCGAAACCGTGATATTTGTGAAGGTTTACTTTTTGGAGGATGCTGAATTCTTGTAGTGGTCATTCATTTTTCTCAAGTTTGGCATGCGATTAACTATCTGCTAAACGATGTCGGTTGCCAGCACGAGTTGTCAAGATACAATTTATACGACTATTTCAAGATGTTTCTAGAGAAAATTCGAAGAATTGATCAACAATCTGCATTCGAATCGGTGAATTACAATTAACAACCTTATTCAAGTGACATCGTCTATTGACCTATCGAGAAATAAAATCACTAGATTTTCAGGTGATAATGTAGTAAGTGTGATTAAAAATAGTCGATATTGATCAGTGTCATGAAAACAGGTTTTTCTCAAAGTTGGCCCCCTGGTGTCTTGAAAGAGAAAAGCACAAGCATCGAGTGGCTGGCATCTGTCTGGTCGCGCTTGCCGCTTGGTGTAGCCTCGCATTACGTAGAGAGAATATTTATCTCGCAGCATAACACAGGTGATGTTGAATAATTGATTAGAGCGAGGGTACACCACAGTATGCCTCATTATTATATCGACGGGCATGTGCGTCTGCGAAAGGGCTGAACGTAGGCGGAAAATGCGTCCATAAAGATGTAGACACACTTTTACTTCCATTATATCGAAACGAAAATCCTTACTCACAAACAATGCGTCTTCGGAAACCTTACATGTCAGCTCTTAACCAATTACTTAAACCTGAAGTAAACTCGTAGATAAGATAAGTGCAACGCAGTAGAAGATCGACCTTCGCCATAGATTTAACGATCATTATCCTTGTTGAACAAAAATACTTATTCCATTCTCTCAACGAACTGTCCATTCGGACATAACCGACGCAGCGATCGCATCGATCGGGCTATCTGACAATTAGCGTTAAACGCTCGCTCCTGAGGCCTCGGCGAAGTTAAATAATTCAATGAACGAAGAAGGCCAATTTGACCGTAATCGCCGGACCGTCACCGTCGTTCAAATGGGATCCTCGCGAAGCGCGCAGCGAAAAGTTTCTCAAGCGATCATCAGGGAGTAATCAGCGTTCATGGGACGAACGAGCGTCATCCCCTTCTCGCGGACGAGGGGGTTGGTTGTAAGTTTGGCGCACAAGTGGAACGTGATACGAAACAGAGACATCAATCTCGTTAGGAGCCGACCATGTGAGAACTGGTGACTGTACGACACCTACGTCCTGCGCGTCCTGTACTGCCGGGAGTGTTATGATTCTCTCTGCCTGTCCCGGGGGAATGTCGGGGCGTGCGACTATGCACGAAAAGGGGGGTAGGGGAACGGCACCCCTCGGAGGTCGGCACTCGACGTGCGCCTATATTTTCAGCGAGCGAGCGCATGGCAAAGGGTCAGCGAGCGTGCAACGACTTTGTCGAGGGACCTATGATGCGGATTCATCTGCCAATTGGCTCGTTGCGAAATTGTGTCCAGGTCCCGGGGTCGCAGGGGCAACGGTCGAAGAAGGGGGCCAAGTGTTACACGGTCTGTTATTGAAACGCGTTCATGTAAATCCGTCGTTGCCACGGATCTCGATTACAAACGAGATTGTTCTAGGGCACGTCATAGGGCGGGAATCCTGGATGTTTACGTCTTTCGAAGGTGGGGAGTGTACCTGTTCGGTGAGGGTGACAACGGCAACGACGGTGGCGCAGTGTACCTATATGCATGTGCTGTGAATGTGAGAAAAATGGATGGGAACTTTTATCAGCGGGTAATTATGAAATGCTCGTGAAACGGGAAGTGATGGAATTAACTGTACGTAATGAGAACGCGTGCATATCAGATTGACCTGTCAAGGGACATATGATTCAGATTGATCTACTGATTGGGTTACTGTGAAATTGTGTTGTATTTAGGTGTACAGGATAACGACTGGCGGAAGAGGGTCAAACGCTTACCGATTGTTACAAGAAAAGCAAGCTGCGCACATAATCGACAATTGTTACTGACAGCTTTAAAAGGGTATCAGAACATCTTATTAAAAATGGAATTATACATAGTACAAAGTAAACATTTTCGAATACAGCAATATCAACTCTTCGAGAAAAATTGAATGTTTTTACGCATTTCGACAATAACCTATCGTTTGTGGAGAAACAGTACTGGAAGCAGCTACTTTCGAAGTTAATCACCTTGAGATTCGAGGAACTGACAAACGATCAGGTACCAGCGCCTATTACCGATGACAGCCGCCCGATCGAGTAGCAG
The DNA here is from genome assembly GCA_914767735.1 of Anoplius nigerrimus. Classification (NCBI taxonomy): domain Eukaryota; kingdom Metazoa; phylum Arthropoda; class Insecta; order Hymenoptera; family Pompilidae; genus Anoplius; species Anoplius nigerrimus. The sequence goes on along the minus strand of OU612079.1, from coordinate 5,237,096 downwards.
AAAAACATGTACCGGCAAAGGGGGTCAGGCTAAAAACTAAAGCCGAAGGAGATCGAAGCAAAATTGTCGGGCAGCAATTTAGTGAGCGACCGATGCAACGCCGTCGATTTTCCTTCCGGCCAGAGTAGCCCGGTCGCGCGCATGCGCGCATGGCAGTTGCAGCTAGTCAATCATTATCCGAAGTCATGCGATCCGTTCGCGCAGCAACGTACGCGCATACGGTTACAACCGCGAAACGCCCGCTTTCTCGAATCCACTCGCTTTACGAGTAATTTATTTTCGAATTTTCGCTCCCCGACGCCATCGGCAGGACTATTTGCGAGCGGAGGCCTACCTCGGCACCGGGCTGGCATGCAAAATGGAGCCTGGCGCGAGCCGGGAAATCGCTCTCTTAGGTAATAAATAATTTCTCGTAGCGCGAAGTAATTCCCTCGCGCAAACGGTCTTCAACGCAGCTAATGTACCCGGAAGTTCATTCTCGGCGTCCAGCTCGCACGAGTGCGTCAACGAAGATACAATTCTGTTACCTCAGCGCAACGATCGACGGGGTCCGGGCTGACCGAAGGTTATTGAGCGAAATTGCGATGATAATCGCCGATAAGCCGCCTCTCGCCGCGGCGGTCGGCACAATTTCCGCGCAATTGGCTAACGCGCGATTTATCGTGACGATAACGGAAATTGCGATGTCATTCGAGCGGCGAGTGTTATGACATTGGCGGAACGGAGTTGAAGTCGGACTAGAGGCGGTGAGTAAAGAAACGGCGAATGGCCTGGGTAAGACGATCATTGGAGGAGGACGATCCTGAGTCCTCAGGATTAATCTTCAAGATAAGCGCCAGTGGTGAGTTTCGAACAATTTCTTTTCGGCTTTGCGCGGCTTCTGAAATATTGAGACACGACGAGGACGCGAATATCGAGGAGGAACGGAAAGTTGACGTGTCTCTGAATTACTTGGTGCGGACTATTCGGCAAATGGATGAAAGTTTCCGGTTCCCCGTGGGCCTCTGATTCGGATTTCCGTCGTGCCCCTGCGAAACCTTAAACTTCGTATGCGATTGAGAATCGCCATGAAGGAGCTCCTATAAGGTTCTGCGAGTTTGTGACGCTCGGCGAATTTTCTTGAAACATTCAGGGGGGGAAAAAAGTTTCAGGTCCTGCGCGGCATCGTCCTTTCGCGGAGCGTGGTAAAGAATGAGAAGGAAGAGAGGACGATGCAGCGTATGCGGTTAGATCGGACACGATCGCACTGCAGTAAGATAACTCCCGATGCCAAGACAGATACGGTAATAGCCATCACAAGTTTCTTTACCGGAACTGTTGGACGTCAGATTTTTCAAACGTCGGGAGCGGTGAAACATATTAAATTCTCGCCAGCAGCGAAGGCCGACCTTCAATACCGTGCCTACTTATTGTATGACAAATGATAAAATATTCGATGTTCCCTAATACTACGATATCGTTTTCATTCATTGCCAAAAGTTCAATCCACCGATTTTTAGTCGCATATTTTATATAGGTAATGCGCGAAATATACAAATAACGCAAGTAAGTAATCGCGGGTTGATAATTTTTATACATAGCAACGTATAAAGTAAACCATCAAAGCATGCAATTAAAAAAATGTTAAAATATGTATGCGGTTAGAACAGTAAATATTAAAACACAAGTTGAGCTATTTCATTATTCTTGCGTTTATTTGGTGAAATAAACAAATTACGTGAGTTTTGTCAGAATATCAACTTACATCACTGTCATAATCACAGACACCAATGGCAGCTCAAATCGGCATTCAACATTTGATCTCTCTAACCTCGACTCCTACCAATTGATTCACCCTATTACGGACAATGCATACATGAAATTGAAGTTATATGGAGCTAGCGATTCACAATCGGAGCTTCCTCACTCGTACTGTACTATACAACCGGACCAATATCGCCGCAACACCGCATACAAATGTTCGGAGAGAGTCAGCCGGGGTGAAACATTTATTTAGTGCCAAGGGATTTTCCAAATGGAGGGAAAGGCGGGGGCAGTAACTCGGCGGGGGGTTGCGATAACTTGGTTAGCCGGCAGACTTTCGATCTGTATTCTGTCTACTGAGGAGTTTATCACCGACCACACTCACTGCCTTTACCGCTTTACCCCCGCACTTACTTCTCTTCTCTCTGCTTCTCTTTCCTCCATTCGCAAACTTTACTTACACTCTACTTTTACTTACGTCCTCATTGCGATCGTAATTCCTCCTTTATTCGAACCATTCAACCGTTTTCTCCCCACATTTATACACCTGGAATATCTTTTTGACACATTGCTTTAGTGTCAATATGTAGTCAAAAGAAACGTACGTTGTACGTGTAAGAGCGGATGCTTGAGTCTAATAAATGAATGAAATCTTTTACAAATTCACTCATTTGCGTGCATCTAGGTATTCACAGTGAGATCCTCTTAACTTCTTCTCAAGGATATGATTAATAGGTAAAGAAGATCTAGCGGAAAGAAGAGCAATTTTATCGCTTGGCGTTAATTCTGTAGATCGGGCGAACGTAAAAATAAGATCCGCCTGAGCTTTCCCGACAAACAGGAAGGGAAGATAGCCGGACTAACGCGATTACAATTTTGTTGCTCAGCGCCGGCGGGCGAAATTTCCCTCCGCGCGATTCCTGCTAATTCATTCCCTCATGATTTTTTGATTGATTAAGAGAGAGCCCAACCTGAGACGCGTAAAACGCAGTGGGAAGATAAAAGAATGGTTAATTCCTGCCGGCAAGCCGTCCGCCTAAGGAGATGTTATTCCGCTTCTTCTTAAACCATTATACGATGCTCGTTTATCTGAGCGAGATAATTGCGCTGCCTGCGATCAAGTTTAATTTTCCCGGACGACCATTTTTAATTGAAATTTCTCATCAAGCCGTCTATTATACCACCACCATCCCCTCCTTACCGCTCCCGTCACATTATCGGACTCTCATTAATAATCTCGTCGCTTAGATACCTTATTAGAATCAGGAAAATGACGAATCGAACGGAACGATTCTCTGCCGATTCGCATTAATGAAGCGGTAGCTGGCATCCTTTGACAAACGCTTAAAAAGTGTAAACAGAGGCACAGACTCTTACGGTAATGCTACTTGTTAATCTGCTGGCATTGTCAGTAACACTTGCGTATCGAAATATGATATATACTTGTACAGTATTTATGTTACAGTGTGAAATGTTTACATTTCAATTATTTGTATTTATTCGATATTTCGAGTTGGATTTTAATAAGGAAGTGCTTGTGTTAATTTATATGTGATTTCAGGAACGCAAGGAACGTTACAGGGCTGTCCGTATAAATATCCGTTCTTCCCAGGATTCGGAGAAATTAATCCGCTATAACGGATTTACGACGCAGCACCCCTTCTTGGCTAGCAATTTGTTCTCCTAAATCACCCACAAAATGTCCCACTGACTCAATCATATTTCAAATTACGGGAGTGATTAATTAAACCCTTAATTATTCGTAATAGTTCCATCTCACATCAAAAAGGAAATAATAAAACGAATAAACACAACGGCGTCGCGACGAAATAACTTGCAATTTATTTTAACAAGCGTTATGAAAGTGTATTTTTGATGTAGCGTATCCCGCAGAAACGAGCCATGGCGTAAGCTGGTTAGTTGACTGAAACCACTCTTAATTGACTTAAGTACAACTGCATCAGATACGTAACAGGTATGTATAAAAATAACCATACCGACAACACTTTACTTACCTACATAACAATGCTTCAAATTACGTATTAAGTATGTTTACCATCTACTTGCAAAAGGCATCTCAAATATACACATATGCTTGTTAGAACTGGCATTGATTACGACTAAACTACCCATCGTACGTGTTGAAAAGTTCGCTATCTAGCATATATGAAAACGAAATATGTACACAGCCAAGTAGTCTGAACATTACATATTACAATTCAGGTACGCATTTGCTGCAGAGATGCACAAGATAAAATGTTTCTAATGTGGATACTATTATTGATCACTTAAGCAGGCACTCTAGAGCGTTCGTTGTAGTCATTCGATTAACTAACATCGTAGATTGGAGAGGCTGAAGAAGTACAGACGAAAGTAGGCGCAATTAAAAAGCACGTGCCAGTGGCATCGTATGTACAAACCCCGTAAGAGGGAGCGGACCTATATGGCGAAATATGGTGGAGGTCGAAAACTCCTGGGGGTGAGTGCACGAGACTTAATAGAAATACAATAGAACGGATTCAGAGGGTAGCCACCCTCCCCAGGCGGTAGTTTGGCACGGAAAATAAATCAAACTCCAATACGCTAAGTGGTTACGTGTGACGTAAAGCAGACTTCGGGCGAGACTCGGATGCCGGCGTGTCCCGAGATTAAATTCTATTTAATTTCCGTACACTATGAAATTTCGCTCGAGTCCGGCCACTTTGTGCTCTCTTTTACAAGATATCACTTTGATACGGTAGTCGACTGCAATCGCCTTTGTACGCGCATCGTAAATAGTGTCGGGGACAAGTACCTATGATCTTATGTTACAGTTTTTTCCTTATAGAATTAATAGCACCTTTGACCTTACCGATTTCATTACATGCAGCACTAACAAGTAGTTGGAAGTGATTTTACAAATAATTGTAGTAAAACCTGATACAACAATTTTACTCTACGTTAAGCAACAGTCTGAGCGCAAAACTGACTTGCATTTTGTACTACTTCTCCGGTTATAATATTACCGAAATCGGAAAATATGATCAGAAAAATATGAATATTATGATACCTAGCAATGCAACATAAGTAATATTAAACTATAGAATAATACGAACAAATAGAGGCATAAGCCAAATCGTTAGTTCTTTAATTCTGTACAATTTCATTCGTTTCATATCTATTTCATATGTAACCATTTTCATATTATTTAAGAAATAATGCAATTCTTTTGTACTCTATAATGTTCGCTACAGTAACACGTAGCCACCCTATATTGCGTGAAAATTGTAAACTAAAGTTATTACCTTCTTATTTCGATCTAGGCCGGTTGGATGCCAATCGTCCAGGGATTCGCAATCCAAGAGGGGCGACTACTTTCCAGCGGACGTAAAAATGGCTACGCCCGATTAAATAATCGATGAACAGACGTGCGGCTGGCGTGATTTTATTTCGAAAGAACGTGCCCTCAACACTGTCAAAATGAAAGATACGGGTGCCAACCATTAAGTACTATATACGTTCTTCTGTTGTCATTTATTAGGAAATACATCCTCGAATTAGTCAGGTTCTATAGGTTTTCCACTTTAATACATAATATCTAAAAACAATCACCACAAAACTCGTTCACGATTCATTACTCATGTGAGATGCCAAACGTGAAAAATCTGTGCTTACAATTAGCATAACCCGCAAGTCAGAAATTTCATCTTACAAGACACGTCATACGGAAAGAAACCGCAACATCTTCCAAACATAGCGAAGAAACCTTACTGCGCACGATAGGAGACAGCTTAAACATTTTGTTTCTGCGCCATTCGTTTCACTCGCATATCTTTAATCGAAAAACCTGCGCGAGCTGTCAGCTGATACTAAAATTTTTCCCGCTCCCGAAAAATATTCTATCGCGCGCTTCTACACCCCGAGAGTTCGTTCGAAACAGTTCTAAAAGCAGTGCCATCGCGGATTTCCAGATGGCGGCCATGTTTTCATTATACCGCACGATGTCCGGTACTCGATCATAGTGTCTTCCGTTTCTCTCCTCCGCCACGGCTCCCTCCCCTTCCTGTCGGGCGAACCGGCGGTTGTTCCGCCTTTTGCAAAAGCAGTGATATTTCAACAGCTGTGCGCTCCAAGTTAAACCTCGCCCCACACGGCAAGAACTCTAATTTCATTACGGCTCGAGGTCTCCCGGGTCAGGGACAGTGCCGTACGAACGTGGTTGAGCGTACTATAATATAAAATACCCTTTCCTCATACGCGCCACGTACCGCTTTTAATCTCTAAAAATGTTTGCCCCGCCGATGCGACTTTCACTAATTTCAAACGCTTTCGTTTGACGCCGAAACCACTCGGCGGACTGCCCGTGTGACATTGAGTTTCGGTAAGGTCAAACGGAGTCCAGGAGCGCATGGCGCGATGAACGAGGAGGCTATCTCGATTTGCAATATTTATGTCGCAATCGCTGCGGCGCTTCTTAAGTGCGCAAGGATCAGGTGTCGAACACTTTAGACTCACCCTTATCGCGGGATGCTGCGAATGTCGGCGGATGGGGAGTGTGCTAAGGCTGTGTGAGTGAGCGTCGGTAAGTCGGGGAGTTAGTCAAAGTCAGAGAGCGCTTCGAGGGGAAGACAAGAGACATTGGGTGAGTTAACTTTAACCGCGGCCATTTTTAGATGGAACAGTATTCTATTAAGCGCTTCGAAACTTGTATCGAAAATGTTTAATATTACTTCTCAGTGGTTTGTCAATATTTATTGTTTAATACAGTGCTGCAAACATCGTGACTATTGCGAATGTACATGTAAAAGGCGACAAAGCATGAACGTAGGTAAGAAAGGTTAAGAATAATCGAGGCTTGACTAAAATTGCATCTCGCCAACAATAAAGACAAAGTGCCCGCTGCTCTTATGCTCATGTAAGTATGATAATATACGTGTAGACTTTCTTATCGTAATACTTCCACCGGCGGCATCGGTATCCGAAAGGTCTTATTGGGCAGTAAAACTGCCAATTGTCTCAAAAGCTCAGCCTTCGTCCCGATAATGAGGGATTAAATATTAAGACGCGTATTCTCCGCGGCCGCTTGCTCAATGTTCCTTTGTTTTACGACGGTACGTGACCAGAAAGCAAGATGGTGAAGCCAACCACCTAACGCGATTAGGCCCCTAACGTTTCTTTCCTCTAGCGGGCGAAACCTCAGGATCTCCGTGCTATCCAAGATTGGATGCGATATAACCGTGCGCTGGATCCGTTTTAAGGGTAGAATTCGAATTGCAAACAATACCACCGATATACCTATGTGGGCCGATGAAAATTTAAGGTGTCTGTCGGCGTAGTTTATTTGCGAGCAGTCTCGTTGCCGTTGCTGTTTCTAACTCTTCGTCCGTTAATGCATGTCGCACACGTATATCGCGTGTTTGGTATTTTACATTAATACTTGCGCAACCAGCGAAATAGTGCATGCTTAATCATTTTATTTCCGTATGGTGCAAGCCAATGGCTGGTAGGGTTGCGTTTTTATGATCGCCTGCAATCACCTGGTATCAGGGATTCTCTTTTATCGTGCAGTGTAATAATCGATTTGTGAGATGATTTTGTTCGAGATTTAATATTTACTTTTATTAGTCTCAGTGCAACTCTCAATTACTGACAGCTCTAAAACTAATAGGAAAGTTTCTGTAATGTAAAGATATCATATTGCATCAACCGCGGTTGCGCAAAGTATTGCTCCTATACCACTATACGTAATAATTCTAATGAAAGTAGTTTTAACACCGCCTGTATTCTATCTATCTGCATCAAAGCAAGTAAAACATAAGAACGAAGGGAAAAACATTGTTAACAATATATTTTAACATCTGAAATAACAACGTAAATAAATACGAAACTCTAAATCCACAAAATGGTGGAGAACCATTAAAACGTTTGCGTGTACATAATGCGTTACCAGATTGTCAGCGTTCGAAAACGTTGAAGCCACTAACGTGTTTGCCATCGTTAACGTATTACAATACATGGCGGCCAGCAGCGTAAAGATGGAAAGCTACGAAGGCTGTCGAGCGTGGTACTTCAACACACTCGCGTATCTATGGACGCAGCGAATGTCTTACGGCAGCATCGCTCGCGTCGTCGTCAAAAGTCCGAAATCCCGTTCGCTTCCAATTTGACATCTGGCATTTTCCCCGTTTTAGCTGTAACTAGCAGCGCAGTGTGCGTACGGCAGGAGCGTGTGTCTCCACCGCAGGAAACATCGACGAACATTCATCTCGTTTACTCGACGGCCACAAAAGCCACGCCATGAATACTGTGAGAGGTCGTCGCGGCAAAAAGAAGGAATAAGAAAACGGCGAGTGTTTCTCACGTCGGTTTTAGGCGGAGAGCGCAGTGCGATTCTCATGAAGAATGCAGAGTCGACAAGGATACCAACTCATTCGTATTAAGCCAACAACGGCAGCCGCGCCAACGAGAAGCCCTGAATATTTCACGCATTCTTCGTGTCGACATCGATTTTCAGAAGAAGTCGTAGAGAGGAGAACGACGAGGAGGATACAGCGAGCGACGTCGTTCGTTGCGAAACGCGCTCTTGCTGCCGCGAACGAGAGAAGTCCCTAGGTAGAAGCAGGAGGTAACGAATGAAACGGAGCCAGCCTCAGAGTGGGAGGGAGGAGAGAGGGAGAGAAGAATGAAAGGGGATGAAAAAAGGGAGAGCTCAGAAAAGGAAGTGCCCATCCACGCGGTTCAGCGCTGATCTCATCAGAGTCCCCGCGGCTCGATTCAATTTTTCCCGGCCCGATGAGGGCCGGTCCTGGACCGAGGCCGCTTATTCCGATTGAGGCTCCTCTAAAATAGGCACGACGATCAAAAAGCGAAGAAGCGAATGAGATTTAATGCCGGTGCACGCAACTAGTTATATCCGATTACGCGCGCGCCTACGTATCAAGAAGCTTAATGGGTTGTGCCTAACGTTCGCATGATTGTGTCGACTTACAAATTGCGCGCAGATGCCGGCCCGGAATATATCCAGTCCGCACGAAACTCCACGCGAAGCGATCCCCGTCTGATCATAACCTCGAATAATTAACCCGCGCGGCTATTTCGAATAAATTGTAAGGGCGGCCCGGGAATGAGCCTTGCAAATGATAACTGACACACCGGCCAATGAAATATTCGCGGCCCGCGGCATACGGATCGGGTAGCGTGGCCTTTTCCACCGTGTCTTTTTGCGTCGCAGATTTTTCACTTTGCAATCGGGTGCATTTAAAGGGGAAAATTCAATTAGTGGGCAGGATCGACTCGTTTGACTATGTCGTAGAAACAAATTAGAAAGGACAAAAACGACGTTCCGTAACCTTGGCACCCTCTTGGTGCAAGAAACTGATAAATTCGAACGTTGAGAAGGATAATAAACTAGTTAGGTATATGCACCACTTATGTTATCTGAACTTAGCGTCGTATGAATGCAATAGAATGAAAGAATGCTAGGTAACATGCGGAAAAATGGCTACGAAACATTTTTCCGTGTATATCTCATATTAATTCACGTAGCAACAATTCGTTCGGCCATAAAAAGTGTGAGGCCCCGGTACCTACGCAAGTATTATCTAACTCTAACGATAATAATAATGCTTTGCCCCAGCGTGTCTTATCCGTCCTGCGAAAGTTAGACAGAGAAAAGTGTACCAATCTTCTGCCCATTACCTTCTTGCAACATAATGGGCTGCGCTACTTAAAATAGTCAAGGGTGAGCATGCCGCAAGAGCAAATTTAGCGCGAATCGTTAACCGTGCGAAACATCCACGAATGATCCGGAATGATGCGGTATTATGAAAATGATCACCGCGATGACAGTGAACGCGGTATAAAAATGATTGCCTGATAGCCGTACCGCATCATTTTCCGTCCTTAATCTGCCGCCGTCACAGACTTGACATACATATTCTAATGAAAGTACTGAAAGTACATTTTAGCGACATTGACTAAGTGGTTGCATTGTTTTCCGACGATTGGCTACGCGTATACGTACACTTTCTTGTTCATGGTACCGCGAATGCCAGACGGATTTCGTCTCTGCGAAAACCTTAATCACAGCTTATTTCCATGTCCGTATCGTCATTGTGAGGAGTTCTTTTAAAATCCTCATGATTGCGTTAACCTTTCGAAATTCCATTGTATCAGCTTTAGAACTGTCATTAGTCCTTGCAATTGCAAACCATCTGTCGTCTCTGGTACAGTATGAACAGTCATATCTTACGGTCGCTCGATGTAACAAAAGAAGCTGAACGTTATCCCGTTTATGGTCATCGTAGAAAAACTGTCGGAGTCGCATAACCGATATGTTTGACCAAAACACGTCAGCTGTAACACTTCGCCTGTTTATTGTTCTCAGAAATGTTGACTACGGTGTCTCTGTTTAACCGCACTGAATACCTGTACGTGCAGAAAATTACGGAAGTGTCAACTGCAAGCGAATATTGCCCAAGTAAAGTACTTACTTCTGGAGTAAAAAAAATGGTTGTATGCGAATAATCACATTATTTAAAACAATATCCAAACATTCAAATAATTGATTCTACCCATATCAAATGTTCTCCGAACATATCAGTGACAACATATCCCACAGAATACTCAATTCAAAAACTATTACACGTTAACCGCCGAACTCCCTCATCCGCTCCATCGATCAGCGCAAACCGCATAATAGAACGCTCAAAATCCAACAATCTTTCACAGCCGCAATCCAAATCCAACGTACCTCATCACTACCCATAATCTCCCCATACGCAACGCCATTACACGCAGCTCCCGATTATTAACAAAATCGGCAGCATTTGCATATTCCGAGTCCCGTCGTTTCTCTCGCCTAACACGTTCGGCACGGAACGAGACACGGCGCAATGTCGTTTCGCTGTATGCTGAGGGCGGAGACGTCGGGAGGACGAAGGTAGGACGAAGGTAGGACGAAAGCGATGGTCGTGCGAAAAGGGAAAAGAAAAGGGCCGCGCCGACAGCAGCACTCGCCTGTATTCGTGGTTCGTCTTCGTGTGTTCGCCTGTGAACGTGTACGGGCGTATGCTCGTTCCGTACCGATGCATGCACGTCCGCACGCGGACGCCTGCACGCACACGCACGCGCACACAGAGGCTCCTCCACACGCTGGCGGACGTATCGGCGGGACGAAAGTCTCGGGCAAAGAAGAAGAGGGAGGAAGTAGAACAAACGGAGAGCAAGAGAGTACTAAGCTAGAAACTCATTACCGTTGCTCCGCCCCGGCCGTTCGACGATGCGGCAACCAATCGGATACTGCCGGATCGTAATCGCGCCTGCACGGTTTAATCTCGGCATCGCGTACAAGTATAAAATAGTCAGTTCGACGTGGCGGCCCCCAGCGCTCGTAAGTAGTTGCGCGCGGCGCGCGTGCACGAGAGTGCACGCCTGTACGCCATTCTGCGCGCGTGTGCGCACGTGTGCGCGCGCCTACGTACGCTCCCTGCAGGGTTGCATATGTATTTACCTCGCTGGAACGCGCAACTACGCGCAGGAACGTACCGGCTACCGCTCGTCGCCTTAAGCCAATGAACGGCCGTCGTGCATTTCGAGAAATGCACGCGTCGCGCGATTTACGGAAAACGGAGAGGCGTCGCGGACATTACGTATGTCATGATGGCAAATTGTCCTGCGGGCTTGATAAGATTCTTGAAAAAGTTCCGGAAAATATGAGAAACTTCAGCGTCTTTTCAACGAGGGGATGCACATAGTTGCAGATTTTTTTTCGAATGGTGGGATGGTTGGGTCTTAGGTATTACGTAGGCTCTTTAAGACTTATTATAGATGCATGATTGTTTATTTCTTATGTATACTGGGTTTTGTTGACGATTCGCTTCGCGGGACATATCGTATGGATTTCCGTGAAAGAAACGATTGCTGATCGATCGCGCCTGGTTGCGGAGACAAATGCGAGCCGGTGAATTACCTCAATTATGGCGAAAGGAAATTATACTCCATGAAATACACTTTTTCAGGAAAAATTACTGATAACATTTACCAGGAAGTACTTCGAATGCAATAGCACAAGACATGCTGCTTCACATTGAACACCAGCAGTTCATTTTATTGATCATTTCAGATTGCTGAACAGAAAAACGCTCGCAACTTAAAACCAATTACAATTATAAAACGTACTGCATACAAGGAACACGAAAATGAAGACTAACGAATAATGGCTCGTCATTGTTTACTACGGCCAAAAAAGGCATCAACATTAGTTGCAATTCCAGGGTGTTCGAAAATACAGAATAAATGCTGAAATTCACTGTTAACTCAACGTGTAACTCCGGGTAACTACTTGTGGAAGGTATAAGGTACGGATGGCGTTTTATTATACAGGAACGTTATAGATATAAGCTTTCAATTGCGTCGACACAGAAGCAGGAATATTACCGTACGGCCCTGGTGTAAGCAGGTAGCCGCGGTTGTGATTGCGTTGCGTTATTTTCAGCGATGGCTGGACTCGAGTAGCGAGTGATTTTGTTACTGGCCGGGCAAAGTTAAGTAAACGAAATGGAGCGCGGAGGAGCGCGGGGCGCTTCAGCGAGATGGTTAAAGGATTGCGATACCGACATTTTAGTTTCGTGCTTACGAGCGAAACGGGGAAGAAGGATGAGGATAGATGGATATTAAATCTGCCGCGCGTAACTTACCATCGGCGAATTAAGGCAATTGTCGTGACTGTATGCACACTGTTTGATATTCAGGATATTGACAGTGCAGTACTCGCCGCTTTGAACTGTAATGTTGCCCTTGAAAATGGCACTGTCCTTATGCTAGGATTCAATAGAATCGATTCAGGTGCAATTATGCTACATTCGTTATTACCTATATGTTGGATAAATCTCTCCATTCGGCATTCACTCTATCTTTATTAACGTGTAAGTATATGAATAATATTTGAAGCAAAAACATTGGAATAGACAGCTAGTACTGTCGTGTACGCATGAGAACTTCGAAAATTAAAAATGCAGACAATTAGACGGTATACTTATGGATAATAAAGAAATTATATTACGATGCTTCTAAAGGTTCGTATGATCAAGTAATTTTCTTTTTAACGACATCGTATCAGTCATCGTTAACGACTATACCATAATCACATTTATTGGTCTGATTGCGGGCAACATGATATTAACAGATACAAACCCGATGATTTCCCGCGTACGTGCGATAAAGGCTGTCCCTCAAAATGTGATGCCATATCGAAGGGTTCCTGAACATAATTCTCATGAGCACTGCGTAATATACGCAGATCACAATGCACCGTTAAAGGACCCTTCTGTCGTACGGTCACCACCGCAGGATCACGTTTATTAAACTAATTACATTCGTCCCCAACTTCCCCAGACTTTGAACAGGGCATCGTACAAGAACGACCCCATAAATACCACGGCATACCAGGTAATTTATTAATGAACTACTTGATTAGCCACATATTCTTATCGTATGCCAAGGAATCAATGAACATGTGCCGAATTTCAAAAAGGAGAAACTTCGGTCGTTTACAGCGCAACAAATTGCTTCGTTGAAGTTCGCTCCGTATACTAAACTTTCGTATAATGCGTCGCCAGAAGAACGCGTACGCTTAACCGCTGTTAATAATGAATCCGAATATTCTGTTGTGAGCTATAAAAAGTACAATTTTTCCTAAGTTCTTTTTATGACACGACTGGACACTGTCATCTTCTGTTGTTTCACGTATTTATGTGGAAAACTGACAGTGTGGAAGCTGGAAGATGAGGTTATTTTGGTGTGCTAGGGTAAGCAATAAACTGCTGGATAGACACTTAAATGCCTTTTAAAAAAGACAATTTCACCAGGCGTGGCACGAAATTTACAGTTAAGGTGATATAACAGTACAATCAGAATTATGCGTAGAAAATATTGTATATCAACTTCAGCGCCCGCGATGATTTCTTGAAATAGTACCTGCACGTTTTGCTTGTTTGCGATTCAGTCTTACGTGCGGATCCTTTTACGGTAACACCTTGAAAATGTGTTTTCTCTAATATCTATGATGGAAATAGTATAACAACAGCATTGCTTTGATGACCGTCTATTTCCGCGAATATTGCTTTATCCTTTCACTATTAAGAGAATTCCATTATTGTACGTATGCTATTTAGAATAAATCTACAACATAGGTACAAGTACCTATCTAATATGTAAAAATCAATCACACAATGTTTTACCTACTTACTCGCTTATCACGAAACGTTTAATTCTGTCTTCAATAATACAGAACGTGTATCAATATCTCACAACAGCTTCTTCAACAATTCTTGCTGTAAAATCCTTATTATACGTTTTATATTTTTCCCTCAATTCACTACCACGCCTTGAACTGCTGTCACCCATTCACGAACTGCGTAAGTAAATGCGTAAGAACCGGGCTGACGTTGACAAAAATCTTTCTTTTTGTTCGTGCGACGCAGAAGAATATGCCGAACGAAACGAAATATGCATAAAGGAGTGCAGGCAAAATATCGGCGGGACAAAGAATAAGAAAGAAAAAGGCCGAGAGAAGAAAATAGGCGGGAGAGGGGACGAGAGAAGGAGAGAACACTCGTGCACGCAGAAATTGCCCGGCCATTAGCGATACTACGTTATTACGCTCGTCCTTTTTTGCACCGCAGCCTCCACTGGCGCGCGCGCGCGCGCGCACCCCAGCGGCCATTTTGAAATATGCGATTGAGAAAGGAAAGACACTCGATAGACGAGAACGGCAATGTTCCATTGTTCCTACCTTGCTCGTTTCAACGGGGCCTAATCGATTCGATGTCATGAGAAGTCGTTTGTCTGACTGAAAAGTTACCTAGATTGCCGTTGGCTCTTAATTACGCAAAAATCGTCGTTACTGTTGGTTCGGCGGCCAATGATGGCGTAAGAACCAATATCGACAAGTTTGAAGCATTCGATGTCCTAGAATCGTATGATAAACTGATTTAAATTTGCAATTCACTTGAGTGTGGTTTACGTGGTCAATTACATTAAATGTTTGCAGTTTTCTGGATGCTATGTATAATGCAAATAATTAAGAGTTGATTTTGTTTTTTTTTTTACTTTTGTTTACAACAGTTGGTAGAAATAAAGAGCAAACGGAATGTAGTTATAATATAACCAAATATGTTACTTCACTAGATATACATCGTTAGACATATAAAAAAGAGAGATAAAGTTTGTAGTATTAAGGTGACCAACTATTTTTTGTTCAAAAAGAGTACACTTTGCAAGTATTTCATAGGTGAAAAAAAAGAAGAAAAAACGATAAAAACTATATTTTCTTTTAAAAATATATTTTTCTTCGGAGTGGATTTTTTTTGCTAAATGAGGATGTTCGTCTAATAATGTAGCCACATCCGAACAACTTTCATTTTGCATATTAAATTTGACTGTTAAGACGGCAGATAATGTTTTTACAGAAAGTTGCGACTTCTCACTGCTCCAATAATCATTCCCTAGTGAAAATACCCTTTCAACAGCAGCATTAGTGCCTGGACAACATAAGGAAATTTCTATTAAAACTTTTAAATTTTCATGTGGGATATGATATTAATAAAATTGAAATAAAATAATCTAAAAAAATGTTTTAGAAATACAAATGAGTATAAAATTATACGAATGAGTACTTTCAGAGTACAGGATTTGAAAACAGTACGGCTTACGAAAAAAGAGTACAAAACTCAGTAAATGAGTACAGTTGGTCACCTTAGTAGTATTAATAACAATAAAGCATAAAAGGCTCGGAATATCAACGCAATTCAAAGCAAAGAATATCCATTAGTAGAAACAAATGATGAAATAAGTAATAACTTTCAAATTTACACGCTCATATAAACACATTTCTCCTTTCGAAAAATAGAATTTCCATGTATTCAAATTGTATAAAAGCCAAGGATCATTCCATCCCTAACTCATTTCGCACACATTGTACAACGACTACCAGTTCAAGACGCTAATTTAAGACAAACGATAAAATAAAACTCCCTAAAAACTGAAATTGTGAAAAAACGAACAAAAAAGTCGTTGTGGGCGTGCAGTAGAGAGGACTGAACGTAAAAATCATCAAATCTCAGTGCAACCCTTAGCGAGACGCCATTCGCACAGAGATTAAGGTGCACATTATTAGTCATTACCTATAATCTCCACTTTGGTCGCTCCCATCGATATCAATAGTCATTTCGCGCCGACTTTTGACCCGTCGGTGGGGCTATAATCAAACGTAAATCGTGTCCAGCCCTTTTTACAGAACATTTAAAGACCGAGCGCGACCGCAGCGACTGTCGAGACTTCTCCGCATTGTATTTGTCTCTCCCGCATCGTTTCGCTGTCTGTGCAGCACCAATTTCCCAAGACTGCCATTTGCAGCCATTAAATTGTTTTCGACCCCCATCTCACTTAATGTCGTGACTCGTGACCTCCACGATATGCATCTATAAGCGTATAACCACCACTGTAAGCGTGCGCTCGCGCGCGCCATTGCGCACTCGTGTGGGAGTATAGGTACCAACGGATAGGCACATTTCGAGCAACCTGTTAGTGACGAGCTATAACGTTCCCTAATTTCGGCTCAAATGCATTCGTTGCACGGAACTTCCGCGATAAATCGAACGTCAAGAATTAACCCAAATGTGTTTCGCATTAACGGCCAGACTGATGGAAACTTTTCATTGATTCAAGAGGGATTGGCTCATTAGAGAGCCATACATAATCGACGTTGAATTTTATGGATTCAGAAGTTGATCTCGATAAGACTTCGACCAAAACTATTTGCAAAGCGGTTTTAAGTTCGGTCAACACGGCGTAGTTCTGCCATTTTGACGGTCGAAACATAAGTAATTACATACACCTCTCCAGACATTTAACATAGATTGTTCTTTAGTTCTAATTACAAAAAAAATATTGCAAATGTCATAGAACATTGGTACAAACCAACGGAAAAAGCGAAAGCAATAGTAGAGAAACGATTCTAGCAATCTAATATACCAAGATTTGAATATGTAACGATACTCATTGCGTACCGAGCAAAAGACACCTAGATGGCGAGAGGCGAGTGGTGGGGAGCGAGCCCGAATCGAGCGTTTGCTAATTTGATGCGAACAGAATAAGACTACCGGTAGCCGGAGAAGGCACGAAACGCTCGCCCGCCAAACTATAATATAATATTATACCGTTACGAGAAGATTATTGTATCCCGCCGTACTTTAAGGGGCCATGGCCTAAGACGTCTAAAGAGATGTGTGTGTAATTGTATGTATTAGTGATTTATTATATATATAGTTATTTTAATATTATTTATATTAGAACGTGGAGAATAAGTTTTAACATTGTATAACGACGATTGAGAGAGTATCTTAATATATGACGATCCACATAAAATTATTCATTATTTCATATTTATTTATTTATATTACTTAACTCTGTGTAAATTATATATGTGTAAACATATGCAACGCGTCGACCAAAAAGACCGTTACATAAATTGGCGCCCAACTTATAGGCAGAATTAAAATCCACATGTATATTTAATTCTTTTGTATTTGCATATATGTATTAATGAATACGAGGGCACGAAATAAGAGTATTGATACAATAAGCGGAGAGATACATAAGAGGAAGACGAGGAAAGCAACAGAGCCAATCATGGAGGATGAGAAGAAACGGTTGGAGGAAGAGTGGAAAAAACTGGACCAAGAACGACGAGAATTGGAAAAACTTCGGGAGGAAGTCAACAATACGAGTGCAAGTAGAAACAGAGAGAGGACCACACCAGTGAGAGACTCGGGGGATGGAGGTATAAATCTTTACCAATCACATAATATATCAGCAGATTTAAAAATTCCAAAATTTAGAGCGGACGGAAACACAAACCCAATTGAATTCCTAGAAGAATTGCGGATATATTTTAGAGTTAAATGTGTGCCGAATGAATATAAAGTGTTTTTAGCGGAACAAGCATTAGACGGTAGGGCGAAAATGTGGATTAGCATTAGTAGAGAGCGTTTTGATAGATTTGAAGATTTTGAGATTGCTTTTAAAAATGAATTTTATTCCGTGCCAACGCAAATTAAGCTTAAAGATGAGTGGCTATCGCGTAGATATCGGACAAGTGAGGGAAGCATGCAAGACTATTATTACAAGCAATTAAAAGAGTCGAAATATTTTGATCCACAGCTAACAATATATGAAACAAACTATATGATAGTTCAGCAATACCCTGCAAGAATTCGGGAAGCACTGGCCACCATAAACTATGCTCAATCGCGTGAGATTTCTCAAGCATTAGATCAGTTGGATAAAGTACATAAAGAGCGGGATCAAATCGAGCGACGTAAAAATAACTGGAATTTGAACAATAATAATAATCATAATTATAATAATAGTAGTATTAATAATAGTAGGCATCAAATAAATAGAGTAAACCATATGCATATACCGGAATACCAAAATTCAAATTGGATAGGCAACCGTCGCCGAGAACAAAATATCAACCGCGGTTATTATCCTCAATACAGACAGAGGACGTATCATAATACAATGATGCCTGATACACGGTTCCCCCCTCCTCGGTTGGATTTGAGAGATTGCCCAAATAGTCAACACGCGATTGAAAGTAATACACCTCGTAACGGCGATTTAAACTAGGAAACGGTATGCCGAGTGTAGGTCCATCCGCGTACCGACAAACATATGATTATGTAAAGGACCTCAGTGAGGATATCAATAATGATTATGATTTAAATAATAATAATAATGTAATTGGGAGTGGTTTAATAGGTC
Organism: Anoplius nigerrimus; assembly: GCA_914767735.1. Taxonomy (NCBI): domain Eukaryota; kingdom Metazoa; phylum Arthropoda; class Insecta; order Hymenoptera; family Pompilidae; genus Anoplius; species Anoplius nigerrimus. Next base: position 5,218,547 of record OU612079.1, on the reverse strand, counting down.
CTTATATTAAAATAAATTTGATAGGATCTTGTGTCCGAGCGCTTATCGATACAGGTAGCCAGGTAACTTGCGTATCGGAATCATTTTATCGAGAAATAGCTGCAAAAGAAAAACTAGAAGAACTCCCGGTTAGCAATGTGTCGGTATTGTCCGCTATTGGCAAGAAAGGCATTACAGTGAGGCGACAGGTACTATTAACAATAATGATAAACGGATATAATTATACCCAATTTTTTTTAGTAATTCCGTATTTAAGCACTGACGTCATTATTGGCAACGACTGGCTACGAAAAAATAAAGTAATTATTAATTATAAGAATTCGACAATTGAAGTAGACGGGATTGTCTGTGATCATCAGACCGTGTCGTTCCTCTGCGCCGATTTGGAGAAAGACGATCAGCCTGTTAACTGTAGTGGGAATAATAGGATTATCGCCAACGTCACTTTGACAGTAGAGGAAAAGAGTATGTCAGTAACGGAAGATAGAACGAAGGAAGAAATCATTATTAATACGGAGACCAATAAAAAGATTTTGAAGGAGTGTGTTCAGTATAGTAATGGTCACAATAAAATAGTAAATGTTAATTATGTTCGCGAAGAGAGGAATCATGATGTTAATTTGGTTAATAATGTTAATATGAGAAATGATGGGGTAAACCAGGTTGAAAAGCAAAGTATTAAAGATAACAATAAGGGGAATATTGAATTAATATGCAATGATAATGGAATTAAGGAAAATTTAAATGTTATAAATGGGAATGTACGAAAGGGGGATCAGTGTGATATTAATCGTTTAATATGGGGAGAAAATTGTAATATTTGTGAGAGTGATGAAAAAAGTATACAGGTATTAAATCGAAACTTAAACAATCAGGAGGATCAGAATTTCTTTGAACAGGTGCAGACGATTGTGCGTAAGCTAACGAAAGTCGGGGATGATCACAGACGAGCACTTCAAAGTTTATTGATAAAATACCAAAGGTTATTCGAAGAAAAAAGGGAATACCCAACGATTTATGAGCATCAGATCCGGTTGACAAGGAACAAACCCATTATTCGGAAATCTTATCCTGTGCCTCTATCTGTCCGGCCTGCTGTCGAGGAAGAATTGCGGCACATGCTAAACGTAGGAATTATTGAACGTTCTGATAGTTCCTTTTGTAATCCGTTGAGAATCGTACAAAAGAAAGACGGTAAAATACGGGTGTGTTTAGATGCGCGACACTTAAATGCCGTAATCGAAGACGACCATGAGTCACCTCCGCCAATCAATGAATTGCTACAGAGATACCATAATAAAAAATACTTTACTAGTACGGATTTAGCCCACAGCTACTGGCAAATCCCATTGGCCAAAGAGTCTCGCCAATATACGGCGTTTTTATTCGGGTCTACTATGTATCAATTCAAAAGGATACCATTTGGGTTAAAAACGGCGGGAAGCGGATTTATTAGGGCATTAAGTTTAGCATTAGGTAATTCTTTTGATGATTTTTTAACGTGCTATGTCGATGATTTATTGATAGCGTCAACCGATTTTGATTCGCATTTGCAACAAATGGATTGTATTTTTGGTAGGCTGCTCGCTCACAATTTCACGTTAAAATTAGACAAATCATTGTGGTGTCAACAGCAAATCCCATTTTTAGGTTTTATTTTGTCAGAGACAGGTGTGATGCCCGATCCAAACAAATTAGAAGTCATCCGTAATTTTGAATCGCCTAAGAATAAAAAACAATTGCAGCAATTTATAGGGGTATGTAATTATTACCGGCAGTTTAGTTTAAAACATTCGACTTATATCGAGCCTTTTCGCGATTTGTTACGGAAGGATACACAATGGAAATGGACAGTAGATCATGAGGCAAATTTTAAGCAGTTAAAAGATAATTTTATTAACGTTGTACAATTACATCATGTGCTGCCGGACACAAATTTTAAAGTACAAACAGACGCAAGTGATAAAGGGCTATGTGGAATTTTATATCAAACGGATCACGGAGGTAATCACCGGATAATTAGTTTAATAAGTCGATGTTTACTTCCTGCGGAAAAGAATTATACAACAACAGAAAAGGAGTTGCTAGCAATTGTTTTTACTCTCAATAAATGTCGAATATACCTAATTGGTTCAAAATTTGAAATTATAACGGACCATCGCAGCCTGACATATTTAAATAGCACAATGTACTTGAGTCCTAGATTAATTCGTTGGAGTTTGCTGTTACAACAATTTAATTTTACAGTTCAATATTGTCGGGGAAAGGACAATATTGTTGCCGATTTTTTTAGTCGAAACCCGGCAGGAAAATTTAGTGAGGACGATCAAGAAAAATTGATGATTTGCAAAATGGACGCTTATTTAACTACCCCTAATTACGACATTCAATTCAATCCGTTGATTCTAACGTGCATGGTAACAACAGATCCTCAGTTAGATCAAAGTTTAAAAGATGTTGCGAGGTTACAGTGTTCTGATACAGCACTAAATGAGATAAGACGTGAATGCGTACATGAACCAAACAATGAGCGATATGTGATTTATAATGATATACTTTTTCAACGCGAAAATAAGGAGAACAAATGGCGTATCGTAGTTCCCAAACTTATTCAAACGAAACTGATTAGTGTTGTGCACAGCCGTCTCGGACATCCGGGAATTTATAAAACATTTTGTTATTTAAATCAATTTTATTATTATAGAGGAATGAGACAGGACGTCAAAAGAATCGTTACATCGTGTGACCTTTGCCAAAGGGTAAAATATTTGCAGATTAACATGGAGGGGTCACACCATATGGTAAGATCTAACGGACCTGGCGACTTGGTGACTGTAGATTTTTATGGTCCGTTACCAAGATCTATTGGCGGTGTCCAATATATTTTTGTCGTGATGGATGCTTTTTCGAAATATGTAAAATTTTATGCCATAAAACGTGCCACGACTAGAATTGTCCTGAATAAAATAATGTCCGATTATATACCGCGAATGGGAAAACCGAAGCGCATACTTTCTGATAATGGTACGCAATTTACGTCAAAAGCGTGGAAAAATATATTGGAACGTGAAGGAATTAGTGTCGTATATTCATCGATTAGACACCCGCAATCAAATCCAACCGAGCGAGTAATGAAAGAAATAGGAAGATTGTTCCGAACTCTGTGCGCTGATAATCATACGCGATGGGGTAAAACAGTAGCTGAAATCGAAAAGTTATTAAATGTCACTACGCATGCAAGTACTGGTTACTCTCCGTATGAACTGCACTATGGTAAGCCACCTACGGATATAATAGAAAAACTAATTAAATATCCTAAGAATCCAATGATCGAACATAAAGTGAAAATTGCGTTGGCAAAGGAACACATAAAAGCAAATTTTGAACGACGAAGCGCAAATAGAAGGCCATCTCAAATTGTACTCAGCCAAGGAGATTTAGTGCTTTTGAAGGTTCCACATTTATCAAGTGCGTTGAATCACGAAACTAAAAAGTTTTTCCACATTTTCGAAGGCCCTTATCAAATAAGTAAAGTCATTGGTAATAACGCATATGTACTCGTATATTCAGACGACCCGATGCGCGAAAAAGGCATATATAATCGCTGTAGTCTCCGAAAATATATTAAGGGAGATGTAGATTAATATTGACGATGTCCCATGTGGACAAATATCTGTATTTTACCGCATTAGATACTTATAATTAGTTCGTAAGGCTATATGTATGTGCGCGTGTATATGGTGTGAGTGATATTGTGTGAAACGCGGGATTATTTTGTACGAATTAGTTCAGATGAACGAATCCATACAACGGGGGATAATGTAACGATACTCATTGCGTACCGAGCAAAAGACACCTAGATGGCGAGAGGCGAGTGGTGGGGAGCGAGCCCGAATCGAGCGTTTGCTAATTTGATGCGAACAGAATAAGACTACCGGTAGCCGGAGAAGGCACGAAACGCTCGCCCGCCAAACTATAATATAATATTATACCGTTACGAGAAGATTATTGTATCCCGCCGTACTTTAAGGGGCCATGGCCTAAGACGTCTAAAGAGATGTGTGTGTAATTGTATGTATTAGTGATTTATTATATATATAGTTATTTTAATATTATTTATATTAGAACGTGGAGAATAAGTTTTAACATTGTATAACGACGATTGAGAGAGTATCTTAATATATGACGATCCACATAAAATTATTCATTATTTCATATTTATTTATTTATATTACTTAACTCTGTGTAAATTATATATGTGTAAACATATGCAACGCGTCGACCAAAAAGACCGTTACAAATAAAAATAAACTTTTGGGGTTTCATTTCATAGCCAAATGAAAAACTCTATTCCAACCCCACCGTATTCTTAATGTTTCCTCTTAAAGTGGTAAATGAAAATTGTCGAAAATAATTTGTAACGTCGACAACAATGGACGGCCATGAATGCATTATCTTGGGATCTAGGTACCAAAACGGGTCAGCGCACTGATAATAACCGCGCGTAATAACCTATCTATGTTACAAGTGTGTTCGTCGTTAGGAACACGATTATTAAAACGTATCGCCTACCTGTATGCCCGAAGGAAAGAAAACACATTCGAAGCTTCTTGGAACCTTAAATTAAACCGCTCTTGTTGTTTTGCGATTGGGAAAGGATTCTGATCAACGCCAGGGACCTGAGAGCGTTCCGGTGTCGCTTGCAATCGAGGGCATAAAGTGTTCACATAAAGCAAAGTCCAACGTAGAATGCGAAGTTGCAGGTACGGCTTCAAAGTGAGCGGCACCCCGATCTCCGATCTTTGACGGAAAGCGGAACCGCAGTAACGAAAGCCTGCCGACAGTTCGAGTATGAAATGTAATAGTTTAACATTTCTAATTTTAACGTTTCTAATTTATAAACTTATGGTTATATGTGCAGCGCAAAGAGCAAGGACTTGACTGATACTCGAGGATAACCTACGCCATAAAAAAGAGGTCCTGTAAAATGGAATACGCTCCTTTCACGGTAACTAATTAAAAATAAGGCAAATTTACACAAGAGAAATGCTTACGGATTGTACAATTTCATTCTCTACTTATTGTACTAAAATTCATCAGCGAACACCTTAGATTATTCCACATACAAATATGTACTCCGATTGATATAACTTCTAATTTCTCTCACTCAAGTTATGCTGTGCAGGTTTAATTGCTATCGCCGTAAATTGGTTAAGATGAAGCTTCGAGTCATTATTTGTTCACATAATTAAGGTTGGACGGGGCGGGCAAGATAAATATTCATCTAAAGGTCATTCTAGCTTGTAATCGCGAGTGTTTATCGGGCAGGCAGACGGCGAATGCACGGCCCTGAAAGGTTTTAATTCGAATAAATCCAAGTTGACGAGGGAACGGCCTTTTAACATTCCGCCGATACGGACCGGATCCAGAACGATCGTCAACGATGCGACGGCTGCAGCTGTTCCTCTTCTCATTTTCTATGTCGTCGCTTCAATACGTATTCAATAGTTACACGATTCTTCATTATCGTGAGCTCAACGATTATATGGTTGTTATTATTATTTTACGCCTCATTAACTACATTGTTAAAGTTCAACGTGTAAGTGACACATATTCGTTATGGATTGAGATTATTGATATCGTACCGGATTTAACACAAGTAACGATGTAATGTTACAAAGAATGGATAGGAGTTGTATAATTGTCAGATCCAAGGTAGTATGTACACTTGGCACAAAAATGTTATGGTAGAAACGGTTGGTAAATCACATATAGGCTGCATGCTCAAAAAATAGTATTTACGGAGAACAATGTTTTTAATTTGTTTTCCATTAAAAGCCAAATACTTTCTACTCTATTCAAAAAAGAAATAATGAAACCCGGGAAATTGTTTAGAATATCTCGTCTTAGTTCAGGTGTCAAAAGTAGCATGTATCAAATAATGTTGCAATTATTACTATTTTTTTAATTTATCAGGTTATTTTTTAATTTTTTTCAATTGTTTAAACCCTATTATGTAGTAGTTTGGATATAAATGCGTTCCGTTTCCGTAAAATAATTGGGTCTTACAATTAGGATGTGTATGTGCGATTTCAATTGACTTCTCGTAGAACACGTCTTGTATAGTGTGTATGCTTACGTTCGACATTTTCTAAATAGCGATTTTTCCTATTCTAGGACAAATGTTTGAACAAAACAATACTTGTCATCATTATAGAAATTGTACGATATTACTCTCAATGTATCAACAGTTCATGCAATTATTTAATTAGGTGTGTAATACGTTAGCCTTGGTAAACTACAGATTGACAATTTTGAATTCATATTTGTTGTTAACTATTGTACATTTCATACAAACTTGAATAATACCTACTAAATTAATAATGTAATTACAGTATTGCGTTTACTATTATCGATGTACATATAGTTTTAATATATAATTTTATTAGTATACTCATAGATTTGTCCAAGGTGTTGATTTACATACATTTTTTCTTTTACTAACCGTTAGTGTTGCAAACTAATATGAGCAATAAGTGTGATCTGAAATAAACCAATGTCGCTATAACGTGAAGAGACAAACCATACCAAACAATAAGTAAATGGACAGATGGTAAAATAGGGATTTTGTCGGTACAATGACGACAAAAATACAGTCGGTTAAATCTCACCATTGTCAGCAGCATTACTTTTTTTAATTTTCTAGGATTTATGTAACTGAATTTTTTTGCATTTGACGTAAAAGATATACACCTGCTCAAAAATACATCGTGAGCCGTGAAACTGTTCCATCTTGTGGCAGTTTACACTATTAAATATTTGACACATTTTGTTTCAATTTTGTCATGTTTAATTGTATTCGAACATTGTGTTCAGCTCATTATAAAACGCATATACATATGTATAATTTGTATATCAACTAAATTATATCAGTTCCATACTGTTGTGATCACCGTAAACCCTTCTCCAATTTACATAATACAAATGTAACAAATAATTGTTGTACAGTTACATTGTAAACTTAAAAAGACATGCGCTGTCGAAATAGTTTATTCTTTAAAAAAAAAAGATATATGACTACGTTCAAATATTAGAAAAGTATAAAATTTAAATGTGCAACAGAACTATATAAAATATATGTCCTTGTAATAATTTATATGAATATAGATAGCAGTACGTTCATTCTCCTAAATTGCATACACAGAAACAAATCCTAAACAGTGTTTGGTAAAGGTACGATAACTTGCCTTCCGCACGGATTTGCATAAAACTTTGCAGGAACATCAATTTTTGCATAAAAATAAGATCTGTAAAAGCCAAAAAGCCCGCTCGCGTCTAATTAAAAAGTTATTAAAAGTTAAAGTTTATTCTAAAACCTGCCTTACCAGCTAGCAAACGCTATCTGCGCATGCGCACTGATGTCTGCGCATGAGCACGGTGAAGTTTGCAGGTAATGCGCGCGTATTTGAAATGAAATAATATTGAATTGGCGAAGGCTAGGTGTAGGCTAGGCTTCCCTTTCCTAATATTTAAGGGTTTTCAATCAAAAAATGGTTTGAGAGTTGGTTTAGGTCTAGATTTCTTTCAGCCAAATCTTACTTTTCGTTTTATTTCTATGGCTAGGTGTGGGCAAGGCTTTCATTTCATAATGTTTAAGAGTTTTCAATTAAACAATGGTTTGAGAGTAGGTTCGGGTTATATTTTATTAGCAAAAGTGCAGCAACATCATTTCTATCGACAAAAGCACTACAAAAGGGAAGCCTAGCCCACACCTAGCCATAGAAATAAAACGAAAAGTAAGATTTGGCTGAAAGAAATCTAGACCTAAACCAACTCTCAAACCATTGTTTGATTGAAAACCCTTAAACATTATGAAAGGGAAGCCTTGCCCACACCTAGCCATAGAAATAAAACGAAAAGTGAGATTTGGCTGAAAGAAATCTAGACCTAAACCAACTCTCAAACCATTTTTTGATTGAAAACCCTTAAATATTATGAAAGGGAAGCCTAGCCTACACCTAGCCTTCGCCAATTCAATATTTTTTCATTTCAAATACGCGCGCATTACCTGCAAACTTCACCGTGCGCATGCGCAGATAACGTTCGCGCTGCCGGTAAGGCAGGTTTTATAATAAACTTTAACGTTTAATAACTTTTTAATTAGACGCGAGCGGGCTTTTTGGCTTTTACAGATCTTATTTTTATGCAAAAATCTACCATTACACGAAGTTTCATGCAAATCCGTGCGGAAGGCAAGTTATCGTACCTTTACCCAGCGTTTTACTACCGCATTATCGAACGTCGGTAAACGCAAAACGAATAATTAATACATATGTTCGCCGCATGGTGCGCTACAATCGTAGACCGGAATTTTTCCTTCTTACTGGTTCCTCTCGTTTCGTGCGCAGTATCTTTGCTCGTAGTCATAAAACCATTAATCGACTACCACGATGGTTGTTGCCGGTCGACACGTCATAGTGCTACAACATGTCACCGTTTCATTCAAGATCGGGACTCTTTGTTCGGGTTGGTGTAGAGCTGCGAGAACAGTACATAAACTCGAGCCTTGTCGAAGGAAATCCGGTACAACATGGCCAGCGATTACGGTCGTCGCGCGCAGTTATTGCCTCGGGAAAATACGTAAAGGTGGCGCCATCTCGGCCGGACGCGTAACTAAAAATACGACTGAAGGTCACACGCAGAGATTCTCTACGGCGAACCGATGACCCGTGCGAGATTTGCATGCACATATATAAACACGCCGCTACCGCGCGGATGGTGAAGAAAACAATTGTGATGTAGTGCCAGTTCGACAGCGGCGAACGTAATACGAACAGTGTCGAGGCTTCGGTTGCCTCAGGGCTGAACACACGGTGCTGGTGATACATAGATAATGTAGTGTTGTAATTGGTGCCGAATGCTGCGTCGAAAGTTTACTTCTTGTCCGAAAGGGAAATACTCCGTTCGGGCCGATTCACGAGATCCGCGAACGATTGACGAAGGTACGATCAAAGAGTGTCACTCCTTGGGCCAATCTACTCTGGGCTACGTCAGTGTAGGCCAAATATCATTCCCGTCCGATATCGCACGCAATATATGAAATAGTGCGCGACTGCGGTTGGCATCAATTGTCGATAACAGGACTGATGTGACTTTCGTAACGTTCCAGACTAAATAGCCGTCGTTATCGCTTCTCGGTCTTCTATTATTGTCAGTCTTACGCTCCGTAGTTGATTGTAGCTCAGGAGCGTTTAACTGCGTAACGCGCGTACGTGTATTCGGATACTAACGAGTGGAATTCATTGACTGGCACGGTCACTCGCATGTGTGTTCAATAATAGGGAAATGGATGTTTCAACGAGTAATAAGCGGATAATCAGACGGGCGGGTATTTGCTCTCACATCGTTCGCGATCGTTTCTATTAAAGTGTATACGTGTATCGTTTTCAAGCATTATGTAATCTTTTATATAGTCACAGACGAAGTAAACTCCGATGTCGAGTTGCGCGGGCTCGAACTGTCCGTGTAGTGCAATTATAAATGACTGATCGTCTACGTGGCGCCTAACAAAGTGCCCGAACAATCCGAAGGTGCGTAGTATCATCCGATTGCAATGGAACATCCATCCGTAATAGGTTTGTCAATATGTGTCCTTCGGACATCCACTGCCTGCAAACGAGTTTCATATGCATAAATGTTAATTCATGTTCAGTAATGTTCAGAAAAATTGCTGAGTCAGTGTGATAGGAACTGACTTAAAATTAAAAAAAATGCTAATCTCAAGATTAACGTTCCTCGTGTACTACGTACTGTGCTGTTTTCCTTTCTCTGGATGAGATAGTCAACGACGTGGAATCGTTGTACGCTTGCTAAAGTTACACGCCGTTGCGCGTCAAAAGTCAGAGATCATTTTGAGAAAAACGGGAGGCACGTGCCGCATCGGTTTCACTAAAAGCGCCTTTTGTGTGTAAGATTTTGATCGTGATATTTGTGTAGGGCACGCAACTTTTATATGTTCAATTATAAAATTAATGAAGTAAAATAAAAGTGATTACATGTTTTTGTAGAAAACATCGGATTTTCACCGAATTCTGACAGCCAAGTGCGTGAAACGTGGAAAAAGTCAAATCATCGTATTTCAACCTTGAAACATTTTTTTTATTGCGACAGTGAAACTGTAGATTTCAGGTTTTGATTGTACAGAATCTGATAGCGATACGTCGAATTTTGAATTTGTCAGTTCTACGTTTCTATTTAAAGAGTAAGTGTATACAAAAACTGCCAATGTCGCTTTTTCGAAATTTCTGTATTATCATTGAAATTTATAATCTACTTTTTAAAGCTATATTTAGGGATGTAATAACTAAAAATTCTGACTCTAATGAGGAAAAAAGAAACTATTCAGTTCACATTTGCAATTCTCTGATAAGCATATGTGCGACCACGGTACATAATAATTAGGATATTTTAGCTGTATATAGTAGGAACCATTAGTACAAGCATCTAAATAAGTCTCTGCATAGTACTGGGAAACGGATATTTGCGAATTCACGACTTTTGTCGTCACTCGATCTTTTTTACTTAAACACTGTATTTGTAAAGTGTAATGTTAATTCTGTTTACGACTGCAATTTTTCACTATGTAGAACAATTATATCTATTTTGTTATAAACGGCTACAGTTCGATTTGATTTTGTCGTTAGCATAAATCGATAACGGAACGATTTGTTCATGCTGTTGCATCACCGCGTGAATTATCTTATAATAATACGGGTGTATTGTCAGTTGAATTAATATACAAATCAGTCATTTCCGCCGCAATTAATCCTTCGTTGTTCAACTTTGTACATAAGTGAGTAAATTATACGAACAATTTCTACTCGTAACAATTCCACGTTGGACATTGTTTGTACGAGGTAGGACAAATCTAGTAAGGAAACTAATAAGTGTGTATCGAAAACAAGTTACACAAACATGTTATTAAGAATGGTAAAACTAGACGCTTACTGCGCAAAACATAGTCCAGATTAAATGCCAATGGAGCGTATCGGATGACTGAGTATCAGTTAATATCCAAGAAATGCGAAGAACAATAGTCCTGTGCTATATTTCGATTCAACATCTTGTCCCATTGTTTGTGAAAATTACAATAACTTGCGCAAATATTGATCAATTCAGGCTACGTTTATGATTTTAATGAAATAATCCAACTATCATAACTTTACTCTGAAGCTAGTTACCCGGAATTTGAAGGACTGTATTATATTTTAAACTTTATGATTGAATCAGTATTCAAAGTACTACCACAACTGAATTGTTTTACTCGATCCACCGTATAACGTAAGAGCAAAATATTCTTTCCTTTCCAAGCTGCATTTTACAAGCGTTTTGAAGCACAATTTACAGTGCAAAATATCATACTCTATGAGTTAACAACGTCGTTCCATTTACGATAATATATAAACCATACATCATGGTTTTTTTTATCAGTTACACTTCGAACCGAACTCTCGCATTTATTTATACCAGAATAACTTTTTGCCGAAGGTAAGGGTTTATGTAGTTTGTTATTTATTATCGAACGTTTCTAATCGTTATCACGGCTTTCAAAAGGATCATCATCCACTGGTGACACTATCTGCTGTACATACAGCTGGGTGATAGTACGATAAGATATCTGCAGACGACTCCCAAAGATTACCTCTAATTGCGAAAAAACTATGTATTCAAGATTGGACATATCGAGGATCGTATTTCTCTGTCAGTTTTGCTTCCGCCCTATCAACAACGGCCGTAAACCTTACAAAATGTACACTAAATATATTTTTTGTTTCACGTGACGTTATGCGTGCTGCCTCCAGTGTAAAACAAGTGTGTTTGCAGTTTGTCGTGAATAAGACCCCGCAAAGAATCGTGTACTATAAGGGCTACACAGTGTAACATGATCAGGCAATTACCAGTCTAATGATGCATACTATCCATATACTTTGAACGTGGACTTTTAAAACCTTGGACAATGGACTTTTGTCCTTAATGAGTAAATTACTTCAGTTTCGTTGGTTTTAATTGAAACTAATGCAGAAATCGTCGAGCATGACTGATGTTATTATCAGTAGCCTGTTACGCATTATAATACTTCATTGACACGCTGCATGCAATGTCAAACACACACTACATTTTACAGTCGGACGTCAGAGATAACGCAACTCTCACATTGCAATACGTACACCGCTACGTACTTTGAACGAGACCGGGATCGCACGTGTTTTCTAATAATTCAGGTTGAACTGCTACGTCTTTGCTTTTCAGATAAAAGATAAATATGTACCCGAAATTCTTTACACGATAAAAACTCAATATGCTGATAAAAATATGTTGTAACAAGTCACACTCTGTTCCGTCAGAAATGCAGCATATCCAGTCTCTTTATAAATACATACTCGAAACAAATCTAGTAATGTCCATCTCCGTGTTCGCATAGATAGAGATACAGTGACAGTTAGATATAGAAGTTTTTTTTGTTCTCAGAAGCTACCGCGGAGGTTCCTTCACACTGAAGGAGGCTCCAGGCCCTCCGATTTCAACTAAATCGTACTGATTCCAACGGAAGGAGGTCGCGCATTGAAGGAGATGAGCAGTCACGCCACTTCTGGTACAGTTGAAGGTGGCCCGGTTGTCCTCGAGAGAATTCAAGTATCCGTTTTACCGGGTATCTCGGGCAACAAACACGTGCCCATGACAACTTCCACATCTCAAGAAAATGTGGATCACGCGGTGAGTTATTGCCGGGCAATTTGACTAATCAGATACATACATCGGCACGATCGATCAGTCCTGAAAAAACATTCATCATGGCGAGCAACTCACCAGACAAATATGTACTCTTAGCATCTTTTGTGTTAACGGCGTTGTTTCGGCGAGTTTGACATTGTTTGTTCTTCTGAAACATGTAATGAGTTAATCCCACGGCGGGCAAGATATTTTTGCACTTGCATGACTCAGGGCACAAAATATTCAGATTACCGATGATAATTCGGCATATTTTATCGGACAAAGGCATACTTTTACATTTTATAAACATGATTAACGTCCTTGTGTCAGTAAACTTGATCTGAACTGCATTTGACGCGTTTCGGATCATTTGGTCAAGTCCAAGAAAATCTAATTATGAGCAATGTTATTGGTATGCTTCATTGAGCAATTAGGCGCAGTTATATATATATGTAGATGCACTTTGTGGTACTTTGTCCATACTCACTCCGGATGAATCAACATTTACAAGCCACAAACAATAAAAACGCGCACACTCGCTTGCGTTCGACGATCCATGTTTTGTAACCTTTTCGAATAGATCCCTGTCTTAATTATTTGCGTATTGTTGTGCGATACAGAGAAAACGGGAGGACTGCGAAGGGAATGAGGGTATCTCAAACACTCAGAGGGTCTGGACGAGTCTTCTTGCCGGTGCAGCTGCAGGAGCTCTTGCAAAAACAACGATAGCGCCTTTGGACCGTACGAAGATTAACTTTCAAATCTCCAAGAAGCCGTACACGGCGAGGGCGGCGATCGACTTCCTCGTGAAATCGTTCAAGAACGAAGGCCTGCTCAGCTTGTGGCGTGGCAACAGCGCGACTATGGTCAGAATCGTACCCTATGCAGCGATTCAATTCACGGCACATGAGCAGTGGAAAAGGATTCTGGGCGTGAACGGTACAGAAAAGTATGTCCATCAAATACTATATAAATAATCGTAAGCCACTGCGATAATGTATGATACGTTTCTGAAGTAGGCATGTTGTTCGCATTGATGACATTATACAAGAACATTTAAAGGTCCTCCCGCTACCACATTGGCAGATTTTCCTATATCGCTCAATATTTCCTATATCGATAATATTCGTATCGGCCTGTGTGTTTACGATTATGATTACTAGTCATTGCTGTTTGATCTCTGTTCAGGTCTAGTTCCGGTAGGAGATTTTTAGCTGGCTCATTGGCCGGTGTCACCTCACAGAGTTTAACCTACCCTCTGGATCTTATGAGAGCGAGAATGGCTGTGACACAAAAAACAGAGTATAAAACTCTTAGACAGATTTTCGTGCGGATCTATAGGGAGGAAGGAATCTTGGCATATTATCGTGGATTCACTGCGACAATAATGGGCGTAATTCCGTACGCAGGGTGTAGTTTCTACACTTATGGTACATTGATGGGGTTACTGACTGGTGAGTGTGAACACTAGGAACTTCATGTAATTATTTGGAACATATGTATGTGTATAGTTATATCCGTACATTGGTTTCCGGGAAAACTGTTGCTGAAAAATGAAAATGAGATACCACCCGAACAGCAACCCCGGATTATAGCGAAAAATCAGTAGCAAGAGAAAGAAATTATTCAGAAACTTTGTCTTACTAATACAACTTTGCCCGTCCACTATCAATATAACTACATTTAGAATTAACTGTATTACGTCAATCGTAGCACTCTAATAATCGGCTGTATCGTGTTATTTAAAAATAGTATTCTCTACATACGTAAACGATGAAACACATACCACGAGTCATAGTCGATACTATAAAACGAAACATAATTTGCTTTAAAAAACGTTTTTTACATTACCACTACTTTGTAAGAAGTTTATTAACTGTGTCAGATACTAATCTTTTCAAAATTGGTTTTTGATGTTTGCTATGATAATGAAATTTTATTTTGAAATTGGCCCGATGGCACAGCTTTTATCACGTATCTTGTTTATGTTTATTGATGATAGCTGCATGTCTGTGAATAGTGTACACAGCGAATAGTCCTGGAATCTTAGCAATCTCATCTCTGATATGTGGAGCCTGTGCGGGTGTGATTGGTCAGACCAGCAGTTATCCGCTAGATATTGTTCGAAGAAGAATGCAAACATCCGGTGTAACAGGCCAATATTACGACACAATCTTACCTACCCTTTCAATTATCTATAGGTAAGTAAGACAAATAGTAAAAGATCAAAGTTTATAAATACATACATCGAGTATAGCGATGTAACAATTTCATCATACGAATACAGTATATAAATATGATACGCACATGGTGTGGTTCCGTCACAAGATATGACTTGAGTGTGAATATATAATTATTGCGTGCATTGGCGTAAACTTTTCTATCAAATTGTCGATGTTGCTAAAACTTATATCTTTTTAGGGAAGAAGGTATAATGGCTTTCTTCAAAGGATTGAGCATGAACTGGGTGAAAGGTCCTTTAGCCGCAGGGATCAGCTTCGCGACATATGATTTAATATGCGACATGTTGAGGAAAATTATCTGTTGAAACGATATTCGTGGAACGAATTAAGCCACACTGTGTCAGTGCGCAAGCGGTTATTACACTATGTGAACATAGATCCCTTAATTGTATATAAAATGCGCTACCGGCAAGCATGATTCAGGGAAGGTTGCTTTGAAAAGTGTGACTGTTATCGCCAGTATTGTACAAAAGAGACACATAATAAGGATTCAGGCTTCACGCGAAGCGTTATAAATGAAGTCTAGATGAAGAGACGCAATTTTCAAAGATCACTTTTCAAGCCACGGCGTTAGTGAAATTGTTAAATATGTATATATTTACAGCCAAGAGGATATACACGAGTTGTTGAAATGCTAGTAACACATATTGTACAGTTGGGTCTGAATTCTTAGTACCAAATTCTCAGTTTCTTGCATTTCGGCTTGCGCAGAAGAATAGGAAGGAATAAGCCTTAACCCGGCATATGTACATCGTTTGTACTTAAAAGAAATCCATACTCAAAGTTTTATTGAATAGGGTAACACCGAAGAAATGAAGCGAACGCAAAACTGAACGCTGTACAATGAATGGGGGAGACTAGTGGGAAGATATATATTATTGAGAATTCCGTTTATAGAATTGCATATGATATGCCTTGTTATATACTTTTACGTCATTGTTTTTTGATAGAAAAAGTAAGATCTTTTGGCTTTTTAAGCCGCCTATCGCACAGTTGACTAACTGGCATCGATTTTTTTAAACCATGTTGCCGTCTCTTTCTTTTTTATTAAACAGTTTTAATGAATTACGACAATAAACATTAACATAGTATGTCAGTAATAAACAAATAAAGCACAATTGTTTATGAATACTATTGCAGGGATATATAATACTACAGAGACTGTTATACAAAGAGCTAAGATTGTATGTCACATAAATTTAAACCCACGCTGAACTTATCGTAGAAAACATTTTCCTGTACTATAAATTATTGAGCATGTTGTGTGTGGCGATTGGTGCCTATTTTATTGAGATAGTTACGCATATTTTTTCAAAGCGTAGAATATCCATACTGCTATAGAAAAACGTTATTCTCGCCAAGAACCACGAACGGTACGATACGTTATCACATCAAATTGTGTTAACTTGTTTTGTTCTTTATTTTTTTAATCGACGTAATCTATTCACTCAAAAATTTTTGTATGGCAAATGCTGTTTATTGAACGTTTTTCTTTATAGAACTTTTAATTTGTCTTTAATATAAAATTCGTACGTGCGTATTTGGAAATGTCTTAATTTGAATCACTGTTGTTAATAAAATTATACCTTATGAGTGACTATTAAAATTTATTTATCGTGTCACGTCAGCGGAGAACTTAACACAAATTTAAAGTGTGTAACATTTTTTAACGCTTTGTACGCATTTGTGATGTACATTTGTAAATAATCTTGAATGTTAATTCTTCAAATTATAACGTGACCGATGTATTTTATTTGTTTATACGAATAATGAGATTTATTAAATTTACGGAAAATATGTGCCATTATTTGTCTTTTTTAAGTTTGTATCCAAGAAGAACGTTCTGTAAGTAACATGAGAAGATTATTAAATGAATTATTGAAAAATGATTTAAACCTACATTGATTTCGTAAAGCAGTGCTCCCCAATCGTTTTATCGCCGCAGACCGGTAAAAATTTGAAAATTTTACCGCTGCCCGTTGAGCAGCGGGGACGTTCATTTTTTTATATTCTAGATTATTTTTATTTAATCATTTCAATTTAATTGCATTTAAACATGTCTTCCAAATAAAATACAGTTACGCCAAAAAACTTAACAAAATGATCTAAAAGAAAGTCGCACAAACCCGAGAGAAATACACCACAGTAAATAAAATGGCAATAATTTAATATTCCTTGGGCCGCCCGGTACCATTTGATCTACGGACCGGTCCGCGTCCCGGGGATTGGGAATCGCTATCATAAAAGATCCTTTTTGCCTTTCGCGATTCGATGAGCGTTGCTGTTGAATACAAAACAATGGTTTTTTTTTTAGAAAAAAATTATTTATTGACAACGAGTAGTTGATGTAAACCTAATTCAACTCTCGATCTATTCTTTTTTTCGCATAAGTTAACGATGAATTTACGACAAGTATACGGAGAATGCTTCCCAAAATATAAAAATGTAAAATATAATCTTATGTATTTACACAATGAGGACGAGCATGATCTTACAATTTATTAATGACCAAGTCTGTTTTCTTTTTTGCCCTGCTCCGCGTATGCGTAATCAAATTTAAAATATAAATTTCGCGTCACAATCTACGTGGACGCTTTAACTAGAGCGGTATTAACGTTACTTAGGTTTCGTTTCTTGGTCGTTTACGTATCTCACATAAATTTCTCTCTCATCGTTGCCCCCTGGGGGAATTTCTGCTTCGTTAAGATACGATACTCCGATTGCGAGTACCGAACCATCGTGACTAAAACTGAGTGCCGCGACACCGGCATTGTAACGATGAAATTGACACAATCGTTTCTTATTGAAACCATCCCAAATGTTAACGTAACCATCCGAACCGCCGGTCGCAAATGTGTTATACGTCGAATGGAAAGTGATTGCATTGACAGGGTATATGTGTTCGACATTATTTTCCTTTATCCTGTGACACTTAAAAGCGTACTTCTTCTTTTGTGCTTCTGGGGTGGTGTCCAGATATTCAACTGCAACACGACCCTCTATGCTGCTAAGCACATAACCCTGCAAATACAAAAAATTGATGTGACAATACACTATTGCATTAATATACATATATGAATTGAAATTTTGTAGTCATATGCAAACAGAGCATACTTGTTCATTAGGAAATCCTTTGATGCATCTGGTTTGATACTTCAAACTACTTTCCCGACGTTGAAACATGCCAGCCATGTTCCTCAAATCCCAAATGCAAACTTTTCGTTTTGCTGTGCCCACTACAAATTTGTCTCCACATACGGATAAAGCTAGAACAACATCTGGCTGTAGGTAACTACCCACACACGTTGGAGTCCTGGGATCCCAGAGTTTTACAGCTGCATCCCAACCTCCAGTTAGTATTGCATTTACGGCTCCACAGTATTCAATTTTTCTAATTGGCTTGTCATGCGTACCCATCACTGATTCTGTTTAACATTTCAATATATTATTCCTAAATTATAGTAAACTATAAATAATATGTTACATAAACCAGTCTATATTTCTGTGAACTCATGCGAAAGCAATTTTAAAGAAGCATTTTAGAATGAAAAACTGATTTAACATAGAAGTTATGTACATGTGTTTTCAACTTTTAAATTATGAGTAAACAGGTTGAGTGGTATATATGCGAAGAACTTTTATGTTAAAATCATAAAGGATGAAAAAATATTAATACCAGTGTTACTATTAATATCATACATCTTCAAAGTGTTGCCAAGACCACCACTATAAGCATGCACAGCATCCTGTAAAATTTTACAATTATATTGATATTGAAAAGAGTGTTCTATAAAGATATATAAGTTACCTGAAATGCGACATCTAAAACCGGTAAATCATGGTTGTACTTCAATCTCATTGTATTTGCATGAATGTCATACAATCGCACTGTACTATCCCATGACGAAACTAACAGAAATTGAGTTGAATTCGGACCAAATTCAACCGCAGAAATTGCGTCGGTTGGGGGCGATTTTATTTTGAATTCTGTTCTTGATTCCATTTTTGTAAAGTCGAGAATACAATTATCAGACGCACTTCGTTATTTCACAGACAGAGCATAACCTGAAAACACACGTAACACAGATAAGTTTACAAAATTTCGGAACTGTTAATTTAGTTGGAGATTTAAAAATATGTACAAAGATTATAAGTGTTTGCAACTCTCAGTTCAATTAGAAAACAGTGATTGTTTTCTGATAGAATTCTCTAAATAGAGAGGTAAACACAATATACATATAGTACCGATATACGCCGCTTACAGTATATCTCAATGTGTTGATTAGCACCTGTATGTATACATATATTAAAATAACGTCTTCTCTTTTCTGTATTAAACAACACTCACAGAAGGCTCATTGCATATCTTAAAATGTTCATATACAATTTAGGAGTAAAGTGTGTAATCTTGATGAAGCAAATATTATTGAATTAAAATGCATTACATCGTTTGTCTATAGTTTGGTTGTGGGTGCACATACAAGTAAAAGAGTAAGATATAACCGGAAAAGTTGTGACGGCCATTTTCCTTAGTTCCTACTATGTCCGGAACACATGGCAGTACTCTAACCGCTGTGGTGATACATTGTTAGGATCGTGCAGCAACGTTGTAATGCAGTAAATGGACGAACAATAACACAAAAAATGGTGAGATATTATGTCGTACATGTGTGTTCTTTTCTGAATTCTAGTAAACATTTCTCGAATATTACAAAACGTATAGATAACCATTGAACCATTTGGCGGTACTAACATTTTTGAAGTGATATGTTAGCTCATAAAATTGTATTTACATTTGCAATATCTAATAATAATAAAAATATGTCAAATATTGGCCTACAATTGGCAATTACTAAACATTTCAAATAGGTTTAAGAGTTTAGAACTAGATTTGAAACATGGTATTAAACAAAAATATAAGAAAGAATATCGCACAGTATGCAAAATGTCCTTATACTTCTATTATTTTATTTTTCAGTCAAAACTTTACATTTTGTTTGAGCATGCTGCGGGGTATGGAGTCTTTACGGTTAAAGAGTTTGAGGAAGTGGGAATGCTTCTGCCACAAGTTGAGGAATCGGTTGTGGACTTTTCCCGTTTTAACAGTGTTGTCCGGCTCCTCAGTTTTTCACCATTTAAAACAGCAGTTTCAGCATTAGAAAGCATAAATAGCATCTCTGAAGGAATTGTACCAGAGGATCTTCAACTATTTTTAGACACCTGTATACCCAGGGAAAGCAAAAAAGACAAAACTGTTTTGGGTGTATCGGATCCCAAACTAGGTGCAAGTATTTCTGAGCTACTGGGCATCAAATGCGACCATACAGGCGTTGTACCAGAAATTATTAGGGGTATAAGATTTCACTTCCACCAATTGGTGAAAGGATTTACTCTTAAAAGTTCAGGAATTGCTCAGCTTGGACTTGGACACAGCTACTCAAGAGCTAAAGTTAAATTTAATGTGAACCGAGTGGACAATATGATTATACAAAGCATTGCATTACTAGATCAACTGGATAAAGACATAAACACATTTAGTATGCGTATAAGGTAATTACATAAATCAATTTTTTTAAATATATGTTTATCTATATTCAAAACATAAAAACATCGTTATACATAATCATGTATTATTGTTTTCAGAGAATGGTACAGTTATCATTTTCCAGAGCTTGTGAAAATAATTCCTGAGAATTACCTTTATGCTAAGGTTGCACAGCTGATTAAGAACCGCAAGGAACTCTCTGACGAAAAGCGAGAAGCACTTGAGGAAATAGTTATGGACAGTGCGAAAGCACAAGCTATTATTGATGCATCAAAATCATCTATGGGAATGGATATTAGCCCTGTTGACTTATTGAACATTGAAATGTTTGCGGGTCGAGTTATCGCCCTCGCGGACTATAGGAAGCAATTGGCGGAATATTTAAAGTCAAAAATGACAGGAGTGGCACCAAATCTTGCTACCTTAATCGGAGATCAAGTTGGTGCAAGGCTAATTGCCCACGCTGGTTCTTTGACAAATTTGGCTAAGTACCCTGCTTCTACTGTACAAATCTTAGGAGCAGAAAAAGCCTTATTTAGGGCTTTAAAAACAAGAGGTAATACACCAAAATATGGTTTGCTATTTCATTCTACCTTCATCGGTCGTGCCGGTATCAAGAATAAAGGCAGAATATCTAGATATTTAGCAAACAAGTGTTCCATTGCATCGAGGATTGATTGTTTTGCGGATACACAGACAAATATATTCGGAGAAAAACTGAGACAGCAAGTGGAAGACAGATTGAAATTCTATGAAACAGGAGAAATACCTAAAAAGAACATAGATGTGATGAAAGAAGCTTTGGAAGAAGCTGCAGCTGTTTCAGTTCCGATAGAGGAAGAGTTGCCGAAAAAGAAGAAAAAGAAAGACAAGAAAAGGAAGAGTGAAAGTCTACAAAATGGGCAATCTAATGGCATGGCCGAAAACGGAGAACAGATACACGAAGAAGAGAGTGGTGATCCTGCTCGGAAAAAGAAAAAAAAGAAGAAATCTAAAAGTATGCCTGACGATGAATAAACAGAAATTTCATATTTCTTCCTTCATTGATAAGAATCGTAATAACTAATATTTTCTAAAATTTATATCTGTACATGAATCTATGTTAAACTTATTATCCGAAAATCTGTTATACTGAAGAACATTATATTGGACATGTCCCTTATCCAAATGGAATGAGAGATATAAACTAGAATATGTTGAAGTGTAATGACATGTAAGCCGCAGCGCTGTTGCTTTGCATATTTACACGTTTCAGAAGACTATACACTTGACCAGAAATAGTGTAAAGCAACACGGTTAATGAAGCGTTTGTATTTTAAGATCAAACAAAATACTGTATACAGCTATTTAGACAAACGACATATGTAATATATCAATTTTTTTTTCTAATTTAACGACTTTTGTACAGACCTTACAAAACAATGTTCCTTATTACTTTTTGTGTATTTCCTGAATCAATAACTAAGCACATATTGTATATTAATGTATGTATTTCTTACATTGATATTATATTTTTACATTCTTTAAACACTGCAACAGATAAAAAGACAAGAAGAATTTTATTTGATTTCTGAACGTCACATGTACTTACCTTCATCTGTTCACGAACGTCATGACACTTTTATTGCACTCCTAACAATCAAAACAAAAGTGCTCGTAACATTTTCTATTGATCAGTGAAGATAAATTTGAAAAAGAACCTTGTTTTATTTATTACATCTGTTTCGCATAATTACACATAACTTATGTAAGGTTTAACAATATTCCATAGAATATATATCGCTAAAAAAGAACATTGTATGAATTTGTGAAATTTACTTCCTTGAAGATTACTGTATGAAAAGAACATAAAGCACAGGTAAAAAGGCTATTATGAATATAGACCCATGTATACTGAAAAGAGGAGAGAATAATGAAAAGTGTGAGACGAGAAATAAAACTAGTTACTAGTTCGTTAGTAATACCAGCACCAATGACCATTTAATAACAATAAAACCGTAAGTATAAATACCTCAATTGGATAACTATAGTTAGTGAAACTATGTCTACATAAAATTCAGTCAAATATTAATAACTGAACTCTTTCTGTATCAATCGCACACGTTTTGTTGTAAATAGCAAAGTAGTGTCTTTAACCGAAGAAACAACAAAATATTGAACGTTAAGTCTTTCTTTGCTTCTCATGTGATTCTGTACTGTCCGTTGGCGTTATTCAATTTTGGAACGTACAGTTAATGTTGATATGTACCTGTTTGCGTGTATTGCTGTTTACTTTCACCTTTTAAGATAGAATCTTACATAACGACAAACATAAATGATACTAATGACCGTAAAATTTATTATATGCGGCATAAGTTACCAGAAGTGAAAAGCAAAATGTTCCATAGATTTTAAATGTATTAAAATGTGCATAACAAGTCATGTATGTTGTTGATTTATCCATATTAAAACGTATACCTGCTTTTAAAAAATTGAAACGCTATAGGAAAGAATATATTAAACATTTTTGTTAATCGCAGGTTTCTCTATCTTTAATTCCAATGGAAACATTTACAGAGTCTTCTTGGTAACTCACTTTCTATAAATATAGTAAAAACGATTTTATCTGATCTTCTTTTCTCTTCTTCCCTAATAACTGAGAAATTCAGAGAAACGAATTCATAACATACAAACTATAGATATCTATTAAAAACTTTAATTGAGTCTGACAGACGGGTTCGTCTTCCGTTACACATTTAGTAAATATGTCGTTAAATCGGGTATAAATTCATCTTGCCGTATTAAGTACATACTTAAACTATGTAACAAGAGATATTGTTGTCTGCGAATGTGTGTTCAATATGCCAGCTAAACATCGGAAAATTACGAAATCGTCACATCGCAATAAGTTAATCATAAGTCAGGTCATTTTTTTCGAATTATTTTTCCTCTGATCCGCTTCAGAATCTACAATTCACGCCAATAATCAGTTATTGTACATTAATTTTACTGATCGAGAGGAGAAAAATCTTCGCTTCGTCAATGCAAACGGTTACAAAGTCATACACAAATCAGCGTCTGAATTTTTTTCTTAAATACTAGAAAAAGCCTTCGTTAATCTAAATTGCAACGACGCTTTTGTAACTATTCATTCTCTCTCCTGTGGATGCACGGTAATACGCATACCGCGAGAATTTATATTGACTATAATCGTTTACATTTGTACAGTAATTATACATCTTAAGGTTTTAAAAATATATCCCAATCTATGCTGAACGATTCCAGCTCGTAGAAAATAAAACTGTTTTCCCCTTTATAAGGATCAGGTTCTGATGAACATATAAAAGCTGGCGGAAAACAGTAAATAGGATTCTAGCCGATAACGTAACGTAGATCATATTCTGTGATGTGTTTTATTCGAATATTATATAGTTGAAGATTTTTAGCGGCACTTCCAATCGCGGACTGTGATCAAATTTCCACTTCTGTAAACTTTAGGGATATCAATACCAACAGCGACATATTTACTTTTGACGAAAGTAAATGAAAATATCTTAATTGCTTGTGCACAACGTATACGAAAAGTATGACGTTGCATAATTATGTAAATGGTATACCCGCGTGGCCAGGAATTGGTCTGAAATTAAATACGGTCTCCTTCAAATTATTTGGTTCCGTGTTTGTTCTGATAACAGTGTCGACATTGGCTAATTTCATAACGTCACGTAGCGAATGGATTTCAGAATAGAATACGCAAAGATGGTACAGAATGAAAATGGATATAGAACCTTGACTACTTAGAACTTAGCGTAACTGACATTTGAACTTAAAAATTAATGCTTACCTACTAATAATTATCTTTCATATCCTTGAAGTTGCATAAACGCCTATTGGGAAAGATATGCATTTTTCAGCGCATAGAAAGAGATAACTAAGGAAACCTTAATGAATAATTTCTCTTTGTCGTACCTATCTTACAGAAACTAATTCTCTACCCGATCACAAGAACAGTTCGAGTTATTTAACTTTATACTCGCATGCCGTCCACGGTTTCTTAAATAATTTACAGGGTTCCATAAATGTACGACCTCATCTCTCGCTCATCCCACAACAACTGCTTCTTTAAGTAGTAACGAATTTGTGCTAATGTGCTTTCTCTTCAATATAATAAGAAACCGTTGGACACTTTACTTACACATCGTTCGAATAGTTACCCGTCTAACGAATTTTCGCGCGCGCAAAAAAATTAACTGTTACGGAAGCACATATTGTCAGTATCTCAATATTTCGAATCTCCGCACGCGTCGTTCATTTTTCCTCTGCGTAAACAAATTTCATCAACAACGTGTGGATAAAAAATGTGTAAGTCTTGTAATATTACAATACCGTTGCGCCAAACGACCGTCGAAATATTCTGACGAAGTTACATCCTCTGCGAGCAGACCTTTTTGTAAAGCGTTTGTAGGCTAAAATGTTTATAAGATTCATCGCGATATTTAACACGTGCACAATCATATCACGGATCTTGTTACTTGGCTTCCATTAAAATTTTCAGAAATTGCATGTATGTATACACACGCGTCCACACGCGTACACACTCATATGATACATTGTACATATCAGGCAGAATCTTAATTTGCCATCAATTTCAATTTACATTATGTATAAAACGTTCAATGAAAATTCCAACTCTCTACTTCAATAGATTTCTTTTTGTTGTTTTTCATACAATCAGTATGTTAGTATGTCATATGTTACATGAAATTGTGGCATCTTCGATGCGGAATGTCACTGGAAACACATGTCGATTGCTTTTAGCGCTGTGGGAATACACTTAAAAGTATCCTCAAACTTACTCTACACTTGTATAGCTGCCTCAGAGTATTCGAATAGAAGTATCATTATTATGCAGATTTGTATTTTTTTTCGCTTCAGAGTATTCGAATATGTAGATGTATCATTATTATGCAGATTTGCATTTTTTTTTGTGATGTTTGTTTTGACGTCTTACACATAACACGCCCAATTTGATTTCGCTCGTTCAAATTAGAATGCCATTTGACATATGTTTCCGCGATATACGTTTAATCGACTACTCTTGTCTCAAAGATGATGTTGTCGCAAGACAGTAGGCAATTATCTGTGAACGAACCCTGTGTAGGTAGAGGCAATGCTCTGCGAAGAAAATAGAAACTTCATTTTCAATTTTGTTAAATAAATAACTCATCTGCAGAAGAGTCTTCATTACTTCCATTCCCAATTTGTTACAAGTCTCTGTTTCGAATTTTGGTGATAATTATGTATGTTCACGCGACAAGCCTCATTGAAATGCAGGGAAAAATGCTGGGTTTGCTTGTTGCTGTTTAGATTGCTGAGGTTGACTCATAGGTGATGCATATCCCATTGTTGGCACTACGAAATTTTGTTGATAAATAGATATGAACAATGTTATGTACTTTTGCGTTATTACCGAATAGCAGAAGCACCGTATAGCAATATATGTCATAAACAATCCTCATTTGAAAATCAACGTCATTAATAGAAGGCAAAAATACATGGACGTGATTGTAAACTATAATATTCATATCACAATCTTGAAGCGCATGCCACGATAGTATTTTTATAGAAATGGGTTTTAAAATAGTTACCCAAAGGTTTAGCTTGATGTTGCGGGCTATTGCTAGCTAATTGATTCATAGTAGGCGCTGGACCAGATTGTTTCACTTTACTGCCCATTATGTTGTCAAGATCTATGTTTAATCCTGATCCTGCCCATGTTGAACCCACAGACGCGGCGGATGGAGTTTGCATATGACACTTAGATGTCGTCGATGTGGGTGTCAGAAGGTTTGTAACAGATGATAAACCTATTGTCCCTAAACAAAATATTTCGTTTCATTTATTTAATGCAAACGATATTTGAGAACAAGAATATTGTATAAAACATACTTCGATTCTTGTACTTATACTTGTACTTGTGCGGACACGCATTATTAGGGGCCAAGTACGAATACAATCAAGTTTAGCGAAAATTTATGCAAAAAGTAACATGGACCTTTTGCTCTATGCATATTCACCTGAAGAGGCATACTTGAAACACTAATGTATAATTCATTCAAGGATTGATTAATGTGCAATAGAAGGTATATTTAAATTATATTGTTTATTATATGTAAATACCGTTATAATTGAACTATGTCGTTTTCATTAATTAATGGTGAGGTATTAACACAATTTTGCAATCGTAATCTATTGCAGTTTTCAATGAATTTCACCCATGACCGCCAAACGTAGCTGAACCAATAACACTGTCAATTAACAATACAACTTTTTTTCCTAAGCTTCTGCATTCTTTATCACAATCTCCACTAAAAACGTGTTCTGATAAGTCTGATAACCATAATCTTATTTCTAAAAGCGACTTTAGCAGTTCACTTGTTATACTATCTTTTGACACAGCAACGAGTATTGCTGCAACGTTTTCTATTACAGCTAATCTAACTTTCGCTTCTTCATGATATCTAAGCGTCCACAGCAGCTCTAACACCTCTTTTCCCATTTTTGCTGCGAGTAAAGTATTTTGCGAAGCTACCATTATTGTAGACAACGTCTTGAGAAACTTGATTAGCAGAATGTCTTCTTGATCAGTAAATTTATGTAAACCGTAGCAGCCTTTACGACCGAACCCGTAAAGAAGAGGATAGAAAAAAGACGAAGCGACATTTCCGAATTTGTTTGCTGTCATTTTTGGGGGTTTTGTACTGTGCGCAAAGCGTTTTGTCTTCGATTCAATACGCTTATCCACGATTGCTCTCCAGTCGACAGTGGGTTGATTAACTTCTTCGATTTCCTCAAATTCATTCGTATAAATGGTTTCGAATCTTCTTGTATTTTCCGTATCGATGTAGAGCGACACACTACTCGATGGCTTCTTCGCATGTAATGTTTGGATGTCTTCTCCTGGAATATCTTCTGTCGTAGTAATTCTCGACA
Source organism: Anoplius nigerrimus (assembly GCA_914767735.1). Lineage (NCBI taxonomy): Eukaryota > Metazoa > Arthropoda > Insecta > Hymenoptera > Pompilidae > Anoplius > Anoplius nigerrimus. The sequence goes on along the minus strand of OU612079.1, from coordinate 5,191,016 downwards.
ATCGTCGGGCAGATTCGGCAAGTATGTCAAGAAAGAATATTCGTTGACTGGTTGAATACTTCCCCACATCAGCGTAAAACTCACGACACAAATATTCAGCGCTTTCTTTGGGGTATACAGTCACGATGGATACGCAGGACTTAAAAGTCATTAGTTCAAATTTTTCCACATAACATGATTCTTTCAGCGTGGCTAAGATTTCCAATAATTCTAAACCAAGTGATACATCGTCGTTTGGTAACTGTTGTAGTATGATTTCCTCACAATATTCTAACGTTGCCGAAAAATGATCTGGATTTGTTAAAACTTTTTCGTTTATTAAATTATCGCGGAGATCACGTAAGTAGAGTGGTTGAGATTTTCTGGAAATATTAGTATCCATAGATACGTCATACGCTACCAAATCGTCGTCACTATCTAAGTCGCTCTCATTGCCAGAGGATTTCCTGCTTTCCTCGTCTTCCTGTATGACTTCAGTAGGTTTCTTTAATATCTCTGCTGCCTCTGCCGTCATAGACGTATCATTGTTACATTCTTCGGGTGACTTAGAGAGTATTGGACACAATATATTACATGCAACACCAAGCTCATAAATTTGTTTATCACCGTTTGAATTGAATATTATATCACCAATAGTCTCATCATTTTTATTATTTTCTGTCGATGACTGGGCGCTATTGTTTATAATTTCTGTTAGTTGTCTCATATCGTTTACCATCTTTGTAATATCTGCTGGCATACTAGAGTAGTCAAATGTCAATTTTGGAGCGGCATCTACTTCAGACAATAACTCGGAAAGAATTTCTCCTGTAATCATTCCTATCGCCCTTAAAGCAATGTCAGTAGATTCAAGGTGCGATGAAACTCCGTAAAATAACAATTTTTGAAAAATAGTTCTTTCTTCGCCATTTATAACATTTTTCGACATAGATGCTGATAAAATGACTAACTTCGTAACATATTTGTGTTGTTCGATAGAAGTGTGGTTTGACGCACTCTTATCTCCCCAGATATCTAAAAGCTTTTGTAATAACTCCACCAAAACCCGATTACTACTCAACAATGAGGCTAAATATGAAACTAAATTTACGGGTAATCCTTCATCTTCATAGTACGACATTAAAGAGATCTTTGTAGTAAATACATATTTCCAATTTGGATCTGACATAAGATCGCCGAAAAGAAATTGCATTTCGGAGTTTGCCTTACAATGCTTTAGAGATAACACTACAATAGTCTCAATACTTGATACATCTAAACCCCTTAGTATATTTTGAATGAAACTTCTTTCCCCATTCTTGTTTTCCACGCACCAGAGTAATAAAATAGAAATTAATTCTTTCAAGTATGCTGGATTTGATACGAGTAGAAGTTTACTTAACAAAGTAGAAAATATTTTTGTTTTTGGTAAAATAGAGTACGTATAGCGCCCGACATTAACAAAAGATATCGCGCGAGTCAAATGATAAGTAATTATATTTGTATATACGTTTGGTAGAAATGTATCAAAAGTTCTTTTCTTTAACTTGTTTGCAAGTCGATTTGGTAAGGACATTAAGATCTGTACAGTATTACGCCACGTTTGTTCTAATTCTTCATCCTGAATCAAAGATCGTTCTTGAGGTCTACATGCATTCACGATGCCGGAAAACAAACAATCACTTTTAACAAGCTGTTCTAGAAGCTGCGAAATAATTAGTACATTCCGTTCCTCATTTGTTTCCTTTAAAGCACTTGTTAAACTTTGCAACGATTCGGACAGCAATTCTAGTGACGCTCCGTCAATGATCACCAGTTTTTCAATCAAAGGATCTAAAGTATTTCCTTCCAGTGGCCAATTATAATCAAACTTATCGATAACAGCTTCCAGTATTCTCCCATATAACAAGGAGTTAATTTCCGAAACAGTGTCAAAGCCATGATACTTTTGTGGAGTAAGTTGTCCGGGTAGAAATTTGACATAGTCTGAAATTCGTAACTTCAGCAACTCCAAGTTATTGCGACTCTTAATATTGCCCATTACACATAACGTTTCCAAAAGCCGATTAGCACAGAGCGTTGACGAATTTTCTTGTAATACCGCGTTCTGTTCCTTTTCTGAAGCTGTAAGGAAAGTCTGTCTTGGGGACCTATTACATTGTCTTGAACAACATTATACGATTTACTTGTTTGTACGCTTCTTATCTCACACTTAAATGTCTAACCATAGCAAAGTGTAAACTGTTCTTTCAACATGAAGTTCTTTTTCCGAAAAGAAGATAAGCCGTACTCAATGATATGCAGTTCTTATATGTTTGTAACATTCTAATGAACTACGATGAATCGAAGACACGGTGACAAGAACCAATGATATTCCTATGTTAGATAACATGTCTACGAAGAATTCTATGAATACAAAAATACTCACCGGTATTATAATCCGTGCTACCGAGGACAGTGTTTGAATTCATACCAATAAAATGATTAGAATTATTGGAAGTTGCTTGTTTCTCCATAGATCCAGTTGACAAAGTATTAAACCCAGATAAATCAGATAAAAGGTCTGTATTCGAAGATGACACTATGACAAAGATACGTTGTACTGTACAATAAAGCTGCTGCAGGTCAAACGTTATATGCGTATCTAATTGTAAGTGTGCAAATTTACCTGTGTTATTGTTATTTAATACTTGCTGATTGCCAAGTACTTGTGGTTGAAATGTATCAAATAAATTGTTACTCATTTTTGAATTTGCTGTAAGGACACTTCCTGTTGTTACATTTGTCACTGGAGAGCCTCCTGTTTGAGGCTGAATGAGCATTGAATTATTTGCATTGTCTAACATTGGATTTGCGACATTCGATAATGTCGTTCCCATCAACGATATTTGTGCTTGCGGCACATGTGACTGAGGTGGATGATTCGATACGTTGACGGATGTATTAAATGCCGACGTGAAGTCCGCAAATTCGTCATTTGCATCTTTGCTTTTTGCAGGGTTACCGAAAGCGCTAGTAAAATCGCCGAAATCCATATTCGCATTCTGCACTGGTGCGGCAGTTTGAGTATTCGCTCTTGGATTGAAATCATCGTCATTATCTACAATATTTTTGACATTGTTATCGTTCTGAGAGTCGAAAATGTCGTTTAGAATATCAGCTTTGCTTCTCAGTTTTGCTGGTGATGTCATAGTATTGATTTTGGGTGATGACATATTGTTCTGAAAAATTCAATTAATATTGTCGATCATCGTGAAAGAGAGCGTTTCCCAAACATATAAAGCTATTCGACTGCATTTTTAACAACGTATACAGAAAAAGATGACAGAAACTTACATTGGCTTGTTCCTTTCCATAATTGGCGGCCGCTCCTAAGTCTACTTTTTTAATAGTTCTTGGCATTCTTGCGGGTGACAAATTTACAGAAGGTGAAGACACTTGAGCGCTTTTGTTAATTCTATCTACATTTTCCATTGTATCCCTATATTCTCTACCACCTCTCTTTGGACTTGGATGTGTATCATTATCTGAATCTTCTCTCTCCCCATCATCACTAGTAAATATCGAAACGCATTAGTCATCGACATAAGTTCATACGCCATGCGATATGCCACAAAAATACCTATTATTTGCGTCTTCGAAAGTTTTTCCTCTTGTGTCCCGGTCCCAGTCGTTATAGGCGTCTATACTAGGTTTATTCCACTTGGGACTATCTGTCCACCTATCCCCGGCTCCAAATCTCATTCCCATTGCTTCACTCGACAAGCCTACGTACTTATCTTTATTCTTTTTTGCTTTCTTTCTTTCTTCTCTAAGTTTATCATCATCTTGTATAAAATCAATTAGTTCTCTAACTTTGTGCCTGATATTTATGCCTTGGTCCTTGCCGAATTCGTCGATACAGGTATAATTTTCGAGGGAACGTAAGTCGTAGATATGCTCCCTTGACGATGTGACAACACGTTCGGAACCATTGCGAATTAAATAGTTCAGAAGTAGCAATGACTATAAACACAGTAAAGATAATTCATTATTTGACAACACGATCTATTATTCTTTTATTAAGAAAAAAATGTGTAAATTAACAGCCGACAATTTTATTCCGTTTTAATAATCAAGAATTAACAATGTTGTCTAATTTCATCAATCATCTTCTTTCCAATAAGGGTTTGTTTATTTACGGTCATGTTTTATCGATGCCTTACAAGACCGAAGTAAGTACCTTATAGGTTCGACGCCAGTTTCGTTTATTCTCTTGCAACATCCTCTTCCACAACATGGACATTACTTCTGGAAACTGTTCATATGTGAAGGTAGCTTGAGCCAGCTCTTGCATCATTGGTCCTAAAGTAACATACTCATTAAGTTCAATGCTATCCTGTTTCAGATATATGTTTTCAATAACAATTACTGTATGTTAAAAGCAAGAAATTTACTAAATTTTCAGTGGGCAAATTAACAGAATCTTAAATAGCATATTCTATAACAATACGTACCAATAAAATCAATAATAGCACTCAAATTGGTACACACATTAACTTTAAAATTGTATGCCTAGTCGAAGTTGCACAATGTGAAACTTATTTGTCTAACGTTTCTGCTTGTATTTCAATGTATGCACATGTGCAAACATTTGCGCATATTCGGTGCTCTACATTGAGATGATGCACGAAAAAAATAATATTATTCATACCCGTTGGACCCCATGCGTCGTCGTTGGTTGCCTCCCGAACTTTGGCCTCGGTTTCCGTGTAGTTCATTACTACATTGGTCCTAAGCACAAAGTAATTTATGGCATAATAGATGTTTTGCGCCAGTAATTCGTTTAACGCACCGATAGTTACAGTTAAATACGATTCTTAATTAGATCATTACAATTGCACAATCATTGACCACATTACTTTTGTTCTCCAGACATGTAATCTCGGTCATCGTAGAATTCGTACACATATTTATTACGCAATTTTATGTCGAAATACAGAGAAATGATAAGTCAATTGTACAGAAATCGCAACATTTCTTCATCAAACATTTACGCAACAAACTATAAAACAATACATTACTGTTCTCAAACCCGAATAAAGTTAGATGTCTTTTAACAACTACATAGTTTGCATATTTCTCTTAAAAAAATCGCCGTTTTAACTGCTTATTAACTTATCTGGCACATACATTTTCGAAAATAAAACTATTATTATATACCAAGTGCTTCAGTAGGACTTCTATTCGATATGTCGAGCCATTGATTAATTATCATCATATCGTTGTTAATGGCAAGAGTATACAACTACACATCCAAATCTTATTGTTAATATAATTACATTAGATAACAGCGCGAGAATTACTTCTACATCGTACTAAATATCGAATGCTTGTTTGACGACAGTCGTTGGATCGCTAATGCGAATAAAAAGTTACGGCTAACTAAAGTCACGCTACTTGTTTTATCTACTCTCAGGACTGTGTACAAATTTGCCTAGTTTGGTCGGGCGTTAACGAGAAAATGTAAACAGGAAATGCACTCAACCTGTTCGGTTCAAAAGCTGCTACCTAATCAGTATGTATACTAATATGAGTGCACGATCGTTGAATGTTGAGTGAATACCTGGACAGCGAACACACCCCATAGTTACATAAAGAAATGTCAAAGGATCACGTTCCGAAAAATTGTCACGTTTCCCTGTGAGTTAAAAAATTTAATCGCCCCACCGTCTACAAATGGCGCGTAGGTATGAATGAACAAAACGCTGAGTGAATGATCATACGATGGGACGGTGGACAGCATTAATAAAAAGACGTAACTCGAGTGTATACGAGTATGAATATATGTACGAAGGAACCGGTGCACCTGAGCGACATGCGTGAAGATAAATGCAAGGGGTGGGGAGTGGAACGGGCAGACGTAAAGAGAGAAAGTCTTTAATCAATTCGTAAACAAACAAAATGAGTGCGGTTTTAAAGGCGAGTGACGCCGTTAACGGCGATGAATTCTTTTTTGGTGCGTACTCAATGTCTTATATGTGCATATACCATCTATACGCATGTCGTGCTCTTTATGAGCAATCTCTTATGACCATTTTGACATCTGGGAATAAGTAACTGTTGAAATATGTAGCCGAAACAATCTTGAGATTGATTTTCTTTTTGCTATTAATCAATCTTGACGTTTACCTTGTTTATATAATATACATAGGTAGTGTTTCGTCGCTATGACTATGAACGCAAACGTTTCTGCACTATGTAATTGATAGAATCATCTTTGTATGTGTACAGCCGTTACACGTAAACAGTAAGATAAAAGTGTCGGTTGAAACAACATTGAAGACTGGTCGTGTTGAAACGAAAGCAGGTATGCACAGGTATTAATTCAACCGAACCGCCGATATTGTAATATGTTGATATTTCTAACGAACCGTAGCAACAAAATGAATTCCAAGCGCCAATTTAATACCACGAAATAAAAATAGAAAGAATAAACGGGACATTACGATCATAATTCCGAATGTCGTGGCTAATGTTGCTGTTGCAATACAAGACTCTAATCGCATCGGCAATAAAAGACACGTCGCGATAAGACATAATACTAGCATTTTAACTTAATTTGTACCTGTTAAAGGAATTATGTGCATGACGTTACGCTTTATGACACTTTTCATTTCGATTTGATTGGATGCATACATTCAATTAGCACACACGGTACATGTACAGTCCAAATCGTGCGTTCAAGAATATAGAACAGAATGACCAGTAATCGTAATAACGTATATCAATGCCCTTCAAAGAGATTGAACCTATTACACCTCGTAAGAGACAGTTAAAGAGAAATACTTGTTGACAAGGTTAAAGCAGTTCAGGCCCTAATGTGGTAAATAATTTGAACATTCCGTGCATGTATCTCAACTAGTCGCGACAGGTGCACGCACGTATAACGCTCTATGCACACGACATAAAATTCATCGGGAGGTTCAATTGTCGTTCGACACTATACTCACGACAGTATTCGACTGTCAGAACTGATGCGCAGCACGAAATGAAATGAGTTTGGAACGGAGAGCGACTAAAAGCAAGGTTATAAAGCGTGCTGGTCGCAACGTTTTTGATACTCACGCCTTATCCATCAGCTCCCGTACTTTCCACATGTTCATCATCGTTTTCGGCACTTAACACAGAACAGCGCGCCACTTTTTACGGGAAAAACTGCTGATACCACGACGGGGAACGGCCGCCAGATGTTTTTGGGAGCATTTGATACCGCGACTGGGAAACGAACGTCACCAGGCGGTGGCCATGTTCTCCCTTCCACGTTCTCTTCTGACTTATAAACGTCACACAACTCGTCTCCGATGCACCGATATTCGTGGATAAATCAATGGTCAATGGAAAAATCTAATTTGCCGGGCTGCGTGGTGCATATGTAAATAAACATAAGGTATGCGGGAAACCAAATATACGAAAATATTGAGGTGGCAAACGACCTCCATAAGGTATGAAGTACCGGATACGGATGCGTGCGTTGATGCGCGCCGTTAAACTCGAATAGATGACACTTTCCAGTTCTAGCGGCATCGTTTTGAATTATGTTTTACCTTCCGTAATTTGATTTGTTTCATTTTTCTACTGACGTATGATATTCTGATTGTGCGAATAAATGTAATCTCGATATGAAAATGTTGTTATATGTGAAAATAAAGATGTTTTAGCGGAGTGCTGCGCACATTGAACCGTTTCTTACATTTTTTAGAGAGTACGAAAATATATTTTCGTCTCAGATCAACATGTAGGTGATCTATTTACATCTTATTAAGATCTACTCGAAACAATTTTGTATGCACATGGAACGTATGCGTAATGCAGTCCTTTTTAAATGTTGCGTAACAGTCAATCGTCTTACTTAGGCGCTACATTGCCACAGTCTCTTTCGTGCACGACAATTAAGATTGTGTTAACTAGCACTACCGAATGTATTCGGTATAGGCTGTTATTGGCAACACCGCATCTCCTAAACCGTCAAGTGACCGTTAAAAATATTCCGCGGTCAATGAATGTCGATCGACATGTCGATCGAGGCGTCGCTCAAGTATTTGTCGCAAATGATGTATTACAAAACGATTGGGTCGTGGAACAGGTGAATGAAAGCTGCGCCCTCGTGGTCACATGACCGCTTTACTCTCGCGCTCCCAAGAGTCACGTGACAATCGTTCGCCTGTTTGTATCGCGATTAAAGTCGCGGTCATTCGTATTCGGCGGCTCAAATCGCAAATTAACAGTTATTTGTTAACAGAAACGCCAGCAACGAGTAACTTTTTCCGTGACAATGAGTCTGGCTGTTATACTTTCGCAACAGTATGAGCCGTAAAGAAGGACGTCCGAACGTCATGAGGTCGATCAAAAGGAGGATGTCACAACGGTGGGAGCATAACCGCCGTTGACTGAAACGGGCAATCAAAGTTACGAGCTGTCTCTGCTAAATTCGAGATGTTGAGACATTTCTAAAACGCGGGGTCGGCAAACGAGTAAATATGGAGGACTTCAACGAAGGAGTGGACGGGAAATTAGCCTCGCGGATGAGAAAAGTGAATCCAGAGCAATTTCACACACTCGTGAAAATGCACTTGTCTTTTGAGTTGGACCTCAATGCAGAGGAGTAAGTTTTACTGTTGCATGCAAATTGCTTGTGAATGTGTACACGTGAGAGAGAAAGTGAGAAAATATTTATTTTTTAATTACATTATATTTTTGAGTAATTAAAATATGTTATGGTGCCAAAGCGTTTAGGAAAGCTTTTACGTTGTGTGGTTAATTATTTGCTTGCGTTCAGCGTTTGATGAGCTGACCTATTGATTTTGTACATAGCAATAGTGATCTTTTCTTTTGAGAACTGAATATTCAAATAATTTGGTTTTTATGTAACTGCAGTAACTAACCTGGCTTTTTTGTAATAAGAACTTAACTAAGTCCTGAAGTAAAGAAAAAAATTGTTAGTCAAAAATCTATTTGATCTTATAAGAAAATGGAAGTGTTCTGTATTGGACTCAAAATTGACCCTTAGAAAGACAGTTTTTAAGAAGAGATTTATTTCAGTAGCGACTGTATTACTGAAAAGGCAAAGTTGAAAAAGTGGAGCCTTTTAAATTTTACAAAGAGGCCTAAATCTGCAATTAACCTGCACAAAGGAGCTGAATGCGCCAATTTATCTGAAGATGGCATAAACCAAGTTAAACAGTTAATAGAATATTTATCCACTGAGCAAAGTATGTGTCAATATTTATTAAATCTATTCTTTGATACATGTTAACTTTATGATTTTATTCATAATTTTGATGTATTTGATCAATGGAATATATTGGACTACGGTAATTAAAAGTTATTGACTTTTCAAAGGCATTGAACAAGAAGGAATTTTCCGACGCACAGGAAAACTAACTAGGCAACAAGATCTGAAAACTGCTTTATACCAAGGACTTCCATTAAATCTTGATGATGGCAAATTTAGTGTGCATGACTGTGCATCAGTTTTAAAAGGATTTCTGGCAGAGTTACCTGAACCGTTACTGACAGATTTACATTATCCTGCACATTGCCAGATCGCTGGTAAGTGATTTAAACTGCCATTTTGTAATTCCTGTTGCTCAATATTTTTTGTATTGTGTGTATTAATACCTGCTTTTAAATACAGAATTATGCAGTGTGGATGTAAGCGCAAATGATGCCAGATTATTAAGATCCCTTCAGTTGCTTCTGTTGCTCCTTCCATCGCCTAACAGGATCCTGCTTAAATGTGTGTTAAACCTTCTTAATAAAACAGCAACTTTTGAACATAAAAACAAGATGAATTGTGACACGCTTGCTACATTGTTCACACCACATTTAATGTGTCCGCGGAAATTATCCCCTGAGGCTTTGCACATCAATTCCCAGACCCTATCATGCTTAGTGGCATTCATGATCAGAAAAGGTGTTGATCTCTTTGAAATTCCACCAAAGTTGGCAACAGACATAAGAGCATATTGGGTAGAACAGGAAAGAAAGCTTTTAAGTCCTAAGAGCTCCGACGTAAGTCAATCCGTGCATTCAGCGACACACTCCGTTACATCTTTTCGTATGAAGAGCTAACTTGTGTCTACAGTCGTAGGTCATGCCTATAGCTGTAACCTATTCCTGACATCAACTGCAAATCAGTGACGTGTTGTTTTTACAGTTGAACGAATCAGTACAAGACACGACAGGTACCGCACGCACGGTATTCAGTTTTGTGGATCATAAGTTAACAGCAAAGGCAAATTCGACACAAGACACGCAGGCTGCGTTGGCACAGCTTTACGCTCATATACAGGCAATGCCGGAGTCGGCTAAAAAGCGCAGACTGGTTAAACAGTTTAACAAAGAGAACGGTCAAGGAACACCGAGACAGGTCAAGCATTGTCGAACCAAAAGTTTGGGTGATTCGATCAAAAAACACATTTTTCAGAAAAAGATATTGGGTAATAAGAAGCTCGTTGATATTAACATTGGGTGTAATATCACTAGATCAAGCAGTGAAGAAAATGTGTTGTCTATGGTAAGTAATTATAAGTCCTTGTACATTTTTCTTATGTGTCTCTTCACTGTACATGAATGATTCTTGGAAGTCATTAATCACAGCATGTCCTGTCTCTAAACTAATCCCTTTATTTGCATGTCCAGAGTCTTGAAAAATCATTCCTACCGGGAAAAGCACGTTTCAGCAAATCAGATGATGAGCTGAGTATCGAAAATTGTGACGTAAATAGTGATAATCTCGTTCATTCGAAGCACATCAGTGTTAGTACCGGAAGCCTTAATACGCCTACGCCAATGAACTTTAAAGGGAAGCGAAAGGCCATGTTTCTGAACTTTGTAAATATAACACAGGAAACGGAGGAAGAGTATGAGCAATGTGAGGAAAAGAGTTCCTTGATGCGACAATACGAGGAATCAAGCGTGACAAGTCCTACAGAGTCTAATGACTTTGTAAACACGACGGGTGTATGCGTGCTTGACGAGGAAGAAAATCTCGACAACGATAATGTATTAAAAAGTGTTACAATATCCGATACCGTTCGAGCGTGTCGACAATTAAGTGAACCCCCTGACGTGTACTCATCTCAGACTATTCTCTCCGAGAGCCAGACCGCTGAATTAACTAGACAGAACTCGGAACCTATATTTCCTATACCTAAAGGGTGTAGCGATACTCCCAAAACGTGTGTGACTAATAGCAAAGCGTCTGAACTTACTTTAAAATTAGAGCCTTTCAGTGAGAATGCATGCGGACAAATGTCTCCGGTGGTAAAGAGTAGATTTCGAAATATGTACGCAGCACATACGTCAACGCCATCGAATCTGTTACGACGCAGCTTAGTTGCTAACGACTACATGCTCACGCCTATTACTAACAGTGATAAAAGCATGAGTCCCATTACACAAAGTGCAACTAAAATGACGAAGGCTATGCAGGTATGCGTACAATACCTTATTACTCACTCCCATGCATATACACGTACCTATGCAACAGTTTTATGTTTCTTAAATTTTCTCATTATTTTTGTTTATAACTCCATAATTGCGATATACACACTCTTTAAATGTTCAACTGATTTGATTTACATTGCGTAAATAGGTAAAGACGTGGTTTCTTTTGGACTATATTTACACATTTATAACAATATGAAATATACTGTATTGTAGTGCATGTACCAATTTCTGTATTGTAATGGAACACTAATTTTGTAACAGGAAACCATGATGACGCCGCGTTCTCGTAAGCCGGTCATGATGATATCCGGCTCAAATCTTTACAATTTGGCTGCGGTCAACGTCAGCTGGTCCCAGCAAGGCACGTCAAATAATGTGCGCAATTCGAACATCGATATGCTTGGCCAAATGAACTGTAGTTCTATTCTTGAAGAATCTCAACGGCCCGACAGCACGAACGACGAATTTATTGTTGGAGATTGCGGTAACGAAGATAAGGAGAACCACGATAGCGAGAAACGTCCTACTAAACGAATTTTGGCAAGATCGATCTCGGACGATTATTGCACAGTGACAAAGCAACAAGATTCGGCTTCCATAACGAGCACATTTAGAGAATACTTACTATCCAGGAGTGTTTTGACGGCGAGTCCGGTTGACCTGAGTTTCACTTCGAGAACGGGTGACTTTGAACAATCAGAGTCCGACTTGAATATCCTAAACCAGGACGGCCTATCTAATAGTTTATTGTGCTGTTTAGACGGAAATAATCCTGAGTCTGATACGTCCGGCATAGGATCAGCTAGTACGAATAGCGTGAACAGCTCGATGCAAAAAAACGAGTCGATCTCACCAAGAAAACGTGGCACGAGTCTACAACGACGTGATTCGAAAAAGTCGATAAAAGATGTCACGGCGGTTAAGGCAATGAAGAGTAACAATACGTTTAAGCACAAACACTTGAGTGAATCTACGCTGAACTCCGTGAAAGTGAGAGACGCGTTTCAAGAGACTTCGTTTTAAACGTGTGCGTCAAGTGTACTTAACCGTTATAAGTATTAATTTACTTAGGTTTGAATTTATTTTCTCTCTTCATGCATGTAAACCTTGATCATATTTTATATTGATCGTTGTATATTAAATTTTAAGTTATTATACGAATAACGATCTTTTGCATTCTCTATAGTCCCATGTTTAGATGAAAATGTTCTACTCGCACAGTTTGCCAGTTCGAAATTGTTACATATTGTACTTTTTTGTTTTAATTGTGAATGCGTTGAAAAAATCGTTGCCATTGCGTACGTGATCGTGCACCTCGTTATGAGCACTAAAATACGAGTGAGTTGTTAAGGTGCACAAGATTTAGAAATAGAATTAATCTGTACATTTATGTGCAACTGTGGACAATACACGTTGTATTATACGATGACTAGTATATCGAATTTTTAGTATTTAAAGGAAAAAGGTCATTAGCATTGAAATATGGCATAAATCGAATCCTTAAAGTAATATATTTTACACTATAAATGCAGATTAAATTTAGCATGTTTCACGCTGTACAAAGCACATTTGTGACATCATGTGTGTAATATAATTCAATCGAATTCGACACAGTCAACACTATCCTGTACCCGTCTCTTATATTCACATAAAAACTAGGCTGCATTTTTTGTGTTGCATGAGATAAGACATCTCATTATCTGAAAGTTGGAATACATGTTATTTCATTTCCTATAATAGTTATTGACAGTTAATAATATTTTCCTATCGTGTTATTAAAGCAATTATGTTAGATGTTTATCATTTACATACCCGTGCAAACTTCGTGAAGATGGTGAGGTAGAAAAAACAGTCGCAGGTGATTCGAACATGGGTCAGAACATGTCATCATGTCCCAAATCCGGAACATAACACAGACCCCTTTCTTTTAATGTTTTGTTCATTAAACGTTTTAGATCTTGCTTTGATTCCTGTTCTCTTCTTTGTGCATCAAGTATGTCATCCACAGAAACTTCCACCAAGGGTAAATCTTTTTCCTTTTCACTGTCCTAAAGCGATAGCAAACTAATTTTGTATAGCCATCTATGCATAATACATTTAGTTTTAAATTTCAATGTAAAATTATTTGGAATAAGGCTTACTATTTCTCCTAACAGAACAACATTCTCTCCTCTTACAATGAAGATTCCCCTGGGTATGTCTCCATATTCTTTACCAACATGAATCCTCTCAATTGTACGATGAAGTACTATATTGGCAAATTGATCAACACTTCTGAGATATCCAATTAATGTTCTTCCATCTCTCAGCAAAACCATAAGTTTTTCTAAACCAGGAGCAAGATTATAAATACTTGCGTAAAACCAAAATAAAGTATTCTTTGTTATGGATGTATTCAATAGGATATTGTTAATATTTATCTTCAGAACATGATTCACCCTTTAAAAATTAAATAATCTTTGTGTACCGATTAACTTACATTCTACTGCAAATTCTGTAGAAATGTTTCCATTTTTATACATTTGTATAACCTTAAAGTTATAAATTGAAAGTTTTTAAAACACCATGAAAATGTATCAACACATTCAAAATGGATAACGATTTAACGAAAAATGTGTAAAATGAATTCCTGCACTTTTGTACATGTCTATACCATCATAAATCCATGTAGAAAACATAAATTGTAGTTTGAAAACACGTACTGTCAAGCTCTTCCAGGAGTGAAGCCGTTCCTGGTACGACGTTCATTTTATAAATTGTTGCAGCTTTCACAGATAGTATTTGTCACGAATAAGTGCCAGTTCTCGTTAACTTAATTACTCGAGCATTGATATAATCTAAGAACTATGGACGACAATTTCAGCTTTACAAAATGTGCAATTTTTAATCTAAGAGTGAACTGCGGAGCTCGACTAATAAAGTCGCTCGCTAGGGTCACATTACTAAAGAGAGGTAATCTACTGTACCATCGTGTGAGCAGTCTTTGCATTTCAACTCAAGTGCCTGGATTTGGTGGAGCTGAATTACAATTCTACTTCGGCCGGTAATATTGGACGTGACAAGTCTATTGTAAATCTGTTTATTAACAAGATGCATGGCATTTACCTCATTTTTAATTAGATCTATGGTCATTGCGTCTGTACCTATGCGAAATTGTTGTTAACGTTACTTGCTAAAGATAATCCTCATTCGACCATTCTGATCGGTTTCTTCTATTCTGTTGCTGATAGTATTGTTCTCCACTCTACCAAATTGCAATATCGTTTATTGCAAATCAGATTTAGTAGTATGGAATATTCGGACCTCAAATAATTTCCTATAAAGTTAAAAATGATTACGACAGATGTGTCTGGAAATGAAGACATTCGACGTTTGTATATTGCGATTCGTTACAAAATGAAACGAAAACAGAGGACAAAAATATATTAGAAACAATTCTGCGACAAGATCCGCCGACATTTATTGTTCATTTGTGGTTGATCAGACCGACTTTGACAGGTTCGCGTAATTAATGGTACTCGTTTGAAGGTCGCAGGTCACTCATCGGAGACCGTTCGGTCGTTTCGCTGCATTCTCGAGAAGAAAGGTAGTCGCGTGCTCGGAGAGAAAAAACATTCTCTTTAGCCAGTCTGTTTCCTCGCGACTTCCACTCTCCCTCCTTTCTTCAACCTCATTTCCACGCAAAGTCATATTGTTGGTCGCGTAGGTGCGCGAGGCACGATCGGCGTACAAATCGCGACAATGTCGGCACTTCGAGAGACATCTAATTCGTTTCAATTTCACATTCGTGCGGTGATAAATCTCTGGTCTGCACAAATAAACGATGCAAATCTGTCAGGATAAAGCATGAATACTTTTAAGAAGGAGCGAGTTGTACATTAGCAGCGAAGTAGTAGATGAGCTGATGCAATTTAACAATGTACGATAGAAGAGATTCCTTTTTAGACTATTAGATATACTGTCTTAGTATTTAATCTGAATTTCAACACAAGCACCATTTGTCTGCAGGTCATGTTCACAACTCTGTAATTAAGTTTTTACGATTTTCAATGTGGGAGTTACATCAGTACCGCAAAGCACGTTTGCGACTACGTGCAAACACATCCTAACACTAACGTTGCATGTAATTTAACGATGCATAATATAAATAATTTACTACCGCTCTACACATCTGCCTCAAGAAAGTGATCCGCTAGATTGTACATACCAAACAATTTTTTCTTTTTTCAAACGCTTCGTCCTACAATTATACTTTTACTCTCCTTCCGTCGCACCCCTCCGTTCCTCGACCACGTTGGAGCGCACGTTAATTGCGTGTAGCAAAATTACATTTACGTAAATGACACTTATACTAATGACGATTGCGCAAAGCGGCGCTATGCCGAACAACGAATTTAACGCTACCGGTAGAAGAAGCGGAATCCTAATTACGCCGAAAGACAGTTATCAGATCGTTGGTAAAAGCCTCTAATCAGCTTCCATCTTCATTTAACAATCAGTTCGCTCGTTTGAGGGAATAACGTGTCGTTAGCGCGAGCAATTGTCGCAAGGACGGCGCCTCTCACGGAAGGTGCTAGACGTTTCGCGTACGTAATTCACACGTAAAAGAGTTCGGCGGCAAGGCAATGCGGGGGGGGGGGGGGGTGTAGGAAAAAGTAAAGAGGCACGCCCGTTACGTTTTACGCGCCTCCGACGAACTAGTCCGCTCCCTATCCCGGTACTCGCTCATTTCCTTCTCCTTCTCTTCGCCATTTTTCACCTTTCCTACATTACTTCTTTCGCCTACCTGAGATACCCAGTCGAAAATGTCGGCGCTGCTCCCTTTCGCTTTCGCTCGCCGCCGCTTTGGACAGTTTCGACTCTTCGGAGAGGAAGTCGTCGCGAGCGGCGCAATTAACGTGTCTGAGCGGGAGAAAAAGTACGAGTCCGAGATCATTTCAGTCTAATTAAGCGACTGTTTACGGCCCATCGCCGAGATTTCGTTGCGTGCGACCGGATCGGTCTGACGATTTAGACAATTTTTGCCACACCGCCAATGTGTTGGCGAAAGTTGGGCAAAAAATGTCGTAGCCCGCGATCGGCGATGAATTAGCTACTGTGGAAAGAGGGTTTTAGCGGAATTCAATTTATGAGGACGATTGCGTCATGAAGTTTGGACAATGTAATTCTGATTGTGCTCGCGATATCTTCTTTCCTGGTTTTCGCGGTTCTTTCGAACGCGATCCGCGACAAGTCGTCGTTAATTGGAACAGAGTTTCCCGACGGCATCGGTGTCAGGGACGTTTTTGGAACTTTTATAAGCCCTCGGCGGAATGCGAGCGGGGCCCTAAATACGACGCGTTGTCGTCCGTAAAATATGGCAAGCCGCATCGGCCGTGAACCCAGGGCGTAATTTGTTCGTTGAGGTTCTTACGGCCGGTATACAGTGTGTATCGAAACGTTATTGGCGCAACGTACGGCGCCCGCGAGCATTATGTCCGCGAAGCCTCTCTCGCTAGAAGAGTGTGCTTCATCATAATAAGCCATGGGCAGCGTATCTTCATAAATACCAATATAAATTATGGAAGTGGGCCGCGTTCTTACAGTTTAACGTTTCCTCGCTCTTTCTTTCTGTGTCAACGACAGAAAAGAATACTCAGAAGCGACTTGTTGCAAAAGAGTCATCCATTTACATGTAATTTGATCGGAAAAAGCCTTCGTAACTACACTGCATGCATGAATGGCACGTTTCTCCCCCTTTTTTTATCACCGGTCGACTTATGTGTCGCAAGAGAAAAACAATCAGATTCACTTCGTTGCAGGGGAGGTCAGTATTAAAATGAGTTTGAATGAAAAACGACCAACAATGTACTGTTTTATGTACACGTAATTGACAATTATTGTAACTGCGACACTCTTGCATCGTTCGAGATTAAGTACATAAGTACTAGGTATACCACCCTTTCTTGCTTGACCTGTATTAAGAATAATTCTTGATTTACCAAGCATTTTATTTCGGATCATTTTGTTAGTGTCTGGCAGAATAATTAACGAATTATGGTTTTTCCACTTCACATAATTACATATGTCAACTTAAGCTACTGAGCTTGGAAACTGTTTACGCGATGAGTTTACACGACTGATTATAACAAACTCATAACCTAAATTAATGACAAAACCCATTCAACACTGAACAATACCAGAACTACAACATCAATAACAATATACAACTTAACCACTGCATTGTGCTTAACACTCAAAAATCCCGTCACATTTAAAGAGCTACACTTTCCATTTTATATAACAAAACCTATTTCTTCCTTTAAAAACCTATGTGTAGATTAATGACCGGCAGGTGCAGCGTTAAAATCACCGTTCGCCGTTACAGACGCGTCCTTTATCAAGAATGGTCCGACGACGGAGTCGATGAGAAAGAATGGGCGAACGCGGGGTCGCTCGTGGAAGGAGCCGTTTCGGCAAGCGCCGGTCGGCAGACGGCGAGAAGCGACATGTGTTTCTCCGACGCCGATGGCGCGAGAGAACCCGGAAGGAACAGGTCATCTCATCATCGAGGCGGGCAGGCAGCGTGCGGATTCACGGGGCGGCCAGGTGAGCAGAGCCGAGTAAGTACACGTTCTGGGCCCAGTGCATGGCCGGCCGTCGTCTCGGCAGGCACGCGTTCAGCAAGAACAGCCGAGTCAGGAAGACGCGGAGAGTGCATTCAACTCGTGCGTCTCGCGTGCGATTGTGCGTCAGACGATATCCGAGGAACGAGTTTGGCCCCGCGCGAAAGGAGAATGACGCCGGGCCGAAGACACTCTGCAACTTTACGCGTCATTGGTACGCGAGGTTTGTCACGCTGCGAAAGTTGAAAACTCTTGGAAAGCGAAACGTTCTCGTAGAATTCGAGTGGCGTTCGTCGAATGAATGTGTAAGGATCAGTTGCGAGTTTCATGTCGACTATCACAGGGTAGTGTTGGTTAAAATGTACTTAGTGCCGGTTGAAGACAGGCTTGCCAAATCGAGGTTTTGCGTACGTAGGGATTGTTTTGTGCCGGTTGTGTTAGGGAGGATATTTTGTTAGACGGTTGCTTCGGTACGTGAAGCGAGTCGGATTAAGTGTACTTGTTGGCTGCAAAAGGAGTTGGGTAGTAGCTTGTGTCTTTGCTCTGACGGTATTTCTGAATGTAACACCTTGAAAGAACTTGGCTGGAAAAAATGATAGAATGTACAGCACGGAGCAATATGCCGTGTATGTGCCATTTGAGCTGCAGCCGGTTTACCCAGCTGCAGTGACACGTAACGCTGAAAAGTTTTCCAGTCAGTGGGCTAGCGTAAAGATCATTCGCCCCAATCTACGTCATTGCGATTTGATCGGACTGACACAGTACCGGTTCGTTACGCAGCTTAGACTGCGCTGGCTGATGACCAGCAACGGTCGGTTTATTACGTACGTGAGACATTTGCAATATGATACGGTAATGCGACTAATTAGCTTTTACGCAACACGTGACAATGTTTCCGTAATAGTAAACGTAATTTGAATCGGTTCACGATCGTTATGCTCGTTCGGTGCCATTATTATTCGTATCGTGTCATAACGCACTTCTAATTGAGCCATAAATACAAGTCGGCGAATCTAACGCATCGGTTACACCTACCCACGTACGTTTCACTGTAAACGTGACTTTCGGAAAGCCATACAGAAGTATAGCCCAATGCATTTTACATGTAGTGATTGAGGAATAAGGTTCTGTTTTGAACGTTTGAAGAAAAATTGTTTTTCCCGCGAATTGAAGCGGCGCCCGCTGCCGATAGAAAACGAAACCTGCCACGATTTTCACTCGCCTCCTTCCGAATCGACGCTCGTCCGCCTTAATGAATCTGCTTTCACGCGTACGGGGGAAGTCGGCGCAGCCTAAATGCGGCCAAATAATTCCGCGCGCGCAGGAAAGTCGGAAAGCGGGTCAGGAGGCTAGTCGATGCGTTTCAGCTTGGGCGGCGATTCGCGATCAGGCGAAATAAGAGGAAAAGGCAGACGGGAGGGGCGTGAAATAAAGGATCCGAGCCTCGCCGATGAATACGAGGACGACTAGGACGATGAACAGTGTGCATATAGAATAATATCCTTATTATTCAGAGCGCGCGACCGATCGAGCTCGGAAGCGTCCGCTGAATTTCAAGCCAGCCGACTTCGGGCAGCCCGCCGATGTTGCGCGGACTAAACATCGCTCGTGATTGGGCAGGGCCCAGGCCGACTTGGCCATTCTGTTGTTTCGTTCCGACGGCGAAAGAACCGCGAAAACGAACGGGACGTAAATCGTCTTGCGCTACGATCCCGCCAACGGCAGAGACTTGCTCCCGTTTCTCGATAGTGTTCGAGGTGAGTCGAGGTCAGCTTCAGGAAGGCCTCCTTGGGAGCACTCGATTATGCCGCTAACGTCGTCCGTTTCGAAAGTCCCGGCTAAATGTCGGGTAATTCGATCATTTTCGGTACTTACGGACGCCCGGCTCGTTCTGGCCTTCAATTCGTGCGCCTCGTGAACGAGTAATGATAGATCGCCGATGAAGCTGTGGAATTGTCTGATAGCGTGGTTTGATCTTTGCGATTGTACAATCTGCAGGATGGGGTGCATAAATTTCAATTGAATAAGCGCTATATTACTAGAAACAACAGCTCTTCGAAGTTATGTGTAGCACGTTTACCTGCGGTGAAAGCTTTGGAATCAAATTTTAATGCGTAATGTTTTCTTATAGTTTGAATAAGTTGAGCCTTCTATCGGGTATATTCGCGGACACGGATAACGATCTGGTTGTCATATCGTATGATATGCACATTTTCTTGCGGGAAAAATGTTGGAACGGGTGATCTAGACGAATTTTAACATTTCACGAAATCGCAGATGTTTTGCTTGCCTTAACAATTACCATTATAAGGACTTCACCTATGTACCCCGTAGTCGCTAACGGCATAGGTCAGTGTTTCCCAATTAGTGTTCCACGGTGTCGAGGTTTCAAGAGAAAACAGCGTCGCGTGCGCTACATACTACTAACACATTATTGGGTCAAATAAAAGCTGCCGGGCCTGTACTATTAACACACGTAATTGAAGTTAATTAGTAAACGTCCTTCTAACCGGTATATTCCACATAAGATTTTGTAAAGCGCTAATTTCAAGGGAAATCAGAAATATCCATAAACATGGAACTGCAACGTAATTAATTTTACACTCACAACGCTAGTCTTCTTATCATATTTTTCGGGTAAGAACCTTATTAAGTAAGTTGCGTAATTTCAATGTACACAATAACAATACAAGGCGAGACACTAGTAAAAGCCTACAAATCTGCCAGTTCGGAACCTATGTGTCCAAACCAGAATGCCTCTTATCAGTTCATTGCCATTCGATCGCTTCTGCATACAATATTGCTGTGACAATGTGATCCAAATGGGTGCTGCTTCTCGACAGCGCCGTTTGGAAGTGGATCCACGCACCTCCCGGAACGATCGTGAGAACAGGTCGGCGGTGAGGAGTCCTTGCGAGCGCAACGAAAGTTAATTAACGGAAGTTATCCGCATGCAGTACGTGATCGGCCGGCTTGCCCGAGAGATCGCGCCGGCTCCGTGCTTCTATTTTACTATCTTATCCGTTCGTTTGTTTCAACGAGTGACTCCCTTACGATGTTCCCGCTACTCGCGATCTCGCCGCAATCAACTTTCCACGCAGACGTTAATCAGACGGAGCGAGCATTTTTAATCCGCGCCGTCAGCCGCGTGCTGCGATCCTGAAGAATCGGTAATGCTTTCTTCGTCATCGACCATCAGCTCGCATTCGATCTCCTTGGAGACAGTCAGGATATCGGGACCGAGTCGACCACTTCGCACCTGTAAGTTCGACAGCTTTATCGCTGCTTAAATCATGAGGGACTACTGAACGTAGGGCGTGCGTCATCTGCGCTCCATTTTTTACTTCCCCTTTGTTCACGTTCGGGCAGTCGGTGGCTGCACGGTTTAGAGTACGAGATTGTGATTCACGGCAAATCGTGTCTGTCGCCGTGGAGTGGTTCGAGCGGAGAAATATTTTCACGCCGCGATATTGAATTCGGAGTCGGGGGAATAGATGGCCTTTATCCTTGCCAGTCGGCTGTCGGACGATGCATATGTCGCCAATATGTTACGCGTAACGGAGAATCGTCTTACCCCCGGTGGAATCTCGTCGAGTGTATAAGTTAAACGGTACTACCGGTACTGGATAGTGGGCTATTACCGAAGACCGGGCTGCATGGATGCAGTGATACAGGCCCTGTTAAAAGAAACTTGTACGCTGACCACACCGAGTGCTGGCGACTTTACTCCAAATGGCTTTCGTCATAACTTCACTTGCTGTCGATGCGCACGTTCTCCGATCTTGCGAATGTCGAACGGTTTGCATAGCTCTCCTGACGCTAATTTTATTGCGTGTAGTGAAATATACGTCGAAGAATAAGTGTAACGATCATTTGAAGCGAGTTTACAATGGACAGTGTCCATTGACTCGGTGAGATTGTCAGATTATACGAGCCCGTAACGGATAATTCGTTTGCGTCACTGTCGTAAACCTCACTTTCTCCGATGCTGGAAAAGCGTTAAAATTGCAACTTGTCATTACAGGACGGCCGATTTTACGAATGTCATAATTTCTCATGTCGCCGCGCGACGATCGCTGAAATTTCTTCCTGTTACCTCTCATAGCCGTGCTATTATTTACCAGTCATCTAAACTGTTCCCCATTCCACGCCGCATAGTATATATCGCTATCTTCGCCGATCTCGACTTAATCGTAATACCAAAGTTCAATGCATCAGCATCTCTTTCGTCATTCTACTCGCTATGCTCTATTCTCACATATCTACAATGTAACACGCCCCCCGATCATTAAAGGTCAGCTCTTTTTTTTTGTCCTTCATTAATATTCTTAGCTTCATCGGTTTTCGTAACATCTCCTAGACAGTAGCTCATGCGCACGCACCTTCACCGGTAGTAAATGTTCGTGGTGCACTAATTTCGAGCGCAAGTAGTTCTCCGCATCGCGCTCGATCCGCGCGAAAGGGCACACGCCTTAGCACGTGTGTAGAAACGCACTTTTAACGTGCAATGCAGCCGGTCAAGCGACCGAGACTGGTGTCGGATTAGTAAGAAATCGACGTTCGCCTACTAAAGCTCGGACGTCGGAAGGCAAAACTCGAGCGGGAAGGACGAGAACTTCCGTGAGCGACGTTAAAGTTGACGAGGACCACGTGTTATGAGAATTCGTCATCGTGAACGTGATCCAGGGTTACTGTCTACGGATATTCAACAGCGGACGTTGTGTTCGTGATTAGTTCGTAAGTTTGATCGTGCGGTGCTGGATTAGAACAGCTTGAGTTCCGTCGCTTGCTTCAAATCGATACAGAATG
The DNA here is from genome assembly GCA_914767735.1 of Anoplius nigerrimus. NCBI lineage: Eukaryota > Metazoa > Arthropoda > Insecta > Hymenoptera > Pompilidae > Anoplius > Anoplius nigerrimus. The sequence continues at coordinate 5,168,130 of OU612079.1, read as the reverse complement.
CAAGTTCTCATCCAGATATGTAGCGCTAAAGCTTTTGTAATTTTTCCGGAATTCATCGTTTTGTGAGCTTGTGTTTGTTAGTGTTGTCAAAGTTCTAAGGTTAAATAGAAGTGTCTTTTCTTATCAAATGTACGTTGAACAGTTAGACGTTCTTAGCACGACATATTGAATTGAATTCGTCGGAGTAGTTATTAACAAAATTATGCTTACCGTTTGTTATCATGTTCTGTTTTGCCAAAATGGATTAAAGAATCGCGTAAACATAGAGTTTCGCTGGAAATCAACATGGAAAGTTTACCGACTTAATCTCTAACACTGACATGTGAGAAATTAAGGCTATTAAACTGTTAAGAGAAATCATCCCATCCTCAGAATCCGTAATAGGGTATGTTGAGAAGCATACAATGAGAAAAATCGTCATTCCCCATTTTTTTAACCAATCAGACAATATTAACGAGCTTCGTAGCTGCAAACATTGCACAATGAAACAAACCAAGGCTCACAACATTAGTCTACCATATCCCCGGTAAAAATGATGGTATTTTCTATAATCCGGCTAGTCGCATTATATGCCCGCTAAAAGAAGTCTGATCAGTCAGCATCCAGGAAGAATGGCGCGCGAGGTCGGCGTTAACCTCATTTGTTTTGCGCCATTTCTAACGTTCTTCGCAGCGATGAGCCTCTGATTATCATAGTAGATGATTCGCTGGAGCGTGTCGCCTATGCCTTAAATCGCATCCGCCGATCGTCACTCAAGCGTGCCGCGCGTTTCTGCCGGCGATCGCATCTCGAATCGTCTCGAATCGTCTCGAATCGTCTCGAATCGGTTGGAATCGATTCAACCGGTCTCGACTATTCTTGACGATTCTCGACAAGTCTCGGCGGTCCAGCGGTTTCGCGCGACCCGACATCAAATCGTGCTCGAGTTCCTCGTCGATGCTTCATATTCTCGAGAGCAGATCGTTCCGAATACATCTCAAGTGTTCGCGCGAGGCCGCAGAGAAGGCGAGCGAGCGGGGTATCATAAAAATGGATGGAGGCCGAGATACTTTCGCGCTCATTTCGAAGAGGGAAGCGTGAGCAGAGATTGCTCGAATCAGTCGACGGAGTTGCGTGCTGGCGCGACGGAGAATTATGTAGGCTGAACGATCTTGTTCGAGCTTGTCGGCTGGATTATTCGAGTTACGGCGCTGTTAGGCTATTTTGTGTGCACCTTTAAAGATATCATATGTCGGCGGAAGCAGACAAAGTCTGACTCGAACGCACCGAATTCGAGCGAACACCCTGCTCTGCATCACAATTATCGTTGAGAAACGGGGAACTGTTGTTCCTAGCCGACGCAAGAAGTGTGAAAGTGCGACCGTACTTTTTACTTCGAATCGCAGTGGGATCGACGGGTAATTGCACCGCGGATCAATTATTCGGTTAAACCGAGCGCATTCGGATAACTAGCATGGGGAAATTATTTTTATTAAACGATGCAAATGGCGCCCGCGCCTCGCTATTAGCGTCCATATACTTTCAGATCCACAGTTTTTCCATCGGATCTCTTATGTTTTACGATGCTCGGTATCTTCTCGGTAGAGCGACTGTCCTATTTACTTCGACTTCCCGTTTGCTGGATGTGTGTTGCATTAATGAAGTAGTCTGGCGCGAGCGTGGGTTTCACGGCTGGTAACTAGTTAGTCAGTCGCCGGTCAGCGTGGAGAAATTATAATGATTATCTGTCGATCGGATGTGGCCGCCCTCTTGGAAATCTCGACGATCAGGCCGTGAGTTATTGGCGATATCAGTTCGTCCCTCGTCGAGGATGCCAAGAGCGATAAGAATCTGCGACGAGCGACGTCTCGCTGTCACTCCGAGTGGGAAAAGTGAAAAACTGGCGCGCGGCAAGAACTTTCTTGCGCGCTTTCGATGGATTTCAAAGTGCGCGAGGCGTCGGCGAATGAAGCCGATGGCCGACTTTGTCATCGGTCATGTACGCTGCTCACGATTCCTCGTAAATCGTGAACAGGGAAAGGTACTTTGCCCTGTCTCCTCCATTTCTGCTGGACGCGCGTCCACTTTCGTTAGCAAAACAATAGCCTCGCGGCCGCGGACGTCTATCTGGAAATTCATCACGTTGATGGCGAGTAAGGGACGTGAATTTCTATCAAACGAAAGGCCTGAGCTGTAAACAATATACCCTTGCTAAACGGTTCGTCGTTCGCGAAATCAGTTGAGCGGATGGAATGTTACGGCAAAATATAAAATGGTATAGTGCCATGTGCGAGTGAAGCGATGCTTTATTGGCGGATGCGTCTGCGGGCATGATTGAAGAACCGACTTTGATGAACAGAAGGTTGATAGGAGCCGCGGGGAAATAATGTGGCACGCTGTGATCACCGACGTCGGCGAGGAACGTCCATTTCCTTCGGGCGATCTTCGCGTTGGCACGCCGCATCCGTGATTTTCTCAACCACGATTCGTCCCTTCTTTCGCGAGAGTCCCGAGAAACGGTCAGCGACCTAGTCGAGCGATGCACAAGAAAGCCGAGAAAATTGATAAGGTCAAAAACCTCTGACACGTTCCGACGTCGTTTCATAAACAATGATATGTTACGCAAGTCAATACGCAATTGGTCGTGAAACGTGTCGGGGTGTGCAAGGCGGAAAATCTTCAATAATCGGTGAAACCAAATTCCTCGATTATTTCGCACTATCGAACGAAGAACCAAACGAATTCGCGCCGGCAGGTTTGCCAATCGATTAACTTCTTTCCATGATAAGTCCTTTTCCGCCTGTCTTCCTCTCTCTATCTCTTTCTCTCACTCTCTCTCACCTTTTCTCGATTTCGCGAGCGTTATTAAGAGCGTTACCAGGAAATAGTTCGCGCCGCAATTACGAATTAATTTCTTTACTCGGATTGCTTCTGTTTCACCTGCATTCTCCCGACTCTATTCTTCACTCGCGATCGATGCACGTAATTATTATACCAGACACCTGAATGCCGGATGTTTCGCAACTTTTGCGCGATAGACGAAGAACTATCGAGTCGCAGCAGAACGCACACACTCGCCCGTCTTCTTCGAGAACGTCGCGCTCGATTGTTCATGCCGACTGGATTTTGACTGCGCTCATTGAGTCCATTTTCAACGAGTTTTCATGCAAATCGCTCTCGTACATTTTAATGGTCGCGTTTACAGGCAGTCTAATGTGCTCCCATACAACGAAATTTCGCTCGTTCGCTGCGCACACACAGCTCGGGGCCATTATTATTTTTTGTTTCGACCCAGATTCCGGAAAAACGAGAACGATGAAATCGGATGTTAAAGTTTCGAACGTCAGACAATCGAGCGACGCATTGGTAGCATAATCCGGGGGCGAAAGTGTTTCGAGATTTTCTTCGCCTCGCCAGAGAGAGATAATCGTGCGAAATCAAGGCAAAACAAAGAGGTTTTTTTCTGATCGGAAACTACGTCGGTTAACGCGTTGCGTAGTCGGCCTGGCACGAAGTCACGCGCTTGAAATGCCAAGACAGACCATGTCGGATGGCGTGCAGCAAGGCGTGTAAGCGGAAAACTTCAAAGTTCCAAGAGAAATCAGCGATGCTCTTGGCTCGCAAGTCCGCAAGCAAGAAATTCATCGCTGTGCGCCTGGTAATTGCGAATTAATTTCTTTGTTCGATTCCTTTCTACCGGTAGTCTCGTTCGTATTTGGCAATAATATGCACCCATGTTTTCTAAATCGAGATTTCGCGGCATCGCGGAAATGCTCCTCGGATGAGATGTCTAAACGCTTCAACTGCTATACGAAAAAAAACCCTTTATCACGTAATTACAGATATCCCGATCGCTAGTTGGAAATCAGCGGAGTATGAAGTAAATCTCAATTCATCGATCTTTACAGAGCTTGTATCAGCCGTACCGCTCTCTTTCAACTAAAAGTTCGGAATTTCTTTTCCGCAGTATTTGATTACTATAGATGCTGGATACAAGTATTCACGAAATCTCTTGGACTTTCCTATAGTTTCTTCGCGACGGCGATGTCGATCATATTCGAATGGGGCTCATTACTTTGGATTACCCTCGCTCGCCAACACTATTATCAACGGCAAAAAAGATCACGGAGCACAAAGTTTGCCTCACTTTGAGGAAGCGCGCGAAGAGAAAATTGGCTCCTACTCCATGAGAACGGTCCGTTTCTTTTGGCAGCGCTCAACCGCGAGTGCCGCAGAGGCGTTTTCCGAAATTTGTCTTATCTTGCGCTTTCTCGCAATTTCCTGGCACGAGGGGACGGGACTCTCTTAAAGAGCACCTTGTGCATCCACCGAGAGAGCTGTCCGTTGCAGTTGCAGAGCAAGGCGCGCGGCGTTCGTTCGGCACTTCTATCCTAAATGGGGGCAAGGTCGGCACAGAAAACACAATGTAGATGTATCGACGCGACTCGTTCGACATCCGCCGAAGCTATCGAACGATACATGGACGCCGGGCGGGTGCTAAAAAAAATAGGGGAAATCCATGCCGAGGCTCATATCCGTCCGACGCGACGCTGTAATAGTTACGTTGGATTTTACGCGAAACCAATAACGTCGTCCGTCTTTTTCGTTTTTCGCGGACACGGACGGCCGGAGTTCGCGTTTGTTTCGTCGCCAACCTGACTCTCGACTTCCGCGTACGTTTTTCCAGTTGGGGAAATAGGCCAGCGCCTATGTCGACGATAAGAAGCAGACATTTTCCTGTACCGATCCTTCAGTACTCGGTATGACCGCATGTGTCAGAATTCGTGCAAACCGGATAAATTCGTACTAGATTATGTGGAGCTTAACACGTTAAGTTGATTCGTCACTTGTATGAAAACTTAACTCTCAGGGTATCGTGATTTGATAAATATGGTTACCTAATCAATCATGTTTTAGATTCGACAAGCAATAGATGGTCACGAGCTCGTGTGACTTGGTTGAAAAGCTGTAGCTAAAAGTATCGCGTGAGGGGAAATGTTATCAAGTAGGAAGTATTCCAAATCTGTGAGCATTTGTGAAAATTGGACATTTTTTTGCAGAGCAAGAAAATTAATCAACTTGAAAGTATTACTGATATAAATATATGAAGTATATGAATAAAAAAGAAGACATTCGTTGCACGTTGATAAATTTCGGGAGCAGTCCTCAATAATTGCAAAGGCTGCCTGTATGCAATAACATGTTTAAAAATTGTATTTCAAAGTTTCGCTCATCATAATTATAGGTACTAGTGGAGATATTACGAAAATGAATTACTCATATGTGAACATTATTTTTCTTCTCTTTTTACTGCATATTACTCATACACGTGATCAAGGCATCGTCTAAACTTTTCGAACGTACTACACATCTCAACTTTTTTCAGACTACTTTTGATATATTACTATGTGATGAAAATAATATTCTTATTCGAGTATCAGAAGAATTTTATATTTTATATTATATTAAAATGGTGGGGACTTAAAACTTAAAATGATTGGAAAGTTTTTCTGCTTCAAACGTTCTAAAGAAGAAATGGCTCATCATGTCTCTTTGCAGAGACAGTTCAAATTATTTCACGTTCAAATGGCAACATATCTGAAGATGTAAACGATCAAAGACTAGAAAAACTCCTCCGTGACTTCAGATAAAGAGAAATTAGTGACATTAACTAACACACGTCTGCCAAAGTGAATTATATCAAAAGAAGGCTAGGTTTAACTTCTGAAGGAAAACTTTGTTTTGTTCACACTAATTCTTCGGCAATGCCTAGTGAAATATTTTTTGAAGCTAGTACTTATATTGTTTAGATTCTTATAGAGATTCGCATTTCTACGAATACAAAATAAAACTACATTTAAAAAAGAAGATGAAGATATACTAATTGAAGAGGCCGTTCAGTCTTTAAGAGTGGCCATAAACGTCTATCAGTAAAGAAAATCTCCATCAAGGTTATGTTCCTTGCTTTTAATGCAAGCTTCGTATGTAGTTTCTATTTGATTTTCCTCTTTTCACATTCTTACATGAACTCTTAAGTTCAATAAAAGTAATTAAAAACATGTAAACATACAGCTATTGGCTTGGTATCGCTGAATCTTCTTTAATATTCATATTCATTATAACGTAGCTCTGAGAACGTAGTATACTTATAATGCAGAACGAACTCATCTGATTTAAATACATTTTCTTTCAAATTTCCCTTAGCGCCACTTCAATAGTCGTGAATAAAATGCGTTAAAAGAGTGTTAACCGTAGAATAAAACAGAAGCATACGGAAAGATCTTAAGCAATGGCATCGGGTCGAGTTTGCCGAACAAAACGACCGATAGTCAGTGGCAAGACCCAGATTCGAATCCGGGCTCACCCAACTGGGGCCTTGGAACAGGAAGGAGGAATAATCCGCGCTTCTCGTAATCCACTGGCCTTAATAAGCGATAACGCACATCGTGCCGAGCAGGTAGCGTTAATGCTCGCAAGAACGAAAGTTGGGTGCGGGAGAGCGCGCACGCGACAAGAACGGAAGTTTCGCGGTAATTATTAATTACGATGCGCGCGCGCAGGCCGCCGACAGTTTGTGCGTCTGCGCGTAGGCTCTCTATCGCGAGGTGCAATCCGATGGATTTATCGGCCGTTCTCGCCGGGACGGGCGGAACGCGACCGCGCCGCTAAGCGTAATGTGATTTTCCCGAGCGATGCGGCCATTAACTCGCGCAGTAACGCGCCAACCCTAGCCCCTCTCCTTCCCCCCTTCCTCTCTCCCTCCATTTCCGATATGTTTCTCCGCAGACTACCGCAGCTCGGCCCTTTTCGCAAAACAATCTCGAACCCCCTGTCGCCTTTGCCTACCTACCTATCTACCTACCCAGTGTCGGGGAGAAGTTCGATAATTAATGAGGTCTCGCTAACGCGGTTATTATTTCCGATTTCGATTTTCCGGGCGTATGGAGCAAAATTGTGTTTTACTCCGGGGCAAGCCAACTTTGCCACCGGAGCCGCGCGCTACATCTTATTACGCGAATTTCGACGGAAGTTAAGGGCTAGACTGAATTTTGTCGTACGCTGCGGTAGGATGACAATTGTACACGTGTTACTAGGAATTAGGCTTATTTGGAGTGTAATGTAATGACCCTCGGTAAAATTTTATCGACTTGCGCGTATTTTTCAATTCCCGCGATAATTTTGAACAGAACATCGTCAGTTGATTGATCGAGGTCGGATTTTTGCCTAGCCACATCGGAATTCCGTGCTGAAGAAGACGAAGTTAAAGTAATTAAGATCTTTCCGTCTCCATCCGGATCTCCTATAAATCGTCCTACTTGCAGTCGTTAATCGTTAACCCCTCACCTTCTCGGCGCTAAAATCGTCCTCCGTACGTTCGGTCTGCGCGCGGGGAATGAAGAGGTTGCAGGACGTGTATTTACGGAGCAACGCGTTCGGCCGCGAGCCAGTGGAAAAGGATCTAAGTGCATGTCCGACTCAAGGCACCGCCGCAACGATAGGCACATGCAAATTCCCCCAAGTGACCCACTTAGGGCTACAAGCTCTTCCCTTATCGCGCCGTCTCCTCTTCCACTCTCGCCGCATTACGTCGCCGACAAACCCGAAGACGATGCTGTCGGATCTTCGAATCCTCCTTTTCCGCCATCCTCCGCCCCGCCTCCTTCAAGCTCATCTTCCTCTCCTTCGAGACCTTCTTCGCCCCCCTACTCAACGCCCTTTCATTGCCACCAGCCACGAGCAATTCCCCGATACGATCGGTTTTATCGGCAAATAGTCGAAAGCCCGGTTAAAAGGGTCCGTCCTCTGTCTAAATCCGTTTGTCGAGCTAATTCGAGGGGGTAGCAGCGTCGACGGGCTTATTCCGGGAGCGGCCGATGGGAAAACCGGATTGGCCGAGATCGATGGCTCTCGATTAGCGACGCTCCGGAGGAGTCGAATTAATTCGGTCCTTGGAAACGCGATTAATCTCCTCGAGTCGAACGCGCCGCGCACTCCTTTGCCAAAATGTAAATTGAGAAAGCCCCGCACTGCCCTCAGTCACGCTCTCTCTTTCTCCTCGAGCTCATGTGAGCTTCTCCGACGACGAATCGATCGATTTTACCTCTTTCACGTTTCTTCGTTTCGACAACGAAATGAACATTTGCCTCGTCAGTTTCAATCATCGAACTGATTTTTTTTACTTCATTACTTTTGTGGTACGTAAATGTAATCGGCGTGCAGAATGTTATAACTAATATGTTGTTACTGATCAATGACATCGATATCATTTTACGTTGGCAAAGAAGTAATTTCGGTTTTATGTTGCAAAATAAAACTCATGCTTTTATATAAGGAATAAACTTTAATCGACACTGTATTTTACATGTTGTTTCCATGTGATTTTAACTGAAATGTGACTGACGTCAAATGCCAAATGACAAATATTTAATTACTGACCTAAATTCTTAAAAAAAAATGACACTGCTATATAAGCTTAGAAACCGAAAATAGTTTCTTGCCAATCCTATAAAATGCTTTAAGACTTTAGATCGATCCATAAACACACAATTCGATGACATCCTTAAAAATAGATTATTTTACATATTTTCGTTACAAACATATCTTACATTCCACTATGAATATAAATACTGTGCTGCGAACTCCTCAATAATTTAAATAAACTTTTCTTTCAATTTCGCATAGTTGATCAATATGACATCAGAAGGAGCTCACACGTTTCCCTCTCCGGTCAGCGAATGAAGGCAATGAAAGAGGGAGGTAAATCGAACGCGGCGTGGAAGTTAACGTCATCCCACCCCGGATATTGCGCGCGATTGATGTCGATCATTTTCGGTAACGATCGGCTGGGTCCTTCCAGAATGTTGCGGAAATAAGGCGGAATCCGTTGGCCACGGTCAAGGCGGCCGAGCCGCCAGCTGTGTGCCGTGGTACCAAAAATAGAAACGGACCTTCCACGGTGTTACGTGAGTTAACTCGGAGATCGTTCCTTAGCTGTGTGGGTGGAGGAGGGGGAGGGTAATGGAACGACCGGTTACACCTCACGAACCTAACCGTCGCGCCACGTTTCGCAGTGGGATGATATTTTACGAAATCGACGGAAGGGTGAGGTCAAAGGAGAAACATTCATTACACTTCGACGTAAAGTTCGCGACTTATGTTGCAGACGTTGTAAGTCGGCGTACTCGTCGTGTGTGACTATCGGTACACATTGCGGGGAGAATTCGAATGAGAATGGCGCGTAAAAGGAAACTTGTATGGAAAGTGGGGCCAAGCGTCGTGCTACATAATTGACCCCCGCGATGGTACCATTTTAAATCAATCCACGGTTCGGAGAGTGGATTAGGGAACCTGTTCCATCAGTTCCACAGTCGCATCGTTGGTCGTTCATAAATAACGTTGGAACGGGAAACCGCCTGTATTAATGAGGGAGACATAGGTACTTCGCTAGCTGAGCGTTAACATAAACATTGACAGAATATAGGAAGACAGCTTCTAATCCTCGAGCACAGCATCCGTTCGAGAACTTTCGCTTCCCGTTCCCATGTCTCAGCTAAAAAGCTTCTGCACTTCTTTCACTCCCCCCCCCCCCCTCCGGCCAAATTATCGCACCTACAATTTACGGGTTCAAGTAGAGACAAGTGGAGTAAAAAGTACTCGGCGAAGAGGTCCGTGCGAATAAAAAGTGCTGCACCACCGACCTGTCAATTGGAAAGAAAGTAGCCTCTAATCTTTTCAGTTGCCGTCCCCTCAACTTCCGCTTCTCGCCGATTGCCCTTTCGACTCTCGGTCCGTGTGTTACTTTTTGCTCGCCCCGCGTGCAAGGACGAGTTAAGGAAAACGATGGAAGAGGCAATAGCCGTCGGATGACAGGGACGTCGATGTGTCGAGTTCGGCGTCGCTTTGTATCCCTGGCAACGGTTGCCTCTCGTAGCCGCACAGTCTGGCAGGATTCGTAGCCGGATCAATGTGTCTGGCGCCCCCGAAATCTCAACGGGCGAAAGTGAAATTGCGATCCTGGCGAGCTGACCGAAGAGCATCCTCCTTCAACGACAGGCACTTCCTCTTGTACTGCCACTTTCCTGGCGACTCGAGAATACAGCTCCGCCTTTTACTCGCGCATTCCACCAAAGATTCCTATTATTCAGGCTGCGGCTAGACGAGGAACGTAGGTCGAAATAACAGAAAGAAATTTGTTCTATACGTGTTATGGATATCTACGTGTATATGTACCTAGACTAACAGGGCCCAAATCAAAAAATAGATCGTATTGCCGATGCAGTGTGAGGTGCGGAGTGATTTGTGCCCTTTAAAGGAAAACACGAGACGTACGGCTGTGTAAAATAGAGAATGTTGTAAGGCGGATGTGTTATTATATCTCAGTTGTAGTTAATCTGCATTGTTTGCGTACTTAGAAATTGTTATTTATTCTGTATAAGTATACCAGTTTGGAAAGTATAGTACACGTTGAATTTTGGAACTCCTATGTTTACAATTGTTGTAAAATAAAGAGCGGTTACTACCGCTCAAAATACCAGATTCCTCAGTACGGTCGTACTGTTTACACATGCTTTGCTTTAATTAAACGATTCCTAATAAACTTTATAACGCTACGACGTGATTACATTCGAATATGTGGAACATCTGCTGTGTACATAATCAAAAGCAGAAGGCGTACAAAGGCAACAACTAGAAAGCTGCAGGATCAGACGTGCTTCTCTTCCAATCAAATACAAAAATTCTGCGCGCCACTGTAATTCAAACCACAATAAATCGTGGTTTAGCGTAAACTTAAGGAAGCGAGAGAGAAGGATGTAGGTTAAATATATGTTTCTCAGATGACAGTTTTAATGCACCTCCCCGTTTGACGTTACTCCGAACATCGATACATATCCGCGTTGCGGAACAGTTGGCGTGCTCCCGTTTATCATCGAACGCATATCATCCGTCATCGGCGCTGTCGCATTTCGCGCTACGCTCGGCATTGAAATCGAGAAACATCGACATTTTCCGAGGCGCACTACCTTCTTCATCATCGGCGCATCGTTCCAATTGTCCTGCGAGTCGTCATAAAAGAGACGAAAATCGAGCGGGCGCGGGGCATAACGGCGAGTCGCATTGTCAAACGGCGAGAAATCATAATGACGGGGGCGAAGGGCTCTCGACCTCGTTTTCAATCCAGCTCCGCTCGCGTTCGACTATTCGCACCCCCCCCCCCCCCCCCCTATCCCGACAATTCCGAGATCCGCTCGCGCTCTCGACAGCGTCCTTGATTAATTTCGTTCGTTCACTTGCCTGCTCCCCCCCCCCCCCCCCCCCAACCCCTCTTGGCGCCCACTCGACTTCAACGTTCGCACGCGCCTCACGATGTCGGCGTTCGATTGAAAAAAGACAGCGAAAGGGGACGTTTATTATTGGCAGCTTGCGCTGACTGCGAGGTTTAATCGATAGTTTCGTCAACGAGGTGCTCGGAGCCGTTTGTTTAGAAATTTTCGCTGCCGGACGTTGAGCGGCATGCCGAGTGGCGGCTGAAAGTGCGATTGCATCGGCCGACGTCGGGACCGATTCATAATGAGTCCCGGGACCACAATCGAACGGGGACGGGACAGTCGGTAGTAGAGGAAGAGCGAGGGGGTGCGGAGGGCGGGGGGTGGCGAAGGGAACGGGAGCGTTTTGAAACTTTCCTGCCTTTTGGCACGCTCGATAATGCCATGCAAATGTCGCCGGTGAAACTGCTTTGCATCGCCCGTAAAAAGCTCATTATGCCGGGCAAATAAATTCTATGGCCCGCGCCGGGGAGAAAAGCCCGATTGGCCGCCGACTTGGTCATTGAATTATTGCGATATCCAATGGACGGACGGCGGCGGTGAAAAAGTGGCTCGCCGCTTCTTCCCCTTTCGTCCTTTCGAGTGGCTCATTCGAACGTCGCTAATGAATCGACGATAGTGCCGATAAATACACGACCGCGCCTTCTGTCACATAATTGAACCCCATTTCTACAGACAAATACCTACGTGTTTTGTGGTTGCTGTTCGATATCGGCACACTGGAGAAAAATATTCTTGCGTAAAGAATATATGTCATTATTTATCTTTTGTTCCTGTTGCACGTCGTTATCAACTGATGTCCTGGACAGAGTGCACTAACGCACCTGCGTCTTTTTCGTATTTGTCCGATGGCGTCAATCGTAAAAGCTGGGAGTCAATTAAGACCCCTTTTCTTTTACCCCTCGCTGCTTCTTGCGGAGCTTTTTGTCAGGCGTATGCAACATTTCGTCGAGATTGACGGCGAACAAACAGACAGTTTACCTGTTCATATGCTTCGTTTCGCCGCATCGACACTTTCACTTTCGCTCATTCAATCCGTACGTGTCAATTATACCTATGGATCGTACGCTGCATTCGTAATAGCGCAACCGATGTTCATCTCATTCAGCCTCTGATGCGATTCTGCGAAATTAAGCATCATTCGCGAAACGTGAGGATGTTGTTACCGTTTACGTCTTTACCGAGTAGCACCGTTGCCATAAATTTCACTCCAGTTCGCCAATACCTCTGGGAACCTGTGCACTGAGCATAATTACCTGCATCGCTTCGTCCATATCAAACACATCTCAACTATGTTTCCCATTATCCTACTCAATCTTCAATGTTTCAAAACTCTTATATACTTACTTTCTCGTCACGATCAGTCACTTTTCAAAATCTCGAATGTACTCGGAATATCATTTTACTCAATCCCCTGGCACCCAAAACTCTGATCAACTTCCATTCTAAGCTCATTCCACTAAGTCGTCAAAATCTGTAGACTCCAATTTTCCCACCGCCGAACGCAAACAACGAGCAGTTAAATTTAATCTTCCGTCCGCGCCGATGTCTTTACGAGACGCGTAAAAATCTGAAAGTTTCCGGCGCGTCGAGGGTATTGTAACTTTTACTGCGCCTCGGTCCATGCGAGCGAAATTAGAAGAATTGCCCGGAACAATAACGGAAGCGCGCGTCGTCTCGAGGAAGCTGGTCTCGTCCGGTCCGAAGAAATTTCCCCGCCGCCTCATTCGTTCTTCGGTCGTGAACTTCGAGCATCGCCTGATGAGTTTTGCCGGGCCGAGATGGAACTCCCCATTACGTCGGTACCATCCGTGGCATCGAAGCTAAGTCGAGAGCGAAATAAGTCGAGTTACTGCCTGAGCCGGTGCATCGCTGACGTTCGATGCAGGCAAACCGCGATGGTGGTCAGTGCCCGCTGAAAGCGAAAGGACGACGGTCCTGCAAGAAGAAGGGGTGGTTCCACCGACCGAGAGAGACCGACAGGCTCGAGGAGGGAGGGAGAGGGGAATGATAGGAGAAGGAAAATAGCGGGAACACCTACACCGATACACACGCACGACTACGCTTTGCCATTCCTTCCTCGCTCGCACGAGACACGTACCTACGTACGTACGTACTCTGCAGACCAATCTGTGCACCAGCTCGGATGTCGGCAGTCTTGGACAGAACGATTGTCCCGCGTACGTGCCCCACATTTTGTCCACCGTCCACGATACAACTCAGTCGGCGTACAGTTTTAAGGGCAATGTTCCTAGGTCGATTAGGTTTTACGCAGGGGGGTGTTTTGTTTACTATAGTCTCTTTTTGTCCATGGACCATGTTTGGCCTTTTTCGGTTGAATCCTATATGCAGCGCTGGTTTATCCCGGTCTGACCAAGTAGTTGTCTCTTCGGGAATTGAATATTTGACGACGTACAAAATGCATACTACGCATTACGATCCCATGTTCCATGGACCGCGACTAGTCGGACGCTCGTACAGCGGCGTATGCGCGTATAATAACGGAACTTCGGAGTTAGCGGAGAGCAGACCGCCAAACCGTCAAGGATAATCATTAATGGATCCGGGAGCATCGGAGAGGCCGGCATTGTAGTTGACTTAATGAGCCAGCAGACATCAAAGTATCCGTCGTCGGCGACAAAGTCGGATAGTCGAAAGAGGAGCTTGCACCGGCGAGTCTCTCCCAGCGGACCCTCCTGCACCTTTCGCACTCTCCTCGTGGGGACAGGTTGTGGACAGAACGGTGGTGGACTCCACGGTACGACCACCAGGCCGACCGCGGCCAATGCCAGTCACTCGTGAAACGTGAAACGCGAAACTGGGCGAAAGTTTTGCGCGCCCAGGGAAGGAGTGAGAATCGGTCGAAGAGGGAGACGAACAGAGTAGCGAGTAGGCGAGGGGAGAGAGAGGGGAAAGTGAGAGAGTGAGAAGGACGGAGAGAGAGAGCACGTTTGTCGTAGGGACCAGGAGGAATTTAATTCGCTCGCCTTGTCCACTTTCTGCGGTCGGACTTAATACCGCGGACGAACGATCGAAGCCGATCATTCGGGCGAAGAGTTTCGCGCAGTGTCCTTGCACTTGGTAGAGGTGTGAACTGGTGCGCACGATCGCGGGTGTGATTCGTTTCTCCGTTCGGAATTACGGGACGTCGGGCTGTGAGGGCTGAGAGCGGTTCTTGTCGACGCTGTGCTCCGATCCAGCAAGGTCAGTCGATGATCGTCGTTTATGTATTGTGAATGATTTACGCGATGGCTCGTTGCCGGGCGGCACGAGGATAATAGGGGAGATGAGAGAGGTGCGCATGGACGAAGTGATCGTGTGCATGGGTAGTTGAGATGTTGACCGATGATCAGACGGTGAGCTCAATTATCGTTCGCTAGTCTGCAACGCGTAGTCTGAGTCGTTTCGCGTTTCATTCGAAAATGAAAGGGTGAGTACATTTCTTACGCTCCGACTACCTGCCTCGACGCCAGATTGTGTGCGTTCCTGGTATTTAATTGGCTGAGAAATGAACTTGTTGTGCAAGTGAAATTAGTCATCGGGGTCGATGCAGAGGTAGAGTGGCTGATGGCCAGTTTTTTTTTAACGGGACGGTACAATTTTTGGACGCGACCAGCGCCAGAGCGTCGGGATAAAAGTCGCGGCGAGCCGTCGCTCGATTCGTCGACGATGGCTTTCCGGTGCCGCGTTTATCGTCCCGAGCTTTTCCTCCCTTGCCAGACAGTCTTCCACGATAGTCTTTGCGGAAACTTGCGTAGGAGACTTCCGGCGAGGGAATTAGTCGTTACGGCTCGAGTTCCGGCGCAATCTCTGGGTTCGTGAAAAAACTTTGCCGATGCTGCAGCGACGGATATAGAAAGAACTTGGTAGGTGCGATTCTCGAGAAGGTAAAATGACTTCGACAGGTCGGCGCAATTTAGCTAATGGAAAAGTAACGATCTTAATTATTGTATTCTTCTACGTGAGAACATTGTGCGATGCTCGCGCGAAAAACTTTAGACAACCGAAGAAACGTTGTGAAATTTCACGCTAATTTAGTTGGACGTAACAGATTCATTGTTTGAAAAAATGCGGCGGGCCAAGTGTTGGCTCGAGCATGAACTAGCCGCGGAAAACGTTAGGTCAACTGACGGCTGCCGGTAATGGCGATTTGTTCGAGTTACGGTCACATGCGCGGCCGAAAGTGAAATCGTTGCGCGTAAAAAGTCGTTGCCGGCTCAGATTTTCGCGGCAATTTGTCGCCAACTAAGTATTAACATTCCTGTCGTCACTCTTCTTGCACGACGTTCTGTCGCGCGGCTTATTATCGCGGTAGCAATTCATTTAATAAACACGCCGGTCGTGCTCTCTGGCACCGGGTTCAGATAAAAGGCCGACTTGTTCAGGGATAGACTAGGAAAGCGACCTCCGTCGAGACCGACATCGACGCTCAGTTTGTTTTGTCCCCGTTGCGTTCCCGCTGTCAGAGG
The DNA here is from genome assembly GCA_914767735.1 of Anoplius nigerrimus. NCBI lineage: Eukaryota > Metazoa > Arthropoda > Insecta > Hymenoptera > Pompilidae > Anoplius > Anoplius nigerrimus. The sequence goes on along the minus strand of OU612079.1, from coordinate 5,152,358 downwards.
AAACGGTGAAAGTACGTTTATTCGCTTAAACGTATCCGTTCCATAGATATGGACTATCATTAAGAACCGGCGAGCGATTACTTCCAACAAAAACGATATGAACGGCAAATTTTTTACCACCGAACCGCTCCTCCTTACGAAGTCTGAATGAAATGTTTCGATATTACGCGAGCGAACGAATCCCTGATTCCTTCCACGCCCGTTGTAATTAACATTACAACACTCGCCGATAACAATGTCGAAACAGGGCTGGATTACAAGGAGGTTAATAACGTGATCTGCGAACACGAACGACTTTCGCACTTCTTTTCCGAAAGGTCCGTCCGTTCATCCACGTGCAGCCACCTGCATCTGTATCTGCGTCCGAGCTGGAACGTTACAATTTAGCGGGAATCAGAATTACACGGAAATGGTCGCGGAGTTCGTGCGCTCCGGCCAAATCGATGATTGCCATTTCGACATCCGTCTTCACTTTCTCGGCCGAGAACTGACGATCGGGCAATTATCGAGCAATGCCTGCGTCGAGCGTGATTGTGCTTAGCGCGATTAGGCGAAAATACGTCTTGCGGGCGCGCTGTCGGAACTCTCGTTTGCCGCAACGAGCATTGTTTTCCCGCGCGTGTGCGCGCCCCTGCGTGCGCATTCGCGTGCGCATCCGTGTGCGCTCTCGTGCGGCGAGTGTAACGCGCCTTTTACGAGATGGCGACGCGCGTGGTTACGCGCAGGTTGCAACTTGCAGATGCAACGTCACGCCTCCGCGCTTCCTGGCGAGGGGCCGACTCATCGCCTGTAATTCCAGGCATCCGCGGAGGATGCTACGATGCCAGGAGTGCCGCCTGGAAAACTTTTATTTTCCCTCTGCCTCTCGAGCTTGGCGTGGGTCTGCGCCTGGTCTGCGAATGGGACGTTATTTTTAGACTGCTTGGCGGGAAAAATGCTATTCGCGAGTAGGCTGCGATGTTTGTAGGAAGAGTTTGGAGTATTGTTTTTGAAGCAACACTTGGGCGTGTGTGTGTGTGTGTTGCGAAAATGGATTTATGTAGTGGGCCGAAACTGGACGTGAATGCATGCGAGTATATGTACTCGGAGGAATCTTTGCGCTTTTCCTGTAATGTCTCTACGAGAAGGTTCGGTTATGTACGATTGGATTATGTAGTTTTGCATTCTCTAAGGAAAAATCATATCTCGTGTACCAGGAGTGAAGGTAGAAACTTTCTAGCCGATACTTACATCTTCATTGAATAATTAATGTAATTGTTCTTGTAGTCGTCTTTCTTGTTGGAATCGGCGATTACGAAATAAGGCTATTGTACGTTACAACGAACGCGATTCGATTTCTCTAAATTTTCTACTATATTTTCTATATACCGGTAACTCTCACAGCTACCGGGATGTTTGTGAGAAAGTACACTACCGTTTTTCATACTTCCGACGTTTTATTCGAGGCGCCTTAAAGTCCACGACGTTGCATACGGGGTTCTATACCTATATGACCCAGTTTATATGATTTTAGGCATGTGCGAGGACCTATCGTGAAGCTATAAGAGGAAGGGACATCTAAAATGTCACCGCGGCGAAGAACACCTTCGCTCACGATGACATCCTTCAACGTGGTTCTCCTCTTCGCGGCGATATTGGTCAGTCGAACCAGCCACGTGGAAGGTACGTATAGTAAGTCCGCTTTGACTGAGTTTAGCATACTAATATCGATTTTGTAGCATTAAGTCGTAATGCCGCTGGACTAACATATCGAGTTCATGTAAATATTGCGGACACTGGTGACTTGTAAGTACATCCAAGCTTCTGTTATTCATGCTTCTTATATTCCACTTTCACGTGTACATTGTACATTTTAACGATCGTCTCATTAGACTATATCGCGTCTCACGTTTCTCTAGTCATCGTCAATTACCTACTTATTTCTCTTGCACAAACGACTACGAGGACCGAGAAGAAATCGGCGAGACAATCGCACCGATTAGAAGCATACTTGTCGAGCTGTTACAGGGGCTGCTCTCGTTCAAATTCGCCTTTGACCCGCTCGATACTCGACACCTCACGCATTGCGTTGAACTATTGCGCGGGTTTCTATGTATAGATGCGGACCTGGAGAAGAAGTTTGCTCCTAAGTTCGCGACGGGAATGGACCGTCGTTGATTCCCATCATTACCATTTTAGATCGTGAGATCGCGGCCTCGTTCGTCGCTCGAGCCGCGCCAATTTGTTGCCAGCATATTAATGAAGCCCCTTCGACGTTCTTTTCATTTCCCTCTTTGTTTCGTTCTCCCGTGGCCAGACTCTCTTCGGCGCGACTTAATTAAATGGCTGCCGCGCTAAGTGCATATGCACACGTGCGTTGCTTACGCTTCGATGGGAGTGTGGAAAGATGATCAGGAACTACTGAAACAAACATGAAAGTCGATCTGTCCTATCCTCCTCGTATTGTTTGACATATGGTCGACTTTTCGTTTGACTGCTCTTTACCGCGTCAGTTCTTACCTCTGGCAACGAATTTTCTTCTGCATTCTTACGCAATATCGACGATATGCAACATTACTCTCGTACTTTTCTTGTCGCGCGAAAGAGTGGCGTGAAAAATGAATCGTTGATCGAACTCGAGCGCCTTCGGACGAGTTTAGCAGGTTATTCAATTGAGGTATCTGATTCAAAGAGAAAATCCGGAGAACAGCGATGTTGCACACGTGCATAGGAGGTTTAATTTCACGCAATGCCACGTTTTCCTTGATTATTCTCTGATAGTCGTGGCCTGAAACATCTTCGTCTTTCGTCAGGACACGCAGAAACCTGTCTGCTCGCGCGACGTCTAATCTAGCCGCGAAACGAATGTATCCTCCTCAGGCTGCAACCTTCGATATTAATGTTGCAACACGCAACGCGGCTCGTCTCGTGACGCAATACTTTGATTATATCCTCCCGTTAAATTGCAGACGCTCGCCTAACGCTCGCCTAACGCTCATCCGACTCCGAGCCAGCGAACCATTGATTCGATGTCGCGCGGTGCATCTTTGATGGTCGCAAACCTAACGGCCACTTAAGTGCCGTTCTTGAAAACGCTTCGTATTTTGCATTGAAGAAGGCTTACGGTCACTCGCGCTTCTTACCGTCAGCGCCTAAAGTTCACACTTGGCCGATTGTAAATTGGCAGAGCGGCGGACTAGTGAACTGCGCGCTTTGATTGTAGTTAGCTCCGTAGGAGCCTTCTTATTGGCATTCGCGTCGGCATTCATCGCAGCATTTATAAGAGAATCCCGAGCACCTTCACGCCTCGTTCGAGAAAGCCTTAGAAATTGGCAACGGTCAGCAGCTAGCGTGAATTATGCGTACAGCGTGATCGATACTGGATACAGACTGCCTGCCCTCTCGACACAATTCAAGTTCAGCAGGACAAAGCCCTGTCGCCCTGGACGACGCTTCTCTCTCGAGATATGATTTCGTTTTTCACCCTTTAACCCCCTCTGTCCCAAAGTAGTAGCGCGAAGGTTGCCGGGCTGAGTCGAAGGCGCGTACTGCGGCGAACCGACAATGCGTCGTCGTATAATAAAGCAGCATACCTACTTAGAGTGGCACATATGCCCGCGACGGTCTAGCGTGCGCGACGACGTTACTCCGAAAACTGAAGGAACCGCGGAAACGTGCAAAAAGCCGTCCGACCTTGTCCCACTTCCGTCAAAGCTTTAGGAACGAGCTTACTCGTGTAAATGCCGCTACATACATTCCGCCTATACGTACACTGAATACGATCGCTCGACTCTGTGTGCCTCAGTGCACACATTGAAGCAGACGCTGTCTCGTCGAATCGCACGCGTACATAGTCGGGGCGGTATGTGATATATACCCATTGTCGCATTCGAAGTATACTGTGTGTCTCGAGAAGGAGATGCGGCTTGCGCCCGCGTTTCTCCTGGCCCGTCTGCCTTTCGATAGTAATCCGGCGCGCTTCGATTTCGAGGACCGTGCCGGATGCCGGTCGAAAGAGAGACGGATAGAAAAGCGAGATCAGGATAACGGACGGAAGACGTGTGCCGATAGATTCCAGGATAAATGCGACTTCCGATAACCGTAAGAAACGCTATACCCCTGCGGCTATGTGTACTGCACGTTGTTGCAATAGTATTCTGGGGAGGAATGGGGATAGGGAAAGAGAGAGGGAGGGAGAGGGGTAGGCGAGGTCGCGGCTCAAAAATACCTTGCTGGGATGATGATGGCTAGGAAAGAGTCACGGCAGGATAATCTGTCTATTTACTGTATGATGAGGACTTTAATTAAGCATTGCTGGTGCAGGGCAATAACAGACGTAAATAAATAGTTAAGTCGAAGGGAGGGGGGAAGGACGGAGGATTTGAGACGACTCCTTCGCAACATCCGAGTCTCTTTACGACTCTCTTGAGCTCGCCAAGACTGTCAGACTGACTTTCGGGATCTTCGTCGTATGCGATCCATGGTTTCGAATCATCGCGCTGACAAATTTCTCTCGATCGTCTCGATTATAGCGACGATGGGTAGCGATTTACTTATTTTGCTCGCCGACGCCGTTCGTGCGATGTTTTAACTGCCAATTGCAATGTGGCAATTGCTTACTGACACTGCAGTGAAATACTGGACGCTATTCCTGAGAACCAAAGTAACCTACTGCGGTTCGAGCAGGATTTATTGGCCGAAGAAGTTTCCTGGTTTTCTCATAAACATTTCGTCCATTTCCCGCTTTCACGATATCTAATTTTGCTTCCCTATTATCAAATCGGCGATTATCAAAATCAGTTTCATGTCTCGCGATATGATACATGTATTCTCTGAAATCTTCCAGCTATAAATACTTGACCAACCGTTTAAAATTCGGCTATCGTCCGAATACTTACGAGTAGCCACTTTTCATCTGGCTCGACCTTAAAATTGGCCATACGGCCTGCGCATTGTCGTGATTTATCCTCGGCAGGCAGTCCGCAGTATCGGATCGCGATCGGCACAGCACGTTTGTTCGTATGCATTCTGCACGGCATGCACCGGTCTCACTTCGGCGGATTTCGATTCCTGGCGTACTCGAGCGTACGCTTAACTCTCATGGTCGGTCGTTCGCCCTGTTCTCCCGCCGGGTTCTGTCCGCCATCAAGATACATATTCCGAAGATTGCGTCAGCGTTCTTTTGTGCAACGGACCTCTCGGCGTGCGTAAATAGCGCATTTTCCGCGCTCAGTCGATTACGGCACCGCGTTCGCCCGATTTAACGTCCTATCCGCGCCAGTAATTAGTTCCTCCCGCGTAATTGAGCCCGTAATTGAAGCGCAATGCTGCCGACGGCCAACGATAAGAATATGCGACCTGACGCTGGTATCGGGCATACCGAACGATCGTCGGACGGTGTCCAGACCTGGAACAATGTCAATTCCATTGGGCTGTCATCGGCAAACGGCCATTCTGTCTCCTTCTCTCTCTTTTCCACCTGTTCCCCCCTCTCTCTGTCTGTCCCTTTCTTTCTCCCTCCGCCGCTCGGCCTTCCCGCGAAGTTGCCTCGTAACAGACGTGCATGCCGCTAATATAGCTCCTATAAATTATAGATGTAGGCCAGCAAAATTTTCGGCCGCCGGATTAATTTCACAGAAAGTATACCTTGAATGTTCCAAGGTTCCCCTCGTTATGGCGCGAAATTAGTCCGTTTAATGCTCGCACTGATTTAGATACGGATCTTCCGCAATGACATCCACCTTGTACTAGTTATTCTATTAGAAGGTAGAAAGTGATGAGCGATAACGTACCTTTCGGCATTAGGTTTCATGCCGAGTGCTTCGCGGATCGATTTCGCGTAACGGGGGGCACCCGTTCAAAATTCGCAGTGGGCATGGGGCTTGTATATATCTATTTTTTTCTGCGGAGCGACGAGGAACTGAGACAGGTGGAATTTCAACAATGCGTACTCTCGGATCTGATTGTCTCAATGTCGCGCCGCGCTCTCCCGTGACAGGAGCGAAATGCGAAGCAGGGTATAATTGATTTTCTCGGAGGTGTTGCGTTGCATAAACGTGTCTAAGTATCGCGGGTCTATCTCGCCGCAGATAGGAACGAAAATGCGCACGCGAGCGTACCATTGTTCTCCGTAAATATCATCATTGCCGTGCGAAGATTCCTTGAACGCCATGAAACTTTGGAGAGAACAGCTGACGGCGCAAAAGGCGCCCGTAAGAAAATCGTGGGATAAAATATATCGACTTGCTCGCGATTGCCGTAGCTCGAAATAGTTAATACGCTTTCGCTGATTAATACAGTATCCTTGTCGGATGTTAGGACTTGTTCGGCGAGTACAGGTTGCCTTGCCGCTACGACTCGATTTATCGTATTTATCGAAGAACAGACGCAGGTATTTATCGAGCTTACTTATCACGTCGGACTTTCACCTTATCGCGGCGGAGAATGGCACACGAGGTGCGGCAGACAAGCATTGTCGCATGTGTGCGTGCGACTGCGTTCGTCGGTGCGATTATGTGTACAGAGGAGTTCGGCCGGTCAATTAAGCCCTGCGAGGTTTTTGCGATGCAGGTTCCGCTCGTTACGACTGGCGATTATCTCGCGTAATTTTAATCGTTAGTCGGTCATCGAATCTTACGTCGCTTTTACGTGTACGCGTCAGCATGTAGGTACGTAATTGACAATTCAGGTGTTCCTATAAACATGAGATATCAATAACTTAGGATTACGAGGTAAAGGCTTAATCGCTCTTCGAAACCTTGTTGCTCCTGATTGCACGAGAATCATGCATATTTCTAATGTAATTCGCTCACGAAATCATTGTATGTTATACAGTTGTCCTTACTCAATCTTCGCGTTTTCTGCAAAACGTGTCTGTACAAAGTGTTTGAGTTTCTGAACGGTCAGTAATTTCTTGCGCACGCCTAGATTTCCCATTGTTTTCGCACTATGATTTTTATATTCGCTTGCGCATGAGATTGTTGACGCAACGCGTCTGGCCAGACATTGCGTCAAGCTGATCTCGTGATCCAGCAGAGTTGCGCGATCGTTGCACGATCGGGCTGCATCCGATCGAAATGATGATCGCGCGCGGGCAGACGGGAATAAATTGAGATAGCATCTGGTGAGATATGAACTTCCTTCGCGGTCGGGTACTTAGCGCTGTGTACTTTTCCTTATCGTCCCTCGATCTGTTCCCTTTCGCAGTCGGAAACGATGTTTCACTGGTTTTCAAGCTGGTCCGCGCGGAGTAATTAGACGCGCCGCATTCTGCGCCGTTTCGTATCGCGCTAATGCGCTGCAAGTTGTACACAAGCTCCCTTTGCTCTCCACTCTTCCTGTCCCTTCCTCCCGGAAGTGTCTGGAAAACGTAAAGCGTCGCGGAGACAAATAGTTACGCGAAATTTCGATAAGACGGAACGTACTCCGTTCACTTTATCTCATTACGCCCGTAGAATTACATGCAATTTTAATCCGCGTCTATTCATCGTGGGCGCAATGCGTATAATTCGGCCAGAATTCACAAAGTGGCGCTCCGCGGCAATTTTTCGCCGAGGCGCGGGACGATGCAATTCTCCTTAATTTCATGGCATTTTTCTTGGCAGCAAAGAAGACGGAGCACGAGCTCCTACAGGGCGTAAGGTTGAACATTCTCCCTTCTCGCACGCGAAGCCCGCTGCGAGTGGCTCGATTTGCAAATAATAGCGTAGGGGATAACTGGAACGTGCCACAACCTCACGCGCCGTTCAGCTAAGAGTGTGGCATAATTTCTGCCAGTCGCCATTATAACAAGGGTGAATCGCGATGTCTCATCAGCACTTTTATTTCAATTTTCACAATATCTCTATAAATTGGAGATACAACACTTATAGACCAGTGATACGTACAGGAAGAGTACATGTAAATATATGAAAGCTTGTTTGGATTTGAAATATTAACAAAAAGACAAATTTCATGGCACGATCGATGTTCAATAAGTAGGATAAGTATTGCGATTAGCTGCAGAAGCAGTTACAAAGCATACACTGTACGTGCAGTTGGAAGCATTTAAAAAAGTGTGAGCTCTATCGGCGTGTGCAACATTGCAGTCTCTTCTTGAAAGTTAACACGGCAGCGATGACTCGGCTGCATTTACTAAGTTAGGAGCGCCGATGTAACGTTCGACCTTTTCCTCGCTTCCCGAATGACCAGAAAAATATCGTTACGTTGCGCTACGTTACGTTGACCATGCTCGTTCTAGGAAGAATACTTTGCAGGGTAAGCATCCTCGTGTTTTCATAGATTTGAATTCTGATTCGGCGTCAATTGGATTTGCATTCGCAGATTTCTGCATTTCAAAAATTGCCCTAAGTAGCCTGAACGCGCAACGACAAATATTCGCATGCCGTTGGCTAATAAAAATATTTACATCGTTCGATACCAGTAAGCTTGTCGCAAAAGTAAGTCACCGGCGTTGTGGCCTGAATAGTACCGGCGTCGTGCACCATGGAACGTCTACCTGACATGTAATGAAACTACCACCATTCAAGTTGGACGCTTTACTCGGGCCGCAGTGTCTTTCTGTCTGTTATGTCTTCTGCCACGTGCCGACTAACTCAGTGTCCCAACAATAAAAGATCGCCGTCTAAGTCGGTAACGGCGCTAAGTAAGGAAGAGGATTCTTACTGTGCAGCTCGCTGCTTTTATTCACGCTTGCGTAACGCGACGCGGGTTGACGTTATTAAAACTTCCCTGGTTGCAATTTGCGTGCCTGCGGTCTGTTACCGTGAGCAACTAATTCGTACACCTGTCAGAGATGTAATCTGGGCATGACTCAAATTTTGCAGCGCAGAAATGCGGTCATGTTGTAAAATGGAACACAACGCAACGATCTGGCACAATACACAAGGAATCGGCGGCGAAAGAATAAATAACTCATTTGCATATATGTCGTTCATGTGCCATAGGCAGATGTATTTAAATGTTGTAAATAATTGTATATATGTGAATAGTGTACAGATAAATTGTGAGCTTGATGTAACATAAGGCCATACAATAGCACTGCATACGCGCTATCAGTATCATTACTATCATTACTGCTTCCTGTGTACTACCTACTACTTTCCTCTATATTTTCATTGAATCGCTTAAGTACAACTTTATAAAAAGATGATGAATTCCATAATACTCTCGCACTAAGAAGAAACAAAACTTGCTAACAACAGAATAAAGTCGCGGTAGAATATCAGTTGTGCCGAGATTAGATTCAGTAACCCACACCGACTAGAGCTTCCGCCGAAAAGCGCGCACGGTGCAAAGAAAATTTTATCGATGTCGTCGGGAGACCGCGGCAAAACCATTATTGGAGCAAGTTTGTCCTCGTGCAGTTTTTCTCGACGAAGCGGTAGAGAACGGAAGGAGGGTCGAGAGGTCCCGTCAAGGACGACGTGTGCTAGGGTGCCTTCGAGTGCCTTCCCGCTGCCAGGGGAAACTTTGAATCGCGTGGGCGTCGCTCGACAAGGGCGTACGATCAGATTGTTGATTTTCAATGGGCGAGGTGTCGAACTCCCGCCGCTCCATCGTACACGAAAGAAGCTCGCCATTGATCGATGGCCTGCCTGCACTTTCCACTATCCTCCTCGCCATCCTTCCCACCATCGAGCCAAGCTCGATAATCGACCGACGGTTAATACGCATTGCCGATGAGCTTATAACGAAATTCCATCGACGTTTCTCCGCGCCATAATTGAACGCGTTATCGTCTGATCAGGCTGGAAGGGCCCCGCATATATTCGTTTTCATCAATTACTCGCCGTACCTCCGTTTCGATATTTCGATCTCTCAATATTTCACTCCAGTCGCACCACCTTTACGGGCTATCACATTTTTATTGTTCCCAGCTTAATGAATAGGCGTGAGTTCGCCGTTCGCCGTTCGCCGTTCGGCGCGTCACGCTTCGATGCATTTTCCATTTTGAAAGGCCCTCGCCTTCGATAGGTTCGACCGGGCACTCGGAGGTCGGGCCAGAAAAATCTTTCCGAAACTCCACGAAAGTTTATTCGTTCCGTGCGAAGTGCGCGCAACGTGTCAAACAGGCTTTTTCGACACGCTTGACGAGTTCGGTTGCTCGACATTTCCGCGACCAATTACGTAGACTCGTGTAATGAGTTCGCCCAATTTCTGCCCGCCGAAATGTCAGCACGTGGTAAAGCAGGGCAATTTTGATCCGCGAGATCGATCGATCTTTCTGCTGGCGAACGAACGGGACTCTGTCGAAGTGGATAAGTTTAATCGAGGTCCGTGTACTCTCGAGCCTCTTCGGCGAGCTCGAGTTCTTCTGAAGACACCCACGTAGTGAGTGGAGATCGCAGCTGCCGATAGAGTCGACGGCATCGAGCTTCTCGTCACACTCGGCGTGTCTCGATTTCTGGCCAAATGTTTGATCAGCGGACCGACTAAACGCACGCCGGCCAAAGCGTCAATTCTCGGATCGGCATCAACATCGAAACGGCACCTGCCGAGTTACGAGCTTTCCTTTGCGGAAAATGGCTCAGACGCCGCTTTCACTCCCCCTCATCACGATTTATTACGCGTAATTTTCTAATTTGACTTCTAAACTAGGCGAATGGCCGTCCACGTGATGTTGCGTGAGCGTTTTCGCGGCGCCGATCTGTCGCGGGCAAAACAATTCCATTTTCCATCTAGAAAGCTGATAGGCCCATTGTTATCCGCAACCTGGAACTGGGCCGTTCCTATCCTTCGTTCGCCGGGCGCGGCGAAGATCAAAGAGTGCGAACTCCGGGCGTTTTTACGGACGACGCTACGTTGGCCGGCTTCGTTCTATATAAGATTCAGACGTCGTCCCGGGCGAAATACTCGTGGGACACTCCTTCGCGGTAGTCCTAGACGACGCATGAATATCAAAGCCGCGGAAATTCACTGTGAAACTTCGAAGGTTCCGCATCCGGCTCGCGGAGTGCAGCTCGCGCGCACGTGTATGCATAAATGGGCTGGCAAAGTTTCAGGATCACGTCGCAGGAATATCCGACTGATTTCCCACCGACGAAAGTTCCGCGTGGGTGTCACGAAGGGCAAAGACCACGTCGTCAGAGAGCATTGACACGGATGGCTGGCGTGTACGCCGATGTCTATTCAATCCGTTCTTTTGCGATCGGCTGTCGTATACGCTGTCGGCCGCGACGTTTTCCATCGTCCGAGCCTTTTCAAACGTTTGGTGGCGTCTACGGTGCGTGTGACAGAGCTTTTGTACATCGCTGTAAAGTCCGCGTAGTTAGTAACGTGGATTCTTGTAGCCATGGACGCTTCTGTCAATTTTCAGTGGTCGATACTTCGCTCTGCTCTATGTACGCTTCATACGCTTCAGTGGCGGCGTTGAAACAATGCTAATCTGCCTGAAATTAGTGAACATAAAATATGCACTATGTTTGTGAAAGAGAGGTAGTTTGGAAAATTTCACGTAGATTGCCTAAAATCGATAGACCATCGAACGTAGAATTTCTCATCCTGCACTTAGTATTATATTACTACAATCACCTGTATATAATCATCGTATGTGCAAGAATCAATATAATTCAAACAAAGCGGACATTTTAAACATGTTAAAATTATGAAAATAATGTAAATAAAACATCCAGTACATTTATGCGTAATATGTGTAGTAACGTAAGCAAAATTATCGCGGAAGTGCGTATGGTCGCCAGACGAATTTATAACTTCTCATCACTCATAGCATTCGCCCGCATTGCCTAGGTGCAATTGTCATGCGTGAGGCAGATACGTCGACGGCAGATTTCGGTCTGAATCTGTTCGCGAAATGCGAGCTCCGCGTAAAGCCGGCAAAGAGGACAGAAACTTTGAGGGAAGTTCCTTTCACTCTGTGGGCAGTTTCGAGGAGCTTACATGCGGCACGCGCAGCCATATGAGCGCACGAGTTGCGTACTACTCGCGTACGACTCACATACGGCTCACATACGGCTCACTCACACATCCTCCCGTACTAGCAGATTGCGGTTCACGCAAGAATGAAAAATAAAATCAGTAATTGCGCAAGCATCGACGTCGCCCATTACGAAACGGCCAACGTTCTCGCGATACCTCCGCTCGTCTCTTTTCATCGGCCAACTATAGCAGTCGGATCATTGTACTTCTTATTATTTAATCAGGATCCCGTAACGGCGTCGTTATATCACGGGTCTCGCTCGTTCACGGTCCGTCGTTCCGTGAAAGATGCTACCTGAATCGGCGCCAATGAACCTTTCAGAATAACTCTATAACATACACATTGCTTGCGCGTAGGATGCCAATTCTACCCGGTGGGCGAGTATCTCAAGTTCGTCAGGGTGCCGGAGAATTTGGCGAAGGGCACGGAGATCCTATCGCTGGAGGCTCATCCAAGGAATCATTTGTCGATAATGCACGTCGACAAGGTAAGCGAACCTCTCGATATTGCGTTACCCTCCGTGGACTTTCCTCGAATACGGCCGAATGGCGCTTTCGATCGCCCGTTATTATCATCGCACGCGATCGGTGAAGGAGTTCGCTGAAGCGTGACAACTTTGCAGGAGGAGGACGCCCGTTTCTTCACCTTCAAGGACGTGAACAAAACGCATGTGTCGCTGGTGCTGGCCCAGTCGCTGGAGGATCTGGTCGATGCGGAGGTGCCGCGAAATTTACTCAAATTTCGTGTCGTCTGCGACTACACTGACGGCGGTGACTCTCTGGCAAGTATCCCGATCAGCCGCCTGTCGTTCCTTTCCTTAGCTTCCTTACCGTCTAATTAGAGCGTAGGAACGGCTCTAACAAACGACCCCATCGACTTTACCGGTTCCAGGCCGTCCCCGTCGCGCTAATCTACCTTTATGTAACAATTTCCCAGGAATGTCGATCCGGCCAGGCTCGTTCCCGCGCTAAAATTCGCCGGCGACTTAACGGAACACGTTTTAAATGTTAACGGGCCCACGAGCAGATTATTCCACCTCGCCTTTCTATCCCCATTCTTTTCTTCGCACTCGCTCCATTTTCCGTTGCCCGGAGAACGACAAGCGCTCCAGCTCGCTCGCTGAGATTGCGAATTGCTCTCGTCGAAACGCAAATAGACTAACTTTCGAAAAATTTCCGAAGCGCGGATAACGGCCGGAGAAACCGCGTATCATGGATCGTTTCGTTCGTTTCTGAATACGTTCAATGGCACGTTTCCGATTTGCGTGTCAACTTGGTTTCCCTCCGCTGAGAAACGGAGTTTCCGAACAGACATTGGCCAGGCAAACGTTGCAAAGACGGGAGCAGACGAATTCCTAATCGGCTTCGGCCGTACAGCATCTTCAATTCTATTCCGTCGCGCTTGAATCGCGTTAGTCTCGTCCTGAAACTCTGTACCCCACCCTTACCCATGAGTACATTGTACAGTTCGCATTCTACGGACTCCGCATTATACCTAAGCTCGTGCAGGTTCAACGTAGCGCGGTAGAGCTGACACCGTTTAAGCCGGACATCAGATATGCAATTCCGCGATAAAACGTCAGCCGCGGGATGGTACGTGTTGCGTGTCCGAAGTACCGTTTTCATCAATTCTTCCATCCACGCACCCGTCGAATAGAATCCTTTTCCCGGCTGACGGTGTTGCGACAGAAAAGAATCCCGCGCGCGGATCGTAAAGATTGACCAAAGTGGGTAAGAAGAGATTGAAAAAGCCACGCACGGGGTGGGAAGCGGAACAGGCGGCAGGGAAGGAGGGGTCACCGGGTATGCGTGTAGGTTTTCGCGTAGAACTAATATAGCTTCGTTTGTGTTCAGGTGTCGTCGCATTTATCAGTGACGGTCTACGTGGAGGATATAAATGATCACGCGCCACAATTTGTCGATGCGCCTTACCACGTAACGGTCGACGAGCTCACACCTACCGGTGAGATATAGTTAACATTGGTCACAGAAGCTTCACCAGAGCTGATCCGGCCTCACGCGTGTGCACGGCGAACACATGTACAGTCGTACAGTCTTGCGGGAAGCATCGGTGCCACCTGCGGTGCCTGGAAACTTTAGTAATAGTCACCGCGAACGCTTCGAGTGGCATAGATATTGCATCTCGATGCATTCGCGGCGTAATGAACGGCTATACTTTGGGCCCACGATATTTATCCTTCCTTACGCAATGTATTGTCGTCGTTAAATAATCGTTACGTCGATTATTAAAGTCGTCTCTGTCATTATTCTCCTTTCGGTTGAATTTTCTTCGGTACGTTTGCGGTGACTTCCCTTTCAAGATAATCGAAAGTGATTACGTATGCTCGCATAATGCATCAGAACCTTAATACTTTAGATGACTTTGATAATGACGATCAAAATGTAAAAATTGAGCGTGTATTCTGCGCGCGAATGGTACAAGTACCACAAATTTCAGTAACCAAGCATTAGTGCGAAAATATACGATTCAAATACTGTAGGCAATTATTAGTTTTGTGTCCAAATTAATGTACGAAATCGAATATGGCAGGTGTGACAATATTTCGTGGGATTCACGCAACAGACGGTGACAAGCCGAACACGCCGAACAGCGACATTCATTATGCGATAGTGAAAGGTAACGAGCAAGGCAAATTTTCCCTCGAGTCCGGGCACCGGACCGCTCTTATTCTCCGCAAACCGTTGGACTACGACAACGGAGATCGTGAATTCTCGCTCGTCATCGCCGCCACGGTAAGTCAACCGATGAAGTAAAAGTATTTCGCTCGGATGTCTCGACTTTCTTATGCCCGTGTTGTTTCAGGATCGTGGCGTACCTGCTCGGACAACGAACACTACCGTCAAGATAACGGTGGTGGACAACGATGATTTGGACCCGAAATTCACGCGCGACGTTTACAAGGCGAAAATTTATGAATTTTATCCTATGCCGGTAAGTTTGATATGTTATTAGACATGTATTATCTAATTGTTTCATTAGATGTGCGGCTAGTTATGAATACATATGACAGATATTAACGCGGGACGGTCGGTGAAATATTTAATTCGGTTATGTGCATAGTTTAGAAGCAAGTAATTGTTGGATATAAAAAGGTACAACATTTTGTGTTGGTAAGTTAAAAAGTAATTACCGGTAATTATAAGCATTTGTATCTTGTTGATAATCTTAATCAAGATAACATTAGTTTATGCTCGCAGTTTTACTATTATTTACTACCTGTTTCAATTACTTAATTTAAATTGTTTGGCATCATTATCTGTGATGAATTGGTAAATTTCTAATATACATATACGTACATACTTGAAGTAAACGCATGCCATGACGATTATTTCAACCGAAGTATCGCGTTAGAATAACGATAAACTAAAATAGATAAGCACTCAAAGTATACCATATCTCAACGATGGTAGGTATTTCTACAAAACCTGGTCAGCAATAGTGTATCATAATCGTTTGGACATTGAAAAAGTACTTAATACCAAGGAAACGGTAGATTCTCCGTTTAAATTCTCGATTTCAATCGCGACTCATGCGCAACACATGGCCCACACTAAGATGAAACTTGGACACGGACAGCTGTTACATCGTTGCGTAATGACAATGACGGTCGGGCAGGTTGTACCTACGGACATGTCCTCGTTAGATCGCGCTGACGGACAGACGACGTCGCCGACGAACGTCAACGCCCATCAACATCGCGTTATTACGGCTGAATCGAACTATGGCGACTTTCTATGTGAGCAACGAGCCGCGTCGTTTCCTTGGCGCGACTGGATTCCGACCGGACGTAAAAAGTTCGACGAAGATCGGCGTTCTGCCCCTGCACTTTCGGCGCCCGGCTCCTTCCAATCTCGAGTATGTGAAAAACAAAGCGCGGCCGAACAATCATCCCGTGACGTGACACGCGTGACGAACATCATTTGTTATTCACTTGTGCGTTTATGCGTTTTGCGATATGTATCGGGGAAAGCGTGACAATAAGATGTAGTAAAGACATGTCGCAACATTTAGGTAGTCGCCCGGAAAATGTGAAGGCGGCTTGTTGCGAAAATTGTTGGCAAGAGCAAAAATAAGTGAATACAGACATTTGTTTCCCGTCCTATCCTGCGCTTTTTAATGAGATTCGACTGCGTTCGCTCGTGGGTAAATCTAATAATTTTTTCGCATACTCTTTTTTTCAACGTCATTATTTCGCAACGACAAATTCGACAAGCATTTTCCCAGGCCAATTTCATATCGCAACACCGTCCCGACGTCTTTTAGCGTGCGTTTACTAATTGTTTCACGACCATTCGCCCGCTGCTCGCAGGACTACCCGATATTCACGGAAATAAACTTCACCAACCCGATCCACGCGGCTGATCGCGATGTAAGCATTAACGTGCCAGTCCGCTACGACATAATATCCGGAAACGAGAGGGGCTTCTTCCACTTAGACCCGAAGAACGGCTCGCTCTTCCTAAAGCGAGCCATCGACCTCGATGCCGAACGAAATCTGCCCGGCAACACCTTCGTTCTTCAAATCCACGCGACGCAGGTCGACAGTCCTCTCAAGATGGCCTCCTCTCGCGTGGAGATCGAGGTCCTCGACCTGAACGACAACCTGCCCGAGTTCGAGGTTGACCTCTACAACATCAGTATCGTGGAGAATCTTCCGAACGGCTTCAGCGTTCTTCAAGTAATCGCGCGCGACAAGGATCAGGGCGAGAACGGGAAGTTCGATTACGATCTGAACGATCCTTCCGGCGCGTTTTCGGTCGATCCGCGGTCGGGCTGGCTGACAGTGAAGGACCAAACGGTGCTGGACAGAGAGAAGAGGGATCATTTGACGATGAGGGTGTACGCGAACGAACGGAAGCCGAGCGTGGTGGTCGTAGGAGGGAAGAAGGGGGCGAATGGCTCGTCGGTGGACGTCGAGGTCACGCTGCTCGACGCGAACGACAATAACCCGATCTTCGTTCCTGGAAACTTGTACGAGCTCGTCGCGAGGACTGACGCCAAGGTCGGGACGGTCCTGGGTCAAGTACACGCCGTCGACGACGATCTCGGGCCGAACGGAAAGGTCGCGTACAGCTTGCAGAAGCCAGGCAATTCCACATTCCGCACGCCGCCCTTCGCCGTCGACAAGCGGACTGGCGTTATCACGGTCGCCGAGAGTCCGATTCTGGAAGGGAGGCATGCCATCTTCGTCGAAGCTGCGGATCAGCCGGCGAATCCGAGTGAAAGGCGATTTTCCCTCGCCGTCGTCACGGTGGACGTTTTCCGGCCAGACGGTGAGTTTCCTTCCGTATTCACCTTCGGCACTGCCCACGTCCCTGGCATCAGTTCAGTGTTTCGATTCTTACCGTATTATTAATCTTTAGCTTACGGTATCAGTTCCCTATAATCAGATACAGTCCGATCTACGTAATAGTACCTGATGTATTTTCCGTTTGAAATGTCTCAGCTTGAACGTGTAATTTATTAAATACGCGTCGAGAGTTTGCAATTAATTTGACTTCCTAAGATTTCGATTAGCCATTTGACATTCTGACTATAGATATAATATGATATTATTGAAAGAAACACTAAATTAATTCCAGAACAGAATTTTATATAAGTATATCGATAGAGGTACTATAAACCTTGACGATTTTAAGTTATGTTAAAAGCACTTCTCGTTACACGTGAAGAATTGTCGAACAGTGTATCTCCGGTGTTTTGACTCCAGAATCATGGGAACCGGATTTTATCGGGGCACCGTACGAGTTCTGGGTCGGTGCGAACGTGCCAGTGGGGACGAGCGTCGGTCAAATTCGCATAAACGATGCAGTAAAAACGTCGGACCTTATCTACGATCTTCTTCACGGTTACGAGGAAGGAGGTAAGTACGACGAATGAAGACTAAACAAACTCGCGAGAGCCAAACGATTGTCTGCGTCGTTTTACTCTCCGCACTGCACGCCGGCCAATCTCAGCAGTATCTCGCTAGTACGCTAGTGTGAAGTTGAGAGACGAAATCTTTGATGCGTGCGAGACAGCTGATGGTAATGAGCGGCGCGTGCTGCATGCATTAACGCGTTCGCACGATGAAATTTCAGTTCCGTTCGCCGTCGAAGAACGTTCCGGCACGATCACGGTGGTCGACGAGATCGAACGATTCACGAGATCGAATTACGAGTTCGAGGCGATTGTCACGGACGAGAGGGACGTAACGCTGATCACGAACGTCTCGATCCACGTGGTCGATCCTAACGACGAAAGGGGTACATTCACGAGGTAAGTGAAACTCGGCCGAGTCACGGTGCGTGTAATGACTCTTATGACATTCCTTAACGAGCGTCGTTCGCCGAGTGAAACGTCGGGTCACGCATGCGACACTTTCCTTCACGCCGAGTCCGAGTCCGCCGGAAGACGGAGAATGATCCACGAAGAAATCGCGGGACCTACGACAATGCTCGCCCGCTCGATCGTTCGCTCGTGCGAATAAAAAGGAACTGATTGCTTTCACGTACTCACGTGCGCGAGGAGAAGTTTCGCGGCCGTAAAGGACATTTATGGAACGTTCCGCTTCGGTACCTCTTAACTTTTATAGTCGCGAGAATCTTTTTGCCGACGACTCATTAAGTTGCGTCGCGAGAAAATTAAGTAATTGCGAGCGATCGGCATTCGTAACTGTGATAACGTAACATGAATGCGCGTTCCTACGTTTGTGGGGCGATACCTACGTCCGTCTTAAACTTTCTTCGTTCTTGCGCTCGAATCGAACATGAGAAGTTGTGGATTAATGAGCGGTTGCAGCTGATCGCCTGCTTAATTTATCCTCAGCTCTATCGTGGCAAGGTTGTAACCTCTGCTTTTTTTCTTCTTTTACGCCGCGATTCACAAGGATTATTATCGCGACCGTTACCGCCTGCTTTCTCGTATGCATTGACAAATGATTGCAAGCGCCTTTTGTGAGATCCGCACGACCTGGACTGTCGCACGTCGAGCCACTCAACTTTCGAGCGGTCCCATTACTTTCAAAACGCTTCATTCGGCACTCGAAATCCCACCGGCGGAATACACTCTCTCGCATGAAAGTGAAACCAAAATACGTGCGACCTCATCGCGTCGCAGAAAGATATAATTTAAGCGCTTTTGTTTACCATTGAAGATCCGTCGTTACTCTGCGGCATTAAAGCCAGGGCTATAAAACAGTATGGGAAATAAGCGGTGAAATTTTGTTCGGAAAGATCAATTGTTTGTGTTATTCATTACTCTTGAATCATTAATCCTTTAAGCGTTTAATATCAATCAGTCATGAAACGTGTTACTGATTATTCAACTGCTTTGTTCTATTCAATAGCTGACAACCTTCAGAGAATTGTTAAATCGAGAATCTCCACATTCTCTTGTACCTCTATTTTTCTTAAATTCATCAGTAACCTAAACTCAAAAGAAAAAGCGAAATACAACAATGAAGATCAAACAATGGCGAAAAGTCTGAGATTATAAATTAATTACTCATTTCTACATGCTTGAACCGTTGCCAAAGATTACTCAAGCCCTCTAAAAAAGGGCCTTATCGAAAATTGAATAATCAGCAACACGATCGGGAGATGTATCTGGTACGTGACAGGGGATAATCGGCGTGGGTAACCCCAGCGCAATGGGACCTCGGCACGATCTTGGCCGAAGTCGATGAATCATCCAGTCGTCAAACGTATCGACTAACTGCATGCTTCTGCAGCATGCTCCGTTACAGTGCGCTACACTCCGCTATTGCCGTCCTCCTTCCTCCGATAGGCCGCGAGCGCGAAGCTGCCGGACGGGAGGATCTTAATGTCAGAAGTCGCCGGTACACGCGGCCAATCCCGTTTGCTTATTCAAAAGTCGATGCCCGCTGATTGCAGGGGAACGACCACCGCTCCGTTGATCTTCCACGCGAGGGAGAACGTTCCTGGCACGTTCATCGGCCAAGTGCTGGCCCACAATGGCACAGCCCTGGCAATGTCCTCGTCCTCCTCGTCCAGCTCATCGCCGTCGTCCGCCCCGTCCTCGTCGATGGCGAACGGAGGGGCGAGGTACCTTATCGTCAATCAGCAGGACGTTCCTGATATCGCCATCACGGAGGACGGCACCCTTTATGCGCCCCACGGTCTCGATCGGGAGACCAGAGAGAATTACAGCATCACCGTCATCGCCGAGGGATCCAGAGGACTGCTCGGCGTCTTTCAAGTAAGATTTCACTACGCTCTCGACAAGATAATTGCCTCGGACACGCGTTTTCTGTCTTAAATGTCTTGTGCGTGGAAATGTCAGAATGTCATGTTTGGAGTAGGTACTTAGAGAGCATGTTAGACGGGTGGAATATTTTTGGCTGAGAAATGTGATAGGTATGAGGGTAAGTGAAGGTGCCAGCTAGGATTTGTTTGCAGTTGATGTCGAACAGAAGCGTGTCATATATTGCATAAGTTGTTCTACTCGAGCGCGTTGCCACGATAATCGTCGAAATTCTTTATATTACGTCGGTTGTGTCTAATAGAGTATTAGGAAATAAGGGCAGAACATAATTTGCAATTTTATTTACTGAGGGCAGATTCTGGAGTGTCTATTGCAAAATGCCATTAAACTACGACATTCTACGAATCATTGTATCATTCATAGATATTTTTTATAAGTACATTTTATATAAATTTTAACAAGGGAGATATGTATCTATTGCTTTAAATGATTCTTGTACATACATTGAATTGCATAATATGTAGATACAGAGTACATACACGATATTTTCTTATCTATAATTATGCTTTATCAAGAACACCGCGTATTTCATTTAAAGTTTCTTAAAAACAGTTTCATGAGGCATACATTCATTAGGTATTTGCAATCTAGAAAGTCGGATACAACTATTACCGAAAAAATCAGTTCCGGTCTGCATGTCGTGCATTTTTTTCCGCAGTATCAAGTCGCAAAACTAATTTTTATCACCGTGTCCTTATTTACACGACAACCTGCCGTCTCCTGCACTCTTGGCTTGTCGTTCAGTGACATTACGGGGGTGTCGAATGAGGGTCGTGGCGTTTAACGAGGGTAATAAACGGAAGGGTGAAGCAGGAAATGATTTTGCTACTTCGTGCAAATATGCGCGCAATGCGGTCGCTCGGTCTTTGTAATTTCCAGTGGTTGAGTTTACTTTTACAGAGGTCCACTGAAATATATCAATAATTCAACGATTATTCGTTACCCTATAAAACATCAAAAAGGGCCATGTACATCATGTAAATGAATGTAAGCGGTGAAAGTTGCCTCCTAGAGAACGCTTTGATCGTCTTCCTGTGTACAGATTAATGTACACATTGGATCATTCCCGATTTCCAATTGCGAAATTGACGTGCAATGAGGAAGCGCCACTCGAATATAGTGTTCGAAGTTGATAATTAAATTTCTTCTTGCGTTAAAAAAAAACCTTTGTGCGGCAGGAAGAGAATTGTTTTACGATTATTTTTGTTGTCCTTTCAGGTGAAAGTTATCGTGGACGACGAGAATGACCACTCGCCCGTATTTACGTCGACTTTCTACGAAGGACGAATTTTGGAGAATAGCCCGTCGGGAACAGAAGTTACCTTAACAAATCCCATTGCAGCGTCCGACAAAGACGAAGGCGTCAATCGGGAGTTTACCTTTAGCTTACGAGGGGAAGGCAGCGGACTGTTCAAGATCGATCCTCACAGTGGTCGCGTAAATTTCACGGGAGTCGGCACTCGAACTTTGGATCGGGAGGAGAGGGCTAAATACGAGTTCTATGTCATTGCCAGAGACGGAGGTAAGGGCTGCAAGTGCCTCGCAAACGCTTTGATACTTAATCGATTGCATCTTCACTCTGAATACGTGCTTTGCTAAGTTCTATGTTGCCGTATTATATTATAATGGGAATTAACTTTGAATGATACCATTTGAAATGGACAGAGTAGAAAGTGTATTTATAAATACGCACGTTGTCTGATATAGTTAATCAAATACGTTCAAATTTATTGAAATTTAGTAGTCAAAAGTACAACGCTGACCGAATACGCCGAAAACTTAATTTTATACATCTACACTGACGGCCAATGACCATTTAATTTTATATTAATACAGTACCCATAAAATTGCTGTGTTAGCTGTCTATTTTGTATTTCGTACAGCTTAATAACTAAGAGGATTATTATTACAACTACTTAAATGCGTCATTAAGATAACAATTTAGTTTATTATCTTTCGTGAAAATGGGTTCAAAATTCATGAAGCGAGTTCGCAGCAATCATGATAATACTCTCCATCCTTAGTCCCTAACCACGTACTCACCCCCGACCCTAAGCTACTATCTCAAGAAACCTCTGCTTTAAGACTTTTAACAGCCATTTAAGGCCATCTTCTGTAACCCGTCTGAAAGTACTCTCCCTTTCACGCTCGACAAGCATGCCCCTCGTAAACGAGCGTCGTTTCATGTTCCCAGGAGGACTCCAGTCGGAAGCTCTGCTGAAGATAACAGTGGTGGACGTGAACGACAATGCGCCCTCGTTCGTGCGAATGATCGTGTTGCCGGATCAAGGGGTGCGTGTATCGAACGATCCAGACGTCGATCAAGCGGAGAAGAACGACGTCACGGATCCAACCTCCGTCGGCATGAACGACACTCAGCCAACGAATGAACGTCGCTCCCCTCTTCTGCTACTTCCGGAAAACGCGACTATAGGCGCGCCTATAATTCGACTCCTGGCTGAGGATAAGGACGACGAGAGCAACGGCCTAGTAACTTACGGCGTTGCGAACGAAACGGCGTCCTTTGACACGTCCGGAAGGAGATACTTCCATCTGGATCCGAGATCCGGCGAGATTTCCGTTGCCCGGCCACTTCCGCCGGAGAAGGACATCAGACTTAGCGTGATGGCAAAGGATCAGGGAGGACTGTACGACAACGTGACGATCAGGATACATGTTACGGACGTGAACGATCATCAGCCGATCTTTGACAAGTCTTGGTACACGTTCGATGTGCCGGAGGGCTCGTATCAGTTTCACGCCCTGGGAAGTGTCCGCGCCATGGACGCTGATTTTGGTGAGAACGCGAACGTCAGTTATGAGCTGATAGCCGACGACTACGACGACAAGAACGTTACGTGGAGATTCGATGTTGCTGAGTACGAAGGTGTCGTGAGGGTCAGTGGCGTTCTCGATCGGGAGACCGTACCTGTTCATAGACTGTTGATCCTGGCGCGGGATCATGGTATACCTAGCTTGAGTACGAGCGTCGAGGTGGAAGTGAATGTCTTGGACGTGAACGACAATGCCCCGACGTTCCACGGCTACGATGACATGGAACTTGATTCGGCCGGAAACCTTTTGCCCATTTATCGCGCGACTTTGCCGGAGGATTCGCCGATCGGAACGTTGGCGACGAGGATTCTTGCGAATGACAGCGATTTCGCTGGGAACGGCAACGGTTTGATTCTCTTTGACCTCGCCCTCCAAACCAGAAATAACGGCGAGAAGCAATACTTCACAGTCGATAGCAAGGAAGGCCTCGTCACGACGATAGCTAATTTGGATTACGAAACCATGAGGACTCATCGATTAATCGTAACGGCGAGTGACTTGGGCTCGCCAATTGGCCTAACGTCGACAGCAATAGTGCTAGTTACGGTCACGGACGTGGACGAGCAGGAGAGCATCGAAAGTTACGAAGATATCGAGGACGAGTCTGAGAACGAGGTTCAAAAGACTCCCGTCTTTCGCCATCGTTACTACGAGGTCGAAGTTGAAGAGAACGCTGAAGTTCCGCTGCTGCTAACCGATCTTGACTTGGCGGAGAATTACAAGAGTAATCACATTCGGTATAGCATCGTAGCTGACGGCAGTGACGCCAGACAGCATTTTACCGTTAATGCCAAGAACGGGTCGTTGTACATGACGACGAACGCTGACAGAGAAGTTCGCGATCGTTACGAGGCAAAGGTTAGGGTCGACAGGGTGAAGATCGGTAGAGGCATGCCTGTCATGATCTATCCCGTGGTTGGCGAACGTTTGAACGGCCTGGCGCCGAATGAGGCCAGGGTCGTGGTCAGGGTCAAGGATGCGAACGACAATGCACCGAGATTCAAGTCAAAGGGCCGGCCCATCCTCGCTGCTATTCCTACTACCGCCCATTACGGGTATGAGGTCGTCAAAGTGGAGGTAAGTCGGTGTTTGCGTGTGTGCTTGTCCGTTTGCGGTGAACCTACGGCCTTAATTCATCTTCTTCTTACCTCGACCTCTCCTGTGTCTTATCACGAGGTTATGGTTAAAGTTTCCTTTGTTTGGGGAAATCGGCGGTGTCGCCTTTGGTCCGCTGCTTTAAAGCAAATGTGCGGTACATTAGTTGTCTTGTCGGATAGTTCAAGGAATTTGAAAAGTATCAATTCTTTGTATTTAAATACTTTACGTTATTTTCAACGCGCGGTGACGTGTCGGTGGTGTTTTTACTTACCGACGTTTACTATCATTACTCATGTAAATCGATGTGTGTCGGTGTAATAGATGAAAGAGCGACACGTTAGTACAGATAAATTGGCAAGTGCATGCATTCTATGCTTGCTTAAGCGTTTCTAAGCCTGCGGTCTTAATCTTCTTCTTGCCCCGACCTTGTCTGCATCTTATCGCGAGATTATAGTTGAAATTGCTTTGACTGATGGAAATCGCTTAGCCGTGGACTCCATTACTATATATATTATACCGCTTTGGCTCCTTTCTTTTCTGGGACAATTTTCAAGGCCAGGTTATATTATCTAATAACAATACGCCCTGTGCATCATTATTGCCGCTACGCTGACATTATCATTGTCGTATATTTCTCGAAATCGTTCCTTTATTATCTCTGGACCCAGTTGTTACTTCGCACGGTACGAAGAATTGCGATGAAAGAGTTTACATTTTTGTTAAAAAAAGGAACTTATTGAACTGGACATGAGTCAGTGCACTTGCAATGTATAATTTCTCAAACATCACAAACTCGCGGCCTTAATTCATCTCCCCCTTGTCCCAACTTCTTCTTCTTCTCAACTCAGCTTCCCCCCTCTCACTCCGGCATTTCCTTATTATCCGTCCCTCTGCGGAGCGCGTCTTAATTAATCTTTGCTCGCTGGACTCTCGCCTTTCCTTTTTTGCGATTCTCCTCTTTCCGCTTCTTTGGCTCCCCACTGCGAATTGCGTCACTTTCGTTACTTTCGGTTTCCGTTTGCGCGCGATTAAGATCGACGACGACGAATCTTTGCCGAAGACTTTCACTCGCCTTGAATTACAACGTTTCCGAGAGAGTGACCGGACGGTACCGTCGAGGAAATCTGAGCGGCACTCCGCACGTAGCATCGTAATAATTAATGATCGCGCCGTTATACATACGTCCGACGAAACGGTCGGTACGGTTACCTTAATTGGATTAATTAAAAAGAAACGGTGCCGCGCAGATACCTTAACATCTCGGACGCGTGTGACTCTTACGAGTAAACTCAATTAACTCTTATGCGAGTCTTACGTTTGTCGTAGCGAAATAAGGTATCGCGCGCCCTGCTTTATTTGTCTCATTTGCGGCCATTGGATCGAGAACGAAATTGTCAGAGACCGTTCTGTTGTGAAATGTCTATGCTTATGTGCGCGCGGTCGTACGTACTAAGAGTATGTCTTTGATTATTCAGATGAGGGTAATCACAAAAGAAATTTAACTGACGAACCAAAGTCAAAATAATTTACTATTAATAAAAGGGGTTATATTATATTCGGGCGGATTAAAATAATTGTTTCTTACAAAAACATTCTATTATACATGAAAACACACTTCAAATTTTCTATTGTATTGCAGTTGAGATACTGTGATGGAATATCACTCTCCGATAAACGACCTTAATTATTATTGTAGCTAATTACAGTTGAATCCTGCGACTAATGAACAGATTGTTTGACCATGACCAAAGATTAAGTTCAAACTGAACAAAACGTCGATATCAGGTATTACCAGAATATTAGCACGAAGTATATATACAGTAACAACAAATTGCAGTGGTAGACGCTGTTTCTTCTATTTTCGCGACCTATCTCAATTTACCATCATTCGCATAAATATTTCCATTCTAATTACTGAAATCCCAACGTACAGCCGCGTCGGTTTTTGCCCAAAACTTCATCAGGTAAAAACGGTCTCTAGCCTTACGTTTGGCGTGCGAGCCAGCGCAAAGTGCAAACTCGCCATCAATCGCACTAAGAGCCCGCTGAAGAATTCATTTGCTCCGCAGGCTGAGGACGCTGACGAGGGCGCAAATGGGGAGATTCGGTACCAAATTCTGGGCCGCGAGGACGCACCCCGGTTCGCCATTGACCCACTCAGCGGTCAAGTGCGTTCCGTGGCCAGTTTCGCGAGAGACGCGGGCCGTGTCTTCGGATTCGACGTCAAGGCCACAGACAGGAGGGGAGCCGAGAATGGGAGGAGCAGCATCGCCAACGTCTTTGTAAGTGCTTTCAGGTCCTCTTGAGCTCTTGCCACGACAAACGACCTACCCTCTTGTCAGTTCGTTACGAACGATCGGGCGGTTCCTTTTGTGCGGGACGCTCGACGATTTAAATTCCACTAAAATGTAAAGGGAGCCGCTGAAGCTTTGATGGTAAAAATGTTTTTCTTTTTTTTTTGTATCTTTTCTTGTTTTTTACTTTTTCTTGCTTCGGTAGGATCTGAGTAACGGACGCGGGATCAATGTCGGCGCTGATGGTGCATAATTGATGGGATGTACCGCGTGTAGATTGTCGATTAGGTATCGTGGAATCGAATGATCGTTTTAAGCGTATAGATACGCACTTGTGATTAGAACAGTGACCTAAAATATCGGTAAGGTTGATTAGGTTATTCTCATAGATTACACCGACTTCTGATATGCAACATAGAATTACAACAATTTTTGTACTAATTACAAATTACGTTCTACTGTAGTCATCGACACGTATTTTACAACGTTGTTTCATTATCATCGACTTACTATCATTAACGCGTCATAAAATTTTTATCTTTAACGCGCTAGCATGGTCCTTTTAGAAGGAAGCTCCCGATAAGTCGCTAATGGCTATAGCTTTATTAGTTTTCTGTGTGTTTCACGGATAACGATAATGGTCATGAACGGAGTATGGAAAAATTTAGCACAGTATTCGTAAGTCCGGTGATAACGGCGGGTAAGTTGGGCTCCGATCTTGGGGCCGTAAATTTTCACACGTACCTATATCGAGAAGTCTATGTAGGCACCGGTGTCCTTTCGCGTCGTTCCGCTCAACCAAAGCGATCCATCTTAATTACCTCGCGATTATGCTCGAACGCAATCTCCGCGGAGGTTCGTCGAGTGGAAGATACGAGGTAGATTCGACGCCTAACCTTGGCACTTCTGTGTCTTGCTGAGAGTTTGCGGTAAATTAATTAAAGTCGATGGGACGTGTCGCTGGATTTGTTTGGAGATGCACGATACCATCGCTGTTTCGTACTGATACACTAATGACTTTGGATCTCTGAACACTAAGACTTGCCTTCCATTCCGATGTTCTGGCCCGTTGCCATCAACGTCGAACTTTCAATTAATCGTATCTGTCATCGAATGTGTTCTACGACTTGTATAAACCTGATATAGGTATATACTTATCTCCTAATTTAGTGTCCTTTTCAAATTATGCAAGAAATTGCTCTTTGTGTCAATGACAGGTGTATGTACTGGACGATTACAAACAAGTAGTTATGGTCGTTGGAAGGAAGCCTATGGACGTTGAACCGCAGCTCGAGAATATCACTGCGTAAGTAGTGCAATTATCTCATTGTAAGGAGTCATTGTACTGGCATATTATATCCTCCTACTTTGGAAAATTTCAGTGCCCTGCAGAATGTCACTGGACTCGATGTACGAGTCCGCAAGCTTGAACCACATATTGAGAAAAATCTAATAGACACAGCCTCGTAAGTTATAGTTGCTCGTCGAATGCTCTCTTTCTGTCACATTATATTACCTAAATTCATTCTATTTTCTTTAGTACCGATGTCTACCTTTATGCTATCGATCCTCACTTAAACGTCATGATCGATATGGACACACTACACAGGTAATCTATTCTATATTAGTCATATCACAATTTAATTTCTCCGTGATCATGCAACGTAACTTGAGACTCACCCGGTGATTTACTTTGCCATTTTCCTGTTGCCGGATTTATGTGCTTAATTTTCGTTCGCGCATCCATCTTCCAGCGTATTCAACAGCAAGAAAATGGACATAAAACGTGAATTGGACGAGTATCGCGTGCTTGACATCGCCGGAAGTGCGCCCCGTCGCGGAAGCCAGCGATACTTGTTGTCCACTCTCGAGGTGGGTGTAGTAGTTCTGGGCTGTGTCGTTTTCGTCGGGGCACTTGTTACTGCGCTATGCGTCACTTGCGTCCGACGAAATAAACGGTAAGTCGTTTTCTTGTTTTCGAAAACTTTTGCCAGCTACCGGCGAATTTCGTTTTAAGCGAACAGAGCTGCGAACGCAGTCGTCGTCAAAGTTCGTCGGCGGTTGACAATAAATAAATCGCACCGTTATTTCCAAGTAATGACTAAAGACTGCTCATTTAATGTTTGGACTCGAGGAAATGAACAAATAGAAAACATCTTTACTTACTTGAACCTACCGTTTATAGTTTCACGTCGAATGAATAGCGTAATGTCGATAGGTGCAATGTCAAGGTGCCACTTTAGTACCGTAAGCAAGACAGCTACTTCTCTACGTGTATCTGTTCCGCTGAAATGTTTGACACAGATGTCGGATATATTCTCACTGCAAGGTCAAACCTCTTCTTTTTGAAGAATCCGATCTATCGCCTTGTGCCGAAATACGGGTTAATTAAATGTTAACGTTACGTTTACGGCACTCTAACGTTAATGGCACATCTATGTGAGAGAAGAAAACAATAGTAGCTGATCGACGGTAGCGATTAATGTAGCGACTGATGTAGCGATTGTATGCACTATCCTGGATAGTATGTAGAACTAACGGTCCTCGCGAAATCCGTTGAACAGCCGCAAGCGCCGAGAGAAGACGATGTTCTCCCACGGCAGCCCGGTTGGCTTCGCACTTGCGGATCCAACGGCGACACTCCAGAAGCCTCCTCTCTTCCCGACCTTCGTCGACGGCCTTCATTACGACCCGGAGCCTTTCTGCGCCGATATGCCAAGGCGCCAGAGTATTTGCGAGCATGGCTCCAACTGCGTGCGCTTCCACACGTGAGTCCATTGTTGCTGCATGTCGGACTATGTATCATTAGCGCACGACAATGCCATTATGCGCCCTCATTGCGTAATTACAATCCCAAGGGTCGACCCTCGCGAGTTTCGGAGTACTGAGATTAAAATCGATGTAGTCTAACGTCGGCATTGAGCAAATTAACTCGGGATCGATAATCGCGACTGCGGCCAAACTCTCAGACGGATCATTAAGGAATCCTATCTTCTATCGCTTCCTTCACCATGTGCGAGTCGTTCATTTTATCATCTTACCATATTGCGTCGTCGTTTGACAGCGTATTGTTGGTTACAGAGTGTCGAAGTTTTCACTGTTTTAGTATCGTATCGAAACGTTGATTAGATTGGGTTAAAGAAGATGGATATGGAGGTATGTCGATGCGCTTTATTGGAAAATGCTCATTTTTCCATAGGAGGCGTCCGTCAGAGGAGCCGAAAGACGATACCAATGAAACCAATGAGGCCAGTTTATAGCGCGCGATTAACGCCACTTTCTCTCTTGAGCGCGTTTCTCTTGGGGGATGAACGGATATTAAGTACAGGGGTCGCTGGTGCAAACAATGAAGATCATTGACGCGTCCGCGGAATATTATAACTTTTGCATTAGTTTTCTTCCGTATGGCTCGTAACGCGTATTTACGCGCATGAAAATTTTTTCACTTCGCAAGCCTAACCGTAAATGCAGTAGATAACATAATTATGAAGCTCCTATTCTAAAAACTCAAAATGTACCAACAATGCTGAAAATTTAATCTGAAATACGCATGATTCATCGACACCTGTAACACTACAATAGTTTCTTGTCATCTAATCATGTTTTAATAACACGGCGCAAATTCGACTTAGCTAACGAAGTAGAAACTCTCCCAACGCAACGTCGTAGGTTACACATTTAGCTCTTTACTCTTAAAAACCACCTTAATAATTGAATATTCCAATACACCGCCATCATTTAATCCTACCTCACTAATATTCGACGCATCGTCCATCGCTTCCTCCTCTCATAATTCAACCTGAATCACATTAGTACACAATCTCACCTATCATCCACTCCGCCTCACCGTCTTTCAATCGCGCGTCGTTCGCTCGACTCATCTTTCCGCAAATCTCATGGCCACATTCCGTTCGCAACGTCAAATGTCACTTTTCGCGACCCGCTACCTTCTGTTCGGTATCAAAAGTCTCCGCAATTGCTATCCGATTCGCGGATTCTGGCATCAAGAACATCACGATCGTACATCCCCATCATGCGAAATTTTGCGGCTCGATTCCTGGTTAAAAGCGGGATCGGCCGAGTCTTTCGCGACGTCGATGCTACCGGCCGCGGGCGGTTTTACAGGATGGGCGGTGGAGGCGGGGGTGGGAAGCATACCGCGAGAACGACAAGCACCACCAAAGGCCTTGAGGCATCCGCAACGTCCTTGCATTCCAGTGGTCAGGATTCTGGAATCGTGGCGCGCGCCTCCTGCCATTGCAGCCACTCGTCCAGCCCCTCCAGCGGAGAGAGCAGCAAGTAAGTCGATCAAACTCGTCCAGGATTCTCTAATTGCGCCCGGCGTCGATCGATTCGCCCCAACTCGGGGGTGGGAGCTGTTTTTTTTTATCATGCGTGAATCGAGGACAGGATAATAATGGACGTGGCGGAGAGTTGCTTTGTAGTTCTCGTTCAAAGGGTGGTGATGATGTAGTTGAAGAATAACGTAGGTGAGAAAAGTATTGTGGGACAGGTAATTACACTTGGGGAGTTACGGGTGGTATAGAGAGTAAGGGTTGAACGCATGAGAAGACACAGAAATTGATTCGAAGTCACTGTGAAAAGTATTCGAGTCGTAGAAATTCTGATGTGCTTAATAATGCATGGTGGGATATGCTAACCAGTGAAATCACCGCATAGGGGTTGATTTGTTGGAATAATGACGTGAATAATACTGCAGTAGAGATATGGAAGTAATGACTCAAGGGAGAAACTATTCTATTATCTATTCATAGCCGCCGCTTCTATTAACAGAGGTAATATAATTTGGAAGCTGATATAGTTTACTTACGAAATGGACAATTACCCATGTCCGACAAACTATAAGTTTGTGCAAACGAATATCTTTATTTAGCACTTCAATCGATGTTACACTCCAACTATGGGAACAAACCATGTGTAGGCAAAAAATCGTCCTGCACAAGACTACATTTTTCTCACTAGACTTTCTTTGCATTTCGCGCTGTTGTTGTTTGAGAAGCTCCACTCCGCACTGAGCTACCCTTTCAATTGCGCTACCCCTGATATTTACCTGTAACTCAACCTTCCGTTCATTGCAACATCGCAAAACTTGAGGCATCCAAACTATGTTACAAATACCGAAAAGAACCGACGCCATTGTCAAAACAAATTCAGGCAATTACGGGCGGAGTCGAAGGCGTTTGGGGACAGACAGCGTAATAACCCGTTTCCCCTCCTGGCTGTCAAATTTCAGCGGCTATGAAGACTCGCTGAAGTCCCTTCAGCGTCGCGAGCGGAACAGCGAGGCTCGCAACGGGACGAATCACGAAAATTCAAGCGTCGTCGGACGTCGGGCGAATGCTGCCGGGACGGCGAGGAGACGGCAGCGTTTCAATTCCTTCTCGAACGTCGAGTCGATGTACGCGCACGAGATGATGCTGCAAAGGGAGCAGAGATGCTGTACGGGTGAAAAGAGGCGGAAGAACGACCCGCGCGAGCACCGTCGGGCGCATTCCGAGGCGGAGAACAACATCACCGAGACTGTCATTCACGAACATCCCGGAACGGAACTTTCGCTCCCGGACTCGTTGCCGAACACATCGAGTCTTCACGGTAAGTCCGTTGATCGGGCATTCGGTTACGCGAACATGCGACTTTATCGGTACGCGCCGCGCTGATGACAACGCGGCTGAACCTAATACGGTATTGTGTACGCACGATGGGGCGATGGAATTTCTCGGTTTTGGCACTTTGCACACCCTCCAGCTGTTGGTACACTGAGATTTTTTACAGGAGTTCACCTGTGTGCTGCCGTTTGAAGCTGCCCGAATAATATATATTAAATTCGGGTTTGTGGAAAGTCTGGGACACTTTTTACAAAGTGGATTGGTAACGTGTTAAGGGAAGCCAAATAACTGATTAAAAACAATCAATTTGATTGTCTTCAACTAGGGGAGATAATCAATGTTAAGTATAAAATTGCGTTTTGTGATAACGTTTGATTTAATAAATGCATGAAACGAACAGTAAGATTTTAAAACATTTTAAATTTTCTTCTATGTTTTTTGCGTTATATAAACTGTGTAAATGTTAATACAATAATAGTACTGTGTAGAAAGTGTCCTAAGGATATACTAGAAATTTTCATCAGTTTTTTTGCGGAGTTAGACTCGTTTTATGTTTGTCAAGAAATTCGGGCACTTCCAAATGGCAGTGTACCTATGTTACGCTGTATATTTCTAGATGAGTGGAAAGAATATTTAACTAGACAGAGATCCCATACGAAGCATGTCATTCGAACCGTTTCACTCTCGTCAATGTGTTCATGACATTGGTAGCAAATTATTTGTCACATTTGCCCCATTGTGCGTTACCTATAAAATGCTCAATGCTACCCCTTGTACATATCATGTTATGCGGTACGTTAAAACCTCAGCGGTGTAAAAAATGAATACACTGGCGGAATGGACATGGTCCGGTACAACACACAAAATCCCAATCATCTAATACCACCCTCAATTGATCCAGGTGCATGTCTGCAATAACCGAACGGTAAAGAGTACGTCGTCACGTCAAAAATTTGGTCATTGCGCTCGTCACAATAACGGTGGTTAAAGTTACCATAACAAAGCTACACTTGTTTCTTATAACCCCTCCTTAGACTGACATTGCAATACTCGACAAGACATCGGAAAGGGACACAAAGCTTGATCGTCAAGATTGAAGTGTCCAGTTGAGCGCATATAGCCGCACACGATCCCGCATGCATGGGACTCTCGCCTGTTTGCAAGGCAACGAGTCGACACGTAGCACGGTCACGAATCGAGAGTCGATGTACATCAACTGGACAAAGGTTAATTTTCGATGGTCAAAGGCTTTGTGCTCGCACGTTTGAAGTGGCACACTATCGGGCATTAGTTTAGTGACGTATAATTGCATTGATTGTGAGTAGCCCCTATTCGCAGGTACGCCCAGAACGAGCCACATGCTATATTAACGGCAGTGCGCTTTAGAAGAGAGCGATAGAGCGCGAGCGATAGAGTAAGAGGGAAAGAGAGAGAGAGAGAGAAAGAGAGAGAGAGAGAGAAAGAGAGTGGGAGAGAAAGAGATGTAGCGATTTGAGTGAGCAGAGGAGAGTAGAAATAAATTGTGGATTCCGAGTTTTTACTAGAACGAGGATAGAATTTGCCACACGGCTAAATTGGACATGCGCCCACGTAGCTAACCGAGTGCTGTCGAACAGCATCTGTAACGAGCAATGAGGCTAATTGATAGCTATTGAACTTCGATAATTAAAATCGCGCTGAGCGCGTATCGGGAGTTTGGGGGTGGGTCGGCTGGCAATTAGTGACGGGCATATAAGGCGGACTATTCCGACAGAAATCGACATCGTGCAGAAATTTAGAGCTTTAATCGAAATTTTGCAATGACTAAAATGTCCGCGACCTAGAGCGGTAGCGCAAATTGCGTTTCAAGATCGTACGGTGAATAATACTCTGCGAACTATATTTGTACAGCGTACCGTTTTTCGTTACGAGGCACGTTCCGTTTATGCTTTTCAAAACTTTCTTTCTCGGTGGAAAATGTTCGTTTTTCCTTCTTCGTATGTACGATGTGTCATCTCGTTGCCAAAGTACGCGTGCGCAGCGAATTCGAGAGTCGCTCATCTTTGTATATACACGACAAGACCTGCGACACTTGCCATACTCCTTGCACATGTCACAACACCATTCATGCAATGTCAATTTCGTATCAGTCAGTAAGAGTGCGTAATGCAAGTGCGTAACGTCGGGTCTTGTCCGTTCCATTCGGCGCGCGGTAATTGTAAATGTTTAATGTACATTACGAGGTGGCGTGCTAAGGTTAGAGTAAGGGCGGTGGATCCGGCTGATTTTTCGTTAGTGTTTGTTCCGGGGGCGAGCTGAAAGGACTTTTGCTCTTTCCTTTCTCGCACGAAAAGACATCGGTACCAAATCCCGCCATTTGCCTGGCGATCGATCGGTCCGGAGCCACCTGTATGTTTGTGAATATATACATAAAAGCATCTATATATATGTATATGTATATATACATGTATATCATAATATATATATGTATATTTTAATCCTGGAAAGTGCACGGCTCGTATGCCCCACGATCCGACAGGCGTATTTAATAATTTTTGTAACATGTAACAAAGTGTAACATACGTGTGTAATTTATATACCATAGCTCTGTAGGTAGTTGATAAACATGTGTTTACGAATCAGTTAATAAAGCTGTCCTTTTACAAACGTTCGACACCCCGTGCTAAAAACGAACCACTGACAAAGTTGATACTGGCGGAACGATTCTGTGCAAGGGATGGTGGGAAGAGAAGGGTGAGTTGAGAGGGACGCGTTCGTCAAATATCGATCAGGTTACGTAAAGCCGAGGAATGAGGAATGAGGAATGAGGAATCGCTTTGTCCGACGAGTCGACGATTTCGCCATAATGATCGTTCCTCGAACGGGGTCGGAGACAGTTTTTCTATCCGATAATTACTGGGCCGGTTACAGGTGCCGAGTCTTCGAGGTGTGACCTTGGAGACGATACGTTCGACGCCGACACACGTCACGCAATTCCCCGCATGCATCCCGGCACGGCGGGAATGTCATTCGTCCCGCGATCAAATCAGCGTGGGTGTTTTAATTAAGGCTGAGTGAATTGTGCGAGGTAGATTCTCGGCCCCTTGCGGATAAGTGCATATGGCTAGGCCGCCTTTCCG
This sequence comes from Anoplius nigerrimus, assembly GCA_914767735.1. Lineage (NCBI taxonomy): Eukaryota > Metazoa > Arthropoda > Insecta > Hymenoptera > Pompilidae > Anoplius > Anoplius nigerrimus. The sequence continues at coordinate 5,117,182 of OU612079.1, read as the reverse complement.
TGGCTCGATATGCGCTAGCTACGAGTATGTGCGTCGGTGTGGGTCTCGACATATGGCACCGATCGGCAAGCGTCATCCCTTTGACGAAAGGCGCTCGCAAATGAAATGCGTGGTCCTTGGATTTCAGGAGGCTGAAAACCGGGGACTGCATCCCTGACGAAGATGGAAAGGATGCTTGGACCTGTCAATCGTCCTGCGCGTCCTGCAACATGTCCGGAAAACCTTCGTGCTGAAATCATGTTTCTCACGAGTACATCCTTAAGTACTGTACATATAGAATTTATCGAATTAAGCTGTTTTACAAATAACGAGACTCCATAAGTTACCGCTACTTTGTTAAAACCTCAACTGCGCAGATAGGGTCACTGGTTTTTATGTTTGAAGTGTGTCGATTCGGAATTATATCCGAGTCCGACCGGTTGAACACGTTTTCCTCGTCTAATCATTAAGCTCGCAGGCATGTAATTCTAGCTTGACGCCTTTAAAAAATAAAAACCTCTGCCCATCCATCCATACCAGAGAATTCCACTCGACGCCCGACGCAGATTCTACGGATCCTCAAGTCCGGCAAGCATTAATCTTGATCCTCCCGCCTGAGACAGTTAAAGGTCCATAGTAACCCGGATCAGTAATAATAGGATCCTTGATCCGGTGCATCGGATCATGCTCTCTAGGACGTATCCGTGAGCTGTCCGGGTGGGCTACTTACGATAAATACCGCGATGCAATCGAGAGTAAAGAGAAGTCGAGCCTCTTCGGTTGGTCTGCCAGGCGTGCACCCATTGGCCATCGTCCCTGACACGATGCCGACGTGTGGGTGGAACAATTACAACCGGTCCAACCCATTTGCCGATGATTTATTTGGTCTCTTATGAGGGCGTTTCGAGGCATTAGCACGCGGTGCACATAACGGCCCCGTGGAACCGCTACCTTCCCGAGAGCAGCTTCCTTCTTTTTCTCCTTTCCACCCTCCCTGTCTTCCTTCTCCTTTTCCTCCTCCTCCTCTCCCCCCCCCCCCTTCCGTGCCTTCCTTCCGGCCTCCACTCCAGTCCTCCTCTCCCGGTCCACTCGCGATAGCAAATCACACTGAACGACGTGACCGCGTTACCATTTCTTTTTAAATACCCCGTCAAGGACTCTGCCCCTCCGCCGACGATGGGCTCTTTAATTATCATATCTTTTGTCAGCCCGGTATTAAGGCTGCCCTCTCGAAGGGATGGACTCTAGTTTCAGGTAAGGACGAGGCCGACTCAACCCCGCACATTGGGCGTCCGCTGTGAGGACGTTAACGACAGAGATCGACTATAAAGTGTCGTGCTGGGGCCGATTTTTGCTCGGCGACAAGCTGCCACGACGCCGATTAATTATTCCTCAGCGTCCGCTCGCTTCTTTCGCTCGGAAGTTCGGTCCTCGTCGCAGGCGTCGTTCCCGGGTTGAAAGGTTCGAGCGAGACGGGCGAAAGTCGCGGGCGATTCGGATAAAAAAGCTCTCGCCTCGCTCAGCCAACGAGTTCCCGGATCGTAAATCACTTTTGAAGGGCGGCAGGACGACAGCTCGCGCGGCCGATCCTCTCGCGGTTGAATATCGCCGCCTTGGCTTGGAGCGGGACGGAGCCAGCTCGAGAGGGTGAGCGCGCGTCCGGAAACTTTGATGGCTGATTTATTAATAACACTCGCCGTTAGATAGCGACCGTTTGGAAGACACCAGGCGTCGCTTTTCAATCTGCAGGCCATTCGCCGCATGCGTCTGGCGCATCCGTCTGTCGCATCCGTACGCACTCGAGGTGAAGTGGATCGTTGACAGTTCGAATCAACGGCAGGTAAAGCGACTGCTCTCGAGCGCGTGATCCACTCGACGGCGTCGGGACGCCTTTCGCTACGAATCGCGCGATTTATCGCGACTGCTGGTCCCTGATCGTCGTTGATCGCTATCGATCGTCGAAGTTGTTATTCGATGATTTATTACACGCTTCCGGTTCGTGATGGAACTTCATCCTGTTTTCCGTAATCAATGCTTTTTGAACAACTGACGAGAGCTGGAGGTTTGCACGGATTGGACAAGGTCATTTAGCTAAGCATTATTGTCTAACTTCAACAGGTAAGTACATGTTCTCATGTTAGAATTACATTTATTTTGTTTATAACAAATGCCGACTTTGCGAGAGTCCGACTCTAAATTCGTTAATGCAGGCCATGAGGTATATGTTTTATTTTTCTAAAGGTTTCCCTCTTCACTTTCTTGTTACACCCTGTCTTTCATTTCACAATCGGCTTAATGTTACCATATGCAACGTTAAAACAAAAGAACATCACTTTCGTTCGCATGCGACATGTTTTCCCCTATTGCCACACACGCTGAATCAATGAAAACAGCATCTTTTTATGCTGCCTTTGACCGATACAAATGGCTCAGTTTCTACGTATATCGCATCCGCGTAATGTTATTTCAATATTCACGCTAAACCCACTACAGTCAAACCTCTTATAACGCGATTCATTCGGACGCGTTATAAGAAACGTGGATTTAACCTGGTACAAACCAACTTAATTCATGCCGCGTTATATGAAAATTGTATTCTCAGACCATCAAGTTTCGATGCATACGGATATGAAATGAAATTGTATACATACATAAAAACAAGATAATATATGTTTAGTATATATAAAATTAATTTTCATTGATTTGAACAATTCATATCAGGAAATGACGAAAAAAGCAAACTAAAACTAAACTAATTAAATTACAAAAACAGTTTTGAAAGCAATTTTAGTTCTGCGTTGTATGGAAACCGTTTTATAACAGTACTGTGTTATTGTAGGATTGACCATATTGTTTTCCACACCTTACTTCCATCTCATTCCCATGTCTTTATACTTTACTCAAACGTACACGTTTGATTCTTTATCGAATCTTAGCGCGATGTATACCACTTTTCCACCTCTTATCGTTTCACTCCGTACGTCGGATGGGATGTAAATTCTGCATCGTTCCTTTTTTCGCGGCAGTAAGTTCTAGAGTGGCAAATTATCCGCGGCTCGATCGATCGACGCCGAGCTGCCGGTGCAAAATCCAGCGGCAGTCGAGGGTAAATGTGAGGTGCCCCGATGACAAACGTCCGCAGCTTCGACGGTCAGCGCGGCTTGCACGTCAAATGCATCTAGAGCTGCACGTGCAACGCCAGCTTCTGCAAATGGTTATGTAGCGTTCGTTTCTCGCGGAGACTTGGACCGAAAATTTCAGGACTCACGGACACGGTGCAGGGCCACTATCGACGATCGATACTCTGGCAAGCGACGTCCCTTGCATCGCTCGTTATTACGGTCCCGCCGGTGAGAGCAAATCTATTGAGACGTTTCCGATTAGAAGTGAACGATGGAGTTACAGTTGGCCAGACGTCGGGTACTTTACGCTGTCGGTGTCGTTTCCAGAGGTTTAGTGTCAGAATGTGAATGATGCACTTCGGTGGCGGCGTATGGATTTTAACGTTGATATAAATTGCAGCGAACGATGGGACATAAGCGTCGTTTCACTGAACGCGGTCTTCGAGTTATTTCGATTACGACGGTTCCATCTTCGTTCAGTATTTGCCTTACTCCTCTTTCGATCTATGAAATAGGTAAGATAATTGGAACCTTTTTTCATTCTTGATCCGACTGCAAAAATAATGGTCACGTTCGTCATATTTCGGTCGCGCCAGCCTTGACTCATCGATTCATTACTCTCAGACGCAGACAGTTGCATCAATTCTCCATACAGTTTCAGAGAAGGGAACCAGTTACCGATTACAGATTTCCCGCCAAGTAAAACAATGTCCATTCTCCCGTCATCGGTGCTAAACCGCGAGCAATCTTCGTCACTTCGGCCAGATGAGCTTTTTGCCGCTCAATTGAGTCTGAACAGAATCGAATTAGTTTTCGGCTAATAGCCGAGCCCTATCAGCGATCGGATTTCTTCGGCCTGGACGCTTTAAGTGGAGGACGATTAAGGCGGGACCTTGGCCCCGAGGAGAAAATTCTCCGAGCGCGAAGGTTGAAAAGCTGCGCGTTATTGCTGCTGGATGCATGATGCTCGGAGTCGAGGAAAGGAAGACGAGGGGGTTGGCGAGTGACGAGGCTGAGGGGAACGTCGAAGGGGTCGAAGCGTAGTGGACGTGAATGTGGGAGCGATTGAAAGAGAGAGAGAGAGAGGCGGTAGGGGGAGAGGCGAAGGGAGGGGGTGTGAGAGAAGAGGTGAGGCTGAGAAGAGAGTCGAAAGAAAGGCAGACAGAGGCAACCCCTCGGGAAGAGTCAGGCATGCCCTCGTTCCCGTCACGGATTAAGTATCTAATATTTCACTCGAGTATTCGAATAACGCTTCGAAGGGCTCGCGCGTTCCTCTGAAACGAGACGGCTTCGGCGCAAGGCTACGACCTTCGATTTTACCCTGGGGCCGTTCAAAGTCCTCGAGACCCAGTATCCACTCATCCTGTCCCGTCCGAGTCGGACGACTTTCATCCGATCTCGCCTTTTTCGTCGGCCGGAGATGCGGCCGTCGGTGGAGGACTTCCTAGTGGGGGACGTGTCGGTTTTCGGAGAGTACGGGATTGAGTCGTTCGATATACGAGACCGGGTGATAAAAGTTTGAAATACGACGCGAGAAGAAAGAAGCTCCAACCAATTGAGATATATTTAGATTTCCACGGTTTTTATCGAGGCTATCCATTTTTGTTATAGATCGCCTGAGACATCCCTGACTTATCTTTTGGACTCATGTCATTTTGGGCCCCTTTTTTGGCGTTCTCGTTAGCAATGCGAAGCCTCGGATGTAAAATAAAAACTGGCTGTATACCTGCCTTTCAGCCGAATATCTTTTCTTGCCTCTACAGACTGAAAGGCAGTTACGCGGCCAAAAAGATGCATCTCATCTTGGTGAATATGTAGAACGGATGTGGCATCGTGTGCCGGACAAACACGCGAGTTATACGCACACGTGGCGCATACCTTTTACGAGTTTTGGTTCCATGAGAACTACTGCCCGCAGTTTTATCGTTCGCAGACAAACGAGCTGCAATTCGGCCGAAATTAAAGCCCGCTTCTATTCGTTGCTGAGCATCGTTGAGAACTATGTATGTACGTGTATATGCGGGCGAGACTCTAAGCCGAATTTCTGCGAGTGTGCTTGTGCAAAGTGCACACAATAGTTTTTCAGAATTATGATGACAAAAGACAGTCGAGCATGCCAAACGAATAGCTGTTCGTCGTGCTCAACCTTCGACGAATCAGAACTTTGTTAGGGATGCTTGTGCCGACGTCGCCAAGTATGTTCATTGACCCGGTGACTCGATAAAGAAGTATTTCCTTTTTCTTCTCTAAAATGTACTCCACATTTCTATTATTTTAAACGCTTTGTCAGATACCACCGCTTATGCCGTAATAAAGTTCGCAGAGATACAATCGAACATTCTCATATATTTATTTATACCGAGAGAAATCACGTCTACGTGGAATTGTTTGCCGTTTCGATTATTTAATCGTGTTATCATTGTCATCGGTGAGCCATAAATCATCAGTTATTACAATACAGAATGTATTAGTGTGATAGAAAAATTGTGCCAACGGCCGATCCATCGGAAGCCAGTATTAAACATCGATCAAGGGGCGGACACGCTTCCTATTTCCCGCGCTGACGGTCGTGGGGGTTAATTCGCATATTCAATCGCATGCAATATGTGGCCGTGAAACGACGTACGACATTGACTACGGTTTCGAAAGTCGATCATCTCGAGCACTCATAATGTCGAGGATCGCGTGTCACCAGCCTGACCTTGCACCCTCGATCCAACCTGTGACGATCAATCCGTCTCTCTCTCCAACGTGGCGATTAAAAGGCGATTAGTTTGCAGAAGAAAAATGCACAGAAGCCTGCAAAAACGGAGCTTAATCGACGAACGTCTCTCTTCCCTCTCTTATATACATATTCAGTCCCCCTCTTTCTCTTTTTCCTTCTCCATCCTTCAACATCTTCTTCTCCTCCGGCACACACTTGCACTTTTTCCCCGACTCACACCCGTTCGTTTCTTCCACCCTCGCGGACCGAAATTAAAATTACCCGAGATTCTTCCTCAAAGTTTCGTACTTCGGAATTTTGGCCAGAGGCGATTAATCCGTACATTCCGACGTTCGGGGCATCATGAATCTCTCTCCGTGGACGGGGGAGGTGGAAAAAATTGCGCTTCGATCGGGTCGAGAGGAAATTACGAGACGTGAGTCAGCGCGAAGGCGCGATCTTGAAAAGATTGCGTCGTTTTCTTACGGCAAAAGATTTATCAATTCTTCTCGTCAATTTCGACAGCGGGCGTACTGTATCGTATTATATGTTAACCTTTACGTTTCTGATAAATGTATCATTCCCGGAGGCGATGTGTAAATAAGTTGCTTTTCTGCAACAAAGGGTTTATTAATTCTTCCTGCTAATTTCCGCAGTGAAAGTACATTAATGTATTACATGCCGTTACCTATATATTGACTAATCATCCATCATACACAGAATCAAACAAAAAATATTGAATTACCGCCAGATAATATTTTCACAATATATTTATATTAAAGTATACTAAGCATAATTCCTTTAATCTCAAATTTCCATTGACAATCCTTATGGCGCAAAAAGTGGGGTATCCTTGCGAATGAATTTCAGCTCGCGGAAGTCCTCATCCTTGATATAGAATTATCGCTCTTAAGCCGTCGAAACTTTTAATAACATCCGCGAGGGAGCGAAACTCCAACAATGTCCATTTAATTCGAGAAAAGGGAATTAATCATTGACGTGCGAGTGGAGATTGTAGAGGATGAAGAGATACAAAAGCGGACAGAGGATATGGAGAAAAGGATCGTCGATAACAAATTAGATCGATAATGCTGAATTCGCGTTATACGAATGTATCTTGGGAGCGATTGTTCTCTACGAAGAATCCTCAAAATTGTTCGTGGCCCAAGGATGGGGCTCGATCGAGAATTCGAAAACGCTTACGAACTCGTTGAGCTTAACTGAAATGACTGGCTACTGCCGTTCGGTTGGGGTGAAAGTTGCTAGCTGTTTCACGAAGTTCGCTTTGCGGACGTTGCGGTATGGCAAGAAGTTGATGGGGAAGGGGGGGGGGGGGGTATAATGTTCGGCTTGAATAATGTCAATACGGCTGCCCGTAACATTCGAGTATGCAGACTATCGGCAATTTCAAGAAAACTTAGCCGGATAATGGTTCTTACTGTACCTATCTTTTTCGTTGAACAAAAATTATACGTATTTTTTAAAGCCTATTGATAGGATATCAGCATATCGATGTATTATATGAATTTATGGTTGAATAAGTTCTAGTTATCAGTTACCCTTACTTAACGATCGGTATGCTGCAATTCACTATTACTCGCGGTTTATCCTGCACTTAGGGTAAAAAGATACAATAACAATGATTTTGAAGGGTGCCGATTATTGTCAAGGCCCTGTAATTTTAAATACATACATATAATAATTATTGTATCTGTAACGTGAAGTATACATTTGTAAGGCACGCGTATGTAAGGAGAGCCGAATACGTGAAGGTACACGATTAGTGCCGCGTCATTTACGCACGCCCGGGCAGTTCGCACCCGACGCCACTCATGTAACGTTTATAAATATATTTAGTTATCGGAACTTATCCTGGCCTCTTCACGGCATCCTTCCCTTTTCCTCAAACTCCTGGGTCGAAAACCTAATAATAATGGATCGGAATGTCGTAAGATTCAGGGTGTGTCGATTATAGATTGCACCGTATTTTAGCTTTCGTCCGACCGCACGTGAATGAATTATCTCGCAGCGGCCGTTACTTCCCATCAGGAGCGTTTGTCTTAGCCGAAAAGACGCTATCTAGGATAGACGCGATCAATTAACCCCCAAAACTCCCTCCGGCTTTGATCATCGATTACCCCCACCGTTGGACAACTTCCAGCGGGGATCCACTTTTTCTCATACCTTAGCCTTTCTCACTACCGCCATTTAAATCGCTTTATCCGTGCTATATTCTCTGAGTCGGTCAATATAACTAACGTCATGATGTAATATCTGAATCTCTATTCTAGTTGAAGATATTCGCCTTGTGAGCAAGAGTACGTCGATTGCACGAAGCGATTATTTTTATAGGATGTGAATATTTTTAAGAATTTTGAAATTTGAGACTTAGGCTTCTTACGATCTATTGGGACAGACAACAGTAGATCAATCCCTTAAGAAAGTCTTGTCTTTGGTGACTTGGGAAACACGGAACAAACGCTTCAAAATTTGCAAAGATAGAGTAATCTAAGAGCATCAAATTGTAATAGATGATACGCCTAAAAGAAAGGGTCATATAGAACTTTTACACCCTGCGATCTTTTGGGGGCACGTGCCGTATTGGCATACACCAACAAACCTGTGTATTTTCCTCCTAAAACGGGTTTACTATGGGTGCGTCATAAAAATGATCTGCCACTAAAGAAGGTAGGGTCATGTGCGGTGTAAAGAGTGGGAATGAGAAGGATAACACTTTATTACACAAAAGTTTGTTACACAAAAGAGAAAATCAACTACGCCTATATCTAGATTTTCAAAGATAGCGGATCGGAGTAGAAATGTTACAAATTCCGATGCCGACCAAAAGAGCCTTTTATCGTCGGTCACACTAGACACACGTCACCATGAATTCGAATATTTGATTCAATTTCTATTTCTGCCTTTATTTGGAGCATAAACTCTGAATAGAATTTTTAGTCGATGGTGATATTTGTCCGAAGTGAATCTTCCCGTTACACTTGAGACTTCCGGTGTAAGATGATTCTATACGGTTATTTATTTAGCGCTTTTAGTTTCTTTTGTGCTTTCTGGAAGCGCCTCGAGTCGAGCAAAAAATGCCGACTGTATAACATCTACTTTCAATGCCGTCAATTGTCCTTCGAAGCTAACGGGATCCTTGGTATCCAAGGCTACGGTGTACTCCGACTTATCAGTTTCTTCTCAAGGAACTGTAATCTGAACGTTACGTCCTCTTGAGCCTTCGGTACCCACTGTCAATTTCCGCTACTTTAAACGCTTCCGTTCCTGTGGCAAAATTCAATTTCGTAGTCCCGTTTGGTGCACGGGTTAATTTTTCACGGTATTAGCCTAGACCGGGGTAAGAAGTAATCAAATTTAAAGTCGGATATTTGTGGTCGGAGACGGATTACTTTTGGACTAAGTCGTTCCTTGTCTTACGGTAGCAAACGTTAATAACCGATACAAGCATTGAACTATTTTCAGTCAACGTTATCCAGGCTTAATTTTACGCAATGATTCAACTTCGATGCGCACGATGTAGAACTGGTGCAAATTCTTTGATTTAACAGTTAACTATTCCGTCTCTATAATCAGTGGGCTGTGAGACTCGAATCTGGGGACTATCGGGCGGGACGCACAGAATCTCGGATGAACTGAGTTACGAATACCTCGCAAGCTGGATAAAGCGAGTTACGGATTTCTCGGAAGTTCTCTCTGCCGCGAAAGACTCTCAAGATTCTCGCGAAATCTGGTCTCTCGTTTCTCATTCTTTGAAGGCTTCCTTTATCTCTGTTTAATATGGTTATGGACCTATCAGAAGACTGTTTAGTACAAAGGCTGAATAAACCATTGCAGGGTATGTAGGGGATGAATATAATGTTTTATGACAATTCGTATGCAATTCCAATAACCATTTTCTTTTAACGATCAAACCAATTTTTTGCATATAAAATAACCATTCACTTAACTTTGAATTACCGCTCAAACATTCATTTGACTCTTTGCTTTATATGATTCGTTAGTCTTTTATTTACACATACATTTACGTAAATATTACATTCCACTTCGTCAACTGTGAACATAACAATCATTTTCCGTATAAACGGTTTACGCTCAAATACAATCAATATTCCATCAAACAACGCTCTCGGCAGAATTGATCAAAAGCAGGAGACTTGATTACAAAGAGCCGGGTTCAACGAACTGGCCCAGCTTTGCCCGATCGTGATATATGTTAAGACCGAATTTAAAATGCTAATCAAGCTGTCCTGCGACCTAAGTACATAGTTAAATGCTACTTGCGCGAGGTGCAAGGAAGCGAGTTTCGGACGGAACGAGTTTTTAAGAATTTGTCGCTAGAAGTTCTGGCCGACAGGAAGTGAGTACCTGGCCGAAGCGATGGTCTTCGGCTCTCGTCGTTTTCTCCTTCGGCGACCTGCCTCTTCTTTTTCGTTTACCACCCTTCGCTTTCCGTCCGCGCACACAACTCACTCTCTTGCTGTCTATCTCCCTCCCTTCCTCTCTCTATGTCTCTCCCGCTTCCTCCTTCACTCACACTTTTTCTTACTTGGAACCCGTCGCCTGTACTTCCCCTTTGCTGATTTTTATTGCACGACGCTAACCCATTAGACTCGTTCCATCGCGCGAGAATGAGATTGTTTTCCTCGGGCAAATAAATTGAAGTCGCGCTAAAAAGGGGGAAAACGGCGGACAAACGATTTGATAATGACACATTTTGCCGGATGCACAAAACCGTCTCAACGCTGCAGAGCGCTGCGTTTATGACTGTATCAGCTTCCAATTCGCAAAATTGACTTTCTTGCGCCTGACTTTCGTTACCGTCGATTCGGGCGAAAATAAAGACAGGGTGGGCCGTTACGAAGGGTTCGGGGCTCGACGATGGCTTGTTTTTCCATTTTCTTCTCGCTCTTACCTCTCACAGTGGCATTTGCTCTTTTACCCTTCCATCGCTCGCCCCTTTTTTACTGCGGTTATTACATCGTTCGCGTTCGTTCCGTTTCAGAAAGCGGTCCGAGACGATCGCCCCCGGGCAAACAAACGAATTCCAGGCGAGCGTAGCGGCATTCGCAACGTGGCGATGAAAACATTCTAGCAGACACATTGATATTAAATATCATCCGACCGGGAGAGAACCCCGACGAGTTGCCGCGGGATAAAGTGAACTGCGAATCCTGAGAAACTTTTTCGACTGAGGCACGCGGCCCCGAGAATTCCGAAGACAAAGCCACTGCTTCCCTCTTCAATTTCTCTTTACCTTTTCCTCCTGACAGTATTGCGTTACGGCTCTGTCTGCATTTGTCATTGTTCCGTATCGAACGAATTCCTCGCTAATTGACACTAAAAGCTTTCGTATGATCGCTCAGAAATCGATGGATGTTACTTTAATCAACATATTTGAACTTTTCGTGATATGTTCAGTATTATAACACCGTGCAACTTATCATCTCTGATGTTTCTTCATCTTTTAGCCAACAATAGATGAGAAACGGGCCTTGTATAAAATTGAATAGAACAATTCTACGGAAGATGAACGAAAACGTAATTATCAAACGACATATGATATATTAGGTCTACCGGAAAGTTCTGTCCGCCTTTGCAATAAAGCAAAATAATAAATTGCTCATATCTTGAATAAACTTTATTAAATAATATAATTGCCATCCTTATTTATGACATCTTGCCACCATAATGGCAATTGGTATATCCCATTTTTTAAAAATACCTTATCTCTAGAGGCCAAAAACTGAACCAGTGTAGTCTGGTGTCTTCTTCGTTCTCGAGTTTTTTGCCCTGTAATCACATTTCTGGTGCACGGACACAAGATCGAACAACTCTATCGCATCGACCATACTGCCCGGACGTCGCGTTCTCCGATAATCGCTTGTTTCTGCCCTTAAAAAATTTTCTGTAGGACAAAGAATTCAAGAACGAAGAAAATACCAAACAAGCACCGGACCAATTTTTGGTCTCTAGAGATAAGGCATATTTAAAAACTGGGATACACAAATTACCATCATGGTGACAAGAATTCATAAATAATGATGGCAGTTATATTATACAATAAAGTTTATTCGAGGTATGAGAAATCTATTCTTTTGCTTTTTTGTAAAGGCGGACAGAACTTTCCCGTAGATCTAATATTTTATGTAGGTATACACTAAATATTCACGTCTCTTTTCTGTCTCAGTACACCTCCGTTTTTTCTTTTTTGGTATGATTCTATTACTATAAACTCCAAACCATCACTCACACGCTGCTGGCACAATCCTGTACGCATTTATATTCCGCATGCAGGGTTGCTCGAAAGTGCATCGCATAAGGGCGCGAATGGTTGGGCGTAATGCAAGTGTATTATACCTGATATACAGCGGTGTGTATATGTTTCAACTCGATTTTTCTGGCGAGAAAAGGGTCCGAGGGTTCGCCGACATATGAACCCACTATATTTCATTGTGTCGGGGTGCGCTGTAATTGAATATGGCGAAGGTACGAGTTTTTCGCTGGAGCTTGATATCGAGGCGCAACTTAAAAAAGAACTGGTGAATGCGGCCAGTACGTTTGTTCTTCCTATCGCTCGACGCGAACTACGTACTGTTTACAAATTCGATTCTGCAATTCTGAATTGTGCGATCTACAGTTACATCTATTCGCTCAACCACGTGAAGAGCTGCCTTTGAAGGAAAAAAGGACCATATACATTTTTGGGCAGAACTTAAGTTGACGTTGAAGATGGAAGCATGTGTCAGTCGTAATTATCTATCTGACTGCAACTTTGCAAATACTTAGAGAAAAAATAATAACACCATTCTTATCATGTATGACACTTTTTCAAACGATCGCAATTTCTGTTCCAAATGCGTGGTGACGAGAAATTATTATTTTATATGACATATTGAGGTAACATAAAACAGAATGTGATGGAAAGCCATATTACTTGGGATTAGGTTGAGCGGTACATTTCAATCGACGCATGTGACAAATATTATACTTGGCAAGGATGAAGGATTTGTCGGAAGGTGTTCAGGAAGACGAGAACTTTCCTCTCGTCTGTCTTCTTTTCTGACCACATTGACAGTGCAACTGTGGATACAAACGCCCCTGATATACCGCTTCAGTGAATTTCAAATTAAAGCCATTGCCAAGTTCAACCGAGCCATTTTGTGGCAAGGCTGCATTACTTCGTATCTTATCGTGTGTTGATTGGCAATGGAAAAAATATCGATCTTTATTTCCCTGTATTGCAACTATGTACATGTTGCTAAGAGTATGTTTTGTTCGTGAGGATAATTTTTTTTGTCTTTTTCGCTTACGCCATGAATTATTTTAACTACAACAACATATTTAATGAAAATACTTTGCTTTATTTTTTTTGTTTTACAGGTTCCTTCTGTTTGAATATATCAATTCTGATTCTCGGATTTTATGCTTTGACTTTCCTGCTTCGTTTATTCATTACTAGAATATTCATTCATCGCGGGCCTAATTCTATTAGAACCTACCACTACATAAAATTCATTGCATGTATACGATTCTCGCGTGTACAACGGATAAACGCTGTCACCTAACTCACTCTTTTTGTACATACGATAAGCCCATAATTACATTATCTTATCTAAAACTGTTGATCAAACATCCCGCGACACAGGCCAAAGACAAATATTTTCACGAGCGCTACCGATCGTGCCTCATGCGCAAAAATTTGTCGCGTGTCGCTTATGAAAACAATCGCGCGCTGATCAAGATCGTCGTATACGAGTAAATCCTTCGTAAACTTTTGCCCATCGAGTGTCTCGTCACTAACGTGACTCAAGCAAAGTATCACAAAGTGCACCTTATTTGCATAGAGTGCCGATACATGGAGCAAACATTTAGCCGGTTCTCGGCTCTAAGTTTTCTCATCGATAGAAGTGCGAATCAGTCGTTTCCAAAGTCAGTCTGAGCAAATAGAAATTTCACTTAGCGGATAATTATAAATTACCGGCCGATTGTTTGCTTGTCAGGCAGGAAATAGTCGTACATCAATGGCTACAAAAACCTTGCGTCCAAAATCCTATAACGTTGTCTACTCCCACCCCCTGCCCCCTACCACTCTTCAACCCCCACACACTATTGAATTTGCATTCCTGCGGGCCGCTGGCAAAATCGACATTTTCCGATAACATCACACGTGAATTCATCGCAATGCACGAAATCGTTACGACCACTGAATCACAACCATTAACCAGTCATCATGCGTCGCCTATTCGAAAGGTCCGGAACCTACCGAACTCGACCAATCCGAATTAATCGACGGAGTCGGGCGCCGATAACTATCAATACGATCTCCGAATTCATCGTTAATTTTCAGTCATGAACTACGCCCGAGGCCTCGACGTCTCTCATCGTAATTTTCCGACGGACACGTAAAGTGCTAGTTCTTGCATTTATTTGGCGCTCGAGCGTTATCGTAAGTACAAATATTAATTAAATCTTCATCGCCAGATGTCGAAACGTCGATCTGGCTGCGTTGAAGGTATCGAGATCATTGGGCGGAAACGATTACCTAATCTTAGGTCAATATTCAAGGTATGTTCGATGTACGAATAACTCCACATCCTTCAGGAAATAAGATTAAAAAATTCTGATCAATTTCTCGAACGCCAGCGATCCATCCTACACTACAAAAAATAAAATTTAATTGATAATTTAATTTTAAAATTAAATAGAAAATCGAATTCCAACTTTTATCCTGTCAATTAATCAACATTTGTCTAACATTAAGATTGTAAAGAGTGAGACAACTGGCACATGTGAATTGGAGGACACGGGTGTAGCAATGAAAGCAATCACCTTTTGTCTAACGCTCTAAATGGAACATTGTAACGGTTGCTAAAACAAAGGCAGTGCATAGGAAGATAGCAAAGAAAGAGAGAGAGAGAGAGAGAGAGAAAGAGAGCATTGCTAAGTTGACGGAACCCTAAGCATACATTTTATTTTTAATTTCTTGTTCCATTTTATATATACTCTAGTAATTCCATCTTAAACAACCTTTGTTACAGCCTACACTCCAATCCTAGAACACTATTTTTAATACATAATTTTATAACCGTTAATAGCTACGCAACAATATTCGAGTAATAAGCTTAGATTGTGTTATTAATATTAACATTTGATATTCTTGACTATTGTACTCTTATTTTACTTTCACTAACTGAACTGCCTACCGACCCCATATTTTATGTATAGTTAAAAACCGTCGGAACTTTCCCTCAGCTCGGAAAACTGACCTGATTGTGAGTCAGGATTCGATAACGCGGGCCTGTGCTAGGCCCTTGAAGACGCCTCACATACCCACATACACAGACACACACACGCACACACACATGTACCTACACTCCTACCACCGCGACGATGTATATTTAAGGAACCAACTACCCTCTCTCTGGGAATTTTTATTTAAACCAGTCGTCCGTGTTCTTCAAATCAATCTACCTATATATGTTTTTGGCTATGTCCTTCAGTAATAAGATTGACTAGACATTAAACGTGAAAATTTCAACGAATTACATTCACCCCTTGCAAACACCCCACCACGTATCTCAGGCCGTAACGAAGATTTCTACGAGATCGCAAGAGCAATCGATATCGATGACTCGAGCGAGTAATTAAGAGTGACGACGAAAAATCGGTATCGATAACGAAGACGGGTCTCCTCCCCCACTTCGAAATCACCCTCGGCCCCCCACTCACGTTTACGTTCCTACGGCGAGCGAGTACATCGCATGCGGGTGCATGTGCCGCCGGATATAACGCTTGCGCAGTCGTCGGGCATCGCCAGACAGCTCGCCGCTACGGGTGCATCTCGCGGCAGTTCGCGGTCGTCTTCTAAAGCAAGCTCATTAGTCGCTCAGCATCCGGCCGCGACGGATTCTCGGCTAAACTCCTGTCTGTCACCAAACCCGTCCCGCATCACTTCCCGTTACTCATCACGCCGCGTTCACCACCTTGCCTGCTCGGTGGACAGCCGGCAAAAGATCAGTCCTGTTCATCCTCGATCCCATCTATCGCGACCCATACGACGGTGCATGCCAGCAACGGACTACTGTGCACGTGCGAGCTAACAGGAAGGAGCGTCGAACTCGGACGGATCCACGTTACCGCGAGTTGTCCAGTTTTTCTCTACCTTTCTTTTCCTTCCCTTCTCTCTCTTTCACTGTCTCTCTTTGTTACCTTACATACCGACGGGTTAGTTATCGGTGACGAATCGACATTCAGAGTCGAACTGTGCGAATGTCGCCCCATGTAAGGCGTCCCTTCTCCAACCGGAAGTGGCTGACGCCTCTGGTGGAGGAGGACGTTCGGTGTAAATAGACTGAGCGACTTTGCCCTCTCGTGTGGCCTTGGGATCGTCCGGCGGACGGGGAAGTTTACTGCCGAAGCACCCTCGTCGGGGGCTTAAGCGGCTGCTCGAGGAAATTCGAAAGGAGAAAGAGGGGGTGCGAGCGTAGGCGGAGTGGGCCGTCAGGTCGTCGACACCAGAAGTCTTTGTCGGGGGACTCGATAGGCTGGGGAAGACGTTGGTGAACTTGATTTCCGTTATCGGACCGCAACGTGACGCGGGAAAGTTTCGGTGACTCCGTTAAAAACGATCCAGGGATGAGAGAGGGAGGCGCTGACGGCGGTGGGAAAAGTTTTCGAAAATTAGTCTCGCGCCCGTTCGATCCACGTCCTACTTAAGTGAAGCGACGGAATACGGTCAGTATTCGAGCTGGCGGAAAGTTCGGTAAGCGACAACCTCCCCGGAGGGGTGGGAATTAAAATCGTTGACAACGAACAGTCCGATTAAGACGGACTGAACTTGTTCTACCTATCGAACAGCAATTTGACCTATCGCACGGAAGAAAAAGTGAAAAATCGTCGAGAGGTGATAAAGAGTGAAGGAGGAAGAATCTTGGCCTCGTGCTGATGGTCGAGGCGTCGATCGGTCAGTTTTCATACGCGAGGTACCCGATGCTGCAGCCACCGTCTCCGCTTCTGGAGATGGCCTCCCTCCGTCTTCCGGACTCGGAGGAGTTCGATGTGGACACTCGCCGCCGTAGCAACAACGGACAACCACCGACGCCCAGTAGCACAGTAACAGCTCGTCCGACGCCTTCGTCGACGGGCGGCACCCTAGTGCAAATGAGGAACGACCTGGGAGACTACCTTCACAGCCTGATCGCGGAGGCGATCACCAGTCCACGTGCACCGATGGACGAGCATGCCGGCCTCTTCAACGCCAGTAAGACGAATCTCTCGATCGAGCAGGCGCCGGACAGACTCTACAGGCACAGCATGGCCATGTCAGCCGTATACTGTGTCGCCTACGTGCTCGTCTTCGTCGTCGGCCTAATCGGCAACAGCTTCGTCATCGCGGTGGTCTATCGCTCGCCACGCATGAGAACGGTTACAAATTTCTTCATCGTCAACCTGGCTGTCGCCGATGTCCTCGTCATCGTCTTTTGCCTGCCGGCCACGCTGATGAGCAACATTTTTGTCCGTGAGTAGAGAGAGAATTTCTCTGCACGGTGTTGGCTTACACGGTACATACGTACGTACCTATCGCGGCGCGATTGGCTTCTTCGATTATTCAGAGAGGGATGCGTCGGTGAATTGGACGGGGAACCAAACCAATCTTCAGCCTTGCTTTTTACCTCACTCGAATTTTCCTCGATAATTTGTCGGAGAATTTTCGATCGGGTTTAAATATTGATTTCTAGCGCGCTCCGTGTTATTGAAGGAATTCGGATGTTTTATGAACCATCGGGGAGATATGTGAGAGAGGGGGCCGTAAATTGTTTTTGGGAACGATATCCTGATGTATGATTATTTGAAGTTTCAAATTAGTATGTGCAGGAAGCGGCGAGACATTGAAGAAAGAATTACACGATTAATCTATCTACGTCTGTAATATATTATTCGTTTCCGTCTTTCAGAAGAATACGCCTTTCTATCGAAATATCGAGCTTTATGGATTTATTACAAGAAATTCCTGTTGTCAAATCTAACCAATATACGTCAATATTAATTAAACATAAAAACGTTCGTAACATCATATTTGATACACAATTCTCTATTACACATGATTTGTTTCAAGTGCAGCAAGTTCTCACATATTTCCCGATAGCACCTAATAGTGAAAAAATAATATTTCGATTGCGTCCATCATCGCACATAACGTTACCATAATCACCGCGTTTCTTTAGAAGGGATTACGTATTCTCTTTCGTCGAACGTTCGAAGAAAGCGTAATTTAATGTGCCCACGATAAATCTATAACTGGATAAAGTCGATGTCTCCTCCATCGTTAAACAGGCCACTCTACTTGCTTATTCACGAAGGCTAGAAAATGATGAGTGCATCTCTAGATTACATAAAAGGTATCGCGTATTATCTTCCACCAAACGTTCGCGGAAAGAGTAATTGGGCCTTGCCGGGGCCACGATGATTAATTGATAAGAATAATCCCATTACTCAGCCTCTAGTCTTCGTTCGATCGCTGACAGAAGCGTCGCGATTTTCTTCACGTTAACGTAGTTCGTGGCAGACCCCCTATCGAACAATCGAATCTCCGTCGCGACGCCCGTACAGTTTGAACAGTCAATTCGATTGGAGATGCTCGATTCGCCGGGCAGTAAAGGATGCTTCGCTCGTCCTGCATCCTTCGCGCATTCAGAATCGATTCAATTGCCGTGACTTCTCTTGGCCATCTCCGCTCGGTCGAGCCATGCCCCAACTTTCCCGATCGCTCGATGCATCGATAAAAGGAAGAAAGGGAAAGCTCGGCGAACCATATTGATTACAGGTCACTATGGGCAGTCATAGCGGTGAACTTTTAGTCTTTCGTTTGGCGATTTACTGGAACATCTGTCAAATGTTAATTATATGTCGTTGGTTATATTTGCGACAGACTGTTTTTATTTTGGAATGAGTAACTGTGTAGTGAGATTACCAACACTGACGAATGAGTATACTTCTGAGTCCTACTTAATAATTTACCGGCATTGTGCGTATATTTGAAACGTGCCAGAAATCTGGTATTAAGCTGAGATAAGTCTAGGCTTGTTAATCTAATACACCTTCATCCTGAAATAGGAAGTGAACTTGGTTTTAGTAATTATGTAGTCTGCATATAGGAGTAGGTTCTATAAAATAAAAAACATGTTATTTATTATAAGATTGTATAATACGATTATTGTTTACTGAAAATAATAATGGAAAGGTAGGAAACGAAACATTACGCAGGGTCAAACAAGAGTATTCGTATAACGCGCAACGGAAATAAACTTTAATCGGAGAGAGAAATGACATACTTACCTCTGCAACGTCATTAATCAGAAATTTACAGCTTTATTTCAAGCGGCTGCTTTGATAAATTATACGGCAACAATACGTTGAATCTCGCGGATATTGTCGGAACAATCGCGTCCGATTTTCTACCCTCGAAAAATTACACATTAATCTTAATTAATTATAGAGCCAGATTATTATGGTACAGAATAATCGTAAGATGTGCAGTCGTCTAAGAATTATATTTAAACGATATTTATGCATGCATCTATAATAATAATAATTGGGGCATTGACCAGAACTACGACATATAAAATTTAGTGAAAAAATGATTAAGAATAGAACTACCGAAAATTTATATTGTAATTGTCTTTAACTTGTCAGAATGATATAACAAGCCAGTGTGTTTAGTGCTAAAGAATATTTAAAAATATCCGATCTTTTATGAAAGAAAAGTTACTGTTAATCTGTCAGACCAGACATTCTAACTGGTCGATAGACCTAGTGTTGAAAACGGCAAAGCATTACGGTTATAGAAACGGAGGAAAGAAAATCTTTGAGACAGAAGACACCAGTAGACCAGTCAACTTTCTCATCGCATTCATTTAATTGCCTTTAACTCAACTACTTGCTGTCACGTATCGTTCGCAATTACAGTGTGATAGACGAGAATAAGTCGTACGTATCGAGCTTTACACCTTATAACTGAGATTCCGATAACATATAAGTAGAAGCGTTATGGGAAGAACTCACGCGATGTCAACGAAGTTCTCTGAATTAACATGGACTCGACGCGGATGCGAAGTTTGAATCGGAAAGCTTAATGTATGCATTCACGACGAGCGTTTCCCAAATTCGTCAGGTTCCCTGTTGCGCTGCTTGCATTCCATTAACAAACCGTCCAAAGCTGCGTGCGTAATTATCATCATTGTCATCGAACGGACACTGAAGGCAAATAATAATACACAAGCCCTGACAGTAAACGTGGATATAAAAGCCATTTTTACGATACAGTTCGTGTCCCTGTAGTGCACGTTTATCGGCTATTACCTGCGAACCCGGATGAGGTAGAGAATGAGGAAAGGGCTGCCATTAAGCTGACACGATGTCGCAGGATTCGTCGAGATCACGCGCCAATGAGCGTTCTTTTCCTATTCTGTCCTTCGGTAAAAGGGGTCGGGTTTCTTCCCTTGGCCGTTGCTTTGTCGTTTGTTGCCGATATCGGAGGAGGCGTAATGGTCTGAGCTCTCAAAGTCGTTCAGGAAGTCTTTGACCGGAAGATCGGTTCGGACTGAGGACATTGACCTCGTAATCGATCATGATCGGTGCATCTTCACAATCAGGAATATGAATTGGGTTTGAGAAAATATATTAGGTATAGCTGTTCTGGTTATAACTCTTCTTTTGTAAGGGTTGTGCAGTTAAAGGTATAAAGTTAATATGTCAATAATTGACTATGTTCAATTTTCTATGCTAGTAATCATTGCGGCTACTACAATAATCACTAAAAAAGTATTAACAAGTTTCGTTCTTAAATTACATTAATTTTGAAGATTTGTCAAGTCCACACGATCGATTTGACTGTCCCGTTTCGAATTTTCGAGCTGGGACGCTGAGATTGTCACAGATTCGCCGGATCGGACTATGTTGGCTTGCTTTTATCAGTCCACCGATGAAAGGACCCTCTTCTTGCTTCTTTACCCTCTTTCGGGAGATTCGTTCTCGGAAGCAATATGATAAAGCATACAAGAGTTTCTACAAAGCGGTTCAAGAATGTCCAAAACGGTAAAGGAGCAGCTTTAGAATGTTTGACTCAAAACGTTCAGGGCAAAACACTAATATTCGAGTATGATGAAACACAAAATTGAAAATTATTCCAGACTTAAGGATATTCAGTTTTCTCGAGAATACTTCACAATTGCTGCTCTATCTAATGTGTTTCATTTCCATTTGTTTTTGTCTGACCTTCCCATACGAAAGATTTTAATGTATTCAACTCCACAAACAACTTGCCCATGCTCGAAGTATTATTTGACATTATGACAAGGAAATCAACCAGAAGGATGAAACGATCACGTCGTTGCGCGTATTCAATGTTCAACAATTAACTTTCGTTTGCGTACATCAAACAAGCGTCACTAGAATGATTGATTGGTATAATTGGACAATATCGCATCCTTTGTCTCTCTTCACAGAAGCTACGTTCAAACAGCAGTAGCCTGTTTATACAGATTCCCGCGTAGACGTCGTTCACCTGTTTTGTAAGGCTTTAACCCGACTAATCGTTTGCGTGGATCGAGAAAAGGGGCAAAGGTATTGTGGAAATGATTGATCCAGTCGTTGGGGATGAAATTGTGCGTGCCGCTCAAGGGAAGTCATCTCGTATATCTTTCGAGCCACGCTATCTCGCAGAATCCATCAATGTCAGCCGGTAGCGAGATGGTCATTGTTACATCGATATATAAAACCTAGTCCTTTCGTTTTCTTTCCCTAGCCAGCCCCGTTCTCTTATCAGCGCGCGATGAAACGATCAATTTGCCGCGACGAATCAGGACGCGCTCAACTTTTCTTCGAATGGATCGTCGTAATCTCGCAAGGATTCAGCTCATAAAGCGCTGAGACAATTCCGCGCCCTCCTGCTGGTATTTTGTATCGACGATCTATGATTATGACCGGATTGGTTAATCGGGCGTGGAAGTCAGTCGATATTACTCGACATACTCGTGTCAGTTAGGAAGGATAACAATCTTCATTGCATTCTTCGTAATAGCGTACATAGACGAGAGAATCTTTGCCATTACTCATGTATTGTGATTGGATTGTTAAACGATTGTTCCGGTTAATGTTCCCACAGTGAAGTTACGATAAGTCGTCGTAAACATTTAGGTAATTGGGATTACTTAAAGAAAAAGTGTAGTCACGAAAAATGTACGACCTTGAACATGCCCTTCTAACCGTAGTCGTGACAGCTATATAGACAGCGATTTTTATACTTGAACATCTTCTGTATGTCCGCGCATCGTCATTGTTTATATTTCGAGATGTCCATGTACGAGGTATATTCAGATCACAAGGAAAGCTGTGAGGATCAGATTTACTTCCATTCGATCGTTCCCGCTTCTTATCGTCAACAGCAAGCCGCCGGTAAGCGCGTCAGTGTCATTGAAAGCGATCGACTTATCCTTCCCGGCTGTTTTCTATAGGTCGAAACGATGAGCAACGTTCTCGACCCTGAGCCTTCCAGACTGCCGTATTTTCCTCACATCGCCTGCGCCAATTGTCATCGCGCGAGTCACGCGACTAACAACGTCATTAGCACACGCACTCGCGCGCTTTTTGTCAAAGATAGTTCGCGCGAGCGCACACATCGTCGTCGCTTAAGGAATACTACGTATCCGACTGTCTCGATCTCGATGCATATGCATGACGATCGCGTAAGGTTTCGCGTGACTTACGAGCTGATTAAGACGAAGACACTGTACACACGCGTCTCCATTCAAAAACTGCTGCAAAGAAATTCGTGCATCCTTTCTTAGAAATTGCTTGTCCAGTTAAGAAGCGAGTCGGTCACGCCAATATTGTCTCCTTCGATTGTTCAGTTCTCTTTATTGCGTACTCTCCCGTTTTTTCCAGACATGTTATTATTCGGCTTTTACTATTAAATGACTGAGATTTTGTTTTCGGAGCACACAGTTCGCTTGTCGAAGAAATTCATATCGATCATTGACAGCATGTTGGCAAATTGATTGCTCTTATAATTCTAATATAAGCGTTCCGACCGGCGTCGGGGAATATATCGCGTCGGGGATAGAACAATGCCGGTTGTTTACGAACTGACAGGCACATTGTTGAAGACAACGCAACACCTAGTTGCCAGGAAAATATAATTTTCTCGTCTCCTTTGTGTCTCGCTCGCCGAGAGAACAAATGTCGTACAGAAGGAAGGAGGCGATGCATTCGTGCGCACATTCCGCACGACGTTAATCGTTTCAGTCGTTTCCGTTCGTCCTTAAAGCACATGCCAATTTCTACGATTTTTCGCTGAAAGTGCATCGATCCGTTCCGACGAAAATTTCTTCCCAACGCAATCCGCCTATAATTCTCTCCTCTACGGGGACCTTCTCCGCGCCACTTTCTTGGCAATCGTTGTGGTGTTCGTGCGATTAACGGCATCATTAGTACGCCATTCCGTTACCTCCGCATCTCGTCCATTTTGTTGTCGCCCCGCTGGGCAATCGTAAATGGAACCTTAGCTCGCCCCGGGCATTCCTCTCGACCGAAGCTGACACCCAACGGGCAACGCGTGTCAAGGGATCTCTTCTTTCACTCTCGACCATCTTCGCTTCCTTCTTTTCAACGCCACCTCGAGTCTATCCGTTCGCTGGAAAGATTCATGATTCGAGAGTTCGACTACTTTGACGGATTTACATGGCTCTCCTTACTTTGGAATTGAGTGTCGAGAGCTTTGAGATCGTTCCTTGAGTACTTCCGTTTAGACCCCTCTCATTACCTGAAGAGAGAAACTAATAGAAAGCCTCTTTCATTCAGTTTCTGCAAGCCCATGTGTGTGTGTGTGTTTGTGCGAGAGTGTCTCTTGAAAGTTCTCTGAATATAGTCGGCTATCTCGAAGCTTAGGAGCGAGTTAAGCCAAGGCGAGTTAAGTTAAGTGGGCTTTATGATACCGCCGTTACTGGCCGGCAGACGTATGGGCGGAATAATAAACAGAGACCGGGCAACGTCTCTACGAGTTCTCCGTTAACTATGGCAATTCGTGTGTTACCGTTCGTGCGCGAATCGTGGATCTTGCTCTTCATTAACGACGGTCAGTCCGGCGTGTGGGATTCGTCCGGACGCTTTATTAGACGCCGTCCGGCTCAGGCTGCCGCGTCTTTACCTGATTTATACTACTACCGCCGCTATACTGCGGCTCGAAAAATGTGGACGAAGCTAAGCCAAGATGAAGAACGACCGGATGCATTCAGAGTTTTGCGCAAATGATGTCGAACGACGTGAGATTGGTAAATGGTTGTACCGTGTTGTGTAAACTATGGCACGTGTGATTAGTGCATAAATGATTGAGGATGCTATGTGTGCAAGTACGGTACGTTGACTGGGGAAGTTGCATATAAGGTGGGCGTGTATCATACACGTCGGGTTCTAGTAAATGCTGACGCAATACGTTTCTCGTTCAATTAATGGCGTAAAGCGCGTCCTATGCTTGAACGGATTTCTACGCTATTGTCACATAATGTCTTTTTCGTTCGATTGATAGCCTGTGATGCCAGATGATGCTGTGTTTTCCTTCGATTTTCGTCCGATTTTCTAAAGAGCCATTAAGGCGTACTAATTTCGTAAAGGCTGACAATGGCGGCCGGGTTCATTTTCGCTCCCGTCAATCAATCACTTGCGGCCGATAGAATTGTGAGTCCTGTCTGAGTTGAGAAAGGATCGAGGGGAGGTCAACAAACGTGAATCCCTTCGTCCTGTTCGCTGAACTGCATCGCAAAATGAACGCTTTCTGCCGAACAACGTACACAAGCAAATTAGCCAGAGTTGACGTACGTTTTCGTAAAAACGGCCGATCCTCACGCAATATCCGCCGGAAGTGTTTCGAACTCGGTTCTTTCTTTAGCACAATACATCCCGGCCATTTCGCTCGCCCTGAATCTTCTGGCGCACGTAAGGAAGTGCGATTGCACGCGTTCGAAACCCGTGCGCCGCCTTGCTTTCGTGCTTCAAGATTATTTCTTGGCGTTGATTTATGCCCCGTGATTACGCTGAACGCGATGTACCGGGTTGGATTCGTTATTATATTAATGTTGTCATAGGTCCGGGAATAGTAGAACTCATGCAACTGCAGGAAATCTAGTGCACATTTTCATGTACTATACATCCTTATTGTTTCATATCACGTGTCGAATTTTCGATTCCGACCATGTCTTACCTCAAATAGTATTGACAATTCAACATCTAATACTAAGTGGCTCGCATGACATTCTCGATAGATGTAACGCGTTCTACAAGTTATAAGTCCGCGTTTATATACACACATTTAATTGCATTGTTATAGACGTGTCATAACGCGCAACAAAAATAACAACTCCGATTCCACCTTATTCAGTAATATTAATACTACTGTGGTTCTGCATTCGGTACAATAATCCGTCAAGTATCTACTTTTAGACGATATAGTACACGTACACAATCGTAACACGAAACTTGTTATAGCGCGTTATAACGCAGTACAGCGGATCTATCGATGCTACCGTACAATAATTGGTCACAGTAACAGCAACGTACCTGGCCACGCGGTAAAAAAGAGACGGACGTCGATATATGGACATACTGCGTATGTGTCTCGGAATAAATGGGAAGATGGGCGTGTGCCAGACGCGCATCTTGAGCGATGTAAGACGCTGTAAGGTTCGGCCTGCCGCATCGGATCGACCCGACGTCGTTGCAGCTCTTCAGTTTATTTATTCGTCCGCCACTTCGCTCCGAATTCACCGATCTCGACGTAATCCTTCGATTTGCCCCGTCATAGCTCGACAAGCGAAACGCGGCAGCACGGTGCATCAATGGGATCCGTATGCTGCAGTCTTCCGCCCACCGAATGGAACATTGCGAAATGGGACACTTGTTTAATTTCCTGGTTCGCAGCCTTTGAGTCCACGAGATAGCGGGCAATTCGCTACAAATATCGCGCGGCGAAGAATGCATTCCGGGACGGCCATGCAATTTGTGCCGCGTCAGGCAGAACAGTGACACTCAAAATAATCGACGGTCGATCGGCCTTTTTAATGCCGGAAATAGACACGTAACGGGCTCATAATATGAGGAACTCGTCGATAACCCGACCATGTGACGCGTGTGCCGAGCAATTGGCAGGAAAGTCAAGAAAATAGAGTTTATATCCACCTACTTTAATAACTGCCGACAGTCCATTACGCTTTGTCGCGACAAATGCGATTGTAAGCCGCAAAAAGTTCGGAGCCCGTAATTCCGCCAAATTCGGCAAAAATGTGGCGAAAATTCCGGAAGAAGATGTCGGGGAGTACAGGGGAGAGAGTAATTAGTGACACGGTCGCAGTTGGCATCGATAAAAACGCACGCTCCCACGAGGGGGGTCATATACATCTGCATAGAGGCATTGAGCGTGGCTCGTCTACCGGCAGCACTTAACGTCTGTCGCACGAAAACATGTTTGGTCAAAGAACTGGCAAGACTGCCGGCACTTAGCGACGATTAGGCCAAATGACCGAGAATTCTCCGGACGGAGAGCTGTCGAGGTAAAGATAGCCCATCACTTTCACAAGGCGAAAGAGGGACGGTTAGAGGAAACGGGAATGTGGGAGAGAGAGGCAGGGAAAAGTTTGAGGGCGAGTTGCTAGACACAAAAGGTACGAGGCGGGAAGAGGGGGGAGAAACAATTTTCTCGCCTATAAAGCGGTCGCGTCCCGTAGGCCAGCTATACGGGCTTGAAACGTTGCCGGGAAGAGAGTTGCTGCATTTTCCTGGCGCTGTCGATCTCCACCTGTACACTTCGGCACATACGTACATGCGCCGATGCGCCTACGTATAGGTGGGCATGCATGCGCATGTCGGGCGTAGCGCGTGTATACGCGCGCCTTGCTGCCCGTTTGCTTTGAAATGGAAATTGGCAGCGATCTCGGGGATTCTGGAGTAACGGCACGGCAAATCGAATTATGCGCGCGCACGCCCGATCGCCGGAAGAAGGCAAATGCGCTCCCATCGTCCGATCTTGTCTCTTCTCGTCGATCTAAGAACGATCTCTCGGCATTTACTCTTCGATCGGATGCATTCGCCATTTCTGGCTTCGATGGCGCAGTATTGTTCTTCCGTCCTCGTATTCAGCTTTTACGATCAAGATTTTGTAAATTGAATTGTTCAGAGAATGGAAATATCGCAAGTATGTATCTGAGTCATTGCGCTTGAGTTATTGTTGATAGGTCAGCATGGATGTGATTTTTTTCCACCTGTGGGCTTCAACGCCGAATTGTCATGGAATGAAAGTAATACCATTCGGCTGTATCTCTTTGCGCTTGAATTAATCTCAGAGCCGTACACTGCTCCGAAACCTATTTTTCGTGTTTGATTGAACTTGTTATTCGTTGGAATGCGTCGCTTATAACGTAACCGTTTCATATAGTTCAAAGCTGCATACCAATATACAGTCGGTCACGAAATCATTCGGACACCACTGTGGATTCGACTATTATACTCTGTATTTAACATAAACATACAATAACAAAAATTAAATACATAACATATATTATAATAGAGTATGTAGATACTGGAAAGATACGAAACATTTATTTGTAGTACCTGTGTCGGTAAATAATACGGGAAAAACAAAAAGGCCGCCCATTTTCACCTCACGAAAACATTCGGACACTCACGGACTACGCACACATAATAAAGGAAATTCTAGTTACAATTAAGTCGGTGAGACAATGTTTATAAACACAGTAACTGGCCTTGTACTAAGGAATAGTAGAGTCTCAATACCTGTTATTTTTAGTTTAATCTTCTTCGCAATGGGTCGCAAAAGTAAAAACACGTCGTTCAATATGCGGCAGTTAGTAATATTTCATTACGAAAAAGGAAATTCCTACAGAAAAATTTCTAATATATTAAATATTAGTAAAAGTACAGTGTGAGACATTGTCCAAAAGTATAAAACTGAAAATGGAATTGAATCTGTCCCTTCAACTGGACGAAAACCAATCCTAAGTATTCGCGACAATCGGTCCGTTATTCGAAAAGTTAATGAAAATCCAAAAATAAGTGCGCCAAAAATAGCAGCCATGCTCAACGAAGAAATGGGAATCTCCGTGTATCCCGAAAATGTGAGAAGAATGCTACGATCAGAGGGCTATAATGGGGGAATAGCCCGAAAGAAACCGTATATTAACGCAACAAATAGGAGGAAGAGATTGCAGCTTGCTCAGGAGTACATTTTAAAAGGCAGTGAGTGGTGGAGTGACGTAATTTTTGCGGACGAATCAAAATTTAACATTTACGGATGCGATGGAAGGGTCAGAGTGCGGCGAAAATCAAAAGAAGAGTTGAATCCGAAGCACTTGCAGCCGACACTAAAATACGGTGGCCGCTCTGTGATGGTTTGGGACTGTATTTCGGCCTATGGAGTAGGACAATTAGTTTTTATTAACGATATTTTGGGCAAAAACATGTATTTAGACATTTTAAAAAATAATTTAGTCACAAGTGCAACAAATATGGGGTTCCAAGGTGGAATAAAATTCTACCAAGATAATGACCCGAAACAGAAATCGCGAATTGTGCAGGAATATTTGTTATATAAGTGCAGAAATGTGTTGCAACCACCGCCTCAATCATCAGACTTGAACCCCATAGAGAATTTATGGGATGAATTAGACCGCCGAATTCCGGCAACCCCCATAAACTCTGCAGAAGCGTTAAAACAACGTTTACAAGGGGAAAGGCAATGCATTGGGCAAGACTATTTAAAAAAAATTATCCTAAACATGCCGACACGATTACGACACGTGATAAAACAAAAAGGTTATCCCACAAAATATTAATACACATAAACACCATTGTTAAAGACAGTTATACACTTAAATTTCCCAGTGTCCGAATGTTTTCGTGAGGTAAAAATGGGCGGTCTTTTTGTTTTTCCCGTATTATTTACCGACACAGGTACTATAAATAAATGTTTCGTATATTTCCAGTAACTACATACTCTATTGTAATATATGTTATGTATTTAATTTTTGTAATTGTATGTTTATGTTAAATACAGAGTAGAATAGTCGGATCCACAGTGGTGTCCGAATGATTTCGTGACCGACTGTAATTGTACACAAATGTGCTCTCCTGAGTTTCTTATTCTTCCTCTTTAAAATTGAACTTGAGACCAACATGATGGTATTTATCAATTTTCGGAAGGGCCCATCACTGCGCAATGTCATTTTCCCATACCTTTTTTCTATATTTAAATATCCGTGCAATAGTGTATCTTAACTTACGCCGCTAGTTAGACGCGACGTGTACCTAACATGAAATTCCGGAGTTAGTTCTAGACGTCACATGACGTACATTTAAAAAATCGCTCACATCACGACGTCAGAATTCGATCAGTACCTCACGGCAACGTATCGCTAATTGCACGGCGTTCTGCAACAATATCTCCGTATGATATGAGTCAGATGGAAGACATCGTTTCGCGTCACTGCGCGTAATTACAAAACACAGCTGACTCTTCGGCCCATCGGCGTCAGTTTCCTCGCCGACCTTGAGGATGTCGCGAGACAATTGCCGACAGCGCGACGACTCCTTCGCGCTCGTTTTTTCTGTGGCGACCAGTTTTCGCGATCGCGAATGTATAAGAGAAGAAGGCGTTGGGCCGTTTTCGTCGAGACGCCGGTTTCCGACTGAACGATAACTCTGCTGTGTCACGATAAATTTCCGTCGTGCGTACTGCCAAGTGTCGTCGAGGCGATAAATATTTAGGATGCCTCGACGGAAAAAGAGAGAGCGAGAGCGAGAGCGAGAGCGAGAGAGAGAGAGAGAGAGAGAGAGAGAGAGAGAGAGAGAGAGAGAGAGAGAGAGAGAGTTGCCGCGATGTAACCGACAAGCGACGCCAAAATGTTCTCTTTCCCTCCACCAGCGTAGCTTGTCAGCCTGATATTACCGGCCATCTGTTACAGTAATCTAGTTTAAAGCATTTTCATTATCTTTATGCTGCGTTCGATACATCCAACTTTTTTCGGGGTACCGAGTGTTCGGAACCCTTTATCGACACTGTGATGCGAGTAATATAATTTGCCGAAATGTGCCGACAGGTTCAGAATAAACTACTTTGGCTTAGGGTCGTTTCAGCTCACGCTAGACGTTTACTAATGACAGGATACTTTGTTTTTGCAGGGAAATTCGAAAAATGATTGACGCTCTGTCTTTGTTTTCCTTTTATAGGTGGAGTAAAAATTTACGTTACATAAATACGTTGCAGTTTGCAGATTGTTGTACCAAAATGTGCTACAAATAGCACAATGACACTAATTTAAATTGACATTTGAAGTGCAAGACATGAAGATAACTTATTAAATTACCTATATTTAACTCGATAATGTTAAACTTGGTGTCCTTTATTCAATATTAAGATATACTAAAGTATAAACGACAATGAAACGATTTGATCTACATGCGAAGGAGATTAAACTTTAACCGTATTATAAGCACATCGAGATTTTCAACGTTGAATTCATGGGAAAGTTTTTTGCGATCTTCCATCTCGTTAAGAACGGGCGGAATAAAGTCTAGACAAACGGCACAAAACCGAGCGTATAATTAATCAACGTCTCTGCCAAGCTCGCGAACTCAGTAGACGCCTTTTGAATTGTCTTCGCGTTTGCCGCGGTCGGATTTTAGCTAACACGCCGGAACGGGCGATTTGTAATATACCGGGACCGAATAAAACAGGTTACTGTGTCGCCTATGAAAATAGACTCAATTAAGTACAAAATTAAGTTTCCCATGCTGTGATTCACTCATTGTCAGAATAGTGTTTCCTACTCCTTCTTTCAGTGGCAATGACATTTTCATACGTTTAAGAAGCAATCATGCAAGAATGGACATCCTTTCTAATAATTTTTAAGTTTTTACTAGCAAATCTAGCCATTTGCCATTCCATTTTCCCAATAAAAATTCACCGGTAGACCGTTGTTACATCACGAGCATATAAAACATACAGACGACGAACAGATCTAGAAGGGCTAATAGCGGCAATTGTCTGCAATGAGATTACTTCCGAGATATCGATTAATGAAAGTAAACCCATCCGTCCAAGCTTCTACAAGATTTTTAATGTCCCATAACTTTGAAATAACGCTCAGCCGATACCAACCCTTCCGCGTCTTTGATCTTCACTTGGAAATTTTGTCTTCCTCAATGTTAGGCATTCCCTCCGATCGTCCAGGTGCAGTGCACCATGGGTTAACAAATCGTCGCAACAAAGTATAGCAAGAACGGTGGCCGAGGAAAACTGCGCCCTCATTAATCAAGGCCGTACTCGTGTAGCCGGCGTCGGCCGCCAAATAGTCTTCGACTCGCAGGGCATCCCGATCCCGGCTTAGATTTAAGGGGCCTCGTCAGGCGGCCTGTAAATCACAAGCACGGAAATCCGTCCGGCGTAAATTTTGTCCTGGCACCCCTCGCCACTGGCTATGCCCCGCGAAAGAGTCGATCGTCGATTGCGACTACTTCGACGGGACGCTTCGTCGACGCTAAAATACGTCAATTTGCGCCGTCGCTGGTCAAATCAATCTTTCACCGTCGCGCTTAAGCTCCGTCGAATAAGCGACTAGCACGACGTGAGAACAGAGAACTGGCGACAATCGGAACGCATCGACTTCCTGTCCGCGTTCAATGTCCCGGTCGGCCACCATGTATATTCGTTTATCGGAACGATCGACGATAATCCGCTCGAAACTCTTCGCTCTCGCCGAATGTCATTACTGGTAATCCGGTTAGCGGCAGTTTGTTAGGCGAATGAAAGTTTTGCGGTGAGTTCGCCATCGGCATTCCGCGCTTTTCAGCTCTCGAGCGGAGGGTCGCGTACGTTTATCGGGGGCGAATGCCTTTCCCTAAACGATCAGTTTACTGCGTTAATCGCTCGAGAATCAATTCTGATCGCGGCTCCCCAGTGAGCGTACGTGACCGTTGTACGGATGATCGGTTCACGTCGTAGCTGGAATAATGAGTACCCAAAACACTATAATCTCCCGGCGTGGAAAAATATCGCTGCCGGAAGAACGGCGTGGCTAAGGGCTGAGCTAGATTAATTGTTATACTCGATGCTTCTGTAATTAGGTCGCCGGATCGGCAATAAATCGATAGCCTTCGACATGTGACACATTATACAACGAGCATCATACGGGATTTATCAACAGTCATTGTATTATTAGGGAAAGCTCATGTTGTTTATAAAATTTATTTAAAGATAATTTTTTCAACCCTTTCTATTATAGGACGCATGTTTGTATATGTATATCCTATTGTCGTTATTTTCTTACAATCTAAACATTAATGCACATAAATTCTGTTTTATGACACGAGCGAAACGTAAACGTTGAAAATCTCAACCGTTCACAGTTATCTCGGCAACAAAGGGTGCCAGGAACACGCTTTATCACCCGTTTTCGATTTATCCACGAAAAAGGAATCAGCTCCTTCCGGATTGTATCTTAATTACCGGGGCCGCTGGCATGGAACAAAGGAAGGTAACCGAGGGCGGGAGGCAAAAGGCAAGCGAAAGAACGCGCCGGAGCCGGCGACTGAAGAGGAACGTAGCGATGGTGGGGGAGGCAGAATGGCGGGAGGCGGGGGGGGGGGGGGGGGTAGAGGAAAGCAGCGGTAAAAGAACGAACAGGTCCCGAGACGGAATACGAGCGAACTGGGGTGAACAAGGAGGACGCAACGGAGGTCTAAACGGTACGATATAAAGGGGTGGGGGAAGGGGTTGAAGCGATGGGTAAAGCGAGGTATGAGGGATGGAGATGGGGGGGGGGGGGTAAAAGCGAGAGAAGAGCAGACAGCGTGAGGGCGATGGAGTGGCTTATACAGGTGAAGCTACACGGCTGGCTCTGGGTCGTAGGTTGTAGGTAGGGAAGCGTACACAATGCGCACACCCAGATGAGCGGCCGTATATAAGGGTATATAGAGTCACGCAGACAGGTAAGGGAGGAGGTGTATCGAGTGCTGGCTGCACGGGGTGAACGGCCTGAGGTGACCGCCTCCTGCACCCCCAGCCACTCCGGCTGCACCCCTTCGCCTGCACCTCCTCGCCACCCTGTTACGACAGCCGAGTCTCGGAAACTGGGGCTCGGTCGTCGTGCAGGGTCCCGTGCTTCGATCCTTTTCTACCTCCCCCTACCCACCTTTCCCGTCTGCCTGTCGCATTTGGCCGCCTCCTGGTTTCGGTGTCTGCGAAGATTATTGTCAGTCAAATAAGGGCAGTTGTTCTTTCGACTTATCATATTAACGATGTCGAATGGGGGCAGGAGGTGGGGGATGAAGGAATAATCAACAGATGATAGAAAGGAGGAAAAATTGTTGGCTGGCATAGCTGGATGATTGTATCATTTTTTTGTATGGCTCTACGGGTTGGATAGGTCGGTATTTCGTGTAGTTTACTAGACTTGGGACATGCGAAAGGGATTAAAACTTCATGTAATTGCGATTGCATGGAATTTTATACTGTGCTGTCGCAATAGACAGGTCTGATCGCGAATTAATAATTCCTGGTTAACTCAGCACTGCTACACAGGATTAAATATCGGATGCGAAGGAAGTTAAGCAGTTCGTCTTAATTGACACAATAACATGGCGTTTCTCTGACAAAGAAAGTCTGGTATTCGGATAGTACGCCAAATGTTGAACGGTAAAAGTACATTTCCTTCCCCAAATTAACAGCGAGGACAGTGCCTTTCTTCGCGTAATCAAATACACTTCAGCCGAGGTCATCTCCGCCCCTGCGTAGATCGAGGGGTAAACGTTCCTCGTTGAGTCTACCCTCGTATATCTTCTCTCACGCCTCGAACACGCCCCCGCAGTCTCCCTTCCCCGACTTATCGCCGCGCGCGCGCCTATTAAAACGACCCATCTCGCTGTGTTTGTCAACACAGCTTGCCGCGTGCGTGGGCGCCTTGCGGTTAAATTCGCGGTCCATTGAACTCCCGTAACTCGATTTTTAGACGAGCTGCTGGGACTGAATTACATTCGCCCGCGAGGGCTTCGTAAACTTTCTCAACGACCGCGTGTCTCATTTTCTCCTCGCTGGGGTTCTGATTAAATGGCCAGATTATTTGGAAAGTGAGGCAGCGGAGGACACTGAATGTCACTAACGTTCCGATGAACGATAATGTGACGTGCCAACGAAGTGAGTGGATGAATATACGCAGACGCAAGGCATACGAAAAAAGTTTGTTTCAATTGATCTACTGAATATCATTTTCTCGGACTAATTTCATTTCAGGTCAGAGCATACACATATGCTTCAGTACTGTTGAACTTATAAACGAAGTAGTGCAGAAAGTTAGGCATACTAAGATCAGTTGAGTATATATTAAGACCACGTAGTTTTCCTCATTTCAAACATTGGTTCATTGAAATGGATTTGTTCACGTGGACACTACGAAGATTGATAATATTAGAAGCGTTTTGTTACAACCTAGATTTTTATTGTGGCCAAACAATCACCTAGTGCGTGAAATGTTTATATTCTTTTAAACATGCCTTCCAGTAATATTTACATTGTCGATAGCCCTTCAAAGCTCAACGTTATTTCTTTACTTCACTCGTAGCTTCCTTTCTGTCCTGCGCATCGATCGCGACCTTAATCGTGTCTATTAGCGCATACGGCAGCATATAGTTTATCTTCCGAATATAGGGCAGGCGACACTGAAGGTTTATTCTGAATCTCTTAATTCGATTCATCTCGTTACCACCCCTGCACAGCTGCCCTTGTGGCCACGACTCTCCCGTTAAATCTCATAAACCGTCGATATAACACGCCGATTACGCGCACGTCCCATTGCGTCGATCAACGTAGCCAGTGCCCAACAATCGGCTTGATCTAATTTCCAACGCTGAATTTCGATCCTCGATCCAGCGCATTCTAGCACTCACAGCTTCATTCAATGTGATAACTCAGCAAATTAGATCGTAGCGCTGCTCCGTTCCTAATTGTTTGTATAAACCGCGACGAAACA
This sequence comes from Anoplius nigerrimus, assembly GCA_914767735.1. Lineage (NCBI taxonomy): Eukaryota > Metazoa > Arthropoda > Insecta > Hymenoptera > Pompilidae > Anoplius > Anoplius nigerrimus. The sequence continues at coordinate 5,082,272 of OU612079.1, read as the reverse complement.
TAAGTCTATCTATGTAAACTTGCTTTTGTCCAAATTAAGAAGGAGAAGAATGTTCTTGCAGTTATGGTTTCCTGCCGAGTACCATTTGAACACCGATCTTACCCAATCGAAGTACTTGACATCGATGTGTTCAGAGTACCTTTTTAAAGGACCATTCAAGTATTGATTTTGGGTAGGAAATTTTATGTCCCGGCAATAGCTTCCGTCGTACATCGCGGTCGCTTTCCTTTGAGTATCACTTGACCACTGACCCTTTGCCGGATGGTATCGATACGAGTATGATTGCTTTACGCCGTTTCCACGTTAGACTAAAATGTTCGGCCAGCACTTCTGAACATTAAACTATAGATACCTTAGTGCACATAATGGAGTAAAATATATTAACTGCACTCGAAGCATATGAATATGCTAAATTTGGTATCAAACTAACAAACTCAAAGCAATCGCTTTAAATCTGTGTTTGAACTACTTTCCCTTTCGACGCATAGTAAACAATATATTGTTGCGACCAGAAATATGATACTACCCACGGATTATATTTTAGATTCTTGAAGCGAGCCACTGTAGCCCAAAACTCTCTGTATATTGATTTCGAAATAAAATTATTCGGTTCTGTGTGTACGATTGGGAACACGGAAGCCGAGCGGTTTTCCTATTGCACGAACAATCGATCGTCGGGTCTATTACGCTAGTGGTTCGTTTCGGTCTTGCTTTGCTCTGAAAACAGAATGAACGATTTCATTCCAATTTAATGTCAATTATGTAACGAGAAAACTTTATGGCCGCCTATGCTACTTTCCGAGTAAGTGACTTCCCTACATTTGTATTTATAACTAAATGTGTCCAATTCTATGAATGTTCTTCAGCCGGAAACTCATACCGACAGAGAACAAGTTCAGAATTTATAAATTTTACCGTCCCTCTGCAGACAATTGTCCTAACATTAAATCAAAAAGCAAAATTGTGGTTTGTATGTCTTTAAAAGTAGAGATATAATAATTGCATTGCAAGAAATTGCCAGCAATTCACAGTTTACCGATATACATAAAGCCATATTGATTGCATGCTACGTTTGCGACTGAAGCATGTCAACACTAAATTTATCGACCCAACATAATTACTAGCTTCACCTGTTTTAATAAAGACCTTCCATTCACCGAACGTTGTTTTCCTTAAATCGTACTTAACGCTATAAGATAATTAGGCTATTAATAATTTCCTATACAATACGTTACCAGACACTGACTTCTGCCATCGTGACAACTTAAATAGAAACATTTGTAAACCGTCAATACTTCTATTGTGGGAAATCCTAAAAAGAGCATTGAAGTTCACCGTAATCGCCAAAGAATTAGGTAGTCCGACAGCCGTATGGCATCCCGTTAACTTATTGATTCAGTAACGATCGGAAGTCAATCCGCGCGAGATGATTGGTTCGCCCGTTCGATCTTCGATTCGGCCGCAAGTGGGCGACGAAAATGGCGGCCTGCGTGTTTCCTCAGGTGAATCGTTCGCAGTTCAGCGTGTACACAACTGGCTCGCAATCGTGAATGCGGATCGTCGCCGTCGCCGTTGACGAGAGAGCTCGACTAATTGGAAGCGCGCTATTAAGGAGACAATATGCGCCGCTTTGTGCCGGTTGCGAGGCAAAAAATTCATGCGTGTCAAGAGCACAGGGGGAAATGGCATGCGGCTCGGCACACGTTTGTTAGCACAGGCGTCTCGTTTCTTCGCCGGCCAAGCGATCTTCTCGCACATTATTTCGTCCATTATATCGCTCATTATATCGCCCATTATATCGCCCATTACATCGGCCATTACATCGCCCATTCAGACCGATGTTGCGAATCAACTGTTTCCCGAATGAGTCGCATCTCGATTTATTCCCGACTCTACCATGATTCGCGTGCATAGTTCGACTCTCTTTCTTTTTACGATAGCATAATCGCGTGCAACGGATGATCGGTACGACTTGTTTCCTCGAAGTCACACGTGGAGTCATCTCGAACTTGGCCTTTTCACCGGCAGATAAATTTGTCTTGCAGGCGGACACGTTTTACAGCGACCACTTTGTTCTACGCCAAATTTTTCCTCCCCTCTACATCGATTCTATAGCCGCCCGTGAAGATCCTTTCATCGGCGCGAATTCCATTGAAAAGGATATGGTTCAACGAGAGGATGCATAATGTAAGATGATTCATCAAACGTCTGGTAAAGATGTGCCTACCTAACGAGGTGTAAAAGCATAACGTTAAACGTTTCGCGAAACTCTTTTTTCGCGTAGGCGTAGAAAATCTTTTCTAACCTTGTCCCGTCAGTGTGCATCTTTGACACGCCGAACTCATCTTCCGCACTCCTCCCCGGCACACAAAATTTCGTGCTCGCCGACTGTTAATTGAGTTCCCATCCATGAGAATCCTTTGATCAGGCCAATTTGCATTGGAAAGGATCGAAAGCAATCGTCTCGGGTGTCGAAAACGCCCCGACGATGTCCCGGTCGCGCCAACTCGCCAAGTTCGCAGAGGGGTTTTAATTATTTGTACGTCGATGTATTAATTTGTATTTTTACACTTCCTTCCTTCCCTGCCTCCTGCCATCCTGCTCGGCGCTCGTTTTTGCGAGTTCCGCGAGAGTGCCGGCTTCGCCGACCTTGACACAATTTAGGAGTAGGTGCCCCGCGCATACCGTGGGACCGTTAAAAAAAAGGTGGAAGAAAAAAAGAGCGGGGTAGAGGAGAAGAAAGAGAGAGAGAGAGAGAGAGAGAGAGAGAGAGAGAGGGATGCCGTATGAATTCGTTGTACAAATACGCTGAGGCGTGGAGACGAATAAAGTTCCGAGATCCTTCGGATGATGAAATATTTTCGTGCCGCTGTGAGCGAATGGCTCGAGGTAATCAAAGGTGGATTCCCGATCGGGGCTAGTCGGTGCTGGGAAACATTACGGGATCCTTGCATTCCGGGCTGGGACGTTCCCTGGGCAAGAATAGAATACGTCGACGCGGTTCAGGGACCGTTTGTATATTTAAGTCGCGTATCGCATCCACGCCGAAGTCTTTTGCGGTCTAAGAGGGTGGGTCACCCATTTTTTTTGCTCAGGTGACTATGGTCGGGATCAAATTAGTCTCGTGGGACTAGTCCCGCGGATTACACATGTGAAATATAGGACAATGTGGTATTAGTCTGGAGAACCATATTTGGTCCGTATGGGCAATTTATCAGATTATCGTGTAAACCTTGTAGGAGGATGTGTGCTCGCACAAACGTAGATGCGAACGGGTGTAAATGTATATGTTTGCCGGAGCAACCGTTGATCTGTGGACTTATCGTAATCCGCATACGTGCAAACTTCTGCTACTTGAAAAATTGTACTTATCGTCCGTTAAATACGTAATGTAATACGCATATAGTAGCGAGTAAAATGAGAAACGATTAAAGAGGGAATTGTTAACTATAATAGGAAGCAGCATGGCAAACATAGACACATTAAATGTGGTAATTGTAAAAGATTCGATCTATACGTAAATTATAATGTGTTGAAAATGTGCTATACGCACACATGAAGATAGAACAAGAAAATACTCTGTAAGAGATGATGGTAGGGAAGGTATGCATCCCCTAATACGCCGTTTAGTAATCCGCTGTTGCGCATAATAAAGATAGAATTAGCGGGAAAGCCAAATTTCAAATTTCAAATATGCGTTGTTTCAAATTCTTACAACTTCTAGAAGCTGGGCTATGGAAATTTAAAGCAAAACGCAATTTTTTTTGTCAATATCGGCTGGCCTAAGCTAAGTGGCAAGAAAATACCTGCCCAATAATAGATTTCAGGAATTTCTGCAAATCAGTCGTAATTTGCAAGATCTGATCTAGGTCAGTAGTAAACTGCAAGAATTTATGTGGGTCAGTGGGGCATGAATGAGATGTATCTATTCGTTTCTGCCCATTGTCTCTCCCTCTCCTCTTCTCTCCCTTTTTACCAGGAAATTATTTAGAAAAATGTATACTTAGGAACAACATGACCGAATTTACGTTAGTCTGATGGTACATAAATCGATAAACCGGAACTTTTCAATTAACTTCTTGCACCTACCTACATTCCCAACCATTAAATAACGGAATAGATATTACACACAAACAATATCAAATTACTATACGATAATATCCGTATTTAATATTACCTCTAATGATTTATGTCTGTATTCACGGTTGTGCCAAGACTAATATTCCTCAACAAATTTTGGGAAAGTTGCGATCTACAGTAAATCCTCAACCTTTAACAGCTCTCTGTTACAAACTCCAATCCCAGGTTGCATCCATTTCAAAATGATCCCACCGCCAACGTTGCTTACTCCGACATCAATCATTGTATTAGAAAAATTGCACGGCAGCATCGAAGTCCCGCAAGATAGCGGATGGAGGAAGCTCGGGGGGCGATCGATCATTGGATCATACCAAAATCTCATCGGCCCTTCTTCTCGCCCTTGCACGCCGGGTCGGAGAATTTCAAGAGTACCGCGCATCGGTAATCCGACCCAAACCGAGGTCCATATAACCTGTATTCGTGTCAAGGCGAAAGGGGCCAACACTCTCGCCTGACCTACATCGGCCGATCACACTCCTACCCTCGACTTCGACCCCGTCCGCACGACCCGACCCCCTGCTTCCAACCCCTGCTTTCCAACCCCTGCTCTCAACCCTCCTGCGACCTAACCCACCATTTCTGCGAAACTGCACCTGCGAACTCTGCTCGCTGGATATATTGCGCGCTGAACGACTGTCATCTCAATTTTGACGAACGCATCTCCTGCTAACGGGAAAATCACAATGCGCCGACGTCGAATGCTCACAGCGAGTGAAAAAAGCAGACTTTTCTTTGCGACCAGAAGCAAGCCTGATACGGTATATACGAAGGTATCGAATGAAGAGCGGCTGAACTACGGCTGGGTCGGTTTGATGCGATTGTTCCGATTCATGAATAACGATAATGTTGGTTCGCCGTTACATGTTCTAACAGTTGAGTGATATTCGGTCGGATTAAAAGGTACGATTAAACACATGACTCCGGGGTAACAATTCGTTCGGAACGTCAAAAAGTATAGCATTAAACTTTGCCGGCTGTCATCATACGTAATCCGGTGTCACCGGAGGCCACCGAGATAACTTTAACGCGTCTTTACCGTATCATTACTCATATGTAAATACCCGTCTACAAGAATACCCTGTCTCCGCGAAGACGTTGATCTATAGATCCCCCCGGTTGTAGACATACGTGCGCTTACTTACCAAATCGATTAATTCTATAAAACAGAAAGTGGAGAAATGTGATGAAATAATAGACATTGTTTTTAAAAGTCCGTTTAAAATTAAAATTGGAATAAACATTGTATAATGCATAAATATACATGCAGCTTTAAATAAAGACATTTAGAATGAATAAGGTAGAATATTCTTGGTGTAATCGTAATTAATACCACAACTTTGGGTGATTAAGGGACTTAATCGATTTAACCAGTGAAAATACAGTAATAACGTCGAAATCCGTCTTCAAACTCTCTTTTTTATTGCAGGAAATGTTTTTTGTCTTGCATTATCTAAACGTTTTTTCGCAACACATTTAAAATAACTGTACTTACAATTGTTTTACAATATATTACTATTTGCTATGGATGCATCAGCAATATAATTTATGTATTCTTCGTTAGCTGAAATTGAGGTCCCGTCATAGTGATTTGTTGTTAAGTTTTTGTAGTAATTATATTCAATGAGAGGAATGAATTTTAACAGATCCGTCATATCTTTCCTGTCTTCTCTGTTGACAGTTCTACCTATGGGATATATCAAATACTGGTCAACATTTTTCAAACCTTTAGGTCTAACTTTCCCAGAAGTTGTTATATTTATGGTACTAAATTCTGAATCTTGATTAAAGTTACATTTAAATTTTAACCCGATTTACTGGTAACTATATTTGTTTTTTTTGTTGTTAATGATAGAATCCTTTAAAGACTTTGCAAATGTTCTCAAGCACTGTTACTTGATGATTTATATTATAGTACGGAGTTAGTTACAATGGCTTGTGAAATTAATAATTGATTATTCGGGCGAGCAAAAAAAATTTCGCGTTTAATAGTATTAATTTGGAAATTGATCAGAAATAAAAAAAGTTATGACTGTACTAAGCGCTTTGACTCTTAAAAAATGTTTCAAACGGTGGAGTTAATCGAATTGGCCCGTGAACAGTTCATATGTGGAAAGGAGTTGACTGAGGTAAGCGACATTCTGTATTCTTCTCGAGTTGCCGAAAAAGCAGCGGTCGACACAACGACTGCTAACTATTGTCGATGGTGAGGAAAGGGATTGGAGTGCGTGTAGTTGGGTAAAAAAGGATTCGTGCGTTGCGTGCCGAGGGAATGATACGCAGCTGATATTTAGAATGCGTTTCGCAGTGGTCGTGAGTGCAAGTAAGCGAGTTCGTACAACGTCTGCGACACACAAAACACATACAGCGCGCGTCCACTAAGTCCGGAGGGGGTGGGCGGGTGTGTCTACAGGTAAACTAACTGGGTCAGCGTCCCAGTTGATGGGTGTGGGTCGCGAGGGTGGGTGAGGGTCGCGGGAGGTGCTGGTCACCGAGCCGACAGTCAGTTTACCTGAGAACGACGGACCGGCACCAAGCCCACCGACCTATAACCCTTCTCTCATCGAGAAACATCCGTGGCGCCGCATTATTCCCAATGAATTTCTTTCGCTCGCCGGACACTTGTCAGGATCTCTTGCCGATACGGGACTTGACGGAAATTAGATGGGAACGATGTTTGTTACATCTGGACAGTGCGGAAAGAGCTAATTCATTCCGACGCCTTGCTGATGACCTTTTTTGATTGATATTCGGTAGAAAGATATTGGAAGAACGTCGATGCGTAATCTGACCATTTCGTAGAAGTGAAAATTGTGTTTGAGAAGTAGATTTCATGTTCACGAATGTATATATAGTACGGGATGATATCTGTCTCGCTAAAGAAATTTTAATTGCAATACGTTATAGTGAATGTTTATCATAATTAAATAATCGCGGCGTAGATTTTTTGTTTATCGAGTAATTATCGAATTTTACTTATAAACATACTGTTATCTGCGACAGACACGCAAAGCTTCCTTGACAGCACTTTTACGCTATGACTAAAGGCAACATCATGACAATTTCTTTTACGCAAACCGACGCATAGATAAAAAATTTTACTTATTGTAAGTCGTATTTGGGAAAACCCATACAGAACAGTTTTGAGACAAATCGAGTGTAAACCGCGGACAGAAACGGTGTGCCTGACGCGCGTACCGCGATCGTGCAAAATTATAGGCGCGTTCAAAATGTCATTATGCATACGGTGTGCATACAGTGCCGCGCGCCGTAAATTATCTCCGATCTAAAAGCACTCATGTTTATCGACGCCCGTTAAAGTCTACAATCACGAATCAATTTCGCCCGCAGGGTGTTGGTTCGCGGTAATCAGGGCTATTTCAACGTTAATGCGCGCGTCTGAGAACGGGACGAAGGACAATTGACGTGAGGGCACGCGACTCGCATGCGGACGGGAGGGGAGGGAAGGAAAAACGTGTCAATGGCAAGCATTTCTAATTTCGACGAAAATTACTTTGTCCGGCTATGCACGCGATATTCTTCACTTCACTTTTCTTACCGATCTACCCTTCTTCGATTATTCGCAGAAGAGCTGTTCAGTCCTGCAGCGGAGACTCTTCGTAAAAATGTCAGATTCCTGATTTGAAGAGCGCAGAAAACATGACAGGGATGGGTTAAATGGTTTCCTACTATCGAGATACATTGTCGCTCCACTGAGCGATAAAGCGAATTTCACACGATCACTGAGCATCAAGGATATGCTATAAGTTCATGGATGCTGGCAAAACAGAAACCAATAATAGAAATACGAAAATGATAAATATAGATTCCGTTATTGTTCGTCGCGGTATCCTAAAGCTGTACATGATGACCGTGAACACTTGTATACGAACTATACATCATCTTTATGTCTATTTATTTAATGAATAGTCTTGATCATTTTCACGAAAGTGGGAGTATACCGCGTGTTATCGTATATAACCGTTTTACAAATACATAAAAGTTTGGAAAACACACTCAACGTTATCAAAGAAGGTGAGCTGAAACAGGAGCTTGGAGTGAACAGTAAAAGGAAGAGCACTAAACAGGGTTAGGTAAGCAGTGATATTGTACTAAAAAGTGAAGCGTTCGCAGTAGTATAAATCAATTCAGGCTGGAAGGAGTTAAAGTGAATCACGACGTAATCTGACTGCACACTCGGCTTAGTTGGGCGACCGCAGCGAAAGGGTTAAGAAAGCCTAGAAAGGGTGGCGGACAGGTAACCTGATGTACGAATTAGAACTGGCAGACAGAGACATGGCCCAGTTTGTACTTGGCCCGTCCAAGGTCGTACCTCGCGAAAAGATAATTACGTATTTAGGTCAGACAGACGGATATCTGTACGGTACAGTCGTGATACAGATAGTAGGCAGATTTGCTTCGCACACATGTGTAATGCATAGTACTCTGTGTATGTCTACAGTTGCTCATCCATTTTTATACCGTTTCGCGTTCCTCGCTCTTCCTGGAAAATGCATTGGCCTTCGCTAATCGCGTCGACGGAAACTATGCGCTCGAAACTTTCACTTTCCGAGGTCGGTGACGTCTCTAATCTTTCGTTTAACGACTCCGTGACACTCTGATATTTGTGACGCGAGACGAGTGTTCGACGAGTTCACACACGAGTGTTTAGTTGCCGATGACTGACGGTAACAATTGTTTCTTATATCGAACAAAGTTTCGAATTGTCCGATTGAATAATTATCCGTATCCATTTACCAAAGCTGAACAAGCCCAGGCGTTGCATGGTTCTTGCCATGCCCGCGGGAAGATGCTTGCATTACAAAATATTCACATCGCGAGCCATTATCACTTTTTCTTCCGAGGAAATTAGTGTCTCCCGGCTTAACGCTTCGTTTCGCGTACATTTTTATTTCGCGGAACGCAGACTAATTGCATAACAAGCCGCTGAGTGGCAAATTAATGCATGAAAAAATCCGTATGTCCCGCGTCCCGTTATTTGGTCTAGTACTCTCCTTCCGCGCCAACGCGCAAAGAGTACACAGCGAGACGCGATACAGATTCACTTCCTCCCGCGCGAAAGATTCATACGCCTCGGCAGGGGATGTAAACCAACATCGAAGTGCTTTCTCACGGCCGCTTGCGGTTTCCCTCAAGGTCGAGCTACGGTATAGGCATCGAATTGACCCCGAATTGCGACTCTTCTTCGTCAAACCGAGCTACGAGTTTCGGAATCTGTCTACTTTGATCGAGTTCACTACAATTTTACTTACGCCAAAAATAGTAACAATCCATGAATCCAAACAGTAACATGATTAATGAATAATTCATGCTTATGGAATGGTATATCACGGTAGATGGAGACAAGTTATTGTATTTGAGATATAACAACTGTTTAATTCATTGAAAAAATAGAATGTCTATCAAGGATAATAAGTTGAGTAGTTGATTTTCATTAACTGTAGATCAATAATTAATGTTGTATGATACCATTAACTAATGTGCATGTTTTATTAACAAAATTATAAAAATACATGATTGTAAGTCTGAACCAAGTCACGTGCGTCAAGTACACTAATAAAAAAAATAAATAAAGTAGTTTGTTCACCGATTTATCGGCATCAACTCGTCTAACCTGTACACAAAAACAATTATTTCGCATTATTATTTATAGAAGCAAGTCCGGAGAATCTTTAACTCCGCTGATTGGCAATTGAATCAGCACATTTTCTCTGACTAATCGGCCGAAGGAGATTCTCGCCGGGTCCGTTTCCGCAGTTGATAATGCGGGACGAAGACAGGGTCTCGGGACAAAAGAGGGGTGGCAAACGATGGGGCGGGGGAGGCAAACGAGCGAGACAGTCAGTAGGGAGAGAGACGGGCAGTGAGAAACTGTGAAACAGAAATGGGGAGACAGAGTATACCGGAACCGCAAGCTGCGACACTGGCATTGTCGATGGTATTATCCGAAAATTCGACGAGCGCGCTTTCGGTCAAGGACGAGCATGAATCTGGCCCCGAGGCTTGACTGGCGTCGGCAGACTCGATTTCCGCATCTCCTTTGTGAACGTACGCGACGACGATCGTCTCGCTCTCGAATTCAAATCAAATTTTTCACTCGGCTGCCTCGATACATTTTCCGCCTTCTGCCGTCTTTTACGTTTTCTGGGGGAGACATATATTAATTTCGAAAACGAGCCAAGTTTTCTACTAAAATTGAGTTTACCGTGCAGGTTGCTCTGTTGATCGTTGAAACATTTACGCCAGTGTTTCGTGCTGGTTGAATCATGATTGACGATAAAATATTGTGTATAAAAATGTGGGCGATTCCCGTATCACGTAATCGTGCTAGATTATTTTGAAAGTATGCAATTGTGGGGATGAAAGCTAATGGATAGAATTAAGGGACTGTCGCTTTAGGTAGATGTACTTCGGTTGCGACGCCGCCCATTTCTAGGCGACAATAGGTTTTGCATAGAAACGTTCCAAGATAGGCGGCATTATTTATCCAATTCAACAGGTGCTTGTTACCAACAGAGCGGACTGTGGTTTGAGGCTGGGCAAGTTTAAATACGATTAAAAATGATAGGCTCGTCGCCGATAGGAGCTAACGGGTGAATCAAAGCTGCTTCAAAGCAACGCGGGTTAGTTCGTTATTTTATGTAGATTCATTCTTACCTAAACGTGGAAAGGTTACGTTACATTAGACTGTGAATAATTTACAAAAGGCTAAATGGCCCAAAAAACGGCCAAGCCGGGAAAAACCAAAATCGGTGCGCTATTCTCTACAATTCGGAATTAACTACAAAGTATTTAATTTTTTCTTACTAAGTACGCAAAATGCGTTATGCTTGCTAAGTCTGTCCGAGGAAGCGATTTGTGGACAGAAGCGACATGAAATGTTACGTTTCTAGGCAAACACTAATGTATGGTGAAATAATGAATGCAGCTGAATAATCGGCTTACCAGTTTACTCAATGTGTCCTTAACGGTGGCTTCAAAGTACCTATATAATTTTCTACAAAAACAAGTCTGAATGTTAAAGAAGGCGCGCTGTAATTTCGCTTGTTGACAATCGCGCTATGAGAGTGTTTATTTTAGCAACATAAAGGAAAGAGAGGAATGTAATTGAGCTACGATTGAATAGTTCACTGACAGACGAGTCGCGCGAAATGTTATTTTTGCCAGAAAGCGTCGCCACGGCGCGGAGGTAGAAAACGGTGTAAAGCGAGTTCGCAGCGAGGAGTATTTCATGCGGCCGTAATACTGCGGATGTTTTGTTATTGGCAAAAAGCGAACACAATATACGAACGAATAAGCGGGAGTATAAAGAATCAAAACCATGTCTCTTTGTACCTATAAAATTATTCTTACCGAAAATCTTCAATTCAACTACTAAACTAAAAACCACCCTACCCCGTCTTCACCAAAAAGATCCTTACAAGAAACCTGACAAAATAGCAATTAGGTATATGCGAATCAGGACACTCAATTCCTAATAGTCAATCGGCTAAGAGCACATCAATACGTCCCCACAGCAGTTCCGCGTAAAGGAACAATCTAGCAATGAAACAAACGCGACAAACGCAGGTATCACTGAGAAACTCATTACTGATACGTTAATAAAATAGGAACGACGATTGAACAGCGAATGACAGAAATGGTCCGATTAGGAAGCAGAGCGAAAGGAAGGGAGGAAATGAGCGCGTAAGGTCGCAGAGAGGTCCTGTTTCCGAGGAGCGTGGCACGTATGGTCCTCGATATCGATATGAAAAGATCGATGGCATTTCGAAGGAGCGCATCCCACGGGAGTCGGTGGCTTTTTTTCGACCAGCAGCGGGCCGCCATTATCGCTATCGGGCCGTATCCGAAGTCAGTTCGTGCCTCGAGGAGGTTAGAGGCCAGTGGGACACACACCACACCTGTACAGTACCGGTATTCGGGTCATGCATCTCGGCCACTTGTACTAGGTCACTACCTCCCTCGTTCTCCCCCTCCCACCCCTCGCTTCCCGATCGCGGGGGCTTCATGTGTGAGCCTTCATATGTCTGCGTAAGTGTGGGTGTGCACGCCCCTCTGCACAACACCTGCTCGTCGACCCCTTTGAATCATACTTCGAGAGCTGCCGGTAGATCACCGCTAGATTTTATGTCAAATGTCTCGTGACCGCGGTGGCGCATTGCTAATATGTATACCATTTTCTTATGCATCGCGGTAGTACTGTTCGCAGATAGGCTCTAGGACGAATTCGAGTTATTGGTGGAGCGTAACGTAACGGCCCGGATACAGATATAGCCGCCGCATTGTCAGGGTCAATTTTCAGCTCCAATGACTTTTTTCTTATGTATTGATCGCAGTGCTTCAAACTGTTACATTGTCACGGTGTCTTTGCGACAGACATGATTATTGTGCTACGTTCAGATACCTTTACCGCGATAATCTCGCATGCATTCTAAAGCACAGAAGAACGGCTTCCCAATGTCGAACCCTGTCATAGATCGAGTAAAACAATTTACTTCGCCTTACTCAATATTTGGTCACGTCAATTTTATCGAACTCGCTAAACTAAGACCAGTTCCTCTCAATTGTCATGGACACGAGGAACTTGCAATATCCTTTGATTCAATGTCCTCAGCCGGGCGTGGAAATTGTGCAAAAATCCTTAGCGGAGACGAGGGTGAAATTTGCTTAACTCGCACTCTTAGGTGGGGAAGGGTTGTCTCAATTGATCGCGATTAGTTCCGCCGCAAGGCAGTCGTTCTGGGCGCATCGGAACACCTGAAAGGGGGTGCGCAGTGGCTCGTGGACGAGTGTTGGTGGACGACTACGGGCAGAGGATGGTAGCAGCGGCGCGAGACCTTGAAGGTATTCGAAACCGGGGCAGTGTCCTCGAGGAGAGGTTCCACGCAGGCGCACGAACCGTCTATCTACACGCCGAGAGGCAAGCCTGGTTGCCCTACATCGGGGCCTCTACCACTGAACTCCGCCGGCTCCACTCCCAGCGAATCTAGAACAGAACCCGACGTTTGATTCCCGCGAGAGCGCTTGTTCATTATTCATACGACATTTTATATAAATATCGTCTTTGCAGACGGACCGCCGGCCGAGCAGCCCGTTGAAGGGGGACGGGGAGAAAAGTTGCTCGAAGCAGGGGGTCGGGAGGTTTGAAATGCTAGGGACGCCCGATTGATGCCGATCTTTGTTTTCATTGGATTTCTCATCGGCATTCGGCCCTTAAACGCGAATCCACCTCGGACGCCAAAGCGGAATCTATTCATGCCCGCTCGAGAATTGACTTTTTCAACGAGCTTTTCAATTTGCCCGATTGTATATATTGAGGGAGACCTTCCCCCCGCACGCTTAATCGCTTCTTTGGAATATGAATTCTTTGGAAATTTCAATTTGTCGGCATAATGCGGCTGTTACTTCAGCCGCTCGACCGGTTGGGATAAATTAGTTTGAGCATGATGGGAGCTGAACTCGAGCCATTGCTTCTATTCAAATGCGAGTCATACTTACATGGACATTCAGTATCCGCAGTCTGCGTTCCTACGTTCCGCAAATAGGTTATCAACCCGATGCCGTTGCTATGTTCAGTAATTTCTTTCAGGTAATATCCAGAATCCTGTACGCTCGGCCCATATTCCGCGCAATTAGATAGTCCAGGAAATAGCGCAGTGGCATTCATTATTTCGATCGTTCAACGATAGTCGAATAGATTGACACTTATTCAAATGAGCGGCGCCAGTTCGCGCTGTTCGCGCAAGCGGGTGGGAAAGGTTCGATTCGAATGCACGTCCCGTACGTATCTTATTGTTAGGAAGACGACGTTCCTGGCTCTTTCCATGCCGAAGTTACAGGTGGTCCATTGTCTCTTTGCGTATCGCAACGTTATTAGGTCACGACCGAGCGTGGCCGACGTCGTATTTCACTCGGCCGAGAGAGCTCTGCACGGCGAGGGTAAATATTTGCCGAATGGCATTAAGCGATACCATCGACACGCACCGGCAATTCGCGGATGCGCACGTCCGTTGAATACGGAATGACGAAAATTCCGGGCACTTCGCCCTCCTTTCGCCGGCGGCAAAGAGCGGGCGAAACTTCGTTAAGCTCGGGTGCGCACCGGCGACAATTAGATTTTCGGTCGTCGATGTGATTGTAACGGCGCTGTGCTGAGAAAAAGTCTAGAGACGGAGAGAATGATGAGAAGGAGAGAGCCCGACATACACACAGACAGACAGAGGTGAGGTCTCATATTTATTGCGGCTGAATACGAAAGAGTCTGAAATCATAAACTTCAATTATACACGTCTTCCAGTCACATCGTACGCAGACAGAAGTAATTCGTTTGAATTGGGTTTACGTTGGAGGTTCGCGGAAGAAATTAGAGCGTAACTTATTGCCGAAATCGGTAAGATTCATTTTGTTATTGACGACTTTCGGCCGAGTCGAAAAGCTAATCGCTTCCACGCGTTTTCCTGAATCCTTGTCCTCGACATCACTCGCAACAGTTTAAATTTCACCATTAGTGCTAGTCGTTTTGTATGCCCGACGGCGAACGGATTTAGACGCTGCCGGGTGAAAAATGTCGCGGCGATGGCTATCGTAAAATAGTTTAATCGTTTAGTTTTGTACCTCGGGGCTGATTGTTATGCGTCTCCCTAACCCGGAATAACGGTTGTTTGTTATCATTAGTCTATACGTGCGGTTGGCGAACCAATGAATTACTTTAGGGCTTCTTCTGTACGTTCCGAGCACATCATTGTCGCCTTCCAATTTTTTTTGTCTGGTTTTACTTTTCTTACGATCCTCTGCGGAAGATGTCGTGGATAGTTTCTTTTATTGCGTTGCGGTCATATTTTTGACTAGGTATAAAAACTGATGGTCCCGGCAAAGTCGAATGATCGGGCTTTTTCCCGTCACCCGTTATGGGACATTCTGTACGTCAAGCGTGGCGCATCGGGCGCTTTTTTTTATTATCGGTTATGTTTACGGTTGGACAAATAATAAGTTACGTCGTAAAATTCAGCACGCTGCATTATGGTCCGTAAAAAGGTATAAAGATCGCTACGAAATTTTCCCCGAGTCACGACAGGTGTACCATTACGGCGAATCAATATTTTCAAATTGATTCGCTCATATTTCTTTACATGCCGCTCAATATCCGAAACTGTCGCAGTGCTCACTACAAATTCAACTGAGATTAAATTAAAAATGGACAGAGGTCAGTTTGACTTTGCTGTGCTATATATCACTCTAAGAAAAATCAAAAGCTGGAAATAATGCTTTATTCAAATAAAAATATTTGTCCGATTGTCGTTTAAATCTTACAAATAACACGTTTATTGTATTCTGTTATCGTATATTGTTGGGTGCAAATTATCTCACAGAAATCCTGACATGAATACACAACTGCAAAAGATTAAGTTTGTCTGTAGATACCCACAGAATTGACCTACCTCAAGGAAGATAAGTTTGTATTCTGAATTAGACTGATTTGCCACTTAACAAAGACAATAAAAAGCTCTCGTGCACATTCTTCTCTTTCCCGGAATTTTAGTTAGCAGTGCAATTTTGATATATTCCAAGCACGCCTACGACAATATTCATCCTTCGTTGCTCTTCTGACCCCTCAGAAAGCAACGAGTGTCGGTTCGTGACATCGGAGTCTGGTTTGTTTCGTCGTGGTACGACATGGATGCATTGCTCGTAAAGCGCACGAGCACGTTGCCGAGCCTGCATCCTGCACCGTCGTCAGATGCCAAATGGTCACGAATCGGAAACAGCAAGATAACCTGCGCACACGACCGCGAGACGGCGCGCACGTGTGCGCACGTGGCTATGTTTATATACCTACGTGAACAATGTACGATTTGCATCCCGTCAGACCCACCATCCAACCTACCATGGCCGCACCCTTCGAATTTGCCCAGTGTGCCCGGCGTGCACAAGTTGCAACACTGAATTCTGAGCGTAATTCTGTGTATCTGTAGTGCTCACACCGCTGGTGGATATTGAAAATTGAATCATTGGTCGAAAATGATACGTTCCGCGTTTCGTTGTCGATTACGGAATGCAATAAAATCGCATATGAGATAAGATAATGTGGACGGAGAAGCTGTGGAGTGCTCTGTGAACTAAGGAAAAATGATCTTTTCCTACTTTCGAGCCGTACTTTGTCGCGCGTTACGTATGCTGCACAAAATCGCTGCCTCGCCAAATGGAGTGTACGTAATGCGGGGAAATTTGAAGGATAAGATCGACGAATGTAATTGTGTATGTGCATGGATGTGTCAGAGGGGCGAGAAGCGTGTTCTTGTTGTGGCTTGCGCCGCTAAACAGGGCGGAATACTGATTGCTCCTCGTCAGAATTAGTGTGAGAGTTAATTAAAAATTTTCTTAAGGCGGACGAGGCTGCGGGTATTACGGGTAATGGGCAGAAATTTGTTCCTTTCGACTGTGGTCGGCACGCTAATTTCATTGTCGGACCTTGAGGATGTCTGTCCTTCTCCCCTTCCGTGAGCGTATCGTTTTGACGCAAGCAAATAACTGGACGTAGAGGGTATCATAGATCAACCGGGCGAGGATGGAGACTTCGGGATTGTTACTTTGTGGGTAAATAACTTGATGGATCGTTCAAATATTTCCCAAAGTCTTCTTCACTCGGCTCCGCTTACTCCACTAAGGGTCACTGTCATCATACACATTCACGTGATATAGATGCATCGAAAAAATTGACAATTGCAGTCAAAAAGATTGTTGAATATGCAATACAAAACTCTCATGTCAATAGTGTATATAACATTTAAATAAAGAGTCTGCTGCCGTGAGCAATCAACTCTTTAAGCGACCATTTGTTAAACATACATTAAAGCATTATCAGTTATATCCATATACTTTATTTTATGTTAGTATGAGATAGTTGTATGTGGACCATAAATGTATGAGAAGCATGAGAAATTTCGGAGGAAATGATAGCACTTGAAATAGAATATTATAACGGAAGAATTGCGAATTTTTTATCGAATTCAATGGAAAGGTAAGGACGAGAACAGGAACACGAAGAGGTCGGCAATCGTAATTTCAACCGAAGGAATTAGAACGAGTCGTCAAGGATAGAGAGTACGAATTACACGAGGCTCGCCAGCGTAAGTCGGGCGCAATAATTTCGGGCAAACGTAGAAGGAAATTTTCAAGGCAACTTTCGGTATCGCACGAAAGGTCGTACCTACTTAAGGATTTCCAAGGATTTTTCCTTCTATTTTCTACTTCTTTTGTTTCATTTGTCCGGACGTGATACATTTCGGCCACTTCGAAGTAGAGTGCGAGTAAAAGATTGCGACAACGTTGGAAGTGGAATTTTGCTTCTCCACCAGTTATTCTCATTACAATTCCATTTGGTGGTTGCGGAGAAATAAACGTATGGCGCATCTCGTAATATGCCAAAACGATTTCAAAACCCGATTACATATAAACAGACTACTCATCGTTGATTATAATAATATGGTGACCTAGGACTCAATTCAACAATAATTACGTTCGACAAGTTACCGTAAGCACCTTCTTTGAAAAACGCGAATAACGTACATATGTTATCACAGGCAACAACTAAAAATTGACGCGGATTACAATTAGGAAATATCATTTGCTATAGAACGTTGTTCAGCCATTACAGCACCTCCCATAATGGGCAGGTAGGGACCGTCGTCTCAAACGAAGTGCGGCGGGCGAGGAATATTAAGCTCACGCGTGTCATAATTTGCGATCGAGGCTTGCGAGAAACTCGCGCCATAAAGTCGGACAGTCGGCGAGGGAATTCGATACGGCAATTAATTCGCGGCAATGGCGTGCGACTCGATGCGGGATCTTTGGCGGGTAGCGTCAAAATTTGCGGCTGGACGGGAAATGAGGAGAGCGCAATCTCGAGTCGATATCGCCCACTGGGACCTCGGTCACGTGACTCTCTTCAAGGGCAAGGAGAATCGCGCGGACTTTTAATTAGAAACTTTTTCTCGGAGCCTCGTTCGACGACGACTCGAAGGCCCTTCGCTCGCAATTCGCTCCTCTTATTTCGGTGGGTGACTGTCAACGAAAAGACCGAACGAGACTTAGCTCCGCCGCGGCCCGCAGTTAAAAAGCTAATGAATAGGGGAGACTGTTGTTCTGCCAGAATATGCGGCACCTCCGTCGAAGGACAGACTTTTCTCATATTTAAACCCCACCTATTTTTTCGCGGACATTGTCACAATGCGTCATCCGCGCCATTGGTTACTTCGAATTTTAAAGCGATTGCTTTGGTCGTAATGTTTATTGCCATTTTTATGTTTTGTGGTAATGTCATTTTTACTGCCGGCTGGAAAATTGAGTGCGATTGTCAACTGTTTCCTGTGATTCGCGTCTTCTCCAGTCTAATTGCTTACAAGTCAAAATTGTATAGTAAGAATACATGTAAGCAAGAGTCACTTATCGTCCGGCATTCAAATATGAAATGCATTTAAGAAGTTAGTGTATAGGAGATTGTTGATCTAGCGATGAGTTTTGTACATATCTACATTTTCTTGTACATATTCACGTGAAAGGACGCATAAATACATCATGAGCATCCATACGATGAGATGTATTGCAAGAAATGTATATTTCGTAAATACAAGCCGAGAGAGAGAGAGAGAGACAATTGCTAGACCAGACCGCGTTAAATTATTTTAGTTAGTGTATAGAGAGCCAGTATTAGGCGGTTATCGACAGTAAAATGATGAAACTCGCGAGTTATCTGTTTTGTGAAAGACGAGGAGGGAAAGTCCTAGGAGCCCTGATAGCCGTGAAGCCTGTGGAAACCGGTAGTATCCGTGCATCGTAATTCATGCCGCACGATTTCCGCCGAAGGACCGATAAATTTGTTTAACTATATGAAAATCTCGAGACCGCGCAAAGCCATCCCGTGGAAACAGTACGTGTCTGATTTTAAGCGCCGGCCGGGATTATTTCGTGCTTTGCACGGACTCGGCTGATAAAAATGCGCGCCCCGCAACAGTCGAGACATTATTGCTGTTATCTTAAGTGGATACCGGGCTTTTCTCTTTCCACGTCCCGATTGTGTCGAAAATCGTGCTCGTACGCCGTTCAGATTTGACGCCGCTGCGGCCGTCGTCTGCGTCGCTGCATTATACGCGGCTTATGGAAATGTACACACTCTATCGCGGCGCAATCCAATTCGCAGAGTTTGTTCGATAAAAACTCTTCGACATACGATATTCCCGCAACGCGAAGAATGTAATGGCCGGATAACGGCGTTATACTTATGATAGCATATTTTCAGAAGCTCATTGCAATGTCACGTTTTAAGTAACGCTGACAACGTGGCACGTTATGGCATAGTGAATGTGACATTATTGGCAGCAGAGATTCCGATTTAGCGATGAAGTTAAGAAGAATGAACTGAATTACGATATTGAATGTGCTGCACGAACAAAGTGAGACCTGCTGTTCGATACAGGCTGCTGTGCGAGGTAGACCTCGTTCCCTATATCCGTGCACGCAGCTATTCTATAATTCGACCCCATGCTTTATATACCGTAAGAATCGTTCCCCAAGTCACTTCTACAGGGACGATCAGGGTCAAAACTGCTGATAGAGCTGCTTTCCGGGCGTCGTAATGGAAATTCACCGGCTGCATATAATGGCGTCTCGGGTTGGGTCTAGGTCGGACGATCGGCAAAAGCTCGTCCGTCCACTCGTCTATTCCCTACTTTCCTTCCTCTCCCTTTCATGACATACATTCCTCCACTACATTCTTCAACTTTTACCCCCTAATCGTGTTTGCGTATTTTATCATATTTGCTTTCGCTGCAGGAAAGTTGAACAATTATCTTCATTTTCCGTTATATTTACAAGACATCGGGAAAGAAATTATTTGCAGTGCATTAGGATTAATGAATATATACGACTGCAAGAAAAGATTGAAAACGAAGTAAATACGAAACAGTAAGTAAATGAATGAGCGGGTGGTTAATTTAATTCTTTTACTTGCACCAATTTCATGTGATCGTGGAAACAATTTTCCATAAGCTGAATATAGAAGTTAAAGTCGTAATTTATTCGACCTCCTTCGTGCTACTCCTTGACTTCGTGTCGAATAACGAACGACGTCTGGTAGCACGGCACATACGTTCTTCTGCTCTGTCGAACGTTTTCCCGCATGCTCATCAAGCGAATAATGCCCAAGAAAGCGATCTGGGAAATGATCTGTGAGAAGGAAGGAACACGACGCGTTAGGTGCGCCTCGTTTGGCACGGGACATTCATTAGTAGAAGAGTTACGAGCATATGAGCACCTTTCTGATTTCCCACTTCACTGTAAGATTCTTGATTTTCTTTTGGTTCGTACTGCTTCCCACAATTTTTTTCCCAGAAATTACGCGACGCAAGTGCAGTGAAAATTCGCAGTTGTCGCTTTGATCTCTAGTTACGATCGACTATAATTTACTTGAACCAAATTCTTTCAATCGTGCAGTTAAACGACCAAAATTTGTGTTAAATATGCGATCAATTTCGTTTAACCTTTGTCTGAGTCAATTTTAACGCGAAGGGAGTTTCGTAGAAAACCGAAATAATGTAGTGTGACATGTCGAAGCGAGTGGTAGGTACCTCATTTGTAGTACAGGCATCGACAAGATATTCTAACATAGATCAAGTTGACAAGTTGCTATATTATTTTGAGATCTGTGATACTACAAGCAAGTATTAAGGGGCAAAAGTGAGGAAGAAAGGATCCTGGACGAAAATTCGAGATGCTGATGGGTATTGAAGTGTCCACGTGCTGTCCCTCGATCTTCAATACCGAAAGTCTCCGATGGTTTCGCTCGTAACCTCCATGACGATAACAGAACGTGATATACTCGTCCGAGATCGTACCCTCCCCATTCCACTCCCCACGTTCTTTCTCTATCTTCATACCCCACGGTGATTTATGATCGTCAAAGATGTGAATCTCTCTCGCTGACGGGTATTAGCTATCACATTGAGACGTCTTTTATACCGAGACTCCCTAGAAAGAGTTTTAAACGTAAAAACTTACCGTCCATAACTGAGTATACTGTACGTGAGCTGCTATTATTAACATCATTACGTTTTTCTGGTTCACAGAATTTCACATGTCGCCAGATCTGATAATATCCACTTGCATTAAGCTATACAGTGAGTCCTCGATTTATGCATGGGATTTATTCGGCGGCGCTTTTTTACGTGACATAAAACCGTGTAAATCGACCGGCTTAACCTTTTTAGGACTAACGGGACGACGCGTTTCACGACAGATCGCGAGTAAACTGCTACGATATTTGCGGCCATTGAACAAATTCGTTCGTCCGATTCGTTGCGCAGCTTTTATTGCATACCGCGCAGTTATTTATGGCTATTGTGCGTAAATGTGTTACACATCATCAATTTCGTACTTATGGGTAAGACAATATACCCCGTTGCAGCAACAAACGCGATAGTACTTACTTTTAGAATGATTCTAATGCAACGTGGTAAGAAAATGTAATTCAGGTGAAAGACATTTTAATAAAAATATAAATCATTTGTTTTATAGTAATAATATACGTATCTTTTAGTAAATAGGAGTGCTTCGTCATTTGAATGATAAATGAGAGAAATTACATGGGAATCGAAAGAGTAATGAAAGTCAAGATTTTCGCAAATGTGGTCGAAATAAATTACGTAACACTGGCGTATGAAGAATGTCGTGCATAATTCCAGAGGACGCGAATGTTTCCCTCTCGTTATTACGTAACGGGAAGCGCGAACATATTGGCCTCCCGTTAATAAGGTCGGAGACTCGAGATGTCGGCCGACACGACGTATGAGAAGACAAATGGCCGTATGTGGGCGAAAAATTAATCGAACGCATGTTTATGTGAGCAGAGAGCCGCGATACGACTGGAACAATAATGGCTGTTCGCGTACGATCGCGGTTACATCGTGGGCGATTTTCAGCGGCAGTTCCGCTCTAATTCGTTTCGACTTCAATAAGCTCGTACGCTGCAGTTGCGCGATTGACGTTTCCACCGCGGTTCCATTATAGGGTGTCCCACGAATCGTGATATAACTCAACCATTGCACATTGCAAAGGCAAGAAATTTCTATCGCACTGAAAACGTACGTATTCGCAACAAGACTTTACGGTATTGATCATTGCACAGACGCGTATGGTTTTTTTGCGGAATTAAATTTTTTTTCGGGAATTAAAAGTCATTGAGCAACCAGGTGCTATGCGTTGCTGAAAATTAATTGTTCGTTCGCAGATAACGCAGTCCGAATTGCACCTTCTACGTTCTATACGCGGTAAGCAGCGCGTGCCATGTAACGCACACGATCCACAGCCGCGAACGTGTCGATAATATCTCCGTTACATGGAAACGAAGTCGCATGCAGGGACTTATTTTCCCGTCGGCCTGAACGTTGGAAGTCGATGCCAGTTTGGCCGGCAGGAGAGCCGTTCGAACGTCACGCGACGTTCGCACGTTCATTTTACCTTATTCCTCGCTCTACCTTACTTTACCTTACTTTACCGCACTTCGCCAACATTCGCGGAGCCGGCAAAAATTACACGAGACCCAGATTGGGCCGTACCGTTCCGGCAGTGGTCACACTCTCGCGTGCATTACAGTACAATGCTGCAGGTGTTTCCATCGTGCACGTATAAGCCAAGAATATGAAGCCGAACCTGTAGAAAGTGACAAGGCAATGGTTACAATGGTACGTGCATTTATATATAACGCTGCGTCCGGCAAACAGTCTATAGACATGGAGTAAGAATGTGACTAAATCCGTTGCATACGCCCTGTCGCTGTTACTAATTCAATTGAGCATACGAATGCGTATAAATACGAACCAATAAAATCGAATTCGTCAATTGCTGTACGGAGATGAATATATTAGCGGAATTCATGGGCGGTGCATCTATATGTGTATATACGCTAATCGATATAGAACGGCTCAGCCGAATGTGTACATACCTGCATACATCAGACGATAGGGTAAGATAGATAAATCGCGACAAGAAGAGGAACGGATGAAAACGGGTATGGCACTTGCATGTCCGTAAAACAATTTATCAAGCCGTCATAAGAGATTTATCACGATGTAACCGAAGATATAGAGCGCAGTCATCTCACTTTATTAGCGTTACTCCTGCATAAAATGACGGAAGATCTGCCGCCTCTTGTACTCAGATCACGTCCTCTCTTTCAGTAAGATTTTCCCATTACTTTATGTTTTTACACCCCTTTACGCTAGAGGCGCCGTACTCGGGCGAAAAAGAGGTAGGAAAAAAAATGAAGGGTGGAAGGAAGAGTTTACGCGTGATTGAGCGGGCTGCCTCGTAATAAAAACGAAAGGATCCAGCGTCTGAGAGAGCGGAAGAGGGAGAGAAAGATAAAGACAGGGGGGTAGCTG
Source organism: Anoplius nigerrimus (assembly GCA_914767735.1). Lineage (NCBI taxonomy): Eukaryota > Metazoa > Arthropoda > Insecta > Hymenoptera > Pompilidae > Anoplius > Anoplius nigerrimus. The sequence continues at coordinate 5,058,681 of OU612079.1, read as the reverse complement.
AGGGTGAAGAAGAGAAGGGACAAGGAGGGGCCGTAAAACCTGTCGGTTACGAGGTCACGGTTCTCCGATTGAAATTCTTCCGTGTCGAGCGACGTTGCCTTGGATCGATCTTCGCAATCGGGAAGTTCGAATATTCGCACGGACATTGCCGACCTATCGAGAATTCCTTTCACCTGTCGCGAGGGAGAAAGATAAGACGGCCAGACAAATGTGTCCCCATGCACGAAGGACCGTAAATTTGTAAATCGGGAAGGTGAACAGTTGACGAGAACGAGCGATTTTTCAGTTGCCATGTAAAAGAGTATAAACCAAAATATCTTGCGCGAACTGAATAATTAACACAAATTACATGAATTTTTTAATCTGCATATACCTATAAATAATTGTAAATGGAAATTAAATTATTGTATCAACACTTTGTTCTTTATTTAATAATGCTTCACGTTTTACTCACTCGTAACCGAAGAAAACGTTGCATTTAGTTCACGGAAGGAACATCAACAAGACACATTGATTCCGACTTTGGTGAGAATGTTGCATACTGCTGATACTCAGCAATTATCTTGAGAATATACACATGGGTAACCAATGCAATATTTACAACTATCGACCGTCGCCTAAACACCATTCTTTTAAATGAAACTCTTTTACATTTGCATCCTTGCGCTGTATCAGTTTTTCCAAGCGTATCGCCGCGTTCAAAAGTTAGACGCTTATCCGAGGATAGATTTTCGTAGGGGGCGGTTCTCCTTTCACAAAGCAGCTTTCATTTCGTTTTATTTGCCCTCTTACTCGCCCTTTCCCGCTCTCGCGGCGAGAGTCTCATTGCGAGCGTGTTTCTGGCAACTTTGACTGTATTTCCCGCGATGGCCATGAAGAGTAGTGCAATCCTTGGCGAAAATTTAAATTTGTCCCTATGCCATTTCCGGGCCGCAATTGCCGACCGTGAAACGACCGTTGCAAGGCGTACACGCTGCCGTAGAAATTGCCAATTGGACAGTTTTATTATCAGAACAATTGTCAATTATTTCGTTTGGCGATTGTGGCGCTTGTGCTGCAACTGTGGCGTAATTAAAACATTATTAGTCGAAGAATATTTTGTGCCGCATGTAAAGTCCATTGCTCAAAATAATTTTTTATTGTAATAACAGTAGGCGTAAAATTATATTTCTTGTTATTGTGAGTCACAGGCACATTTTTCGGAGTCACTAAAAATTTGATAAAACACTTTTTCCTTATATTTCAAATGAAACAGAAAAGGATTTTGATCCGTGTGCATATGCTGCTTGATATAGATCAATTTCTGTTTCTCCATGGCACAAGAATATGCTCACTGTAATACCTAATACATTTTGATCGAACAGATTTAAGAATGTTACCAATATGTCGAATTACCTGTACACAAGTGAATCAAACGTCAATGTCGCATATGTCGGATCCGTGTATCGAAGCAACGTACAGAATTACTTAGCAATTTCATCACGCGGTCTGTCGATTCTAGTAAAATTTGTATCCAATATCGGTTGTCAGTAGCTATCGGAAGTGTCAGTGCTACAATTTAGAAACGCATATTGAACGATTCCGTTCTACAATCGTACGTTGACATTATGGTCAATGTTTGCTACTTGTATTGATCTGATTCATCTAAACTGCTCTTCATCGTTCTGCCGATAACGAACTGCGGGACATCGTGACGGAGTTATAACGGTCCGTATTTGCATAGAATCAGCTTGACACTATCTCCTGATACGAACTCGAGATACGTTCGCGCGCGATCCATCACGCCGAACGAGAAAAGAGCTGATTGAGGGAAATTAGCCACTCTTCTCTGAAGAGTTTTCTTTCGGCGGAGAACAGGTCATGTTTATAGATAGTCGGTCATTTGGATAGACTACAAAGGTGTTAGTATCGGGCAGGGTGTTAAAGATATACGACAACACTGTCAAAGATGGTAATTGGGGGATGTTGATACGATAAGCTTGATGTGGTTGTAGGTATATGGTAATTTAATTTGTCGGAACTAGTCTTATATGTGCACTATTTACAGAATGTAATGTTAGAATTGTCGATGGCATCTAGTTTGTTTGACAATAGTAATGTCTTATCTAACACCAGATGAGAACAATAATCATATATTGTAATAGGATAACACCACATAAAACATGTTTATAATATAAAGATTGAGTGTCATTCGTTCTTTCTTCATACGCGTTAAACCCTACATATCTTACGTACAGCAAACATATGATTATACTATCCACAATATCTTTGTTCCGATGGACAAAACAGAAATCAATGGCCATCACAAACGTAAAGATTTGTACAATTATAGCTTCTCGAATGTCGCAACGAGCAAATATTAATAGAACTCGCTATGTCCGGAAAGCCGAGAGCAAATCCGTGCTGACACACTTTAATTAGATAAAAACAAGGAACATATCAGTTTTATCTGACGTTTCCCAAGTGCAACGCCTTCGAATAGACTCAATAAGTTTGCACTTAGCGGCGTATGACTGGGGTCAACACTCAGGTTCCGCATGCGGAAAAATCTGTCAAGCGGTTTCAGAACCGGTTTACCCTGATTATGTGCACCTTCGTCGCAGAGTGGATCGAAATTTGCCCGAGAAGATGCTGCGGACCACGGAGATGTCATCGCGTATCAGAGCCAATTCGACGCGCGATCGTCTTCGGTGCTCTCTGGCAGCATCACGGCCTCCACGATTTTTTCTTCGTAAGGAGTCATGATGAACGAGGTATTCGAACTTTGTAACATGCGGGTACTACATGTAGACCGCCTATCCCGCTGGTAAAAACGTGTACAACAAATGTTTGCTCTGTACAACTTGTCCACCCGTTCGTAACTTTGTGGTAAATTTGACGTGGCCAATGCAATTACTTGATTTATTCATGTCGCATTTATGTATATTAGGAATGTAATGAAAGGATGACGTTCATAGTGAAAGAACGGAATGGACGTGTGAATTGTTACATATTACGTGTGCATCTATGCAGTCGTAGTTTGAGTAATCCTAAAGAATTTTTTATTTGATTACTGAATGTCACGTTTTTTTACTCGGATACGAACTGGTTAAGGCAGCCCCCACTTCTTACACCCATAATTAATCGACAGTACGTAACCTTAACTGCACTGCGTAGAGCTTGTTCCGTCGAATAGACTTACAAATATCAATAACCTCTATCTCACGGCTTCAATTCTTCCCGTTTCGCTCCAGTAATGCGCTCGATAATGTATACGAGTTCAGAATACCCAATTGGCTCTATTGCTTCGAACGCATTTGCATATAGAGTGCCTCGTAATTCATAGCACAATTGAAATGTCATAATTATGCGTGAAAAAATTGATTAAAGGTGCGCTGAATAAGTCATATTTATGCGATACCTGGCATTGAAAGAGAGATCAATAATCCAGGACATTTTTTTATGTCTAAATTCGAACCTTTGTATCATTACCGTAACAATTCCTCTATATTTTTAATTTCTGCTGTTTAAATTCTCCTGTTTGGATTGGTAATTATAACAATTGTCTAAGTAAAAAATGTAGGCAAGTCGATACATTAGTGACTTTGGTTCACATTATTTACAATAACAAAAAGGAACAATAATACTTTATTTTTGTTTGACCTGGAATTCTTTGACGATCATCAGCACTCTTGCTGTAGTACGAATTCCGTTCCGAGTTACAGGAACAATTGCGGGACACCGTGTAGAAGCACTTACCTCTATGCACGTATATCGTGTACGGTGTCGCGGCTTGTCCAACAGAGCGTAGACAGTGAAAGTAATATGCAGAGAGGGAAAACGTGTGTGTACGCACGCTATGCGTAACGCGATCGACGAGTTCCCCGGCTGGAAAATAATGAAAATAATTGTACCCCACTCGCGATCGATATGTCCTTTCTTTCAGCTCGATACCATTCGATTCCTTATTCACTCCGATTTTGCACGCTGTTCAGTTTTTTCCATCAAACGTCTCGCACACGACGGGTAGGTATGTCTCAGTCTCTATGTTTGTCATTATGTTTCTCTTGTTAGCGCAAATTCAAATTTTGGCGTGAAATCCGATTCTTGTCGAGAAAGCGTGCACCGTTCGATGATTGAAACCTGAACGGCACTATCCATTCGACCTCAAGTCAAAATCACCTTTAAAACATACAATCTCCACAACGAACCCCGTAAACAGAATTAAAGCGACAAATTAACCTTCAGCCATTCTCTCCACAACGCAATCCCACATTCGCGTATCCGAAAACGTCCATTTACGTCCAAAAGAATGGAAGTTACACCCGGTGGCGAGCAAAGGGCGATAGAAATGTAAATAGAAACGTCACCGACTGCGAGACAAAATAACAAACGACTACAGCGTTCCTCTATTTTCTCTCTTTCGCCATGCATATGCGAGCTTCAGGACGTAAAGGATTAACGAGCGGCGAAGATAGGGCTTCCGTCGCTGCGAAATCAGACGTGAGGAATTGGTCCGCAAGTCGTGCCTGCAAAATTGCTCCGTACCGTCGGATTCGCGACACGCCGACAGTTCGACGAATTACGATTCGCGAACTTCCAGCTTGGGAATCGTCGACGTCGGATGGACCATTTGCCCGTGAATGGCAACGGAGCGAACGTCGTCTAGACTTGATGGTGCGAGGGAGCGCTTTACCCGCCAAAGTTGCTCTGCGCTGCAAATGGCGCTGTAAAGCTAAACTGCAAGCCGTACGGGGCTGCAGTATGCACTATGCACCGTAGAACGGTGTCTGCGCTACTCAGCGCTTTCACCGTATTATCGACAATGTAATTTATACCGCGCCCGTTGTACGCTGCGCTTCTTAATACGCCGGAAGTGCCGATAGATGCGGGATATCGAGGCAACGGAAAAGCTTGACGGTATAATCCAAAAATCGATCGGTTACGTAGAGTGACGCTGAATTTACCATACCGCCTTAAATCTGGCCATTCTTTAGTAATAACTTGTATTGGATCTTTGATTTGAAATGCAAACCACTTAATTAAATGTTAGGTAATACATACAACTAATTTTTTATACTATCTATTTTTCAGTAGAGCGGATATCTATTATGTTAAACTAGTAGGTGGCTTGGAAATGTTTCCGAGATATTATCAATGGAAAATTGTGATATTGTATGTACTGATCATTTTAAGTTGAATATTTTTGGTACTATGAATTCAAATGTAGGTATATGAGTAGATTTAGCAAACCGGTTAATTGAGAAATTTGTTAATGACATTAAACTAGAATGTACTTCAGCAAATTTAACCAGTAGCTATATACTAATTCAGTAATTAATTTCAATCAATTTTTCATTTATTAGTAGCATCAAATGTATAACAGCAAATTATCCTCAGTGATTAATCGCTTTGGTTAACGAAACAATTTTCAATTCTGTCTAAATATTATTAAGCCGCGAGTCCCACTAACCCACAATTCACGCTTGTACACTCAAAACTCGAACTGACCGAGCGAAATCGCATCGGTTTATCGGCAATTTCGTGCGCGAAATCAAAGTGTCGAATAACAAACGTACTGAAGTGCCGTTCGCGAGATGACACTCATCTAGCCATCGAGTGTCACATTATGTAGCCTCGCATCTTCGCGAGGAAAGTCGATAAAGTTGACAACGTGAGTTTCGTCCGCGGTCTTGCAGTCTCAAACTTCCGGCGGTAATGAGCGCTCGGTTCCGGCAAATTATAATTCTCACGTTGGCCTAGCGAGAAAGCTCCTCTGACTAGACAAGTCGTACGGACACATGCACGCACGCACGTGTACGTGTGCGTGAATACAGCATAGAGAACGACACAAATGGGGGATAATGTGAGGGCCGTCGGTAGAGGGAGTGTAATTAGAGTTCCGCACATATTTCCGGGCCAACATGAGCTCGGGAGCGTTTCGAACGGCCGAACGAGCCATTCCAGGATCAAAAATCACGAGGCTGTCTATGCCGCCCACCGAATGATGAACGTTCAACCGCACACACGGCCTTAACATTCGCGTTGTACAGGATTTTCGTTTCGATTCTCGGCGAGTCGGTTAACGCGAATTAATTGCGTGACTGACGTGATAAACGAGCGGGGCGCAGCGTTAAAAATATGGTCATCTCATTTACCTCCGAATGGATCTCGAAATATTTGAGAAGGAAGTTCCGCTACGTTGAGCAAGGATATTTATGGAATGTCGCAGCGCACGCACGTTATGTATAGGGTATGCTCGATTGCACGGGTGACTTCGATTTCAGCTGCCGGAAGAGATGTTTGCTTCTGTTTCGAATGGTCAACGCAAGTTAGTTGCTAGGTCACAAATGTTTAAGGTAGGTAGTAATAAGTATCGGAGCAATTAAGCAATTTTCTAAGGAAGGAATTGCTGTGGAAATATTTGAGAAGGATGAATGTGTGCTTTTCACTTTTACGGTAGGTGACTACGTCATGAGGGTGGCTCAAGAGTTGAACACCTCGAAGGTGTAAGGATGTTATTTATCTTGCTAATATTACACCAGAAATTGAAATTCTCACAGCAGTCGTATCTACAATCAATTTTAGTAGTATATGTAGAAACCTTGTTTCGATTTCTAGTAAAGATGTTAAATATTGGTAGTAGAATAAAAAACTACAAAGAACAACAGAAAATATGCACTAAAAGAACGTTGTTCGAGAGAAACTCGACAATCATATTATTGACTATGATCCGTTGCTGTGGCTTACGTTTACGTCTCCGGTTGTTTCCTTTCCCTGAAATAATACAAAAGTTTCTGTCTCCCGAATTGGCACATACTCCACACATTTATGTTATTTCGCCAACGTGAAATCATCGAAAGCAGTTCGCAGCCATCTAGTGCGGCCATATAAAATCTCAACCGATGCTTTAAGTGATTGCCTATTGTTTTTGTATTCTCTTTTCATAAACTAGTATTATCTGGTGCGTTATTTTGCGGACAGACAATCGAAACGCACACACGGTTTATGAAATATGCTGTTACGTCCGTGAGGAAGGGTGAAGATGTCAACGAACACTTCTTAATCAATAAATTAGAAGGGCGTTTGTTAGACATAAGAACAAATGTTGTTGTTAGATACAGAGTCTTGGCCTGGACACGAAGGAGATCGGACTTGCTCAAGTAATAAATATTGTCTTGTGTCTTTTCATAAACTGGTCTATTACTTAATCGTTTCGGTATGACGCGCCCACGTAACCACACTTTGCATCATCTTGAAAGCGACGACATTTAACACAGATGTTCATAACACGTTGTCAACAAAAATCACACTCATCTGATGTCAACGGCATTGCAGTGTTAATAGCACGAGTATGCCATGAGTCTTTAAATCAAGTTCTTTCTGATTATCTTATATTGTTAATATATTCAGTTCAATGCAAAGTTCTCATTTTTAAGTACCTTGGATCAATTGCATGACATAAATGAATGTTTACGACCATTAAACACAGCAGAAATGTTAGATCAATTCTCTTAGCTTGAAATAGTAGCCACGGACTAAGATCTTAATCTTTGTAAGTGACCATAGCATTAACACCGTAAGCGAGAAGAACAATATGAATCGCTTGGAAAGTATAAAAGGGTGCGAAATGCATTCACGTAACAAAAGTGTGCGCATTTAATATAATATCTTAAGATGGTATGTCCAAATTAAAACTATACTTTTTTGTTACCATGGAATTGTTTTTGCAAAAAATGCAAGGATTCTCAAGTCGACCAACCTATCGATCTACTCTAGGTATTAACGGGAAAAATGATGCGAAATATTTTACGATTATTACTAATTAATCTTTATCATACATATTCTAAGTTATGTATGTAACACGGCTACATACGAAGAGTATCTAAACTGGAAAAATGTGGATGAAACTGTCGAGCTAATCGTTGTGATCGTTGTGCATGGATGTCGATACGATGGTTGATAAGAGATGTCGAGATAAACGAAACGCTTTTGCAGCAGTATCCTTACATAATCATAGGAGAACGGTGAATAGGTGGATAGTGAGGTGTTGTAATAGCTGGCTGCCCTCCAATGAATTATTCCGTATCTGCTCGCCTAATTGTAATGCGTCTCCCACTTTAATGCTCGTTTATGGCCTGGTAAACGCTTTACACGGTTTTCAGGCTGGCGCCATCTTACAATTAGACTCTGGCCGAGAACAAATGGTCCTGGGCAAAAAACGAGCCCTAATTGCCGAAAAAGGGTCATGCAACATTTCGAAAAAGCCAAATGGCACTCCTATTTCCTGCAATTTGCGGCAGCCGAAATGTACGGTCTCTGAATATGCAATAATGAAATTCGTTTAAACTTTGCATCATGCGTTTTATACTCGTAACGCACCGTTCGTAGCAATATCGTTGACACGTTATGTATATGTAATATCACGCTTTTCCTGGATTTCAATAGTTACCGTGCGCACCGTTCAGTCTCACGGTGCCTTACTCTGAAACTAGTTTAATCAAGGATGACGGATAAGTTCAATCTATGCGCAACGCTTCAGGTTTATTACTCATTCGGCAAAGCTGGCGACAGAGAAATCGGTGTTAATGATATCGCGTTACCGAGGAATCCGTGTCGCGTTTCAATCGATTATCATATATTAAAGCGATTTCCACTATACCGCCGCCATCGCCGCCATCTGCGACGCTTAATGCTCGCATATTTATTCGCTCCCGGCACTTCCGCTTCCACCTATTGCCGAACTTCCCCGACACGCGTTTCATCAATTTGCAAATGAACTTTGCCGGCACATCGACTCCATCACATCGAAAAACGAATCTCACGGAGTGCATGTTTCTCAGATGTCGAGTTCAACTTCGCGACTCGTTCGTTCGATAAAGAGCCGCGAAACAGAACGGATTCCATCAGGGGTAATCGTTCTTTGATTCTCTTTCTCTCGATAGCAGGATATAGATTCTTCCTTTTCCGCCAATGCCGTCGGGCAACACGAAATTATATCCGCTTCTTCTCAATAATCGGCAGAGAATCGATGCGATATTCACTGTACCGTCGCGTAGCTCGCGACTTCCCGCAGTCCGATTTCTCGGAGTGAAGGTATTTTAATTGTGTTGAAGGTTTTTGATAAATGGTATATTTACACTATGTTACACAGAATTTACAGAGGTTATAAAGATTTGATGGAAGTGTACACTTGTGATGGTTGTTCTAACTGACTAGACGAGTATTGATAATTGTAGTGGACTGTAGTGTAGTAGAGTGATTGAAAGTGACTGTAAGTGTCTGTAAGTAAGTGACGCTCGCTCTGGGAGTATGCGGTATAAATAAACATTATGGGTGGAGCTTAACGATTTGGTGGTGGTTTTGCGATATTCTTATTGGTAGAGGTCCGCGTTTGTGGGCGGTAGGAAAATTAAAGAAAACTCCTCAAGTACCGAGGGAGAGAGTAAGGAGAGGGGTGAAGGTACGAGGTTGACCCTCGGTAGGGTTGGGTGGCTCAAGTAACATGTGCATTCCAGAAGGATGAGAATAGATGAGTTTTTAGTGTATCTGGGATATGTCAGGTAATGACTGCCGAGTATGGGACTGGTCAAGGAAGGGCTGTTTTATTGAAGGGGGTCTTAGCGTATTCGTTGTACGTGTTTTGAACAATGAGACCGATCCATACATAGAAGTTTTTGTAAGGAATGCCTTGAGCCACGTTTCTTTTAAGACAGTAAATTTACGGTTAGTTAACCTTTATAGAAAAAAGCGTGTGGTACGCAACATACTCCCCCGGTTGAGAATGTGTGTTCTCAAAATTCGAATGAACAGAATAGGGCAATTGATACAAATCGATATTCATGTAATTAATTAAGGGTCACTGGTAATGGTGCTAGTTTTTTAACGCTTCTGTCGAATAAGCCTGATGCGGTTTGCACTTGTACGGTGCGAATGATGTCATCTTTTCCGGGGTAGACCCTTGTGACTCGTCCGAGGCGCCATTGTAGTGGTGGAAGATTGTCATCTCGCAGGATGACAATTGAATCTTCCTTGATTGGGTGCGTCCCTGCAGTCCATTTTCGACGGATGTTTAATTCGTTTATGTATTCCTTCTGCCATCGTGTCCAAAAGTCGCGTTTGACCTTTTGGACATGTTCCCACGAGCTGAGACGGTTGGATGGTGTTTCTGAAAAATCTGCTTCCGGCACGCTTGCAAGAATATCGCCAATAAGGAAATGTGAAGGAGTTAGGGCAGCCAGGTCTTCAGGATGTGGTGATAATGGAGTGAGGGGTCTAGAGTTTAGGACTGCTTCTATTTCGGTGCAAAGAGTATTTAATTCTTCAAATGTGAATAATTCATTGCCAGCTACTCTACGCAAATGATACTTAAATGATTTTACCGCGGCCTCCCAGATTCCACCGAAATGCGGTGATTGTGGAGGAATGAATTTCCACTCAATATTGCATGCCGATAAATGTTTTTGCACCGTTTCGTTATGTTGGGTGGAAGTAGGCAGTGTTTGTAGATCCTTTAGCTCATTGTTTGCCCCGACAAAATTAGTTGCGTTGTCTGAGTAAATTGTTGAACACATGCCTCTTCGTGACGTAAATCTTTTTAGTGCAGCCAAGAATGCTTCAGTCGTTAGATCGCTAACAACTTCAATGTGAACAGCCTTGACCGCAAGGCAGATGAAAATTGCAACATAGGATTTGATGCGATTTCGGTTCCTGTATCGCTTCTCCTTTATGTAAAAAGGACCGCAATAATCAATTCCCACATTTGTAAAAGGTCTTGCTTCAGAGACTCGGGCTTGGGGTAGTGTACCCATTTGATAGTTTACAGGTGGTGGATTGACCTTTGCGCACCGAACACAAGATCTTATGATGTGCCGTATCTGATTACGGCCATCGATGGGCCAATATTTTTGTCTCATGGCGTACAATGTGGCATGGATTCCTCCATGCAGTTGCGTGATATGATATTGGTGGATTATCAATTTTGTGATGTGATGCGACTTTGGAAGGATAATTGGGTGCCTTTGTTGATAGGACTGATTAGAATTGTGTAATCTGCCACCGACGCGTAGAATTTGATTGTCGTCAAGAAATGGGTTCAATGGCAGCAGTTTGCTTTTCGATGCGATAGGTTTTCCTTCCTTCAATTGTTGTATCTCTGCGTAAAATATCGAGTGTTGGGTCAGCCTAAGGATAGTATTTGTTGCGCGGGATAATTCTTCGATCGAGATCCATCTCGTCCGACACTTAGTTTTGAAACGTAGGCAGAGTGCAACTATACGTTGTAGTTTTAGAAATGAGGAGAAGCGTGACAGAATTGAATTGTCAGTTACGTTCGTGACGAAACATTTTGGTTTTCGTACTTCGGACGAATCGCTCATTTGATGAAGTTGTTGTTCGGGCCAGGTATGTTCTCCCCCGGAAAGCCACGACGGTCCGCTTCGCCAGATAGTAGAGTCTATTAATGCCGAAGGTGAAAGACCTCTTGATACGCAATCAGCTGGGTTATCGCAGGATCGGACATGTGACCAATTTTGTGGATCACAGTGTTTTTGTATGTAGGAAACGCGATTTGCGACGAACGTCTTGAGTTGATGTGGTGGAGTTCTGATCCAGTGGAGAGCAATCATTGAGTCGGTCCAGAATATTGTTTTCGAAAAGTTTATGTTTATAGCACGTTTCAGTGCTTCGTAAAGTTGAGCGAGAAGATTTGCCGCACATAGTTCTAGTCTTGGGATTGTTTGAACCGTCTTGATTGGCGCGACCCTTGATTTTGCGCAATATAAGACTACCTGAATTCGATTGTCGCGGTCAACTGTACGTATGTAAAAGCATGCACCGTATGCCTTTTCACTGGCGTCGGAAAATCCGTGTAATTGAACATCGGTGAAATGATCGAGTAGAATTCTACGTGGAAATGCTAAATCGTTCAATACCGATAACTCGCTCTTGTATGAGTTCCATTCAGTGGCTATATCAACTGGTAAAGATTCGTCCCAATTTAATTTTAACTTCCACAGTTCTTGTATTAGTAGCTTTATCTTTACTATGGTGGGATTCAAAAGACCCAAAGGGTCAAATATTCTGGAAATTATAGAAAAAATAGAGCGTTTTGTAGGTTTAATGTCTGTTGCGATATTGTTAACTGTGTATATAATGGCGTCCTGTGTTGAGTTCCAATGAATTCCAAGCGTCTTCAATGTTGGGTTGTGATTGACGTTGTCTTGAATCTTGAGATTGATGGCGCTGTTTGGGAGGCCGGCCAATACCTTGGTTGAATTTGATGCGCATTGGCGTAGATTGAGACCTCCGGTTTTGAGTAGACTGATGATTTCGTCTCTGCGATGTATGAGTTCGGGGATAGTGTTTGCGCCAGTCAAAAGATCGTCTACGTATAGGTCGTTGGTTATGATTGCTGAAGCTATAGGATGGGTGGATCCTTGGTCTTCCGCTAATTGATGTAAGCATCGGATGGCGAGATATGGTGACGAACTAAGCCCGAAAGTGACTCTTGTTAATTGGTATGTTGAAATGGAGTTGTCGAGTTCTCTCCATAATATCTTTTGATATTTTTGATCTGCTGGACGGACTATGAATTGCCGATACATTTTCTCAATGTCAGCAGTAAGGACATACTTAAATGTCCGAAATCTCAAGAGAATCGTAAACAGATCGTCTTGAATTGTTGGACCTACCATCAGGGTATCGTTTAAAGATATTCCCGACGTGCTCAATGCAGAACCGTCAAACACGACGCGGATTTTTGTTGTTAAGCTGTCTTCTTTGGTTACAGCATGGTGAGGAAGATAGAAGCCATCGCCTGGATCGTTATTTAATTTGATCATGTGACCGAGTTCGATATATTCCTTAATAATGTCGGAATATTGTTGTTTGAACAGTGGATTTTTATTGAAACGTCTTGTTAGATAGTCGAGTCGTTTCATAGCTGTTGTACGCGATTCGCCGAGGCGATTGATATTTTCGTTGAATGGAAGAGCTATGACGTATCTTCCTTCTTGATTTCGATGTGTGTGGTTGCGAAAATGTGATTCGCAATTAGATTCCTCAGATGAGAGGTGTTTAGCGTTGTTGCAATCTTCAAGTTCCCAGAAGCGATTTATGTCTGGTTGGATATTGAGTAGATTGCATATTGTTTTCGCTTCATTGGTTTGAAGCTTTGATTGTCCAGCCAAAACCCACCCTAACAGGGTTTTTTGAAAGATTAGGTCTTGGTGTATTGAAGATCGTTGTATTTGACCAACCGACAATAAGGAAAGTGTAGTTCTGGCACCCAGAAGTAAATGAATTGGTGCGGGTTTTTGGAACTCCGGATCAGCCAGAACAATATTTTTAGGAATGTCGATTAGATGCCTATCAATTGGTTGGTCAGGAATAGAATTGTTAATACATGGGAGTGTTAGAAAATTTGCTGTTTTTTTTTTTCACGAGTTTAACCGAGATTGGATTTTGGTCGTCACAGAGTGTGTTGACTCCGTTGACAGTTCGCTGATAACTTCGATGGGAAGGGTGCAAGTAGTTTTTGAAAGTTGTAATTTTGATGCTAATTCGTCGGTGATAAAGTTGGTTGTTGAAGCCGTGTCTAGAATAGCGCGGCATGATGTGGGTTGATTATCTTTGTCGAAGATCTTTAACACCGCCGTAGGTAGAATGTCATCGACTGAAATGTTTGCCGTAAGCACCTTTGATTTATGAGCGGTCAGTCATGTGGTCTTTTCTGACCCGTTGTCGTTGGAGAGTACGTTCTTGTGGAGGTAAGTGTGGTGTTTTTTATTACATTCCCTGCAAGTGCTACCCCTGCATTCCTTTAGAGAATGGCCTTTTCCGAGACAATTCGGGCATAGCATTGCCTGTTCTACGGCGTGGTGTCGTTCATCTACTGTACGCGCGAGGAATCTTTGACATTGGTAAATTCGATGTTGTTCCTTACATATAGGACATGGATATTTAATTGGTTTGTTATTGAGATTGCCTGTACGACCGGTGTTTGTCATAAATGTTTTAGCACGAGATAAGTTGTGCTGTACTGGTTTCTTGTAGTCCTTGTGGATTGCTTCGGTGGGGGTATTGTCAGAGCAGTTGCCACGTTTTTCTAAGAAGTCTATCAATGCGGTGTATGGCGGCATTTTACTATCTGGCAATGTGGTTTCCCATTGAAATCTCGTACTGTTATTAATTTTACTAAGTATTAAAAATATCAGGTTGCTGTTCCAAGACTCTACCGGTTCTCCTAAGCTTTTCATCGCACGGATGTGTTGTCGAATCTTATCTATCAGCTCGTCAATAGCGTCGGGTGAGTCTCGTTGTAATTTGGGAATTGAATGTAGAACCTGCCAATGTTGCAGAATAGCCTTACGCGAATTATCGTATTTGGCGATTAGAATGTCCCATGCCTCCTTGTAATTAGCGGCTGTATTCTCAATAGACTCGATTGCGCGTGCTGCCTTCCCGGTCAGTGAGGCTTGGAGGTATTGCAACTTGTCGACTGTGGGAATGCTATCATTTTCGCCTATTCTTGCCATAAACTGATCGCGGAAGGAATGCCATTTTTCGAAGCTGCCGTCGAATCGTGGTAGGGATATTTCTGGCAATTTAATCCGCGGTGCTATGGTTGTTACTGTTGGGGATTCTGTTCGACAATGATTTGATATGATGGTTGAAGCCTCCATTGAAGCCTTGCGGATTAGTTTTTTGGATAATATTAAGACTGCTTGATAGTCGTCTTCCAGAGCATGTAGCTCGTTGGAAAGAGTTTCGTGTTGTTCAGGCTCTAGTTGTACCAATTCTTCATGAATTGCGTAAATGTTTTTAAAATGTTCTGTTAATGCTTCTACCTTGACTTGAATGGAATCGCTGTCTGGCGCAGAACTAGCCGACGAAAGATAATTTGTACAGCGGGTAATTCTTGCTTTTATATCTCCACGTCGGCGTTTGAGTGCGGTGATGGTAGGAAGAGACATGGTTAGGCAGAGTGAGAAAGGGAAGTGGCCCGGAGAGAATTGGCGATTGTCTTACAGAGCTTACCGAAACGCAGTCCTTCGGTGTTGTTTGATTGGCTCGCTCGTCTCACCGCTCGTTTGGTAGTTGCCTTGATCGTTGTTGTTGTTGATGGAATGTAGATGACACGACACTGTCACTTGATTTGAATCTACTCGTTCTTGATAAATGTCAGTTGATACTTTTGAGTATCCGGCTCGAAGGACCAAATGTACCGTCGCGTAGCTCGCGACTTCCCGCAGTCCGATTTCTCGGAGTGAAGGTATTTTAATTGTGTTGAAGGTTTTTGATAAATGGTATATTTACACTATGTTACACAGAATTTACAGAGGTTATAAAGATTTGATGGAAGTGTACACTTGTGATGGTTGTTCTAACTGACTAGACGAGTATTGATAATTGTAGTGGACTGTAGTGTAGTAGAGTGATTGAAAGTGACTGTAAGTGTCTGTAAGTAAGTGACGCTCGCTCTGGGAGTATGCGGTATAAATAAACATTATGGGTGGAGCTTAACGATTTGGTGGTGGTTTTGCGATATTCTTATTGGTAGAGGTCCGCGTTTGTGGGCGGTAGGAAAATTAAAGAAAACTCCTCAAGTACCGAGGGAGAGAGTAAGGAGAGGGGTGAAGGTACGAGGTTGACCCTCGGTAGGGTTGGGTGGCTCAAGTAACATGTGCATTCCAGAAGGATGAGAATAGATGAGTTTTTAGTGTATCTGGGATATGTCAGGTAATGACTGCCGAGTATGGGACTGGTCAAGGAAGGGCTGTTTTATTGAAGGGGGTCTTAGCGTATTCGTTGTACGTGTTTTGAACAATGAGACCGATCCATACATAGAAGTTTTTGTAAGGAATGCCTTGAGCCACGTTTCTTTTAAGACAGTAAATTTACGGTTAGTTAACCTTTATAGAAAAAAGCGTGTGGTACGCAACATTCACTGTCTGAATTGTGCCACGGAAAAGTTTCGAATCGTCCGATTGTGAGAAAGGACGCTCCAGACAGGAAGAGAGAGAGAGAGAAAGACAGTCCAAAAAAGAGAAGAGGTGGAGGTGGAAAGCGATGGCGGAAGTAGGAACAAGATGCATGTGGAGTGAGGAAACGGGATGCTTTCGCGGAGAGTCAAAGAGATCGCGCAAACTTTTGACTTTTGACTCTTTCATGGAGCTCGGCTCTTATTCGCGACGCGCGATATAGAAGTTGAATCTTCGAACGTACGACTTCCGGCTCGGGTAGCACGACCATTGTCGATGTGTGGAGTAGGTGTTTTTGGGAATCAAAAGTTTAACCCTATACCATTTTTTGCCGGACGGTGTGATATCGCTCGACGGCGATTGGTTTACTCTTACTTTTAACCCTTTGACTGCTAGAGGCGTATATTTACGCCCTCTCAAATCCATTAATATATACGAAAAGCGTATATACACCTATCCCCCGATTTACACGGAAGATAGGTTCCAGAGAAAACCGTGTAAATCGAAATCGATGATTTTTATACGTAAAACCGTGTAAATCTAAAATAAACTAAATGTGCATAATTCAGTTATTTATTTAAAAGTAAAATAAAACTAAATACATCTTAAAAAACATAAAAATAATAATAGTGTATATAATACATTTCACGTGTAGAAACAAGAAATATAAATTAAAAAATTGAACCAAAAATTTCATTATGTACTGCTATCACTTTCATAGACTCTTCGTTTTTTCTTTCTGTTTACTATGATGTCACTTTCATCACTCGATAGTATTTGGTGCAATTCACTTTCGTTGTTAGATGAATAAGAAGCAATTTCAGATCGCTGAACCTCGGTAATGAAATGCGTAATTAACAATTGTGTTTGGTTTTTGGTCAATTCCCTATACACCTCCTCATATTGAGTTAAGCATTTATTAATATTTCGCTGAACTAGGAGATCTCGTTCAACATTTGGGTCATTTTGTACAAAATGATTACCCAATTTTCGTCTTAATCCAAGTTCTTCACGGATAACTTTTTTTTCCACATTTTGCTGTGAACGCTTCATAAAGAAGCGCTTCACGGCAAAATTTCATATTTTAAAAATCGTGTAAAAGTGAAATCGTGTAAATCGAGTACCGTGTAAATCGGGGGATAGGTGTATACGCCTTCACAAATCCATCAATATGTACGAAAAGCGTATATATACGCCCTCTGTATTTTTTAACTATAACTCTTTTATTACTGTCTTGCCAACTGATTCAACATGGAATTTGTTGTCTTATGTAAATGTTTCAATATCGTTCAATCAATTGCCTTCATATTACACTGCTCTTCTACGTACACTCTCGTATAATCTCTCTGTGCATTGATTCCTGTAAACCTGTTTCTTTACGGCATATGTAAGTATTTATTTATTTTATTTTGTGATTAGTTTTTGAATTTATCCATTCGTCATTTTTTGCCATTATTATTTTTTAAACCCTAAGAATGGCATCAAATTTCCGGGAACTGTTTTGGTCACTATCAGTGTCCACTAGTCAGTGGACAACTAGTCGCATCGACTGACAAGCGAAAAACGCGCCGTCCATATAGATGGATTCGTCCGAGAGCGCGCCGCAGTCAAAGGGTTAAAGGAAGTGTTAGACCAAGTTTGCGTTATCAGACGATCTATCCGTGGATTTAACATACTTCCGCCGATCACAATCGAAATGTTATTATAGTCTTGCCGACTTTTAAACTGACTTCTGCAAAATGTGATCGCAATTACTCGTGGCACTAATGCTTTGTACAAGAATCGTCGGTAGTGAAGTAACAGACAATTACACGATCCCTTCTTTGATTCCCACCAAAGCTTTGCAGCTGAGAATGCAACAACCTCACATTCCATTATATAAAAACGATGATACACCGAGGCGGAAATATATCGAACCAAAACTCGAAGAGAAAAAGAAAGCAATTCGTCGGCTCGATAATACACAGCCTATACCGCATCACGCGTACATCGCAAACCCGATACATTATAAAGCCAGGCCGTGCCCGTTTATGTTCCCATATATTTTTATTATACGCTCATATTGACCCCATCCAATCTGGACACAGTACACGCCCACGCCTCGGAGCGTGGGTACCGTGTTGCGAAGTATTCAGCGAGAGATTCTAGCCGATGTGCGGATCGAAATGCGGATCGGAGTGCGGATCGAAGTGCGGATCGATGTATCGCTCGATTATCGAGCCGGCGAGAGGCCGAAGATATTCTTCGGGCGGCTGCCGCGATGACGGTCGAGCTGCCGAGTACGAAGCGATCGCAAACCATCTACGCTCCGTTAGGCTTTATATCGCGGCACCTGCCCACTGTCTGCCCCTCTCAGCCAACCGAATTCTTCGCCTAATCCGCACCCGTAAGCGGTCAACGGGAGTGCGAGAAGGCGTACGAGCGCGACCTCTCTCGCGCTCTGCGCGCACGTTCCGGGCTATTTCGAAAGAGGCATAATCGTTTACGGTAATTGAATTCGGAACTTCCAAGTGTCGCTCGTAGAAGCGAAATGCCGAACGGTTACGTAGAGTCGGTAGGTGACGATCCCTGGATCCGCGACGCAGCTTTCGAATCCTTTCGCTGTAACGGAGCTTAATGGCTGAATAGTCGAGGCGCGGGATTTATCTTTATATTTATTTTAAGGCAGCCTCGTATAAAGGAGTCTCTCGGCCAAGAGATCTGCGCCTTTTTACGACTGGCGCCATCCTTACCGTAACGAGATTCACACCTGTAGTAACGAGGCGCGAGATTGTCTTCAGTAAACGTACGTATAGGCGTGTACGTGAAAGATATGTCCGTGTAGGTTCGAGTTGAATAGATACAATGCATTAGAGGTGTATGGGTAAGGGAGCAGTTTGCTGCGACGTTAAAAAATATGCTCGCGCACATACGGATAAGTAGATGTGAGCGGGGGTATAGCAAGTTTTGCACTTTATCGTTCGAGAAGGAATTACGTATTCGGTGGAATAATAATTATACCCGCTTAACGCTCGATCAACCCGCCCGGGAGGTTCCTTTCTATGCTCGATCCGACTGGACTCGCATACCCTTCACTTCTTTGTGCACAATACTTTCGGTGCCGGGTGGAGGCTCAAAGCCGGCACGTGCATGCGCCAACGTGTTCGTTTTCATATCCGACAGATCGAATGCACACAAATCGGAAGAAACAAGTGTGCGGGGGTCACTTCTCGCGGATCCGGCGGTCATGAATAATTTTCTTCGCCTTTCGTAATATTTACATTTACCTTTTGCAGAGTGTTCGGAACTAAATTATAATATATATACGGTTCGTGTCTGCTTGAAGTCTGAGTTCAAAATTGTAGGACTTTTTATCGCTATCCGAAACTTTTTCAATTTTTTCTTTAAGCATTTAACGATACCTCTATATGGTCAAAATAGGATAACTGCAGTAGACTGCATTTAACTCAGTATAGTCTTATCAGGTTTAATTCTAGGGTAATCTGCGATTTCAAAGCGATAGCGTGACGTGCTGACTATCTTATTGTGAACTTGATAAGTTATTAAGAAAGTTCGTAGCGTTAAGGTCCCAATTTACTGAGATTCCTGTGGCGATTACCGTTTCGAGATGGACCATTTGCGGATTTCAGCTTCTTCTTTTCTCGGGGCGCGAGAGAGAAGGTTAAATTCTCTGTTTCGAATGGAATAGGGTGAACAAAGGAAAAGTCGATTGAATGTTGAGATAGTGGAGGAGATGAGACCTAAACGCCGGTTCTTTTCTTCTTCTCGCTTTGTCACCCATTTATAGACCTATAAGGTGTCTGATATCACGTCCACACCACAACTCTTTTAAGATTTATACGAAAACTTTGCAACGCATCGGCGGCACTGCCAGCATACAAAATAAATTAATTTATCTTGCATAGATTTGCAGACATCAAAACCAAAGTTGGAAAGTCAACAGAAGAGTGTAAGTGACCAACTTTCACTGTAGAAATTGTATTTGTACCCAGTAACAGTAATCTAGTTCAAGCAAGTCAAAACAAGTAATAAAAGAATTAATTAAAATGCGTACGGCTAGAATCATAGAAAAATTCCAAACACAATTAAGTCCAATGAATCTATACAAAGTGTCCTTGTACTCCGTGCTTACTTTAGGCTAAAAGTTAATAGTACCTGCGGATACCGTTACTTCACCTTAAAGCGAGCAACTTCGTCAGTATCGTCACCCTATATATACAAATACGCTGGCCTACCCACGCACACGTGCACATCCTTCTGAGATCTTTACGACACCCACGCCAAGGATAGTCCCGATACAAAACAAAATAGTCCTCTGTCCTCCAACTTCTGTAACTCTTATTCTCTTAATCCTCTCTCGTCCTCACCCCCTCTCCGTGCGTCTGTTTATATCCCTCATTTTCTCTTTCGCTCTCCTCCTGGTAATGGAAGTAATAAATTATAAACACATCGATGTATGTCTGTTTCAGCATGGTTCCTCGGCTGGTTCATGTGTAAGGCCGTGGCTTACATACAGGGCGTCTCAGTGGCGGCCTCAGTCTACAGCCTTGTCGCCGTCTCCTTGGACAGGTATGTATTTTTGATCCACCCTCGAGTAATACCGGACGATTATGCGAGTAGCGTACGCGCTCGCGCACTCGTTAATCTAAGTCCATTCTTACGAATAATGTACAATATACGAGCGCGATGGTGTCACTTTTATTGCGAATTGGTGGTTCTCAAGACTCGGCAACCTTCGTTGCTTGTTGTCAGGCATATTTTTGCCCTCGAACTTTGCCTATTTTATGAATAACTGTCGAGGGTAGGGAAGTTACTGGGTGCGATCAGTGTCAGTAAGTTGTAACGTCGAGAGTTTACGACGTTTCTTATCGTCAGCCTTACAGAATTGTGGTACCGTTACAGTACGTCTCGCATTCTGTGTCCTAAGTCCTATGAACATTGCACATGGAGATTCGTTTAACTCGCTGGAACGCAGAGCAGGGAAAGGCGATTAATCGTGAAGGAACGAGCATAAATCAAACTGACAAATTTGTAAGAGGTCGGATGCCATATATTATACATACATCGTTTGCAGTGTCATTGTTGTTGGTTACAAATTCAGGAGCGAAACCCGCCTGCTTATCTCTTTCTTAAAGCAATTTTCTCGGCGTACCGTGGTGAGGAATGAGAGCTTGCATCGAGACGCTCACGTTCCGAGAGCAGCCCACACAGTTCAATCAGTCCGTCGCGCTCGCATTCACATAAACGGCAATTTGCGTCGCATCGATTTGCCACCGTCGGTTGCCATTGGAAAAAACCGCAGGAGCGGTGAGTTATGCGAGGTTCTCTCCTGCTGGGGCAGTAGGTGCGTGCCATTCAACGGTCTTGCGAAATCAAAGACGTACTACTTGCGACAGTTTCATAACACGTACCTCCTGCGAGGTGTTCGCGCGATAATAGCACGCTCTGACGTCGGATTATGTGCCGATCCGTAACACGCGTCCCGTTCTCATTGCGGTACCTTTGCGACACCTAGCACGGCCAGTCAATGTGGAAAATCTACGGATTGTTCCGAAGCGTTGGTAACGTCACTTTGCCTTGACCAGACATGACGGTTTGCGCCGATTGCACGTATCATTAATCCAAGCGATTTTGCGAAATGGTGATAATTACGAATCATTTCGATTCATGCGGGACTTTCACATAATTGTTTGCTTGTCCATAGTTAGCAAACACTTGTTTCTGCGATTGTATGTATTGTATTTCACCTGCAGAACTACGCAGGAAGAAATGTACGTAAATGTATATGAAGGTATGGGCAAGTATTTTTGAAGGGGGACTATCCTGAATTTGCTCGCGAGCCTCGATCCTCCCAATCTCTTTCATTCCACAGGAATTAATGAAACGAATCCCGTTATATGAGCAGAAAGTTCACGTAGAAAGAGAGAGTGGTGTTATTTACGACCGAATTACCCGAATGAACGAAGAATCTCGTATATCGGAAAAAGGAGATGTGCGTGACTGCATTAACGAATTTCAACCGCGGCAAATGTCAAGTATAAGCAAAACAACGGACTTCTTGACAGAGGATAACATGTGTATCTAACTGAAGGTAGATAACACCCGCTGGCTTTATGCAAATCGCTCGGCAAAAGATGCGGATGGCTTTTAAACGGATTAACTCGAGAAACGGAATGATCGTTTGATACGGCTGGATGTCATGTATCAATGATTTCCTGCCAATTTCGGGTTAGGCAGCTGTCAATGAGAATTTCCGTCACGCACCAAGAGAATAGTTTTATAGAATGCTCGGCGACGATCGTTCTTCTAGAAATTGCTCGACGAAGAGGATCGAGTGCACGAACTTGAAATTGTCTTACGCCCGATGCACATCCTCGAGTCTTCCTCCCATTTTTCTCTGTTTTCTTCTTCTCGCAATCCCTTTTCTCTCACGCTCCCGTTTTTCATCCGTTCTTCAGTTTTTCTTGTGGGATCCGCTGCAAAGGCGGAGTTAGACATTCGCGGACCTGAGACTAATGCTCTTTCGTGGATGTGCTCAAATTGAGATTAGCTTGAAAAACAGCGGCAATTAGTTACAGAGGATAGTGTTTTCTGTGGCGAACGAGTAATTCAATCCGTTGCGGCAAAGCGATATTCGCTGATTATGTCATTTACTTCTTCTATCAACTTCATCGACCATTGACACGACATACACATGCGATTCTTCCGGGGTCTTACGTCAATTGTCTCTGAAATGTAACTCTAATCCTTTCCTCAGCGACATTATAACACTCACCGATGATGTCATTGTGAAAGATACATTTCTCCTTCAGTTATTAACGTGTCAAACATCTATTACTATTATCAGATTTTATTTTGGTTCCTTCGGAAATGTCATATACAATTTTACGGAGTTGTCGGTGTAAGCTTCAAAATAATCGATTTTAAATAGAAATGTGTTACATAGTCTTAAAGAATTTCTAATTTAGGTCTTAAAATAAACACTTTAAAAATTATAGTAAAAGCAATTCAACACAGTCTGTTTAGTTGTGTATTAACGTGCCGTTTAAGATTTGGGTAAAATGTACGGTCTCTTCACCGTATTGTATTCTGTTAGAATTGACCTCCGCACGTCGCACAGAATGACATTCGATGGGGCGTCGCAGATTTTACCCGGCGACCAACCTTGCCCTTTACCCTTACCTAACCTGAAACTTTGGAAAACATTGTCGACTCGGGACAAATGACTTGACCGGTCGACACTCATCTATCGACTCCTTCATGAAACTTGCTCGATAACGTAATTTTCTCGATTAATATGACCATGATGATGATGAAGGAAGATGAAGGCGTGGGAGGCATCTTAATTGCAGTGCACGTCGTAAATTGGTCGTCAAATTTTACCGTTTCCGCCTACTTTCATATGTAGAGAGCGTAAGGAAAGATTTTATTCTGATTAAATGATACGAAGGACTAGACTCTCACACTGTTATGAAATCAGTAATTAGTGATTTCTTTCACGGTGGCATTGATTTGGTCTGTTCTGCTATAAACTGAACTGATATACTACAGTCAATTGTGGCATAACAAAAGTTCAAACAATATTTCACTTTTCATCTTAATTCCCAAGGGCACTACTCATTAATTATAATTTTTATATTTCTCGAACACTTCACAATAAAGAATGGGCAAGTTCTTGAATTTGAATAAATCAGTAAGGTAAAACACGCACACGTAAATCTTTCGTGAGATTACGATTATTTAACTGCTTATCTCATTACAGTCAGAAGGATGCTTTTACCGTAAACATTACTGATTACATCAACACCTTCTTCCATATTAAAATCCTACATAAAAGTGAACAACCCATTAGCGTGGACGAAAATTTACCCTACACCACAAAACTACTTTGTCATCCCCCTCTCTAACGTATAGCCCATCAACTGACGGCAATTAAATCCAAAACAAGTTTTTCATACTGTTCGTCACCGTTAGTAAGAAAATAGATCGAAGGAGAGATTAGCAAAGAAATATTGTAGAAATAGTTTTGACCCGCAGTTTGCACCCATCCTCTTCAAGTGACATTGACAGTCGTTCCCGGAAACTGTCGCCGTCGAAGGTCGCCGATAAACCGGAAGCACACCGGAGTCTGGCATCGAGGGGAAATGAAAAAACTGGCCGGACGAATTTATTCCTCCCCCGGCAGATCACGGCCGCAGTGCACTTTGATCTCTTTCCGGGGTTTTAGCGGGCCGACGCGTCGTATCTGCATGCAAAGCAGGCCGCGTCTAGGAATCGTTTTTCTTGAAAATCGTCGACTGTCGTCTGGCTCCCCCGTCCCCTCCGCTCGATTACCCCGACGGATTTATAAGATGCGGGAAGTTTAGCGGGCGCTTCGGAGTAGATGCAAATTCGGTCGGTCTCTTTGCATTTTGCCGATGCTCCTCGTCGGCTCATAAGCGTCAGTTACCGGGGGTATCAAGCGAATAGCTGGCTGGAAGGTTGGAAGCGATGATGTCAACGAGTGCACACGTAATGATGCGTTTTTTCATTTTGACCTGGTAAGTGCCCTAATTCAGTGTCTTTGTTAACGTTTCAAATCTGGGAAACGCACGAAAATCAATATTCGCTCGGATGCATGACTCTCCTTTCGAGATTTACTTACTGTTTTCGATTTAATCGTCTAATATACATGGATTAATATATTTCACTTACATCGGAATAGTATTTACCCATTCTTATAGAAGAATGATTTTTCATTCATTATGGTCTATTCATAATAGGTACGTCACATGTAGTTTGATCCACATAAACTGAACAGTACAAGTGAAAAGGTACTTGCAAAAATAATCACGGAACGCAATACGTCTCTTTATGGTACAACTCCTTTTTTTGAATAAAAACGACGATGACAACATTACAGTCAGTGAAGACGTATTAATGCAAAATGTGAGAGGAACGAGCTTTCACGAAAAAGTCTTCCGCGAAACTCTACACGCGATTTACTTGCTCGATATCTGACGCACTTGTTACACAGTCAGCTCTCCTCCTGGCCTGTGGTATTCCTCTAACCCTATGGCATAGTGATATCTTAGATGACGCGGTACCCAATGTGGTGTAACTCCATGCAGAGCCGGTTTCCACTTACTCGCGTTGGATCAGAAGTTACATGCTTTGCATATTTGATTTTCACGTAACCCCGTAAGATGAGATCATTCTTAAACCGAGACGCTTGCTTTACGAACATGTTGCGAAGTGGTTCAAGCGCCAGGCGCCGCATAGTATGCATTTTTTTAGTCAACTTCGTTAACTGGAAACGTATATTACTTTTCCTTCTGATTTGTTTGCTACTAAGAATAAGTTGACTTCCAGATGTCCGGTCGGTAAAACTATTTCACCCTAAATCGAACCGCTCCCTCATTTAAATTTCTAATGACAAGAGTTGTCTGTTCTGGAACGCCTCTTTCCGGTTGAAAGTTTGACATCGTCGAGAATTTGATCATGTAACGCATACATGGAGCACGCTAGTATCAGTCTGTCGATAAAGCTTTCAAGCAAAGATCACCTTTGAGATGATCAGTTTTCTTGACAAATCCTAAATAGAGAGATATCCAGTGAGACAATTAAATAGCATATCAAGGTCAAAGACTTTATTTATATTTTTCCGTTCATTATTAGCTTATTCATCTGTATTAATTACAGAACTTTTCACCACCTGTTTTTCCCTTAAATATAACAAAATTATAAAAAAATTCGAATATTTATATTGCCAATCTGAACGTTTCAATGATCTTTACTCAGATTCAGAAAATAGCATTCATACTTCATATTTAAGTTACTATCGTACAGTAAGTAGATAATTCTATGTCCATTTGTACATGATCAATTAACGAATTATTCTACACGATATAACATCCTCGTGCTTGCTGAAACGTCATAACGTTTGCCTCCAGCGAAATGCATTTCATCGCGAGTATTTTGTATTTACCAAATATGCAGGCCGTGCGCGTTAAATTTGCAGCCTCCTTTGAGCAGTGCACTTTATCAAGCGCTCCCTTCTTTGAACACCAAGTTTTTCCGGTGTCCGAAATGAAATCACGCGCCGCCGCTTAATATTTGACGCTGCCAAGCGAATCTTTTCGGTACACAAACACATGCGCGTACGCAGAAGTCTAAAGAAGAGAATTTTGGCGAAGGCGGATGCAGGCGGTGGGAAATTCTCTGAGCTCGCCGAAGCGCGGAGGATAGAGCCCGAGGAATCCACTTTGAGAGAGTGCCGGGGAAAAACAGGAAAGCCGGAAGGGGGCCAAGCAGTTTCCACTAATTGCTCTTTATCTCGTGCCTGTCGATAAGACGGATTCCATTTGTCCGTGCAAATAGACCAGCACACCGATTTTCCGAACGGTCGGGAGGAAAAAACTGACAGTTAACGCGGCCGGATAAAAGTCTCATTAAATTGACAAAGTAGAAGAGCCGACTTACTACCAAAAGTAGAATGGCCGATATGACTTTTGTAGATGAGTGACTTCACGAGATCATACATGAAACTCAGATAGTGAAGAAATTGCTTTCGATCAGATCTTTAACACTTTAACAATATCGCGGAATATTAGTTAAAAAGGAGCCTATAATTCCTACATGGTATCTTGATATAATATATAGTAAGACATTAAAACACCATATAGACAAAGCGAGCTAAGTCTTTTGGCGAAGCCGATAGTGCAGAAGCAACGTGGAAAATCGACCAATAAACCTCGATCGAAATTGGAGACCGCCCGGAAGGGAAACGCGTAGATGGGTTAGTGCGAAAGTGCCGAACTGCTAATCGGATTTCATGGGCATCCATACGGGCGCATGTAATATCCTCGTAATCCGAGGCGAGCGAAGTGTCGGGCGGTTCCGTCTCGTTACATTATCGGCATAATCGCCGTTGAAGGTGGCTTTGGGCCGTACCGATCGCAACCTACCCACCAATTGCCGAGGCGTCAGGGAGCCTCAAGCTATGACGCTTGCCGAACATTCCATTAGCGCCTACCATACTCCATACGTTCTCTTCTTCAATCATTCTTTGCCTCACATGCTTATTACATATCTCTCGTTCATCTTCTTTCCTTTCCCTTTTGGAATTCCACCTGAACGTAGACAGGAGCGGGAAAACACATTTTGCTGCATTGCCGACAATGTACACGATGTATCCTAAGAATACATGTATTCTCAGCCGACTGAGCAGGCACATTTAAAGTAACTGTGACGGATTATGATGGTATTGAATCACCCTGGGTTACGGCGAATCGCGGACAGTCGAGGAAGGAAGAAAAATAAAGGAAAATATCTGCGGGAAGGACAATGCAAAGCGTATCGCGAATTGCGATCGTCGCGATTCCAGTGAAATTACGCTGTTACCGGTATCGTTATCAAACGGTAATTACCGGGGACGCGCGGCAATTTAACGGAACGGCAGAGATTTCATTTAGCCCCGCCCCTCTGGCAATTATTGTCTCGGACTGAAATAGGGAATGCAGTTTGCGCAAACGTCGGGGGCATTAATATCCGCTAGACGCTCGTACGGCGTATGTTTTCAATAGTTTGGATCTTATTTGCGGACTGAACTTGCAATCGGCATGAGAAACGTGGGCTAAATCGATGCATTGCAGAAAATCGAGTACTGCTCCGTGTGTAGCGCGGGACATTTACATATTAGTAATCGGATTAGGAACGAAAAATTAATGAATCGTGATCCAAAACTACCAATACACGATATACTCTCAATAATTGATATACTTTTTTGTTAAATTTAACAGATACCATTGGTAGTGTTACAGTCATCGAATTTCTTTATCGATGAAATAAAATATTACGGTAAATCGAAAGTCTTTCATAATTCAGCTAATAACGCCGCTAAACTCATTCACAGTTCAAATTTAGTGACCGATACCAGACTTTACTCATGACTTAAAGAACCGGACACAATTATTTTCAAATATTTCTTCCCGAGTACAGGATACGGAACAAAGAAGCTGGTGAAATAAAAAATGGCAAAAATCGCGAAGAACTGTGCTTACACCATAAACCCAAGACTTTTAATTCTGAACGTATAATGAAAGCAAATGTTCCCATTCAACATTCTTCTGCATCTTCATTCTGATTCAGTGTCCTTCGTGCACTTTGCGCGAAATCCAAGAAGTAACTCTGTTTGAACAGTCAAGCATAACGAATGCACATCCGTCCTTTCGTCCACTGATGTTTGAGGACCGCCATATCTAGTTTCCCGAGAGAGAATGGAAGCGGATTCGACACTGCGTTGTCCGGGAGACGACAGGATTTTTGCTAGACCCTATCCTTTTTTGTAACACCAGTCGCTTCGTTCCTCGGCACATTTCAGGATGGATTACCCAGAATGGGAGAATTAGTCTCTCCTCTGCATTGTCTCGTTCGGTGAGATTCTTTGTTCCTGTAACTAACAACAAGCAGCACAATTTTGCTCTTTACTTTCGTATCAGATTTTAATAACGGTCGCTAGTATTGTGGTAGGGAAGAAAATGGGAGAGCATTATGGGTATTTAACGCATTAAGTTGAATCATGTAGCTGTGGTTGTAATTATTTGAGCATTAATGGTAATGGTTATAATTTCAAGATAAATTATATTTATTACGCACATTATGTCTGCTAACATACAATACAACTATGCACATCGTTTGTCGATACGTTAAAAAGTCAAAATCAAAATTAAAAAGAGGAAAAGCCACACAATACTACGTACGAAATCCACAAAAATAATAAACTGTTCATGTAATTGCCATAACGCTTCTCGCAACCTCGTAACTATTATCGAAACGCCAGGCAGTGTCATGTTACGGAAGCCCTCCAGTGACATTTTTCATCGTCCCATCTTCTAAATTCCGACCCGAAGGATATTGTGACAAAGACCTGGCAAGTTCGAAGGACTTCGTCGAAGGTCTGCGAGAAATCTTCATCCACGAATGAGATACGACGTGGGCAGACGTGGAAAGAGTCCGAGGCGTGCCCCGATTCTCGGATCGGTGAGGCTTCATTCATCGAGAAGTTCGACGTTGCTCATCGTTTGACTCTTTCATCCGGCGGCTCTGGCATTGTGCAAGGTGGCGAGGCTTGAAAAATTGAAAGGCTCCGATCGGCAAGCGCCCGGAACCTGTCAGGACAGCTCTTCCCGAGACGTGGGAGGCTGAGTTGGATGAAGTAAGGACGGAGAGATTTTCCACGGTTGATCCTGACGGAATACGATCGAAATTCTGTTAGGAGTATCCTCCACTTCGATCGGCGCATGGATATCGGACGATTTATATTCAATTTTCGCTCCCCGAAAAAGGTCGAGAGATATTTCGTTGAAATGCACGGCTTCTTATCGATAATCAAACGGCGGGGGAAACGAATGATTATTGACGCGCTCTTATTGTTTTCACGTAGAACTGTACGGCTCTTTTGGGCGGAGGCGGGAATAGCGGAGGACTCGAACTTTTCTCTTTGTGTGTTTCGTTGGCTTTCCTGCGGGATGCTGGCCTAGGTGGAATTTGAATGAACGTTTGAGGGAACGCCATGATAAAAATGTCGGTATTTTATTCCATCGAAATTTTCTTTCGTATACGGTATAAGATTCGTTTGGCTGGATGTTCTTGAATGCTAAGCAGAAGAACTATATAGAAAATGGCTAGTCGTTTTAGACGGCAGAGATATTTGTAGGAGGTTGAAATGAATGAATGAAAATTATGTCGTACCAGAGATATTAATGCCAATATTCATATGCTGTGTCTACCTGAAGAAATCATGTAAAAATGCAATGAATTAAAATAGTACATTTGGAAAAAGAACAAGGCAACATTATCGGACGAAATAAAGTGAACAGTTTCTTTTATTACAGAGCCCCAAACAGATTTTCTGGAGATCTACATTCTATTGTTAAGATTCTTATACCAATTGAACGTTTCTTTGAAATTTCCCAACAATGCTTGATCTTAAGCTCCTCTTTGCGTCGGAACGGTTCGTCCAATTAAGGAAATAAGATATTTGCTGCAACTCGCGCATGCAAACGTGTCACTTATATATATAATATTGCACCACCCGGCGTCGGCATACGCAACAAAATAGACGTAGCAACAGCGTACGTCTATGCATTACATAATATACACAACCGAATTTTTCTCAAAATTAGAAAGTAGTTCTAACCAAACTCGAATCGGCCGCTGTACGAAAAGCATTCCAATACGAAAATACACCAAAATCGACAAAATTCGGATCTCATCCATTGTTCTCAAAGCCAATGTTCATATTCTCGCGTCTTGTGTAGCACGTAAATCCTCGCCATGCAAGCAACGTCAAAAATTTCTCGTTAGACCAAAAACGCATTCCTACCCCGACCGCAAATTAGCCTCGTTCTAGTAAGCATCCGAGCTATGATACCAAGCAAAATTTCGAAGAACGGGGCGCATCGTCTCGTGCGTCCAAGCCGTACAGCTAAAATTCCTGGCCTACCACTGAATGACCATACCGCCCCTACCCCCCCTCCCCTTAAATAGCGGCGGGTCTCACGAAAGAGTCTCCCTTAAAATCGCCGTCGCGATCTCGCACCTTCCCCGCTCATCCTTGGAAGAAAAACGAAGAAGGTCATCGTCGGATGAGGAGGAGACCTTGGACGCCTCGGCGTTTTTACGAAATGAGTTTGCATTTGGCGAGCAAGCGAGCGAGCAGTCATTTTTCCGACACTCGCAACGTATACTTACCCCAGTTACTCGTGTGTGTCACCCGTTCGGCGCGCGTGTGTTCGGTAACTCGCATACTGACTCACGGCATCACACACGGATTGACTTAACCCAATTCTCGCGATCGGCGCGAGGGGTTGAAAGCGTTCAGATTGGGTGTCGTCGATGACGTGGAAACCGGTAACGTACGTTCGATTGGTCAACGCTCACCCCCACCCCTCCACGGGATCGGCTGACTCAACCGACGGTAACATAACGTCAGACAGCCGGTACGGGGGCCACGTGAGCGAATTTATCGGGATTTTAAAAAATCCTAGTCCGTATAAAAGGGCCGCCGGTCCACCGACAGAGCACAAGCTTACTTACTTTCGAGAAGTAAACAACAACTCCCACAACCAATCAACATGTTCAAGCTGGTAAGAGAAATACGAATCTTATTTTCGAGCTTAACACTCCCAACTGCCTTACCTTAACTGCACCGATACTTGCGCATCGGGCTTTCGATCCTGCTGACTTCTCAGCAAGACTCTCTCGAACGCGACTCGTGCCTCAACGGCTAGATAATGTTTTTCAAAATAAGCTCAAGCCGCTTTTTCGCTCTCTCGGCACTCGTTTCACAGTCCCGTGCTTTTTGAACGCGACACTTGTCTCTCGTCCTTCCGAAGAACGAGCTGTTTGCATGACATAACTCTCGAGTCTCTCCCCATTCTAATTTTTCTTGCTCCGGCCATTAAGTCGTTTGGCGATGAAAATATCGCCGCTACGCCGAAAGATTGTTTTTCATGTCAGAGCTCGGAGAGAAAGAGTCTATGGCTGGTCAAACGCCAGACCCCAAACAGACGAGCTTTTTTTCAATCCGGCCTATCGTTCGTCCAATTTGCCTTTTGTCCATTTAAATCGACCGCACTTGTCGCTTCCTCCTCTGCCTCCATTGTTCCCGTCACGAACTCCCAGCAATCATTTCCATCGATCAAAACGCGGGTTAACTCCCCACTCTTCATCCTCCGACGCAGCACGTCTCGCGTTTTACCCCCCTCCACCTCTTCTCGTGTAAACATTGCCTTTAATATCCCCTCGGCCCCGTTTTCGCGCTGGGTCTAGATGAATAAAAAAACCGAGGATGGGTAAAAGTTCGCGTCGCATCTCGGCGAACGCTTGACGGGTTTTTTTTTTGCGAAAAGGCGGCCGAAAGCAATGAGGGAACCAAGGATGAAGTCGGAGCGAAAGGAGGAGGAGTGGGAGGAGGAGGAGGAGGTGGCGAGAGAGACAGAATCGACCCTCTTACTCTTTTCACTCTGACCTTTCCGCCCGCATCGACACGTTCTTGTATTTGTCCCCCGGCCCGTACATTCATCCGCACACCCTTCTATACGCGTCTGCATATATTTTTCCTCCGGATACAAGAGTACATAGATTTATACGCGGAGACGCGCATCACAGAGAGCCGTGCCCTTACGTTCACTCGAACGACTTCGACTCTCAATCTCTCAGCGTATCCCTCCCCTTTGCCCCGCCCGCGATCCGCCACTGTTCGCCTCGCCGGTAAAAATCTCGGGCGAGCGAAATCATTGGAGCGTGCACATTGTTAGTAAACGTACTCGTGCAGGCGCGTGCTCGGTAGTTCACGATCTCGCGTGCTTGTTTCTCAGAGTCTCGGCTCACGCCGTGGCATTAGCGCACGTTGCGCGACGGAAACGTCACGGGTCCTTCGGTCGAGCCGCGCAATCGGCCAACTGGAATGCCGTTCTCGTTGCTCACATTATTCCTCCCCCCGACGCCTCTTCACCGCCATTTTTACTCCCTCCCTCCCCCTTCGGTCGCCGAGCCGATTTCCGCACGACCCGGTCGCACCCTCGCGCCTTTTCTCACGCGGCGAGTGTCGTTCTCGATATATCGGACAATCGGCGGGAGCTAGTACATTGAGTAGGCAACGTCGATCGTTGCGACATAAAAGCGGGGAAAATCCAGTTTCGTAAGGCGTCGAGATATTCACGAGCGCGTTGTGTCCTTTCGGTCACGAACGACGTTAATGGGCGCCGGTGATAGAAAACGATAGGTCGACCGGCGGACCGTTCGTTACGATTTGCTGAAACACGGGTACTGCCAATGGCGGAGGCTTTCTGAGCAGCGCGGTATTTTCCTGGGAAAAGCGTGGGACGGACGTGCCTCCGGATCGTTGACCTTTGCACAATCAGATACGCTCGCCGGGATATCGCGATAATTAACAATTTCTCGCCGACTGCGCGCAGCTCGTGGATCGAGAATTCTTTGAAGTCGGCGGCTCGCATCGCTGGATCGGAATCAAAACATTTTAGGAGCGTGTGCTCAGTGGCTGAGCATAGGGCATTCGAATTGTTCGCGCAGAATTGGACAGACGTTCAATGCGCTCCTGGCAGCCATCGCGTTTAGACGGACGAAGTGTTTCGGAAGTAAAATTTTCCGGCAACTGTCGTTGAGAGCGTGTTGTTGTCGATACAACATGGCGCGTTAATCCGTTTCTCCTTTGCAACCCGTCACGGGACACACACTTTCCAAGTCATTTATTTCCGGCACGATAAGCGAACTCCGCGCCAGATGCTCGCTCAAGAAATATTTCCTCCCTCCTTATACGCGATATCCAATATACAGACTGTGACTGCCGTCACCAAATTGGATTACAAAGTTCGAGAGAAACGCTGCGAGTCAAAAGCGACAGGATCGGAAAGTCCACCTTCCTACCATTCTTTAAATAGCCATTGAAAAGGCGAAGGTTCCCTACCAACTTGCAGACTGTGCAACACTAACGCTAGCAACCCCTAACCTTATATTGTAAGAAACGGATAAAGAAGCGAAAGATACAATTCGGTTGGTACCCCACAGGCCGTCCTCGCCGCCATTTTGGCTGTCGCTGCTGCTGCCCCCGGAGGCCTTACTGGCATTCCTCTTACCCACACCCTTGGCCCGATCCACGCGCCAGCGGTGATTAGCCATGCCGCTCCGGTCTATGCCGCCCACCACGTCGTCCACCAGGGAGTCCAGCCGGCCGTCCACCAGATCCCAGTCGTCACCAAGACCGTCCTCGCTGGCCATGTTGCCCTGCCCCTTCACTCCGCGCACGGTCTCGGCTATCACGGTTAAGTCCTGAGCGCCAACCCTAAATCTCCACCACCAAACCAACCACCACCACCAAGTCACGACGAGATAGCCCCCCGGCGACCAAAAAAAAAGCATACCCTTCACCCTCTACACCCAGACCCCGGATCATCGAGGCGAGCCAGCCAACTTGCTCCTCATGCGGACCAAAAGCGGAAATTGCGGCAAAAAAGGATGGACACGCTCGCCTCATCGTAACGCAATGGAGATCAGAGAGGAGGGCGGGACGCGACGGGAGACGAAAAATGGGAGTTGAGCTGCGTCGCGAGACACACCCTGCACGGCGCAACAGTTTTCGAAAGAAAATTCGACTCATCGATCCTCCCCGCGGCCTGAGCTCCCCGTCTGCTCCATGGGAATCATCATATGGATTAGACATATTTGTACTTTCGACGATCATCCCTCCTGTCATCCTGGAAACCTTCCCCCACGTTCATATGGAATTTTAATAAAATTTTAATTACAAACCCAACTGTCTTCTCTATCGTCTCTTCCGAATCTAGCGGGTCGTTGACCTGCGTATTCGACGATGCGGTTCGACGTATCCTTTACGTCCTTCGGGAAATTGCGAGGGTGGATGGAACGGAGGACGAATATTGCCTGGGATTTAGGAGATCTTTTTTATTGACATTTATGTGCGGACGCAAGGGCATGGGATGGGGCGTATCAATGAATGTTCGACAAAAGCAGCGGCAGCAAATTTTTATCCTTCGATTAACAGTAACCGTCAGGGTGAACACACGAAGGGGATGCGGATAAAGGGTGGCGAATATTTTTGGCGCGTCAGATGCTTTGTGCTTGGCACGATTGCTGGGAGAACAGTGCGTTACAAGCGTTTAAATAAGTGTTTGACAAAAATTGTCCAGTTGCACAGCATAGCAACATTTGCACTTGCCAGATTCTTTTGACCGAGGACGACGTAAAACGGGCCGCACATAAACGCACTTCCTTCTCTCCATAGGATAGAGAACGATACGTATGAATTTCG
This sequence comes from Anoplius nigerrimus, assembly GCA_914767735.1. Classification (NCBI taxonomy): domain Eukaryota; kingdom Metazoa; phylum Arthropoda; class Insecta; order Hymenoptera; family Pompilidae; genus Anoplius; species Anoplius nigerrimus. The sequence continues at coordinate 5,023,887 of OU612079.1, read as the reverse complement.
CATATTCTCCAGCTGGTGGCAATGTGCGGTCAGAATATCATGCGAAGAAGAAATTGTGTCGAGAAAGGGTTGGATGCCAACGTACAGAGAGGTACGACAAATGAATCTGACATAAAAATATAAATTTCCTCTGTCACCCGTGTTGGCGTACAACGCAGCGCAAAAATGTATTCAACTCTCGTGAAATTGTGAGGTTGAAGAATGGATTGCAGTTTACGAAAAAAGTTATTGAATACAATGTGTTGAGTGTTATTAACCACTCAGACAAAGTTCTCGTAGCGACTGAGTCGATTTTTCCTCACGTCTTATGCTCGTAAAACCGCTTCAATCATGGAAAAATCCGTAAAAGTTTCACTCGTTCCTGCATCCGCTAAGCTGCAAAAGGGTTCGCGGATACAATATGATGCCAGACTGTTTGTAGGGAATTACTCGGGGCAAACAGCTCGCTAGTAATGCGTATTTAGAAAAGTACTCCGCAAAAGTTACTTCGCGCCGAGCGAAGGGAACCTTTTGCTGGCCAGATTTTCCCTCGCGAGGACGCAATAAAACGGAACTCGCATAAACGCACTTTCTTTCCGTCTTCCGATGAAAAAAACAGACAGACGAGGTTTCCTTCGGATCGTATACAGGATGTCACAAAACTCCGAACCGACTATCGATACGTCAACAAATATTTTGGTATGGTAATGAGATTTGATAGCATTACGACATTCTTATAATCTTTGCAAATATTGTCGTTTGATTCACTATTATTTATCTGCATATACTGCACCGTCAATCAAAATTGTCCTGACGTTACTTATTCTACATCTGTTCAACTTTATCATTCCAACTAGCCAACATTCCACTCCACACTTCTCCATAATCCCCTCTATACAATCTATTGAAAAATTTCTGCACAATTCCATATTTCTAAAGTCATCTATGCCATCTTTCTCTCTTCCTCCGCTCCTCTTGAAGAGTTGATCAGTTGGTCACTTGAGAAGAACATCCGTTGGCACGTATTCTTGGAATACCCTGTATGCCGTTATCTCCGTACGTGCACATACGCGAATGCATCGCACACAGACTCCGACATGTAGCAGCGAAATTTCGCGTCCACTTTACGAGCTCTCTCGCGAATCACTCTCGCAAAGAGATTCCGAGACTCCGTCTCATCCATCGCGCGGACGTTTTCGGCTCTCGCGGAATCGGCTTTTATCACCGGCTTCCCTATCGGCCGGCTATTCGCTCTTGATTTCGCTGGAAGCTCGCGGCACAAATTGACGCTAGGACGTCTCCGCTCCTTTCTACGTCTTCTTTTTATTCCCCGCACGGTGCCGCGTGTCTTTTACAGCCGAACAATGGGAAGTGACGGAGCGCCGTTGGTCGTCGTCTGAATTAACTGACATCAGTTGAAAAGCGTGAAGGCCAGTTGTTGTAAATGCATTTAGATTAATCTTGATGCAGGAGTTCTAATCTGTCCACTCTACCTGCCGTGATAAGACCTGATTATTGGGATAATGATACTAATGTCGCTTCATAATACGTTTTGAATTTTACATAAAAGTGTTCAAATATTTTCACTCTCGCAATCGTGTACATTTTGTCGAATTGTTCGAGTTTTTATATATTTGTAAATTTATATTAGACAACGTGATAGAACGTAACACCGGAAAGGTGTTATTGAGTTTTCCTGGTTCAGCCGATTAAAGGCGATGGGTTCAAACACGTATCAGCGGGGTGTATTTCTCCCAATCAACTATCGTCTGGATTTTCAATCTTCGGCATTCCAAATAAACAGTGCATAAACATAAACAGTTCACTGCATGGTTTTAACGACGTAACGTACAAAAGAGATGAATGGCTAGAGTAGTCATTACATAAAATATTAATTTACCTATATTCGCGTTACACAGTTTACCCACTCGAAATCCGATGCACTGTTTAACAAATCACCAGAAAATACAATGACATTTTTTATGCAGAACAAAAGTTGTGTTCCTTAGTGTAATTTTTATTTACCAATCACATTAATTTCCAATTGCTAATAAGCACGTTACGTGACAAACAGAATTTTACATCAAGTGTAATAATTTTAAATAAAGAAATTGTCATCTTATAGCTTCGTAAAAAATAATATGGCGCCTTTGTCAAAGGTTGAGCTGTCTTATAAGTATGTAAGTATTAGAAGATGAGCATTATGTATACAAGAAAAGAGTATCAAATGAGTAGAAAAATACAGTTACGTCCGGAAGAGATGTTCTACATAATCCGGCGCCATGTGTCTACTTAAAGTGTACGTAGCGGTTTATTTCTTAGAAATCAATCCGTGCCAGTGCGGGCGGTTTATCTTGAAATCATCATTTAGTAGACGTAGACCGAGCCTGGATGGTACAGTTTGTAGCTGTGCGGATATGTCAATGGGACGATTCCTGGATGAACAGGTAACACCTTGACGTAAGGATGTGCATACGCATACGGATGCGGTGCTATTAGAGGTGGAACAGGAGCAGGAGCACACTCAGTTGCCACCACGGCGAATGCAATCAGAAGAATCTGTAAAATTAATTTCATTTCCATTACATAACTGTTTTCTGGGTCACTCCACACTCTCTAGCCTCTTATTTTCATTTACTTCTGCTTGCGCTGAAATTTTGTATTTTCTGTGTATACCGTTAATAACATATGACCTTAATGGATTATTTAAGTTTTCCAAGTTATACCACAAAATATACGAAGATGCTTCGAGGAACATGTATCTGGACATATCCATGAACATGAATTTGTATTATCTCTAATGATGACATGCTTTCATTTCTAAATACGAGAAAATGCTGATATAAACATTATAATGCCCTCGTCAATTGTACTGCGAGCATAGCGCATCATCCTAATGACATGGGCGTAACAAATTGAAATAGATTAGAAAGAGAGATCAAATAGGTTTGAGGTGCACATCAGAGAAGTCGTTCGTTTCGAATTTTTGAGTGGGACGACTGCCTTTTGTGATATTCGTCGAAGCATTCTATATATTTTAAAGTTGCGCAACGTGCAGGACTAGTATGGTCAAGCGAGCGAAACGGACCAGACCGGACCGGTTAAATTGAGAGTGAAGCCGACAGTCATCCGGACTTTCGAGTACGCCCGGCAAAAGACATGCGCGCAAAGTCAAAAAAGTTCGGCTCGCTCGCCCGGCGTGGGCCGAGCAGATTTGTTAGTTGTACGGACCGTTTAACCTCCTTCGTCATACAATTCCTCGTGCGCTCATACGTTTCTGTTACATAAGCGACCGCCGAGAGATTGTGGAAAACGATATGTGCGAAAGTTGGGGTAACTTGTCAAATGGAAGAATGTCTGAGTCGAACGAAACAATACCACTCTCCAAGTCTCTCCGCTAAGATTACAACATCGGTAGATATTACCGAGAAGGTGATCAATGATTATGTCGAAAACTTAGTTATTGCGATTAATATGATGCGCATTCGAATACGTATATTTGATCTCGAGTCAAACTTGGACTGGATAGCTAAAGATTTGGTCATATCATGTGTACGTGTGTTTCCGTACGATTTTAGCGTAAGTGGACGATATGACGATTACCCTTGAGTGAATGGCGATATTAATCAGACTTCGATTTGGCACGGAATGTGAAAAGTTCTAGGTGAACTAATGTTACGGGTGACTTATTATTTGTGTCCAGTTACCGGCGATTACTGTCACGCTTCGCACCTATTCATTTTCCGTCTGCGAAAAACAAGGAATTCGAGACAACGTAGCATTTCGCGATTATAATCGCACGTATTCAATGGCGAAACATTCGCGGCGTACTTTCATCGAGAAACGAGTTTCGCGACGCAACGTTCTCGCACGGTTGCGTGACGGCAAAAGTGTTTATTGAATTGTTAATATCGGCCGCCGTGGCGACGTTGTTGCAAGTGTACGTTGTTGTTAACAAAAATATCGTGCGCCTGGCTGGCTTCGCGACCCACATTCTCCGTTCGTATCGCAGCATAGAGTACCGGAGTCTGTTCGTTCTCAGACATTGTATCAATACTGAGAACAGGGTGCACTAATTCTCAAATTAGACGCGCACTAATTAATATTGTGATCACAAGGTTGTCGCGCACAACTTCTTTATCTGCAATTACAATCCTGTATATTTGTAATTAGTACTCAGCGACAAAATAAAAGTATAATATTTCACTTAAACTGACGCTATCAATATTTACATCAATTTCAGAATCATCACACACATATGTACTTTTTAATATTAATGCCACTTAAAACGATGTCTACATGTCGTAACGGGACATACCGCTACTGATTGTAAATTCGAATATACAACTTTAATTTTTCCACAGTTGCCATTGAAAACGTCACTCAGTACTCTGTCTTCGAACATAGAGAAATTTAATTGGACGTGTTTATGCATGAACGTGGTAAAATAAAGTTTTTCACTCGGCCACCCTTGTAGCATCCATGATGCTCTACTGAGTTGAAGACAGGATAAAACAGATCGCAATATCAATCGGACATAGTCGAACGTCACGACGTGCCTTTAATCAGGCAAGCACGGCGACATGCGCTTTTTCGGCAATGAATTTAGTCGAACACGGAATCCGAAATAACGGCCGCGCGGAAACATGCGCATACGATCAGATATACTTGCCAACTTGAACATGTTAAACGTTTTATCGGCTTTCCGTTAGCGAACACCGAGAGGAATGCAAATCGATACTGCTGTTAGTGCGGCAGAAACCGAACTCTTTATATATTTGTGTCGGAAGCATTGTTGTACCCATTGTTTGCCCCACTATTTGTTCGCTGCACAATGCCAAGCCATAGATGGTGTCACCCCTCTGCGATCGTGTCTTCCTTCTCGCATTTAATCATCGATTCTCACGGTCGCGTAGCGCGAACTTGTCCTACGATACGCGCAACAGTCGCTAAATGTGCAATCGCATTGTTGTATGAGCCTTCCGCTGCCTATACGCTCGGATGCTTAATGGTTTAGAATATCTACCTCTATATTTACTGGGATGTCAAGGTATCTAAGTATCTATTGTACATACTAGACGGTTCGTGTGAAACTAGTCTATGCGACGGAGAGTTCATGTAATGGGTAGCTTGTGACAGTATGCTTTAAATTGTTCGATGTCCTTATATTCATGTTTGCTGTACATTATGGATTTTGTCATAGAGTCTGTGTAGCTTGCCGCGGATCGCACTTCGACTTTCCGTGTTACTCACAGTCTTTACCAAATATCTCACCGCAGGTCTCACCATTGAAGGTGAATTGATGGAACGCTCACGCCCTTCACACCTAACTTAACTTTATTTAAATGTTGAGCTACTGGCACGACACCAGGGTAAAAGTACAGAATGAGAAATCACAAGATGTTTGTTTACTACGAAGTACAGGATATAAGTGAGCTCGCTAGTTCGAATATCGTCGAACGTTAACGAAGGACGACAAAGGATTGTAAGTTTGGCGCGTAGGCCACGTTCACACCGTAGGCATTTTTGAGACCAACTCATTGTCAGATAAACTCACAAGCCTAAACATCGCTTGGTGCGATGATATCTTTATGTGTTGCATCGCGTTACTATTGAACTACACAGTATGACGTTACTACAACGGTACACTTGGCGGCGTGTAACCCTTTGATCACATTTTTTGATTTTAATCGATAGAAACATCACGCGGAAGGATTCGATCATGCTCGCGAATTCCACGAGAGCGCATTCCAATTTTATTTGACTCCATTTAAATTGGTATCGAATGAAAGCAGGAAACGGTACAAAGACGTTCAGACATAAATAATGCTGTCGGCATAAGTGAATCCGCATTCGAAGCCTTGATCGATGCGGGCGTACGCGATTCCAACAGTTTTTTTCTCGACCTTCCCTTCTAGCCACCGATTCTTCTTCTTACTCTGTCGCCACGGCCGCTCGAAGGGAGGCACTTTGCATTATGCATATGTAATGCCCCGACAAGAGCGCATAAGAGCGAGCAGAGAGTCGGAAGTAACGCGCGTGTGAACGCACGTAGATCAGTATCGTTCCCCCTGATTTATGGAAGGACTCTTTAACGCCAGCTCGTAATAACATTCACCGATCGAATCGAAGGACGCGGCTGATGTTTGCCCACTGAGACGCGCGCCGATCCGACTGATAAACCATAAATCCTCGAAGAACGATTGGCGGAGTTGAATCGAACGGCAGATATGCGCACTTTTCTTCTCATTAACGGCAGCAGTTAAAACGGCAGATGGGAATGTGCCTACGTAAAACTTTACTTGTGGGAAAATTAGAAATTAATAGGTAATGTAAGAGTCACAGATTCATCGCGAGATAGGGATTTTTAATGGCTGCGCAATGAAATTGGAAATCCTGGATGACGAAACCGCAAAAGATGAAATCCGTAAAACTAATTTACCATCGTGGAATAATGAAAGAGACAGGGCGAGAGAGAAAGAGAGAAAGAGAGTGAAAGATGGACGAACTCGTATTTGTGTCAAGATCAAGTTACGAGAGAAATCAGAGATGGTTATGTTAAATGATTAAAGTACGGATTCGTCGGAAAATGAAAGCTTACGGCATCAAGAATTAGATACGGCGAAACAATCGTAAAATAAAACTTACAGAGAATGTAGTTGCCTAAATCAAGAAAAAAAAAGATAGTATTTAGTATTACATGTTATGACAAGATGTCTAATAATATAGGTACATTGTGGGGCAGTGAAAGATTTGAAAAGTTCAATTTATTGGAACAAAAGAAGCAGCAATCCGGTAATGAAAAAGAATCTTTGATGAATGCTCAGCAAAGTGCACCAATGATACTGGATCGAATTGTTCCAGGAACATTGTAACGTAACTGATGACGTAACTAATCATGTAGAGGGAACAGTGAGCGTGTCCACAGACGCCTTTCATCCCCGCTGCTCGACAATTGTTATAAAAGGGAGTACCTCGGTGCACCGAGCGTTTCTTTCCAATAGAAACCGCACTCTCCGACGGCTACGATCAGCTTTCAGTGAGCAAAGATCGGAGTGAAGGGATCAGAGATACGGCTTAATCATTGATAAGCAACCACATGCTGAAAATGAAAGCCTTTACGTGTCTCTCCATTGTGTAAAATAGTTTTCTGACATGAAAAAGATTAAATTAGACATTGAATTGGCAGTTTCATTTACATTAGTCAATATATAATATTTTGCAATGGTACATGATAAATTCATATGATCGGCAATTAAATCGCTTTAACTAAGAATTGCCGTAAGGAGAAATATGCTGTTTGTTAGAAAACTATACGAACAATTTCCGTTCATTGTTATAATAAAATAAAATCAACTTAAATGTAAAACATTTTAGATCTGTTTGCAGTACACGATCGATGGCCTTCTTCTCTTCAATGCGTAATACGAAGCGATTTGCATAGATTACGGTACGAACCTAACGGAGGGTGAAAATGTCTCCTTAGTAATTCGCCGTAATTTTGTATCGGTATCCATAACTTACGATACCTGGCGGTACGGTAATTATTTAATTGACCGTAAGAGAGTGACAGGCGCGAATTAATCTGGTGGCAATATGAGTGTCAAATGTAAATAGAGGCAAAAGAGACGGTGAGACGCGATCTGTGTCAGTTTAATGAAGACGCGAGTGTGCTGTAATTTAACGGACGACCGTCTATGCAATTATCGTGTGAGGAAATGGTGTAACGGGCGTGTATGCGAGGATTGATTACTCTGGTTGACGGGATACGTGTCCTGACGTAGAGGTGTACCAATGGACGCAGAATACCACCGACGATCATTCTAATAGGGATTTAAGAAATTGCCACTTTAGTTCCGCCTTTATTGAATTCCGACAGGCGGCAATTCATTCTCGAGTTATAAAGCGGGTGCATTACGTTGAAAGATTTTTACACTACTAAAACTATTTCAGGTAAACTGAGACCGACAAAAATGTTCTTTTTGAGATGTTCACTCATAATTTTGTGCTTTTTTCGTTGCCGTGATGTGCAGATTCTTCAAAAGGAATTGCAATAATGAATATTTGTTTTCAATTCATGTTAAATTTAAGAGTGCAGGCTAGTTAAATTCCTATTCATAAGCTTGATAAGAAGTTAAAGAGTCCGATGGGCAGGCTTTAAGACACGGTTTCATTCATTCTGCCCTCATTGAATTTCAAACGATCGTAATTGACTAAGTTGGAACGTGACGAGCACGGTTCCATAATAGAACGGACGGATATGGCCTGGCGATTAAGGGAAACTCCGCTGAAACATGTCCGTCAAACTTGGATTACTCGTACGAGAGTGACGAGAACGCAGTGATAGCTTCCCGAACAAAAGAATCATCATACACCAAATAATTCGCAATTATCTGCCTTATCCATAATAGAACCCAACCCATTTCTACCTATCCGTATTTGTACACGACAAATATTTACGATCCGACTTCTCTTAACAAAACTGACAATGCGATGAAAATACTCGAATTCCTTTTTAACTGTATGTCAGGCTTGAGCACGTAAGGAGCCAATGGCGAGTGGAAAAAAAATAAAACTGGGTATTAACCGTCGAGTTCGAGACTGAGCGTCGCTCCCGCTTGTTTCGGACACCTCGCGTACTTTATTTATTGCCAGTATTGCGCGAAACAGGAACGTTCGTTTATCTGGCCGTTCGCGGTGCATAAAAGGTGGACTCCCCGCGAGCGCGCGTGTCTCTATTCTTAGACGGTTTATACGATCGGCGAAGCGTAACGAAAGTAACGAGCGCCGACCGAGAGAGCCTTTCGAAACGGGCGAACGGAATATTCGTCGTCGTCGTCGTCGTCCTCGTCCTCGTCGTCGTCGTCGTCGTCGTCGTCGTTGTTGTCGTACGCGCCCATAATGGAAGCGTAAAAGAACGACCGGTTACGTTCGCAATTGCGCGATCAAGCTGGCACGCGTGGGCGTCGAGGAATACGGTGAGATCGGTGCCGTTCAGCAAGGAGAGCCGGAGGCTAAATAATCCTTATTCCAACAGAGAAGTACGAACTTTATAGACGCGCGATGCATCGAGATTGACAGTGGCGTACGATCAATTCGGTTGCGCGTGTAAATAAATACGTACCTATGGCACGTAAAGTGTGGCGTGCTTTTACGTAAGCCAATGGGGTGCTTAATAATGGGAAAATTCATGTTACGAAAGAAATAGTTTCGACTAGGATACGTTATATGAATATATGGCACGTGTAACGCATGGATAAATGAGCGTTTTTATCGTAGTGAGATTTCTTGGGACACTGAAGGCAGGCTATGACCGGCTAATTTACATTCGACAATAAATATCCAAAGTAAGATGAGGTTACGTAACTTGGGAGATAGGAATTAGTTGACGTTGAATTTGTCTCAAAAGAGAAATGTCGTTAACTTGACATGACGCGCCAATAGCATATATTGCATCATGTTAGATAATGATTTAATTACAGGGTTCAAAGTATAAGCCACGCGCTGCATTTTTCGAAGTTCGAGATCGTTTAATAGCCTGTACAGTCTAGCATGGCGATTACAAACTTTTATGTGAAATTGGAGCTAATTTTCCTTTCCTACCGAATAGCCTATCTAATATGTGGTTAGAGCGTTAAGTCTGATGTCAAAAGATTGCACCGACAAGTATCTTGTTTCCCGATTGAAGGTGCTCATTTATCAGGCAACGTTCAACACTTTCGACATTACTTTCAGTATTGAACATCGGAGCGCACGATTCAGCCGCATTCCCATAATTCAATTGTTGACTATTTTTGCAATGATCACAGCCCATTCTTTACTTGCACTTTAGTCCTAGTACCCCAACAATAATTCTACTTTCACCATGTCGATGATCATATATTACTCCACGTGCCCAAATGTATGTAACGAACTTTCTCTAGAACATTTTAACCGACATGGTTAATCATTTTTGCAGGTTTCTTGCGATCTGGTGGCCGTTGAAATGTCAAATAACAAAGCGCCGTGCCAGGATGATGATCGTCGTGATCTGGTTCATCGCCCTGACGACGACGTCGCCGTGGCTGCTGTTCTTCGACCTGGTCGCTATCTACGACGACGATCCGGACCTCCGCCTCTGTCTCGAGAACTGGCCCCGTCCAGAAGACGGGTCCCTCTTCTTCCTCATCGGCAATCTGACCCTCTGCTACGTCCTCCCGATGATCCTCATCTCCCTCTGCTACATCCTAATCTGGATAAAGGTTTGGCGCAGGCACATACCGACGGACACGAAGGATGCGCAAATGGAGAGGATACAGCAGAAGTCGAAGGTGAAGGTCGTCAAGATGCTGGTGGTGGTGGTGATCCTCTTCGTCCTATCCTGGCTGCCGCTCTACGTCATCTTCGCTGTGATAAAACTCGGCGGCGACGTTGCCGAACGCGAGGACGAGATTCTGCCGATTGCTACGCCGATTGCACAGTGGCTCGGCGCCAGCAATTCGTGCATAAATCCGATCCTCTATGCCTTCTTCAACAAAAAGTATCGGCGCGGCTTCGTTGCCATCCTGAAGAGTGGCCGCTGCTGCGGTAAGCTTCGCTACTACGAGACCGTCGCCATGATGTCATCCTCAACCAGTATGCGCAAATCCTCCTACTACGTCAACAACAACAACAATAACTCGTCGACGAGACGGGCCGCGTGTCATGGGCCGCCGGTTCACCAGGACAGCAACGTGTCGTACATATTCAATCACACCGGCGTCTAAGTCGGACGGCTTACGGTCGAGGAATCGCGTTCGTCAAACTGGCGCTGCTGTTGTTTTTTTCGGGACGCTCGATCCAGGCGACTGACGGGGATCGAGGTCATTTAGCGCGACGGAGAATCGCGGACTTCGGAAACGAAGTCGATGGGAAGCCCGAACGACGCTACGTCCGCGGCCAGGGCTTCATATTGAGAGCCGGTCCGAGGTTATGGGTCAATTCTGATCGCAGCCGATTGTTACTCGGGCCGGAAGTCGAGATAGTATTGGTTCTGGAGAATGGGAGTCAGTTTCTGCGGTATTCGGAGAATGAGAGAGACCGGGACTAGGGAGTAGGTGGACAGACGAAGGGAGGGTGAGGTAAAGAGCAGAGAGAGAGAGAGAGAGAGAGAGAGAGAGAGAGGGAATAGAGAGAAAAAGATGGAAGGGGTCGTCTTGTCCGTGTTGTACGCTTTGAGATTGTCTCACGTCGACTTTGAGGAGGATTGTAACTCACTCCGTTCGGATGGTGTTGACGTTACTATGAAGGATTGTTTCGTTACGCGTCTCGCGTTTAACAATGCATAAGGTCACTAATGTGTACTGTAAATATATATTCTACGATATGTAATATTTGGATTTTACGGATTTTGCATTCTGCGTGGATTGTGTTATGCGATCTGAGATATGCAAATTGTATAACGTGTAGGCTTTGGGGAACGATAATAAAGCGTGTACTGAAGCTATATTTTCTAAAATTTGCATATGCCAAATCGCCTGTATAGCGAAGTTTATATATTATAGAATTATCGTGTTATAAGGTATTTACCTACATGTAATGGAGAAAATTGAATTAAGATCAGTGTGAGGCAGATGGCTAGGCGAAATATTCGAACGGTCGTTCGTAATAAAATCAACACCATCCAAACTGGACTCGATCGCAATGTTTCGTCTTGTCGACATTCTTATTCGTCCAAAGGTATTAATAACCATATCCACTCTCGTACTTAAACCAGATAAGCGCGTCCTTCCGATATATTGTTCAACACTGTACTAATATAATCCTTCTCGGTCCACCAGAATAAACATGAGTCGGACAAGACCAAACATGACGAACCGAAAGCGTTTAGTATGTATTCATAAGCAAACCGAAAAGTTAAAACTTCGTCGATGTAACTCGAATTCATCGAAATATAAATAATATACGTCTGCCTGTGTGCGTTTTCGTGTAAGTGTGTGACTGACTGTATACTTGTAATTTTCACACATATTCGTCATATCGTCCTTGGACATCCTGTTACGTTAGCGACTCACGTTCATCATTAAACTCAAATATAATACATTCGCAATTTAATTTTGTGCATTTCAACCGCTATCGTGGAAAGAGTTCCAAGAACTTTCAACAATCAGTTGTGCAGGCAGCGAGTCACGCTTCCGTAAAATGAAACCAATGACGGGCAGAGCTTGAAGGAAGGGTTGCAATTAGAGAGAGCACACTTGAGACAGGAGGTTCGAGGACGACGTGCGTGAAGCGAAGAACAGAATGTAAATTGCATCGTGAACCGTTTATACGCGAAAAGAGAGTATGTGTTTCGTCTGGATCCATTGAAGGACGTTTCAGTAGTGCTACGGAAATGGATCATGTTTTAGGCGCCGCTTGCTTAGTATTGGTGCGTTCGACTAACAATAAGTACAGTGATCAATAAAATATGGATCGCCCAGGGATCTAGCACTGTCAAGAGAGGATCGCGGAAATGGGCGTGCAACGTCTAGTGGCAGGTCAGGAGTCGGCACAATGTACATGCTCATGCATGCATATACGAACGTACGTAAAGTGCTCGCGTTAGACGGTGTCTCGGTGTATCTCCCTCGAAGTCTGCCTTACGAAGACACCATGTCATAAAGCCAGCGTACACAATCGAATAATAATTACATGTTACGCGCCCCAAAGTCTTTATGACGCGAAGTCTATTCGTCTACAAATATAGATGTACACTATGTAAATAGTTTGCGTAGCTACGTATAATGCATCTCACGCGGTAGATGTGCACTCATGTAAAACGTGTAACATGCGTGCGTCGTGGAGCGCGCGTATCATGCGTACCGCATCTTCAAACGTGTGTGCATCATCGAGCCAGCTCGGTGTACACCGCCACGAGATACAATTAGTCTTTGCAGAAAGTGCACGATAGCACGCGGAGCAGATATAATTAGGAGAGAAAGGGAGAGAGTGATGGAGAGCACACTCGAGTGGAAACACCGCGGCGCACCACCAACAACTCCGTTATATTGTCAGGATCCGCGTCAGGGACGAATACTCGTCACTGCCTAGATGATACTTTAACGTTCTACGTCGAATAACAATCCGTAGCTTCTAACCGAGCCCGCATCCTAGCTGTAGAGCAACAATTTTTTAGAATTAGGCCAGCACCGACGTTTGTATTCCGTACCGTTGCATGCTTTAATAATTAACGAAACAGTTAAACGAAGTACTTAGGTGAAACGAGTGAGCTACTATCCCCCGTACATCGGTTGACATGCACGCGTCAAGCGAAAGTCGAGAGGGAGCCAAAGTTGCTGAACTCAAGTGCGTTGCTGAACGGGCGTTAGGAAGTGTGTACATTATAGGATATGCGAGCGAATTATTATGGCGTGAAGGAGGTGCAAGATAATAGAGTCGATCGAATTTTAATAACACTACCTCCGCATGAAAGGAATGAAACAGATTAACCGCGTACTTTAATCTTATATTCACTCGTAGGCTTGATCGACTCTGACTAGCTATATATATATGTATATATTTATATATAGACATACATACATGCATACATATATATATATATAAAATATACATACATATATACACATATATATTTTCTTACTGGAACGTTAGTCGACCCAGTCCTTTTGAGGGTTTCTTATAAGGTGCCATATTATATATGCCTATGGGTAAATGATGGGATCTGTAATTGATAAAGATGAGCGTGTCGCATACGGAGTGAGTTTCACTCTGGATCGTTTTAAGCAGCGCAGTGACAAATCGTGATCCGGCTTGTTCGAATAATTGTCGTTTCCGTCTGTTCAGGCTCGTGCATCGGCCATAATTGAGGGAGAAGAAATGATCCCAGACTGGTTTTTCTCGAATCTCGCCGTTCATTGACGCGTGACAATAACGTTCCCTGTGCCACTAACCCTTGAACGTCGAATCTGCCTCTTTTTAGGCGTAAAAGTACCGCCTGTGGGTCCAAGATATCCATGGTACGTTAGTTAGATTAAGGCCTCGTTACCGTAAGATAATTTTATTCGTTAACTTGCTCCCTGTAGAGATCCGCGGACACGCCGTATATTAAGTTATGCGCGACGAAAGTGCCCTTTCTTCAGATCTCAGTTTCACGTAGGCATAGGTTACATTGTAGGGAATGGTTCAACGTCGAATTATCGTTCGAGGGTTGGGGAAACGTTATTTACGATCCGGAACGGAAATAAGCGTTGTCGCGACTTCAGTCGAACGAGATTGTTAGAACGTGTCCATAGTGAAACTCAATTTTTCCGATTAATCACGTTTGGCGATGCTTCACGACGGCTTCTTGACCTCCGCAGCGAGACGCGTTTGTCGCACGCATTCGTTGTTATCCCGCACGGCTATTTCCATCGACGATCATTCTTGATCGGATCGACGAGCATGCGATCTCGCACGAAATCAAGCGACACCTATACCTGCATACGTTTGTAGACGAGGGGACACGTAATGCGAAACTTTTTCACCTTCATGTTAGACGAGAGTGAAATGTAAAAAGAGTTGTCGGGCGCAAGGTTCGGCCGAAGTTATAATAAGCGAGGGTGTCGGATTTTACGATAGAGAATTATTTTCGTAAGGTTTTTATACGAGGAATGACAGGCTCATAGTACTAAGTCGGGGGTGGGTTTTAGCGTACAGGCGAACACAGGGGTTTCCCTCTCATTCATATCCAATGACGGCTCGGGATTATAATTGTCACTCGATGCGAAATAATTGGACGATGGTATCTAGAGCGTTAGGCAGGACCGAAGCTAATGTTAATCGAAGTGTGCGAGCCCGAAGTTTCAGACAATTGAACAATCTCGAGATGCTACTTGTAACATGCACGACGCGTTTTTCGTATGTTGTACTCGTAGGTTGTATATTGAGCATGAGTATATACATATATAAATACATAACATATACATATACATATATATATAACAATATGTTATCGACAGTGTACGTACGTTTAATGATGATATCTCCTAAATGTAAATACCGTCTTTTATCGTAGGGTTACGTCATTACTATAATCACCTGCTGTTGTCTGCATCGAATCGCCCCTTTTTTGTCGCTCCACATCGATGATCTCGTTGTTTGTCATAATTTATATTTTTCCTCCCCATTCCTCGGTTTGTGAAAGATACGCACGCACACGAAAATAGCGAGCTTTCTCACGAAGCACTTCAGTCGTTGCGCGATTCGGGAGGAGTGTTAAGATACACTGACGCTTAACGATGTTCGTTATTAACGTATCTCGGGTGGACCATTGGTTGGAATACCTTTCCCATTGTACTATACATATATGCATACGAGATTCTTGTCTCAAAACTTTACATTTCAATAAGTAAATCGAATGAATGATGGCGCTGTAAGAAGTCGTGTTGTAAATTATATATTTTATATAAGTACCTCATGTATAACCGTGTGTACTAATTTTATTGTATATTCTGGCCTTTCGTTAAAGTGTTGTCACTTTGTAACTTTTAGTGAAATCCGATCGCAGTTAGACTAAGAATAAGCATTTTCGGTGTTTTACGTTATAGCAGTTACGATATTAGAAGCAATAGGCTTAATGATCATTAAAGGATACTGTGCAGTTAATTTGACGCTGTATGAGGACAATAGAAATCGGGGAAACTAGATTCAAAGGATATTTAATTCGTTTCATATTCAACAAGATCATTGTTCGTAAAAATGTGGTATGGCGATATGACCAACGATCAAGTTCTAACACGCATAAGACATGTTATTATGATCTCGAAGATCATGTTTGCAGGATAACAATGAAATTGGCTAAATAACGACCAACTATATGCGAGCTTTTAGTCTCAAAACTCGCGTAAATTCGCTATAATGACGTATTGGCTGGAAACCGACAACGTCTCAGTGACTACACACTTACGTTATCCAAGTAAGAAAAGCTCTCGAACCGAAAACATTATGTCCTAAAGTGCCGGTAGAAGTCGCTGCTCAATAAGTCGCTTCTGGTGATACAACTATTCGATATCGTAAAATAGTCTGAATGTAAATATGCGACGTAATATGTCATTAATATTGATTTATTCATATTTGCTATAAGACACTCGGGCGAACGGACAAATGATATATTGGGCAGTGCGAATTATTGAGCAGCGTCCGAAGTGTAACATCGGCGAACGTCGAATCTTCGAGCTTCGATACCGTGTTCGAATTGATCGTGGCTGACCTATTAAACGTTTAAGAATCGCGAATGGACGGAATCTTCTAATAATATCAACGCGTATAAATATCTTCGCGACAATGGAGACGAGACGGTTATAGAAGTGGCACATTTTTCGCAACGGAGTCGTTGTTCTCGTATCGAAATACGGAGAAAGGGGATTGCTCGATGTACCTCGGTCAATGTATTTATTCTTCCTAAACCGTCATCGCATGGAAATAGTCTGCAATCACATAAGTGGATTATTAGCTCTTTTAACTTGCAAATTTATTCTCTACTTGTTCCATATATGTTGGAATTCCGATGCAAAATAAATACAGATTAAAATACGCCATAAAAGTAAACATTCTTGTGTAAGAAATTACATGCTAAAATGTCAGTTTTTGGATAACATAATGTAACTTAGTACAGACACTTTGAATTCTCTGATAACGATCATATTAGCACGGTAAAATATGAAGTACACAAAGTAACGTTTGTGTTTAGCATCATTTGTGAATGGCAGCCTTCACATAACTGGCGGCCATTATAAGATCAAAACGCGACGAGGACGTGCTTGTGATACTGAAATGAAACTTTGAGATCGGAAAAGCATACTTAATTTCCGTTCCGCAATGATAAATTGAATATGTGACGCTATCGTTGCAAAAGGATTCGCTTTATGCGTACGAACAATGTGCGCAAATGACGGCCTTGGCACGAATTACACATAACATACCGCGAACTTGTACACGCAAAATTCCAAAAAATAGTCTCACGCTATGTTACATGAAAGTATAGAAATTCAACGTATGTGCTTTAATGTAATTCGCTTTAAATTACATAAACACTTAATCACGCAAACACAAAAACAACAACAGATTCACATTAATTCACACGTTGAACACTTAGATTTGTCTCTTTTGCAATTTGTAAACGTTTAGACCGCCTTATCTCTTCGTATATGATCAAATAACGAGAACAATTAAATCTGCAAGTTGAACGACGTGTTCGATGGAGTTCCAAAAATGGCAGACGTGAAAAATGCAACAGGGTTCGAACTCCGACTGTTAGTTGATCATCTATTTTCCGACCGTTATCTATACTTTCCACCTAGCTTTAACATGAACGATAATTCCATCCGAATATGCAACCGCTCCGTAAGATCGAATTCTCACGCTATACTTGTTTTTCTCAGTGTTTACCGTGCCGATATCTTTCATATTGCACGTTCAACGCGGCCGCGATTCTTCTCGCAACGTGTCTATGAGGGAAGAAAGTGCGGATGCGTAGTTATGACAAGAGTATATGTTGATAAGTTGTAACGGAAAAAAGAGAAAACCGGACAAAAAAAAATAATGACATGGGTGGCCTTCCGATGTGTGTTTGATAGAAGTACGATTGGTGATGTGAAGTTTATACGAGTGAAAGAAGTGTTGTAGGGATTTCTAATCGTCCGAATGGCGAACGGTTGCCGATTGAGACACATTTTGTATGGTAGGCAATGATGGAACGTACATTCTCTAGCGATGCTGGTTTTCTAGCACATAGCTGATATTGCTTTTCCGTTAATACTACTTTTCACATTCTTCTACAATTGAAACGTAAGGCGTTCTAAAACAGAACGTGTTATTATAAATCTGCTCTTGATTGATTTGCGTGATTATAAATTTTTAATATGCGTAGAATAAATCAGCTGTAAACAGCGATAAACTTTAAACGCAGAGTTACTTCTACGTGAAAGTGTCAAGTGCCGAAAAGTGTCTCGATGCAACTGTGTCGGCGTTATTCGACTATTTCGTATACTATTGGAAATATATTTTTCGAACGTCGTATGAGAGTTCCGTGAACGGATCGAGCGTAGGTGAGGAGAGGTCGATTCGCGTAGTTGCCCTTTTTATATCGTCTATCATGTAACCAGTACGCGTCGCTATACTAAGCGTCAGGAACGGGATCAATCCTCTAACCAAAACTTGAGACGAAAGAATGTCTGTGAGTGAATGAAGACGTGCGACGAGTAATTTTGTACGCGTATAGAGCGACAAGTACGTAACGTTTGTGCACTTGTTGCAGTGCATACTTACTGCGGGGCTAGCGATGCACGTACCGAGTATGCTATATGTAAGTAAACATAAGGAATATGGGAACTTAATGCGCGCTTGAAAACATTTTTCGAAACACCGCAAATTTGCGGAGCTGAAAACCTTTACGCGTAATGAGACTTTCATACTAGTAGCGTTATCCTATATAATTGCACCCTGTATTAAAACCAAGTTTATTATACTAAACACACTGCACCGGCCGAAAATTTGCTTTCTCTTGAATTTTGATGCGACCTTAACGATATAACCGTTTAACGAGCCTTGTATATAAAGAATTAGAACGATGCTTGCATCCGAAGAATATTGGCTTGATCCCGTTCCCGGAATATGTTAATCGTACAGTTTCTCGTTGCTACATGGCATGCGTTGATTTTTCATTACGCTGTTTACGTTTACGTCTTTCGACAATAATAATAATGTTTCCCGCTTTCCCGCGGACGTAAGTTTGCATACTCATGCCCAGGGATTCTAGATTTGAACCAAAATTAGTAATGACTCGTTTTTTAATTTTAAGAATTGTTGGTTAAGTCATGCTGAAACTAAGTAATACGAAGATTACACCGCGCTTAATAATCATTAAGGGTATTGATGGCAGTAGCACTAAATATAAATATATGTTACCTACATCACGTGATACATGTATTTCGTATTTTTTAATCCACGTGCGCAGCTAAAATACATTATAAGTTCTTACTTATCTCAAAACACAAAATACAAAATAGCTTCTTTGCATATACCGTATCTTATGAATCATATCTTAAGCCAGTCCAACTTAAAAGAGTACTTAACAATTGTGTTTTCTTACGGATTTACCCAAACATAATTTTTTAGCATGCCATTCGGTCGTCGAATAAGATGCAATTTTGCTTCATGACTTGACCAACGTTCCAAAAATCTTCTTCACGATAGAACACTGTCTTGCGCTACTTAGCTTACGCAAAATATTCGAATGAGAGCGTTATCAATAACGACCAATTCCTTTTTGAAACGATAGCAAATACGCGTCGGTGATTAACGTTGGCGAGTATGAGAAGAGCTCTGTCAGCTAAATAATCCTCTAAACGTATAGGAAGCGAGGCGAGTACGCTACGATTTTTCCTTTCCGTTTACTTTTGCTTTGATGGGTACACGTTATATGGATAAGCAGTATCCGAATAACAATGAAATAATAGAAACATATTAGATAAGGGAAAATGTTTGCAAAACGAAAACCGATAAGTGTCTAGTATTGTATCAAAGTGTGTGTATGTACCAAAAGAAGAAAAAAAATCGTCAAGATGTTTACCGATATCGAAACGCCTGCCCTCCAGTTCCACACTTTTCCCACTCCCACTTTCCCGTCCTACCTTCTTATCATCAAAATTAATCCCGTTCCCGATCACTCGCTATAACGATCGAGGTACCGTAAGGTCTATGTCGAATACGTAAGTATAAAATACGAATGATAGTCTTCGTTTGTTGTACGTTTTTTGAGTATAGCGTTATGAGAACGTGCCGCGACAGTGGCGACTTGGGGTTGTACAAAAAGAAAGTATATGAGATCTGTACCGTTCAAGAATCTGAGGTACGATGCACTGGGCGTGGGCCATCTGCTACGAGTAGCAATAAATTTCCTGTGCACCTTCCTTCGAACTTTCCTTGACCGTTTTTAACGCGGGTTCGGGATGATCTTTGAGCAATTGGCCGCCAAACTTTGCGCAACATCAGGTCGCCTGTCACGTTAATGAAATATTACGAGTTGCGAGTAAGTATACGTATTTTCTCAAAAAAGAAGACAGAAATATGTATAATAAAATACCTCTACCGTACAGTGTCTTTTTTTGTCCGCCACGATCCTTTCACATCTTCCTTCAGATCGGAGCCACTATGATGGACCAACTGGGCATAAATAATAGATAAAACGTTCCGAAGATACTTTAATTATCTTGCCACTCTATCTTTAGAACGAAACATGTGCCCACAATAGCTGACACTTTACCGGAGATGAATCGATGAACTCTGTGAAAGGGCAACAACGCAGGATGCAGTACATAGAAAAATCATTAAGCGTTATAAAAGTAGTTAAATTCAAACAGCCGTAATCTATTACTCCAAACCATAGAGACTTAGTAAGAGCTTTGCAAAAACAATAGGGTTTTGAATATTTGAGAGTGTTTAACGAAATTCGTTCAATTTGAATTGTTTGTCCCATCCTTGTGAGTACAGTCTTACTACGCTGGACCCGTTCAATTATCGAAGCTGTATTCTGCACTTTTCCGCACTCTGTCATCTGGTCGCTGCAACAAAATCCACGGATGACACTTGGAATCGACACGTTTCGCGAGTGGTAATTCTTGTAAGTCGAAGATAACATGAGTTTCGCTTACTTTCACGAACCGTTTTCCAAACACTCTGTCTGGTTGAATTGTCCCTCTTTCCATACCCCCTTGCTAATGAAACAATCTTCTCTCCATTGGTCGTATCTACTGGCACGACGCCTTTTCAGCATCGGCCTTCCGCCTGCACGATTCCTTCCCTATGTCCTCCCTCCACCCCCGCGTAGTCTTCACCCTCTCCTAATCAAACGATCGTACCTCTACACCCTCTTCACTTCATTGACGCATGACGGAACGTGGAATAATAGTTGGCAAAGACGATCAAGTGGATGAAAGTCGATCAAAGGAACGCACCAGCTGCTACGGTTGGCAAGTGTCATTAATATTGCCCTATACCATTAATCAAGCGCGGACATCATCACACGGTTCTAACTAGCAAAAGAGAACAGTGAGACGTCGAATGAGCGAGACTAATGGCGTCGACAAAATCGAAGTATCTGTCCATAAGGATGACGGAGCTTTTAATGCAATACATTGGCCTTTGGTATCCAAATTCGCCGAGGCAGAAAATGATTCTTAACGGATTTTTGGCGTATACGCTTTTCTTAATGAGCGTTGCCCTTGTCGTCGAGACGCTTGAGGTCGTTTATAGTTTGGACAATGTCCTCGTGAGTAACTGATTAACTGCGATTTCGTCGGATTGCCTCAAGTTCTCGATCATTAAACTCCGACTGCATTACGTCTCTACGTGTCGATTTGTGGAATTTATTTTATTTCATCACTTGTATTAGCATATATATTTGCCGCTCACTAGCTCTGCGATTTAGTTCATTAATTGTATCTTAATGGCATTGGTCTTTGTTTTCGAGTTTATGTAAAAGTGTAGATTGCAAACAATCATCGGTTCTTAATTCTTAGAATCCTGTGAATAGGTTCTAGTATTATGTCTCACATATAAGTTGCTTTGAAAAGTCATTTCACGAAGGTCAGAAGTTAACTAAATAATATCCATTATTATTATAGGCATTACCAATTTCGATTACTTTTTCGTTTTAAATGTTTATCTTCGCGAGTAATTCTTAGTAAATAAAGCGAAAGAAGACACTACAACATTTCATATTTACAGGAGATCACTTACACAGGATGCAGTGCTATGCCTGTTTTCATTGTGTGGGTAAAACTTAGCATGTTCCTTGTGAAGAAGAAGACTGTTTTGTACATGATTAAGTACAGTCAGGATAATTTCTGGTCCACTGAGTATGGTGCTTTCGGAAAGAAAGTTCTAAAAGACGTCAATAAAAAGTCGTTACTTCTGACGCTTACATTTATCATTTTCGTCAACGGAGCCGTAATTCCTTCATACCTTTTTTTACCACTTTTCGGTAAAGTTCTTGATATTCCATACGTGTTTTCCTTATTTAATATACCTTTAGTCATCTAACAGAGTGTATGTGTTGCAGTTTAAGAAATTGGATTTGACTCTCGAAAGTCGAGTACAGTAGACTATTGTATAACGCGGTTAATATGCACTGTGTTGCAGAAATTCGCATTATAGGAAATCGCGCTATACGGTCATTTATCTCACATAATGCGCAAAATGTAATGTAATATGTTTTAAATGATTATTGCAATGCCAACATTTATTTACATACATTTCATCAAATAGCACAGTATTTTTTATATATTCGTGTATGAGTATACAAAGTTGATTAAATTTAATAACACGTAATTACACACATTTATATGTATTTTTCTGATTTTTTAAATTAAAGAATACTTTTACAATCATGATTCTTAATCACTGTCCGAATCGTCCAAAACATGTTCGTTTTGGTCGAAGTAAACATTTATTTTCAATACTCGATTAAAGCAGGTTTTACTCTTAAATAAGATAATTCCCATATTTCATTGTTTGAAGTGTTGTGCGGGCACTCGCATTATATGAAAATAATAGTTGTACTTTCTTTGTCGAGTTATAGGAACTCGCATTATACGAGAGTCTATTGTATTGCTTTACGAAATCACATTTACACATGTACCGGCAAAGAACGTGCCATTCTAAACGAAAATCATTTCTTATTACGAATATGTATAGTGTATGCTCTCACTTATCTCTCACAATTCTTTATAATTAATCGCTATCAAACAAAAATATGAATCTTTAACGAGTAGAACACGTAATTTCACGAATAGCTAGAGGAAGCTATTCATTACGAAAGTAGCAATTGCTTGTCCCTCCTTATTCACAGAAAACCGTGGCAGAAACGACAGTGATCGAGTTCTCCCCTTCGCCATTCATATCGATGCGCTTCCCACATCGACCACACCATACTTCGAATGGTTATACGTGCTCGAGGTGAACAATCGACGGCTCTCCTTCTTTTTAGATACTGCACGCTTTTTGATAAAAATGTTTGATTGCTGCTGCCCCTGAAAAACATGTTCCATTCAATTTCTTCAGATCATAAACTTTCTAAGCAAATAAATATTGTAGATTTTGTAAATTTTGTACCTTTAATATACTACTTAATTCATCATTTGAAAAGAAACGGTTTCCACTGCATTTATAAACCACTACATCAAACAAAAGAAAATTGACATATGGATAATAATTATTCTGTCCAAAATTATGTATTTTCGGGATTTTTGTATAAATTTAATCATGAATATCTATTGCTGAGTGGCAAAATGAAAGAAGCTTATTGTAAACGGACCCGTAGTGTTACAAGGAAATAAAAAAACAAAAATCTTATTTGCTTTGCATCACTTTTATTTATGTACATCAACTTTGACTCAAAATTATAATTTCGCAGATATTCGCTGGCTTACATACAGGTGTGTGTTTCTGCACCTTCGACACCTTTATGTTCCTTTTGATCATGCACGCGGCAGGACAATTTAAGATATT
Organism: Anoplius nigerrimus; assembly: GCA_914767735.1. NCBI lineage: Eukaryota > Metazoa > Arthropoda > Insecta > Hymenoptera > Pompilidae > Anoplius > Anoplius nigerrimus. The sequence goes on along the minus strand of OU612079.1, from coordinate 5,000,403 downwards.
GCAAAACGAGATCAGACTGCTATACAGAAGCGAGGAAGGTGTGGATTATCCTTCCGTCAAGGAAAAGTATAACCTATACGGAGAGTTCAAGAAATGTATCATAAAACATTACAGCTTGATTGAATATGCTGAAAAGTTGGAGGGTATATTCAAATATGCCATTCTTTTTCAAATGTTGATATCGAGTATGATGATCTGCGTTGCTGGATTCCAAATGTTTCTGGTAAGAATCAATCGTTACTGATGCGCTCTAACAAAAATACCTTCAGAATACAAAGATCATTTTGTCAAATTTCAAGTCTGATCGCAATGAACTAATTTTAGATTTTCTTCGTCTTATAGTTGATGCTTTAAATAACGAACTTTATTTACATTGTATACTTACCGAATCCTTTCAATTTGCAGCTTTATCGTTTGTGAACTACAACCCGATCTGCACAGATCCATAACTATGAACGATTTCACTAATCAGTACTCAAATTTCACGACATTTTGCTACGATCAAAACGTTAGGGTTATATAATTAACATCGTCATTACGCGCATTTGCAAGAACGTCCCGAACAAATACCCTATACTTACAATGTACGAGAGTGCCCCTTTCCGTAATTCAGCGTCTCGATGGCTCCCGAAGCTTATCGCCGGGCTAAAGAGTTCTAGATCAACAATCGCGTCGATCGAGCCAGCGATCGGGGCGTTTTATAGTCCCGTAGACCCGCAATCGGAGAGTCATAAAGCACGCCCACCCATCGAGCAGCTAACGATCAAGATTTTCACGCGACTATCGCACGATCCTGCTTTAAGGGACGCGCAACGGTGGGCAGACAGGTGATCTTCGTTGCGCACACCTTCGCTGGTTTTGCCCAACTTCTGATCTTCACCCTGACCGCTGACGAATTGATGCAACAGAGTGGCGACGTAGCACTCGCTGCCTACGGCGCCGACTGGCAGTCAGCAGCTTCTGAGAACGACGAGAAGTTGGTCAAATACGGGCTACTGATAGTCATGGCGCGCGCGCAGCGTCCTTGCTGCATGACAGCTGGAGGATTCTTTCCGGTCTCGATTGAGACCTTCACGTCGGTAATCGATCAGTCCGTCCGACTCGCACAGCCTCTCGTGTGTTTGCTTGCTTCTCGGCGCGCCCACCCGAAAAGAAAACGGCAGGAATCCCTAAGAGTGATTGAATGTCTGTGTTGACGGAAGTTCGGGGGTATTGGAGAGTAGCCATTGGATGGTGTTACGGTCACTTATGCTTTTTGCGTGGCTACTGGCTTTATGGAACGGATGCGATGAGATGATTGTAGATTTGCAGAAAAGGTTGAGCGATGTTTTGTCTTGTTTTTCGGTGTTTGTTCAGGCGCCTTGTTTACTTTGTCTGCGGCCCGCGAAGTAGACGGAATTGATGTTAAAATGAATGCGAGTGTAAGGTGATTGATATCGGTTTACGAAGCAATAAAATTATTTACTTTATATAGTATCTCTAATGCAGCGTCATTACTTTGTTTATATAAATTGTGCTATATGTTATATGTGCTAAGGAAAACGCGAAATACTTGCTGGCATAATTCACTAATATTCCAATAGTGCCCCTTTATCGCATCATGGTGTACATGCATGTCACGCATCGTTCATAGCAGCAACACAAAACTAATAAATCAATTAGATGATGACCTAAACTAATCGTATGTAATTTGCAGGTAGTAAGCACGGCAGCGTCCTACTTTGCACTATTGCGCAATTTTGAGGTGGAGGAAGGCGATGATTAAAGGCCATTGCCAGTTAGCGTGACAAGCGTTTCCGGAATTGCGTTGCCTGCTAGTCATAGAGTTGAAGCATATGTAGATATGTAAATAACTTCGGGGCAATGCTCGGTCTAGTGCACTGTTGAAGAAATACACGCATGAATTGCTGAACCATACTCTGTTTTATATTGATACAATGTACCTCCCTGATTTCCATTAAGATATCATACGTGAAGGTTACACTTTCAAACCTGGGTTTCGATGGTCACTGAACCGGAATATGGCGCACAGAACCGGAATATGGCGCACAGAACCGAAACGGTTTCCGCTGTTAGGTATTAGCAAAAAAAGGAGGTATAAGTGTGGCTCTTAATGCAGTCATTTGCATACTTATTCCTTAGAAATAATTGTACAGACGGAAACTGGTTTCAGGGAGAAATTCTTGTAACACAGAAGTATTGCTTATTTAGAAAAATGGATCTATACTGAAGAAAGCAGGACAGTCAATGAGTGATGACTCGTCGTTTAGCTGCTTAACTATGTTTGTTGAAGTGCATACAATAAAACACTCGTTATTTTTGTAACCTTAGAAATTACATAACCTTATTCCTCACGTTAAATCTTTCCATACAAGTCGTCACATCCACCCAAATTCGCAGGATACTTCAAACTAAGCCTATCGATATTTTCATTTCCTATTTTAATATTATAATGAATTCCTTTTTCGTTTAAGCGAGGAAAAAAGAGAGGCGTATGTTTCCACCTTGATAACAAGAACCTTGTTACCCCGAACGATAATCATAACTCTTACCCCTCCTTAATCTTGCCAATATCACAAAGCTCCCAGTTTCAAGCCATGTAAAATTTCGTGAAATCGATTGTGATCAAAAGACAGCGATCGAGCGCATCCTGTTACTTGAAGGTACGACCCCTTCGTCCTATTCACACGAATGCAACGACGTTAACAGTTGGGGTGCCGGCGGATTCGATTAAAGGTTCATCGGGGTCGCATGTCTGTTATTACGACTGCTCCCTACATCATAAACGGACCATCTGCTCGGAATAATGGCCGCTGAATTCGTGCGTGACAGCCGGACGTCAAAGATGACGAGGCCGCGATCCGATGTCGATTTTTTGTCCATACGCGTTGCGCGCTTTCTCATGAAAGTTGTCGGATTTTGGTCACCTAAGGACCGAAAGGAAAAGATTTTGTTGAACGCTCTTTTGATGTACACGACTATGATAGGCACCATGTCATTAGTTATTGAGACATGCGACTTCATCTTGAGCATGGGAGACTTTTATGTGAGTAAATTTATTGATGCTTGTGATTTGACCGCGCGCACTTTTCGTTCCTTACAATGAGAATGTAAATGTACATGTATCGATGTTCTCAGTTCTCCGCATACCTCTTTCTGCCTATTATTAGGACACTTTAAGACACTTTATGAATTTTGGTTTAATAACGAAATACGAGTTTCCCCTCATTCTGGTGAGCACAGATATTTTGATTCTTGGAAATTATTGTGCGTTCAGGCTTCATAAAAATATTATTATAAAAATATATAGCAGAGTTTCTGACGATAAAATTTTGTTTTGATTTCACCGTAGCGACTACGTTTGCGACTTGAGTAAAATATTTCTAAGATTTTTGTATACCTCCGCCATGTTCGTCTTGTATCGCATGTAAATAATCACCACAATATAGATCTTTTTTAGGCTGTCACGTATACTACATGCAGTTGTGTGCCAGTAGTTATTATAATGGCAAAATTAATCAACTGTTTGAGAAACAAGGATGAATTAATGGAGTTGATAAGGTTCGCGGAGGAGAACTTTTGGTATAGGGAATATGACAGTTATGGCAAAAATATCATGAAGAAAACACACTTCAAAGGATCAATACTAATTTGTTACTTTACGTTCTTCGTACAAATAACTTGCTTCACCTACGCACTGACGCCTATACTTGGTACTATCCATTTTAGTAACCCATATTATAAATCATTTCTGTTAGCTTATAGAATATACATATATATGAATTAGTAGTGGACGTGTTTTAACATCTTTTCAAAAATGCGGTCTTTGTAAATACTAAGAGATAAAGAAATAAGAGTACTATGACTTGTTACATCAAATCCTGTGGCTAACTTTCCGAGTTACGGAATAGAACTTGTGACTTCATCAGCTGCAGATTTTGTAGCGTTTATGCGTTCAATGTTACAGTGTTTGTTCATTTTATTTGCGATTACGATGGACGATTCAATAATTATTAACTAATAAGTACAATTGTAGGTTTTACAAAAAAGTGATCAGTTGCTTTATTTGGTTTTTCTTGAAATTTGATCGGACCACGTCTCGCTGTCCTAGCAAGCTTCATAGTTCTTTTTTTATCGGTGGGCCGGCAAATTCAATGGACAGACCTAGTGACCTACATAATTTCCTCGAAAACTGTCCGCCCAAAAAAGTCCTCTCTCCTGTCGCAAAAACTTCCGATATCATTGCCGCTTCCCAATGTTTACGCTTTTGCGGGAATCAGTAATGTTTGAATTTTTCATTTTTCCGAAACGGATTATTCTGTATCTTACACAATAGCTTGCAATTATCGTGTAACATATAATGGCTCATGGGAACGACAATTAGATTCGTTTTCGATTGACAGAAAATATTGGGAAGAACGAGACAGAGAGGATACTTCCCTTTCAAATATGGTTTTTCAACAAGGATATCAGACTCACACCATACTTCGAGATATTGTTTACGTTGGAGGTAACTGGGCAACAATAAATGTGAAACAAACTTCTGGATGTGCACGAGGCCTAAAATCGCAATTTCTAGCGCTGGAAATTCGCAGGTTTTAGGCTTGGCGCATTCCGGTCTCTGTTTCTGTTGCTTCGACAATTTGGTCTGTCTACTGAATTTGAGTGTTGCTGCACAATTTCAAGTTTTGCAACACAGAATTGAAACCATATACGACAGACATTACGTGGCATTGAAAGACTCGTGCAGCGAAGAATCCAGACTAGAAAGTGTTGCCAGGTATATGATCGTGATCCTCTGTCGATTTCTTTTTCACATCTCATCTGGCTACGAATATATCCCAAATTGTAGCAACGGCAGTGCACTAAATGTTCTGTATGTTCTAAAGACAATTTTTTCATTGTTTTTTTCATATTTTCTGACTGAATGAATATGTGCTGTTATCGAGAATTTCATTTGTTATATCAGTGAAATTAACTTTTATTGGGGTAGATAATATATAGAGACAGTTTATTACCTGATACGTACAGAAAATATTTATACGACAACTTACCGTGATAAATAATACCGTACACGAATATCGTTCAGTATACGTCCAAATCTGGTGCTGACCGAACATTTCAACATATTGTATTACACTTTCCACATATACTAATCGCGTTGATGCTTTAACGTGAAAATGATCAAACAGTCGCCCGAATATCATGGTATCTGAATTCTAATGAGATTCATTGCGTCTAGAGAGTTAGAAGACTGTGTTGAAGAGCATAAAAAATTAATCAGTTACGTGGACACATTAGAAGAAGTGTTTGCCTACTTGGTTTTAGGCCAGCTGCTTGCCTCAAGTATAATGTTGTGCGTTGCTGGCTTTCAAGTTTTTCTCGTAAGTAGTACCCTTTCATTACTACCCGTACTTCTATATACAAAACATTTTGTTTTACTCCTTCCAAAATCAATTTTATTAGACATGTTCGAATAACTCGTTGTACATTGTACGTTAACCGTGATAGGAATGTAATTGCTTTCATACGTGTGTGGCTAGTAATGTGACGATCGAGACGTAAGGTGTTGTCACCCTGAATCGGAACTTTGTTCAAGTTACGCGGACAGCTCCTGAGGCGAATAAACTTCTTCGCGCATACGAACGGCAGTCTGTTTCAAATATTCGTCGTCACGTTGAGCTCCGACGAAATGATGGAACAGAGTACCGCTATCAGTCGAGCGGCGTACATGACGGGCTGGCAACTCTCCTCGTATGAGAAGAATGGTAAAATCAGACATAATTTGCGAATGATAATGCGTCGCGCCGAACGGCCATGCTGTCTTTCTGCCGGTCACTTCTACCCCGTAAATCTTGAAACCTTCAAATCCGTAAGTACTTTATGACTGCTTTACCACCTCATGCAAAATGCCATATTTGTACACCAACATTATAGTTTGTATCGTCTGTCCTTTAAAGATTGGATAGGTTTTAATTAATTATTAGTTATTTAACACTTTCGATGTATTCATTTGATAGTAATTAAAGTAATAGTCTGAAGCAAGAAACCAAGTCATTTATTGACCTGAATTCTTTTACTCAATGGCTGTCACTAAGGTTTCGTTAATTTTAGGTATTAAGTGCTGCAGCGTCGTATTTTACGTTACTGCGCAAGGTTTTGGAAGAAAAGGCCGTTGAATGAGTCATTTCATCAAATTCGGTGATGTATGTGAAACATTACGTAACGGTAGAAAAAGTATATTGAGAGAAAAAGAAAAGCACACCCGATAAAATGATGGTAGTGGCCGAAGGGTGCTGTATATTTTTCTTAATACATGTAAATATGAAATAAAAATTTGGTAATCAATACTATTATAGTTTCTTTTGTGTTTGCGGGCAACACATGTACGTTCACATACTTGAACACTTGAGTACCATTGCTGATTTTCCAACCTCCTTCAACCGTACAGTACTGCAGCAAATCAGTAATATAATAACGTACTGCAAGTTTCACAAAAAGCACAATTCATTCAAAAAATATTTTTCAATAGCGATGGTAAATGTAACCGATACAGAAACACGAGAACAATATAGCAGTCTACCGGATGAGCAAGAATTATGGAAAATACAAAGGCTAGAGAAACGACAGGACGTGTAAGTGGTATGAAAAGTGCAAAAAGTACAATACAGGCAGGTCTCAATAATCGAGTCACAATGAGTTAGAAGTGATCACTTATAACGGGGACCAATCAGTCTTGCACAAACTATAACTGTCGCCAGTGTATTGTTAGATGATGAGATAAATGCGCGTCAATTTTGCGTCGATCATCTATATTGATCTCTGTCACCCGACGTCAGAAATCATTGGTCAACTGTCCGGGAAGCTTCTGTGTGAAACTTGTGCGTGTTCGATAACAACGGCGTTTTCACTTGAGCTATCAAGTTTCGCCGAAGATGGGAGTGAAGAGCAGCTACCGTTCGGTAACTATTACAAGAGTATTTATGAAAATCATCGGGTTCTGGTACGTCAAGACAAAGAGGGAAGAGAGAATCTTACTAGTCTTACTCCTCTATACAATTTGGGCCATTATCTTCGCCATCGGTGTTGAAGGCGTTGACCTGTATCACTGCATGGGAGACTTCAACGTAAGTGTTTCAGAAATTTCAATCCTGACTACTTGCAATTCGTCGCGCCTCGGCAAGTGGCAAGTTTTTTATTTCTTATCCGCATATTTAATTACAGAGTGGATTTTATGTTAGGAAAAATGTTTGCTAAAGTGTTAGATTGTTTATTCTTCGGAATTTTACTATAACGCTGTCAGAGTTCTAGAACCGAAATCAGCAAAGTTGATAAAATTATGATTAGAGTAAGGTACTTTTGCATCGATCAAAGCATATGTTGCCCACGTTTAACTTCACCTGACTAATAGTAATCTTAAATTGTGTAAACAATAAACTGTTTAATTTTCATTATAAGTGACTTTTATTTATATTTGATTTATTATACGGAAAAATGTAGACTGTAAACGCGACAAAAGTGTTTCCGCGTTAAACAGTTGCACAGAATACATGATAATTGTATTACCTTCAAGAAACAAATTAATAATTGATCTCCTAATATTACTCCACATAAGTAATAGCCCGATTGTTTTACGAATTAAATTCGTCAGTGGTTTGCAATTAATTACAATGGAATTTGCGATAAACACTTATCGCTTTGTTGTCAATGTCATCACTCTAACAATATATTTCCGATTGCACCGTACAGACACTGACGAAAACATGCGTAATGTACAAATAGAACATGATTTTTACCTTCACAGCTATAAAAATACTTCGAATTCTAGATGCAAATTAATTCATATACACATGTAGTAATATACATAACGTAATTAGCGAAAGTATTAGCGCATTTTGTTTTGTATAGATGACACATCCAAACTTTCTTTTGCACTACACAGCATCGTTTATTTCGTGTAGGTCAAGACATTATCCTAAACAAGTGAAACTTCTATTGTTTTCATATGATCTTGAGAGGTGTAATTGTCTCCAAATATTGTACTGTAGGTGCGTAATAGACAGAGTCCGTTTGGTTTGGTCCTTGTACAGCACACGGTGTAGAAACAATCTCTTATTTACTAACTGTCTCTAGTCGCGAGTCCTTTGTAGAAACTTGACCTGAGGAAACGTAGAACGTGCTTTAAAGGAACCGGAAATGAGTGATAACATAGCAACCTAATACAACCTACTTATAGTGAATTGTAAAACTTGACAAGACTGTATATTCACAGGCTGTAACATACAACTTGTGCGCCACAGTGTTGCTGGTTATGATATTGACGAAATTAGGTTCATTTCTGGCGCAACGCTCACTGATGATGGGATTGATTAAGCACGCGGAGGATCATTTTTGGAACGTACAATACGATCAAATTCCTTCAAAAATTATGAAGGATTACGATGCAAGAGGAATGATTATGAGTTACTGGTTCACGTTTATCGTGGTACTCGGCACGTGTGATTACATTTTCGCACCAATTTTCGGTAAATGTCCCGACGTATTGATCTGCGTACGTTTTTATTCCGAAAGCTTCTTCATTCTTCATCGCAGAAAACATGGAGAGAAATGCATCGGATAGAGTTCTTCCATTTAAATTGTGGGTGAATCTGCCTCTCACCGTGACGCCGTGGTACGAAATAACGTACACGATACAGGTATTCCTTAATATTTATTGTGTGTATATATATGTCAAAACATAATAATGGTATAAACATTCAACACTACCAAGCCATACGTTGAACAGTTGTGCACTCTGTACATAGGGCAACGTTTCAATTGATGTTTTGTTAATAACAGATTAACATTTTATTTACTCATATGTAGTCGCTGTCGACAATCCATTCGGGAATTTGTACATTCTGCTTGGATAATTTCGTCTGCATGATGACTTTGCACTCAGCGGCGCAGATGAAGATACTTGGATACCGAGTTCAATGCATAGGTGAAAAATGCGTAGAAGCCCATGCTAAAGGATTGGCGGTGGAAGAAGCCACTGAGGCAACATACACAGAATTAAAGAAGTGTATTCAGAATCATTATATTTTGATCGAATACTTCAAAAAGCTGAATAAAGGCTTTTCCGTAACAATGTTTGGAGAGTTGTTATTGGCTAGCGTGGTAATATGCATCGGAGGATTCCAATTTCTTGTGAGTAACGACCTTTGAATCTATGCGATTTATCGAGAGAATATTTAACTTCATATACTTTAAACTATATACATAATGAAGTAATATAATATAAATGATATATTGATATATGTGATATAAATGATATATATAAATGAATATACTTCATATACTTTAAACTATATATAATGAATACAAATGTTTGACTCCCAACACGTTTAGCTAATTTAATTAATTTTCGGCGTTAATCCGTATTATCACGCATGTGTCATACTGTGTACTTTCACTATTTTCAGACGACAGAAAGTTTCATCAGAAGATTTATATTTGTTTTACAATTAGTTGGTAGTTTATCTCAGCTATTAATGTATACTTCGACCTGCAATGATGTCATAGTGCAAAGCATGGGAATATCGGATGCCGCTTACAGTGCAAACTGGGAAATTGTGCCGCAAGTGGGCTTTGGAAAGGCAATAAAAAATGGTTTATCAATGATCATAATTAGAGCAAGACGCCCGTGTGCTCTAACCGCTGCAAACTTCGCTGTTATGTCGTTAGAAACATTCACTAGCGTATGTATTACAATAGTTACATTGCTACTGCCCATACGATAGATAATATTTATACGGAAATTTTTTAATACGAATTAAACAGAAAACTGAATTTTCAAATTTCTTGTATTGAATGCAGGTCCAATCATCGACATAGGAAAAATATCAATTGTGTTGAACTTACCGTATACGTTTATCAAGTGAAAGAACAGCACTTTTATTTTTATCTGAGTCCCAAAACGGTAGTAATCGTGTCACGACCTTCGACTATCCAAATTCAAGCTCAACGGCTCAATTACCGAGTTAAAGACATACCGCCATTAGTCTTCTTGACTGATGATCGCGACACGCCTAAAGGGGGTAAATTCTTGACGTGACGAATACATCAGACCCGTGCACTTGTATGAAAGTGCGAGAATTTACATTATGCCCGGCTAGCGTAGCGCGTGCTATCTATTATCGCGTGTCGCTCTGCGTCATTTGTCAAGCAAAATTATTGCGCCGTGCTTTGTGCAAGACCGAGCCGCGATGTGTCTATGTCCATTTCTACTGCTAAATTCAAACGCCACGCATAATGGGGGAAATTACGGGATTGATTATCGATGTAAATCGTACATCCAAATAACCTTTTGTTACCATCTCCATCGGAAAGCTTGAATAATAAAACATAGAAAAGTGAATTCGGCATTATAAACATTACGTTTCAATATTCCTTTTACTAAAAAAAAATGCATTTCTTACCTTACCTTCAAATTGTAACACATTAATATTTTTTACACTGTCCTGAAGAGGAATTTCCGAATAACAAAGTCCGCGCTCGGTTAATTGTAGGTAGCGCAGGTAGTGCGTGTGTGCGTTTGTCGTGATGCATTGACTGTACGTGTATAAAGATACATAAGACTATCGGTTCAGTTGTTGAAAATATGTCAAATATCGACGAAGTGATGAACAGTCGTTTACATTAAAACAGTATAGGTATGATAGTTTACCTTTCTATTCCCAATTTCGCGTATATTTAATTTTGTCACCTTTCTTCTACGTTAAAGATAAAGAATGTTTGCGTTAGTGACTTTCGTATATTAGTAAACCTCAAATTAACTAAATGCTTGATACATCATTATCTTTTGAATGCTTTATTTAATTTAGCTTGAATTAAATTAGTCGTCGAATGCTACATTTTCAGTAATATGGTATAAACAAAATTATTGGTTGGTACCTCAGTAAATTTAGCTCTAAAGCAATTCTTCACGTTTTGTTCGGCTGAGTTATTAAAGCAGATTTATCCATCCTTTATTATAGATTCTCAGTACTTCAATGTCATATTTTACACTATTGCGACAGATGTCTGAGGAGTAAAACGAAAAAATGAATACGGAAACGCTATAAAACGTTAGTTATGATACGAAAGGTAAGTCAAAGTATGTCTAAGATCGCTGCGCAATAGTGAAAAGTTGCATCAAGTTAAAAGTTGCAAAACATAGAAATGTAAAATGCATGTGTTGCATTCCTCCATATAATGTGATAATGTACATTATGTGAGTAAGTGTGAATTATTAGGTCCTGACAAGCGTCAGTGATGGAAGTCAATTATTGAAAGGAGAGTACTTCGTAGACACACGTTATCATTCAAATAAAATATATGTTACAAAGATTAATAAGATTATTTTTGTAAGAATCATTGTTGAACAATTAAAGGTATTTATCGGGTTAAATCAATTCCTGCACAAAATGTGTATATTTTCTCTCCAAACGAAACACGTCATTCTCTTTGCAATTAAGTAATAATTACCGATCAACTTGAACGATTCACTCGAAGTGTAAATATTGCGGTTACAGTTGAACACTAAAACTGATTCTTTTATTCGAGGAAACTCACTTTCTATCTACACCTTGCACCTTCCATCGACCCAAAACCGTCTCTTTCTAGCTGACACATTAGACATTTCTCAGAACTTCATTCTCACTAATCTACACTTTCAGTCTGTCAGACTTGGGCATCTCGCGGATTGAATGATTTCTCACAATTAATACTATTTTTGGTAAGCGCACTGCACACTTCATAGCGGAAGAGAAGTTCGAAGTGGACGATGGACAAAAGAAAGGCCTTTCATCACGATCAGGATAAAAGAAAAGAGGTTTGAGGCAACAGAGCAAAATGTTGCGGAAGTCTTTGGACTCATCGGCGACTGATAATAGCCACCTGCCGAAGATGTCATTTCAAACCAGCGGAAGACGTAAAGAATGTTTCATCAAAGCGGATCGCGAAGACGTAATAACTGTCATGTGCCACTCGTCAAATGTCACCCGACGACACATTCTAATCATTTTCGTACGTGACACAAGGAATTACAAATCTTGACTCTAGCGATGCGGGCGAAGGTCCGATGCAACGTTAAAGGATTGTTTGGGAATCGTTTTCGAAATCAGCGAGGAATGATCCAAGGTTATCGTTGAAGAATAATTTCAAACTTGTATGTGAAAAAGTTGAAAGTTGATTGTGGACGTGCAAGCCAGTAATCTGAAGGGTGTATTGAAAATATGATTGGAAAGTAGCAAAGGAATTTTAAAAAAAAACTTCGGTGGTGATTGTTTTGCGGTTCAACAGAATTTGAACATAACGAAATGATCGGAAGTAAGCGCACTATTGAGGCATCGCATTCGGATTTGCCGACCAAGACAACGATGTTTTTTATGAAATGTGTCGGATTCTGGATGGCGAAAAATGATGCTGAACTTTTTCGGAGGAAAGCAGCGTACACTTACACAGTATTCGCTGTGATCTTCGGTATCTGGGTTGCAACTACGGATTTCTTGCATTCAACTAATGATTTTAACGTGAGTAAGAAACGACGGTAGCAATAAAGCTTTAACTAGATCAATGATTACGTGTATATATTACTCTGCTGATTTAATGAGATGGAAAGACGCGGATCCCTTTAAATTTATTATTATCAGACATGTCGCTGGTGGGTGGCGTCGATACGACATGCCACCATTGTATGCAGTTTCGAACAGCCACGAATAAATTGCAGATGTTTCAGTATTAACTGCAAGAAATAATAATATTTTGATGTATATTAGGCGCTATTATCACTAAAGGGGAAAGAAAATAAGTAAAGGTACGCTCACTGTTGTTCAATCATCTTTGACAGCGTAACTTTATACTCTATTAGGCTATGCCCTAACTCTGTGTTTTACTCTTATGAGTTACTTCTGATCTTCCACTGGAATTAAATTATTCCATTGTACTCACTTATAGACATTGTCAAATATATAACCATGGATTTTTCGAAATACTATTACTGTTTGGTCCCATAATAATCAAAATATCACATAGCTAAATTTAACAGTAGAATCCACAATAGCCCTTTTGAACGTACTATTTTTATGTTCGCTTTTATGTTTAAATCTTTCATGACAGTCCATCCATTTTAATACTGCCAACGGCATTATTATTTTACGATATTTTAACCGAATTTACATACCTTTCGCATTCCTTCAACGGTTACCAGTCATTCCATTATTTCGGTTTATTTTTTTACCGTTTTAACGAATTATTTAAGCTCAGTACCCCTCAATATTTCTTGAAACGCGAATCCCAAATATCTTCCTAAATTTTTCCGCTAGCAACGATGTCACCTGAGCACTAGTGTCGTCAACTGATTCCTAATGCTACGACAAACCATTTACTGCAAACAAGTAGTCTTTGTTCTCGGAGTCATTCCGTAGTCACTGACATACCGTGATTACGATTCCCTCATAAGTATCAGGTCTAGTAATAATTAATGTCGTTTTCCAATAAATTTTTAAAACTGGTTTATTTAAACAAAACAAAAGAAATTAAGCAACGACATAGTCGCCGTTGTTTTCAACTACTTGTGCTCAACGCTCAGGTAGCATCTTAATCCTTCTATTGTAAAACTCTTGCGATTTTAATTCAAAAAGCTCGGTCAAGGTCTTTTTGAGGCACTCTTCATTATTGAAATGTTTTCCAAGAAGAAAATTTTGCAAGGAACGAAACAGATGATAATTGGATGGGGCAATATCTGGAGAATATGCAGGTTGTGGGAGAACTTCCCATCCCAACTGGCGTAGTTTTTCCGTGGTGATTCTTGCAGTATGCGGTCGTGCGTTATCGTGATGAAGAATTACGCCCTTCCGATTAACCAGCTCGGGTTCTTTTTCTTTCAAAGCTCGGTCTAACCTTTCCAATTGTGCACAATACACTTCACTTGTAATGGTTAGGTTGGTTGGTAAGAGTTCATAATGAATAATTCCTTTAAAATTCCACCAAACACACAACATCACCTTTTTCGGATGCAAGTCAGGCTTTGGCGTGGACTTTGGCGCTTCGCTTTTGTCCAACCATCGTGGCCGTCTCTTCAGATTGACGTAAAGCACCCATTTCTCACCTCCAGTAACAATTTGCTCTAAAAATAGCAATCGGTTTTGTCGAGAGAGGAGCGAACTGCAGATTGTGACTCTTTGATTGGGGTTGTTTTCCGTTAATTCATGTGGGACCCACTTTCCAAACTTTTGGACCTTGCCAAATGACCTCACTTGATTGCAAATAATTTTTTGCGAACAGTTTGAAGCTGTCGCAAGCTCTTGTTGCGTTACTTGAGGATTTTTAACCAAAAGAGCCTGAAATGCTTTCCTGATTACTTCTACTGACTACTGACTAGAAAACGACACTAAATGTTACTAGACCTGATACTTATTGGATTCTTTCAATTGTGAACAACTCCATTTCCATGTTGTTTCCTACAAGGCGAAAACTTACGTTGGATAAAATAACGACACGAATTCTCGAAAGTGTGGTTGGATTACGAGATGCTAATATAACTGAATTGATTAAATAGAACACTAACATAAAGATACGCAAGGGTATTAAAAAAATAATATTCCAAATTAAAAATATGGAATTAAGGAAGCTACTACGTGCGATGATTAAAACAGACTAGCCGCCTGACGGACTCTGTGACTCCAATGCACTTCCATAGACCACATCCGCCATCTTAATCTCACCTCTCTCACAACAATGTAAATGACAACGACGCCAGACATTTTTTTCCGATGTTACGGTTATAAATCGACCATATTTGTCCATTACATATATTACGCGCGATTTGCGGTGGCCAAATGATTTTCACCTACACTATGACTTTATGTAAGAATGAAACGCTTAGATAGTGATTGGATTTGATCCTCCCATGCAGAATAACAAGTGACCCAAGATATCGCAACTCATATTATGATAATGGCTGTACTGCAGGTGTAAAATACGTCATACTTTTTCACAAGTGTTCGTATTATTTTGTCCATCATCTGTATATTGAACGCGGCACTATAAGCCTCCGTTTACACAAAATTAATATTAGTCTACAGCCCCGATGTAACATGACATTCGACAATGAGTCAAAGGAACCCATGAATTTTCGACAGATACCGACCAACCCCCGATTCGATTGTATACAGCATCGCACGATAATTAACCTGCTAGCAATAATTTACGTGACTATGAGCCCCGTTCCGGAGGTGTTGCGATATGTTAATGAAGTGTGTCGCGCGATAATTAATCTGCCCATGCCTGGGTAATTATCGCGACCCACAATACAACCCCCTCAAATTATTGAATATCGGCATCCGAACTCGACCTTGCCAACGAATTTGTTGGAACGTGAATAAAATATTATAGACAACGACACAATCACGCTGCGGAATTCATTCATACATACATGTATCCGTTTACAGAAGAATACTCCAAGTATTCTAATTGTTGCGGTCCACACCCTACACCCCATATAATTTCAGCATTGTACTATTTATAACATAACTAACATTCATTAAGTAACATATATATTTATACTAATTACAACCATTACCGTACACACACATACCTGCAGCCCCGACACAAGACCCTTTTTATGACCGTATACCGCAGGCCTACGTCTGGGCCCTTGAGGGCGCTGCACACTTTCCGTACACACACACACACCTACATCCGTGTACCTAGTTGTAAGTAGATTCAAGAACCATTTGTAACCGCCAGCGGACATTCTATATTCGACCATTCAAGTTTCAACATTCTATATTCGACCATACAAGATTCAAGACTCAATATTCGACCATTCAGTCATCGACATTCTTGCTCCGACCAAATCATTTACCAGATAATTAATAAAGTATTTTGAAGGCGAAACTATTGCAAATACAAGGAGCTTTCTACCCGAAGACTGAAGAAAAAACCCACCACGAATCCCAGGCCGTAACACTAATATATTCAGTCTTCAATCTTATTTGCTCTTACTATCCACATTTGTCATTATTGTTACACATTCAATGCAAACGAT
This sequence comes from Anoplius nigerrimus, assembly GCA_914767735.1. NCBI lineage: Eukaryota > Metazoa > Arthropoda > Insecta > Hymenoptera > Pompilidae > Anoplius > Anoplius nigerrimus. The sequence goes on along the minus strand of OU612079.1, from coordinate 4,984,331 downwards.
GTTAAAAATTTGTTTTTTAAATAAAAATTCTTTATGTTCTTAATATGTGCGTATTGTAACAAATTTCAAATATGTTTCAGGACTTTGTATACACCGCTTGCACCCTTCTGACCGCTTTGATGGTTCTCTACAAAATATTCATTCTGTCGCTGAATTACAAGGAACTTATAAGTCTCATTTCCTACGCGGACACACATTTCTGGGTCCCACATGAAGACAATTATGAGAACGAGATTGTGGGACAATGCAATAGAAAATCTACTTTCTTTGTATGCTCGTTCATGTTTTTTGCGCAATGTACCGTCTGCTGCTACGCGATAACACCGATCGTCGGTGAGCAATCAGTGAACGCGTTTGTAAAAGTTCTGTTAAACGCCGTATTATGATAACGTGGCGTATAACACTGTGTAAACAAACAAACTTAACACGGGCACCAAAAACAACTGAATTCAATTACATATCAATTATCCAATTCTTCAACGCTACAGAATAACTGTTCTCTAATTGGTACTTTGTAATGAAAAGTATGTAATGTTTACATCCAGTATTTATACTGCCATCAACGTAATATTTTTCCCTAAAAATTCAGCTAAGAATATTGATAAATTGTATAAGGAGGCCAGACTGTATAATTCCGTGTATTTGCGCTCGACTGATATGATTTAATTCTTTTGGAAAATTGAACAACGATGAGTGGTGATATTTACGCATTCTTTGTAATTGTTGACAACAAATTGCAGAATATATGAATGTATCATATATCATTTAGTCCATTATAGACTGCTAATAGACAGTCCGCCTTGCTCTTAGACAATGCCTGCAGGGATCTGCAGATATGCAAATCTATAGACGTATAGATCTACAAATGCTTTGATTTATAGGTGCCTAGATCTATGCAGCTCCAAATCTACTGATAAGCTGGTTGCTAACATTGCCTTTGTGCATTTTGCAGAGAATCGTGGAAGAAATGAATCAGACAGACAGTTGCCATTTGGTATGTGGATTAACTTGCCGTTCTCAACGACGCCATTATTTGAAATTACTTTTGTTACTCAGGTACAATTATAATACTAGTTGTTGTTTCTTAGACCTTTCGACCATAGTATACCTAAACGCAGGATAATCCGTTTAAATTACAAGCACACTTATAAGTGTACATAAATAACCGAACAAACGTAAAATGTAATAATTGGAGGTAGCATATGAATAACATTTTTCTAAAATCCTTGAATGGTAAAGATATGTAAGTTTAAGCGTTGATGTTTTTTTTTCATGTTTGCAGGTATTGTCGGCGTACCATATTGGCATATGTTATTTTTCTTTCGACAATTTGTTATCCATGGTGAATATATATTTGACAGGACAGTTTCGTATATTGCAATACAGACTATCTGCCTTATGCAATCAAAAGAACGAACATGAAAATGAAGTTACACGAACAAACAATAGTTATCAAACATTGAAAAAATGTATTCAACAACATCAAGCATTAATCGAATATTGTCGGAAACTCGAACGTGTATTTACATACATTATACTTGGTCAGGTCTTGGCATTCAGTGTGTTGATATGTCTTGTGGGATTTCAAGTATTGCTGGTAACGCAAAACTCATATATATTTTATTCAAAGTCTGCATTCTCTGCACTCTGCATTTCACCACACAGTTAGGTACATGCCATGAAATGAATAGCAAAATAGTTTTTTTCCAAGATTAATCGAAAAGGATCAATAACTTTTATACGCCCAAACTGCAATACAGACTGCATAAACAGATACAAGTACCACGAACCAGTGTGACGAAGAGCACTTAAATGATTGCCTTTACACATAAACTTTATTATGAGCCTATAGAGCCAGTTATTGTGCCTCACGGTATCATGATATAATGTAGTCTCCCAGTTTGGTATATTCTTTATAATGCAGATATAGAAAGTTTCTTTTGCACGGGAAATGTTTAGGCTTTGTATCTCTATGTGGCTGCGTTCAAGTTATTCGACTACAAATTGAAACTGCACCTCTTTTCTATCTTTTGCTTATAGACAACTACTAAAGTGGCAACGTTGCTTAGATCTTGCATCTTGTGTTCGAATTTTGCACACACAAATCCGAGTTACTTCCATTTATGCACTTTATAAGATTGGAGCCCAAATGTTTATTTGATATATCCTTCAACGGATCAATGGGTCTGTTTGCCACTCCTGAATACCAATACAAGGATTAAAGATTACGCGTCTACATCATTATTGAAAAAAAGAGGTCCACTTAAACAGCCGCGACTATTGTGAGATCAGAATTTATAAAATTTCCGATCATCACACATGAACAGAATTATTCGTAGGTAAAGCAGAGAGTAAAGATCGGTAACAAAATTTATTGTATAAAATGCAGGAAAAAATCCACCTCAAGTGTACGTGTCTTGCACTGTATTCAAATGTATATCAATACATACTCTTAGATATTCGTTTCACTGCGCAAGGTATCACCGCTCTACCAAGGCTGCCGTTGCCCTCGGCATCTTACAATTAGCGCCTACATGTAGTCTTACTCGTACGCTTTGCAATCGGCTCTCCTCAGGTAGCTGTGGATACAAAATAGCGTGGCGCGACCCGAACCGACCATACTCCCATTACAAAACTACCGCAATAGATTAAAACATAAGACCCTATATAATACTAACCATAACACTGTTTGTTAGACTGCACGTAAAAGTAACCATAAGACTGCTCATAAGACTAACGCAGCACTGTCCCGCTTGGCTCGTGTTGAAAAATGTACATTCGGTACCTCGTTCGTCTTTTGAAATTCGCCATACCTTTCGCGTTGCTATGCGCCTTTTTACGGTCCAGCAACAGCGGGCAGGATATTCTTACAAAGAATCCAATCACAAAACATTTGTGTATTCTTATTTGACACCTACGTATCTTGGCAGATGCTTTTGAATTAGGTGAGTAGTGTTAGGTGTTGTTACGTCACAATACAATATAGTATGAAAAACGCGAGTTGGAAATGGACTTGTGGTTTCTGTACGGATCATGGGCAACAATTGTACGAATCTGACCTACATCGGAGACTTGCACTAACGTCTGTTTTTAGTCAATCGCGAAACGCGACTTTACATAGATCAGACGTGGTAAAGAGGTCGGATTAAAGAGGGGTGTAGGGCAAGGTCGGAATAAAGAGAGGGACTAGGGAGGGACACCGAGCATTAATAGAGACCGTACTGGGTGACGAGACTTACCATTTGGATGAGATGCGATGTAGGTATTTTGAAGGTTATGAACGCCACAATGTTTGCTCACACACTTTATTAATTTGCGGACTCTGGGTATTCACTACAAAATGGTTCTAGTGTTGTTTTCGCAAGAAACATTAGTCGAACGGGAAGATATCTCGGTGATGGTCAAGAACAGAGTGCCACAAAGAGTCATTTCTGAATAGAGCGTGGTTTGCAGCCTTGATTTTTGGGTGTTTCCCCGTAGGTCCCATGGGTGGGTCCTACAGGGTGATTGGTCGAAATGTCTTCTCGCTCGAAGTATTAGAAATGAAAATGATTTGAATAGTTCTCACGTAAGACCTAGTGGTGAGACTAAACAGACTCGCGACATTTCGTCGCCGCAATAATTTACGTTCTTGACTACGTGCTTGCGCGAGGTTTCGGACGTTGAGGGTTCTGGGAAGAGATGGTTTACGGTTCTCATGCATCTGGATGAGATCACAATTGTAACAATTGAATATTGAAGGGGTACCGTCTGCTGACGTAACAGTATCATTCGTGACAATGAGCCGGCATGCAGCGGTTCGTAGACAGGTCCGGAAATTACTCATGAGTCAGACGAAGTTTGGGCAATGTTGAACGTTACCAATCACACACAAATACTCGAATGTCCTAAGGAAATCCTCGAGGAACGCTCGCCATCCTGCGGACTTGATGTTCTGCAAGGAAATGTGGTCGATATTTCCTCGAGACAGTACCGTTCATACTGCCTCCTGCAACGCGTTAACACGTGTGGTGTTCCATTGTCGGATATACTCCATTGCGAGCCATTCTTATATTGGGTTGGTTCATAAGTTCGTGCGGTATTTGCTTGGGTTAGCAACAATGCGGCATGAATGAATTTTTTATCGTTATTGTTTTATCGTTATCGTCCGTGGTTTTAACGTAGTTTGGAGTTTGTGTGTTGTGAAACACAGGTTTTCTTGATTGTGATCGTAGTATTTGTATATATTTCAGGCGATTGAAGATTGAATGTCATGTTGAGAAAAATGAGCATTTCCGACACATTTTACTCTTCGAGTTTAACCAAGGATTGATTGGCGTACAATAGTTGACTGATCACATTCAAAAACTTGCGCCATTTCCTCCAGCAATTGTTTCATTCTCGTATACTTCACAAATTGTTCCCGCAGTACCTGCTGCACTGAATCCTTGGTTAAACTCGAAGAGTAAAATGTGTCGGAAATGCTCATTTTTCTCAGCTTGACATTCAATCTTCAATCGCCTGAAATATATACAAATAATGCGTTCACAATCAAGAAAACCGGTGTTTCACAACACACAAACTCCTAACTAAGTTAAAACAACGGAATAACGATAAACAATTCATTCATGCCGCATTGTTGCGACCCAACCAAATACCACACGGACTTATGCACCAACCTAATACATATATGAATCAGTAATTTAATCGAAAACATATTGAATTTCTGATATTTTTCTATTACACTATTTTAACGTTATTCACACGCGGGTGAGTTGACAACTTTTCAGAAATACGTGTATCACATAAAAAATGTTATTGTCAATAAATCGACGAAAAGTTATGTTTCTGTACAACATGGCTAACATTGATATACAAATATTGTTCTTTTCCGTAGTAGTATTAGATCATTTGAGAAAATGAATTGTACAGAGTTTTATTGTTTGCCCGTAAAACATTTTATTTAATGCCAAACAAATAGGCACAACACATAATTATTAAATATTTATAGGCAAAAGAACACGCAATTCTATATATGAGGCATTCCATGCCAAATCGGACACTTTCGGACCTCACCACCTTCGATTTTTTTTTTAATTTTTCATGTTTTTAAGACTGATGAAATACGCTTCTCCACGATCGGACAATTTTTTTTAGTTCTTACATGCATCAATTTCTTTGAGAATTTTTTCAACAAAATCGAAGGGGACATGTTTTGAGATATAAAATATTTTGTGCTACAAACAAAAATTAAACAATGAAAAAAATTATTTCGATAAAAATTATATTTTTTTGCTGGAAAGAGCATTCGAAAATACAAATTTTGAAAAAAAAAAACGATCGAATTAGTGCATTTTTCGCAAAGTTATGAGCATTTGAAAAAAATGAGCCCGAATTTTAAGAGAATTCATATTTTCGAAACGGATGGTCAAAAAAATCTGAAAAAATTCATGAACGCGTATTTCATCAGCCTTAAAAACATAAAAAATTTAAAAAAAAATCGGAGGGGGTGAGGTCCGAAAGTGTCCGATTTGGCATGGAATGCCTCATATACATAAAATAACTTTTAGCGAATAATATTTAGAATGCACGGCAATGGATGGCATGATACCACACGTGCTTTTTACATCCACTGTACAATATTTTTGAATATGTCTTGAGGCAAGTTGCATTCACAATCCATACGTTGAAACTGATACACAGGCAACCTCGACACCGATGAGGCGGTCCATCTTCATCAGCCATCTAATGGGTACCCTCTGCCAACTGATGATGCTTACCTACAGCTGTGACGGCTTGATGCACGAGAGTGCCATCATCGCGGATGCATCGTTCACTTTTCCGTGGTACTCCATCGTGCCGAACAAAACTGGACTGAACTTACGAAACGATATAAGTTTCATTATTATGAGAGCCCAGCGACCGTGTTGCCTTACTGCCGGCAAATTCTTTGCCGTATCCTTGGAAACTTACACTACGGTAAAGCATACTTCGAACAAATTAACATAATGTTCATTGACGCACTTTCCGTGAAAGTTACCACTTCCAACAAATATTTTTGCTTTTAATTTAATGTACACTCCCATGTAACGAGATTACTACGATGCGTGTTCTATGTAATCCTTCGCGAAAATACGATTCAAATTTTATGTAATATTTACCATAAATGTTTGGCGGAGAATGTTGGAAAGACTTGAAATATCTAATGATGATCAGAGCGGTTGAAAAATGGCCCAACATACAGTAATGTCAGGCATATGTTAGATGAGTTACCTTGGAGTGTAAGTTCCTAACTGATCCTCGACCAATAGTTAATTGGTATCGTGTGCGCCAGGAATGTCCGTGAGTGGTTTTGTCTTCGTGGACATAACCTTTCCTGACCAATAGGATCAGCTTGTGTTAGGTGGTGTGATCGCAGGTGTAGTGGTTAATAGCCCGCATCGTCGGCAAGAAACCTATGGTCTCTAGGGCCGAATCGGTTTCGGCATCGGTTTAATAGCTGCTAGAGGTTTGAACGGTTTCGCGCCAAATAGTGAAGAGTCTTAAGCTTGCATCCTGGTTTTGTTATGTTAATATGTTCGGAGCGTGTTGATACGTCTTCAGGGAGATTATGCATTAACATTTTCTAGACCTTTCGCTACACGTTTCATGGAGTAAAAAGATATGTTTTTATACGAGTTATATTGTCGTGCAGTAAGAATATCGTACAATATATACGAAAATGGAGATGCAATGTTATTAAGACGTAGAAATTTGGTTATAAAGAAATTTACGGTAATTTATCGACCTTTGCCATTGCATCAAGTGAATTAATTAGTTTCTTTTATTTATGTGATTTAATTATTCAATTTGGCTTATTATATTCTCTTAAATATTATAGTGTTTTACATGTTGGTTGAAGGAATTAATATAACAAGATATTATAGTAGCAGATAAACAAACTTATTTAACAAGTTTCATTTTTGTTTATTTCTGCACAAAAGCAGTACTACGGCTTGGTGAATCGTTTCACATGATCGTTCTCGCGGTTTTGATTTTAACAGCAAATAAAGGTTGATAAACGAAAGAAGAGGTGTAAACTTTGTTAATTTGCCATACGGTATTATAGACGGGCTTCAGAACAATTGGAATATAATGAGGTATTTAAATAAAACAAAGGTCGTTGCTAGTAAATTGATAAACATAGTTGGCAGAGGCCGTGACGATTATGGCACCGAACAAGTATTACGTCAGACAGTCAATAGCTTTTATAAGGGCTGTTTTACAAACCACAGTGAATTTCTTCTTCTTCTTCTTCTTCTTCTTCTTTTTGGTTTTACGTCGCATCGACTGCAGGGTCATTAGCGACGGTGGGACTGGATTACAGTAGATGGTACATTTTTGCTTCCTTGAGGAAGTTTAGTGTATTCCTTAGGTGATCCTGGTTAATTAGTGCTGTGTTTGAGTTTAGTTCGTATTTCTGTCTCTGGGTACTAAGGTTCCTACATTCGTATAAAATGTGATCGGTAGTTAGCGTGTGAATTTGGCATAGGTTGCACAGTGGAGGTTCCGTTTTTTTTAATAGGTGTTCGTGGCTTGCCTTTGAGTGTCCAGTTCTTAGCCGGGACAAGATTATCCTTTCCTTCCTGCTTAAGTTTTTATAGGGGATAACTTGGTAGAAGTTTTGTGCAATGTTGTGGATTCTAGATTTTCTTGTTGTGGTCGAGGTTCCACAGTGAATATCGTTTGCTAGACCATTGCCACATACATTTTCTATTCCCCGAATGTAAGCTACAATTTCATTGCGTCAGTTTATTCATAATATTATGCACGTAAGTTTTGCACATTTTTGCAAGTTCCGTTTATAGATCGTGAAACTCGTTAATTCGTAGTGCATTTCTACAATCTGGAACGACTATTAATATTCAATATCTCTTTTCCAGGTCATGAGCACCGCGACGTCGTACTTTACATTATTAAGGCAAAGCAGCCCGGACGAAACCATTACATAACTTCGGTATCTCGGCGCAATTTAAATGCAAATGCAAATGATAACTGCACACGCGTTGCTAACGTTAAGTCGCAATCGTTTGTCGAAATGATGCAGAGTCTAGCGGTATTAGCAGGGGACGATTATCTTAAATTATTCAAAACTGTCTTTGATAGATTACCCAACACCGATAGTTATTGTCCTTCGCGAAAGCTTTCGCGTAATAAACAAGGATAAAAGTGTAATGTAAGGACGAATGGCTGAGGGATGTAAATATACAAAATGAACTATTCGTAGAGGAACGCTCTTTGCATTATTACGAGAGTATGTTATCTTACCGTTGTACTTGATGTAAATGTTTACAATATTTGTACTCTGTACGTCGGTAAGCCTTACATTGGTTGCTGGCAAGTGTACGAGGAACGATTCATTCTGCGTTTGTTGGTAACTGAGCGACAGGAGGTATAGAGGATGTACTTTCATCACAGTTTAAATAGGCACACAACAAGGGTGTAAAGCAATTTTTCATCTTATGTCTTTGATACCTCGTACAAGCCATCAAACAAGCCGTAATAAACCAATTTTTCTTACAGGATCTCAGGATTTACATTACTGTTACCGTTTCCTTTTAACGCCCAACAATGCCAATTCGGACCGACATTCTAATACAGCGCCGCCAAACATAAGAGTATGTATGAAAAGAATAGATCATCCTTGTTTTAAGAACAGAATTCAAGGAACAACACTTTTGACTAATGGAATCTTATTGTGCGGTAGAATCAATCGGTAAAAGGTATGTAATATTTGGAACAGTAGATGAAAGTTTAACTGTATAATGTTGAAGGAATCCATATGCTTTGTTTTTGCACATCGATCAAACTGCAGTTTTGATGAACGTACAGTGAGCATATCGCAAAATATTTACCCAATATTTTTATCATTTTGAATCAAAAATTTTGAAAGGGGGTTTCGTTAAACCATTTTATTCCATTGCTTATAATACTGAAAACATGGTATGACCATATCTCTGGACTGTGTTTTTTTTCATTTCTATATTAAAGTCAACGCAGTTGTCAGTTCTCAACACTCAAAAACTTACAATGCATATTAGTGTTCTGTGTATGAATCTGTGTATTACACAAACACAATAAGAGAAAGAGTCATACAATTTTGGAGAAAAATACATGATGCAGGGTAAATGTATTCCTACTTCATCCTTGGCGATACAACAGACTTTCTTTGGAGCGACATATGATAACTCTTTAGCAGGCACAGTAATTGGAAAGTAGCAAACAAGTATCTTGCAACTCTCTCAAACAAACAAAAAACAAGTATCTCTCAATTCTTGCAATCTTATTTACTGCTTTTGGTTATCTTCATATTTTGAACTCACGATTTCCATTCAATCCTTTTCAAACCATTTTGTCCCATTACCAGCACCGGGAAAAGTAGTAATCCTTTCACACAATTCATACCAACACGTTACGTATGCGATAAAAGAAGGATAAAATCGATTAAACAGAAACTTTACTAGGTAACGTTTATATTTTGAAACACATTCTAGAAATTAAAAAAGTGTTGTCGTGTAATTAATATTATTCTTTAAACAATACAATCAAGTTCCTAATTGAAACAGATCTTTTCCACCAAATATAATGTATCCCACACAGAACCCCGTCGCTAAGGACCCAGTAGTCGATGCGACGTAAAGCTTTCAATAAAAAAAAAAAATATTATTCTTGTTCTTCTTCTTGATCCTCTTGCGCTGCTTGTTCTTCGTCTTCCTCTTGCTCTTTGTCTTCTCCTTCTTCCACTTCTCCTGGCTCCTCCTTTTCCTCTTCATCTTCCTCCCCTTCTCCCTCCTCCTTTTCCTCGTTTCCTTCTTCCTCTTTTTCTTCCTCTTCCTGTCCTTGCGTTCTTTGCTCAATCACTGTTTTCAAAATCTCTAATCCCTCGCCATTCACCTTTCGGTACCCAGGTGCCGAGCTTTTCACTTTGTCCATCCACATGACCACGTTATTGTAGGTATCCAGCTCGAATCCGAATGCCTGAAATTTATCGCGATTTTATCGGCGTAGATTCTTTCTCCGTCGACTTTTTTTCTCTCCCTTTTTTATCGATCCCCTAACATAAATATATTCCGCTGGAGAAAATGCGCGACCGCGTGTATATGAGCGTGCATACGTATTCGTGCATTGGTGTGTGTGTCAGTACCAGGCTTCGGGATATATTACGCGTGCTACCGCGCTCCACGTTTTTTCTTCAATTGCGATATTTATAATTCGGGGAACGGCCGAGTTGCGTTATTGGGAGAGAGCCGGACCGAATTGTTCGTTTTCTCCCTTTCGAAGGGCAGGGGGCGAGGGGGCGGGGGGGGGGGGGGGGACTTTTATTTCTTACGGGATCGTAGTTACTATTTTACCGGGCCCTGGGTACCGGATGTTATCGACACTGGGCCATAATTATGCGATTACGTAGTGGGTTAATGAGAAGTGATATAGCGCGTACGTCTGTGTAGAGTTTACGTTTTTAGACGTGTGACTATTCTTCCGTTAAGTTGCGCTCGTATTTAGAATGCACTTCGTTCAGAACGCTCTCATTTTGTCCAAGTAATTAAATTCCGAGCGGCATTGATGGCTTCATTACGGGAGTCGGACGATAGCGATATTGCGCCTCATGTAATGAATTGAATACGTTTCTACGTCATGTGTAGTGATTCTTTTCTAGTATTAATGACAATTGTTTGGAATTAACTTCCAGATTTTATACTGTTGGAATTTTTGAAGAAATTTGCATCTGCATTTTCACGAAGGTGGCTTGTGCATGCATTAATCACCGATTAATTACCTTGGTACTGTACAAATTCTGGACAGTTCCGTCAGTTTTTTTCATTCATTCGAACTTGTCATTCGTACGCAACATATTCTGAATGAACAATGATAAGCCTGACGTCACAGCCAAGTGCTCAACTATCGACTGTGTGTTAATAGTAGGACTGTAGTCTACTACCTCCGCTGTTGATACAGTTGTGGCGATGGCAAGGTCGGCAATCGTTAAGTAACGGCCAGCTACGAAATCTTGACCATCAAGAAATTGTTCCAATATCTGAAAACTGTCCTTCAGCTTTTGCAGCTGAGTGTCATCCCCCATTGGCTTACCCCATAGTAACGGATACTGAAATCGGACAACATAAATTCGTATATCTATCGATAGTGCAGCGGAACAGACCAATTATAATTGTACGTCCTACTGTCAGTACTCGCAATATACAACTGCATGCGGATGGCCTCGTTCTATTTGTGCTGACACGCTAAGTACAATGCGTAGTACACCCTAGCTTGACGAGATCAAGAACTTCTATTCTAACGCGCGATGACGTGTGAACTGTTACTGCTTAGCTTCATCCTTCACGGTTATCCCATTAGATTGTTATATTATTGTTTCCAATTTTGATATTTAAAATGCATGAACAGACACGTGGTATTTTAGCATCGCCGTATTTATTTGCCCTCTATAGAGGATGACACTTAATTGATTTTATGGTCTATTAGGCGTGCTTGTACCATCGCAGAATGTAACTTTCTTAATGCCTCAGTAACCTTGTGGTCTAATATTCGAAGAGTTGCTTTACGCACATGAACAAAAAATGTTAGAACATCTGATACAGATTTAATATTGGATATGCTTTAAGCTGATGTTTAAGCATATCCTTGTGAATCATATATAACTCCGCTAGCTATTGACCCAATATTGGAAATACGACGCAATATATAATGTTGAAATACAAACAAGCTGTTCAAAAATAATAAATTCGTTTCATATTAAAGTTGGGTTATATTATTCATTTAAATGATGAAAAGCTTTCACAACATCGTGTTGATAATGGCTTTCTCCAGCATCATTTGCTAATGCAAATTTAATAGTTTATGTACGTCTTTTTCTGTTTACACTCTATAGTGATCGGGTGCGGTTAGAGCTGAGAATTGAGCGATACGTACGTAGCAAATGGTCATGTTCCTGTAAAGAGCGCCGATATCGAAATGCAGTCGCTGGTTAACGAGAGCACGCGCCGCCGGACTATGCGGATAAAGCCTTGGGTTCTTTCCATACTGATCCACAAGGTACGACATAATGGCTCGGCTAAAACAGACCCAGCATTCGTGTGCGTTTTTTCTTCCCCATTCATCCCTTCGGCTCGACACCGCAAGGAACAATTAGAAACAAAATCCAGTCTAGCGTCTGGACTGGGTAACATTAAGCTTTAATACGAACCTCTCTGTTAGTTTGTAATCGCCGTCGACCAGGAACGGGATTGTTTTTTGCGGATTTAGCTGAGGAATAATACAAATTTGCTCTCATAAAGGAAGTACACACCATTCGCGATATCGGTCCAATGCCCGTCCTCTACATGCGGTTCGCTCTTTGCCGGCACAAAGTTACGTGCTGGGATCAATGTGCGAAGGGTTGAACGTATTTTTCGTCTAACCGTATTCTATTACGGGCAGAGGCCGGGAGGGAGTGCGGCGCAACAGATTTTTGCCGGTTATTTATATTTATACTCGCCTCCTTACCTGCTCGTACTCCGGCGTCAGATGCTCGCCTTCGAACAAGTTGACGTATTTCAGGTTCAACGGAATCCCAACGGCTTCAGCCGTCAGCATGACGGCACGGCAGGGTGCACTCATCGGCGCGTAGTATAGATCAACCGACATCATGCGGGATCCGAATTTCACCTGAAATTTTTCCAGGCTCAAAAAGTGTCGCGATCCACGTATCTCGTCACCTCGCTCACTCCGTTACACTTAGAAACAGCTAGTCTATGAACAATGACGGTCTACCGTACATAGAATGGAAGCACAAAGACATTAAATTAGGGTCATACTTAGGTACCACCTGAGCTTTGGTTCAAACGTGGAAGCTGGCAAACTGTATGAATCGAATGCTAAATCTGTGATTTTCGGAGATGATTGTATGTGTTGGAAAAATAAAGATAGGTATGTGCGCTGTGATGCAAAATGCTTCACCAGAGGAAAAAATCCAAGCGATGGCGCTGTATTATTGGAAAAGATGATTTGTTTTATATAGCCAGTATATTGCATCAATTGATGTACGTTACGGGTCAGTTAACGTAATAACATTGTGCCCTTTCGAAAAAAATAACCATAGCCCCTCACGAATGATAACTTTATACAATAAATGTCAATTGCTGACGCCCACCATCGCACATGGAGTAATACACATGTGAGATGATAAGTAAAACTTAATAGATAGATTCATGATTTCGACTACGTAGTCGCTATTAACGACGGATCGATGCGAGTTGATAAATTATTCAGACTCATATTAGAGCCCGACTAGCCGGGCAGATCGATAAGAATGAAAGAGTGATAGAGACAGAAGGTGTAAGAAGGGGAAACAGAAAGAGAAGTAACAATGCTGTTGGGTGAGAGATTAACTGTCATCAGGGTTTAAAAATAACTGTAATAAAGAGCAATGTATCGCATATTCTTCTTGCAAAACAACGACAGATGGAAAAACTTGACCTTTATCGCGATCAGATCTATTTTCGTGCTATTTCGTTACATATACCTGTAGTCTGACCTCTATGTGGGGTTGCACGTTTTAAGGGAATGAATTAGGATCCGCTGACATGCGAAATGTACAATTACACGGAAATTAATGATATTTTCACACGATGTTTATGGCCACGCGTTGGTAATTGATAAAGCAGTTATCGCCATAAACTAAGGATAGCCGCCGTTAGTGATAATTATGCTCGTTGAATAAAGATAATAGTGATTGTTGTTTTAAACCTGACAGCAAAGTGCGGTGTGCCACGCTCTATTGATTCAAAAATTGTTGCTTGTAGAGTGCCATGTAGATTGATGGTATCTTATATTACTGTCACCGTACAATGGCTAAGAGCGTATTATTAAAAATGCTCAATCTAGTGAAATACGAGTCACTCAATCCCGGGAACAATACTTTCCCTTCACATACAATCACGTGGTTTACATAGATCGTTCACACAAGTTTTACTTTGTGTTCAACAAAAGTATCACAGAGCACCAAATTAATTTGCGAATGTATTAGATAACAAATACTTGCATAATGTACAGCGTGCGGAAACGTGTATGTTTTATTCAGAGGCACTCAAAAATGTTGACACTCACAGTATTTGGCAAAGTGTTCGACGTATGTACTGTCCCGGCAGAACGTACAGACTGAATCGTAGAACCTGTCTTCAAGTCAATATGCAAACAGCTATACCCACGTATACTTGTATCCTTTCCACCCCTTAGATTGTAGTAGCTATGTTCACGTACATCGTCTAATATAACTTACTCTAACTAACCCGGATCTGGTTGAAGAAAAGGACTATTCATCGCACTGCACGACCATGATAGTGACAGTGAAATAACGTCAAACTTCCGACGAAATCAATACGTCAATAATATGGAACACTCCAACTTTGCATCGAGCCAAGTAAATATAGCCGATGACTTACATTATATATTACTTTGACTTTTACCTGAAACGATAGCCGACGGAAGAAAATAATTAGCACAAGTATCAAATTTTCATAACATTAAATCTATGTTGCAAGTATATCGCGGCCAAAACTGAAGTATTGACCGTTTCAAATATTTGACACCACTCTCATTACTGCCAATTACCGCTGAGCAAGGCACTAAATAAAGCAAGTCCTCAGTCAAGAATCGATACAGATATGTGCGAGCTAAACTTATCCTAACGATAGCAACAATTCCTGCGCTCCCGTCGATTGAAAGTGCCAGTTCGCGACACAGTCTGAAGCCTCCTCGAAAACGTGTCTCGCGCTATCCGTTGAATTTTGGGCGATAAAAGTTGAGCGCCGAGTTTCGAGGCAGGCGGGGCGTGAGTTTCGCGAAGCGAAGCGAAATGATCGAGAGAGTTCCGCGGCGAAAATTCTGGAGCGTAAACGTCGTCGGGAGTGGCAATTACGCACAATCGTAGCACGGTTTGAGAATGTGGAGGGTGGTCGAATGAGCGTCGGGCGCTGGGGTGGAGGGTGGTGGGTGATAAGGGTGGTGGAAACGGCGACGGTGAGATTCGTGCAAGCCGCGCTCGCTTTTCTCCACCCGGGGAAACTTCTCAAGATGCCCTCAGGCCATTTCCACTCTTTCCCTTCGTCGGATTCAGGTGCACGCGTCGGAATATTACAGGCGAGAGCGAACCAGAGTTGGGGAAGATCAATCTCAACGATGATCGTCCTTATGTATGTAAAACGTTGATGTGTTGGAACCTGAAGGGTGTTAGAAGAACAGTTTGAGCCTTTCGGTGGGTTGAACGGTGTGAGAGTTGGGTAAAAATGATACGATTATCTACGTTCGTGAATTAATTGTGCCAAAGTGTGACCTTCGGGCTTTCCGAGACGGTGGGAGTACTGTATGAGCCGAAGATGAGTAAAAAAAAGCTGTGACATTGATCAAACATCGCCTGGATTTCGAAAGTAGAAGTAGTTCGTAAGATTCACTTAAACGCAGTAGAGTAATAAGTATTTGATTCAGTTGTGTAATATACGAGTACGCAGTATTGATCGTTTCAAAAATAAGAATTACCTGAAAAAGTAAACAGTCTTAATGCATTTTACATGTATACACTTTGTTACGTATTCAATATTACAGATTCCGTCCTTTAAACTTTAGCGGTGATTACAATTAGAATATTCATGCCCTACTGTATCCAATTCATTCACCAATTTGTCCGTCATTACTTATGATTCAGTACGATCAATTCGATTTAATACAAAATTGCGAGGATTCTGATATTCCCAGAAAATGTAAAAGTCGATACGAATTACTGATCAGTACGATTTAACCCACTTCTATTGTGACACTTTATGCCGGCATACTAATATCGGTGTGCTATATACTGCATACAATATTACGTCTATTGTACATTACTGTACATATCTATACGTCTTATAATAATGCCTATGTGTATGAACCAATATGGCTATACACTCTGCTCATTGAAAGGCATGAAGAAGCCGCGAGGAGGGATGGGGACGTCAATAAAGGAAACCTTTCGAAACAGACACAAAGGTGGTCCTCGTTAAGGTTCCATCGGGGAAGATTCTGAAATCTGATGTATTTCTATAATCAAGACGCTTCGCAAAATGCAAAGTGTAACTGGAATTATCAATTTATATGAGTTGACCCAATTTCCCTGCAGCGCTGTACGATAAACGTGTATTCCTAAAGTACACGGTAATATGTATTATACTCTGTTGTTCGCACAGTTCATGGTACGAATATAGCAAGCGCTTTTACTGTTGATTTTCACCAAAGTATCATAATACAATTGAACTTACTACTGGACTACAACTAGTCAACAAATTACTGAATTTTCAAAGTGCACGTAGTTCCATTTAACGGACTCCGGCATGTAAATGGATTGAATAAAACTAAGAATTTTCTAAGTGCGCTTGAAATGGATATTGACTGCATCGAGCAAATCTCATCAAACTCCTTATAAATCGTACTCGATTTCCTTTGAAAGCGCGTGCTTCTTCGCGAAATGGTTAATTCATTTCTGGGCTCGTCAGATGTGCTAACAATTTACCCTGCAGCCGTTCCGACGATGATTCCAGAAACTTTGCCGAGCGAAATGGAAATACTGGCAACCCTTTGAGACGAAAAATCCTCTGATATTCTCTAATGATCAGCTGTAAGAGCTGGGCCTCGATTCGGACCAATTCAGTGCGAATCGATCCTCGCGAGAACAGTTACAATTAGATTAAAGCCACCAGCCATTGCAGACTCATCCTACTCGCAATTCCTACGCCCCGAAAACGATTCCGGGCAAACTAGTGCAATTTTCACTCAACTATCAATAAGTCGACCTTACCTTTCTATGTATCTACATTCTAAATGGTCATGTTACCGTTAAAAAAGCGGGAAAACCGCGATTGTGAGAAATAACCGATTTCGAGTGAACTTCGCCTGGGGCGAGGGCGCTTCTCGGTCCGGCATCGATATATGCACGCTTGCCAACCTTCCTGGCGCGAGAATTACACGTGACACGGCCGACTGGCAGGCCACGTAGCGAACGTCGATTGGCACTTGGACGTTTCCGAAAGCCGACGAGCGAGGAATTCGTGCGGAGGGGTGTAATTCTCGAGCGAACGATCGGTTAGCGTCTCACTCCTTCTCTCTCTTTCTCTGTCCCCTCTCTCCCCCTCTTTTATCGCGCCTTTGTTTAAGCGTCCGGAAATATCGGACGCCGTTGACGCATTTAGATATTGTAAATCGTTTTCAGCAATTCGACGGCAATCCGACGGCGATTCGGCGGAACCTGTCGTCTGTTCCGATCAATTGCCCTGCCGTTCCCGATTTTTCATTCCCGTTCTATTTATTTTCATCCGTCCTCTCCCAGCTTTCTTTTTTGTTCGCTCGGAACAAAGTGCGATGATTCTGTGCAGACGATGCATTCGGAACAGTGGAAATGAAATGAAAACTTGTCGATTGTCGCATTGTGATTGTCAGACTATTGGCATTTCATCATCGGCGGAGGACATTATATTTAATAGCTACGATTTTTTAAGTGAT
Source organism: Anoplius nigerrimus (assembly GCA_914767735.1). Lineage (NCBI taxonomy): Eukaryota > Metazoa > Arthropoda > Insecta > Hymenoptera > Pompilidae > Anoplius > Anoplius nigerrimus. The sequence continues at coordinate 4,966,790 of OU612079.1, read as the reverse complement.
TCCTCTGGTTGCTGCGAACGATGAAGAAGCACTCGAGTCTGGCTCTCCCAATGAATTATTTTTCGAGTGGAATGCAAGAGAAATTTTTTATGTTTAGAATTGGGCTCTGATACGAACCGCACCGTACTTCATCTGGCGAACATGAAGTAGAGAAAAATTATAATTTTTTCTAATTATATTCTTTAGCGCCATTGAACGATTAAAGTATTAAACAGTAGAACTAATACAAGTAGTACTACTGGCGTATTTTTTTATTCCCGCACGTAGTTTATTATAACAGAAATATGCAATTAAAAAACTGAATACTCGACAAATCGCCACGGGTAGATTATTAAGGTACCCAAAAGGATAAGTAAATAAAACTCATATCGCAAAAACAGGTTTATAGAAACCAAATTATGTACATATTTTTCAAGCTCTCAATTATTATTGAGCATTAACTCACATTCTACGCAACGCTTCGTGAAGACTTCCTCCGGGTTGTCTTCCGGCGCATCAAAAAGTAGCGTCTTAGGCGGTAAATGGCAGAAAATTAGCTATTAACGGTTTTCTCCCTTCGATTAAAAGCCGGAGTGCTTCGGCGGGGTGGGGATGGGACAGAATAAGGAGGAAAAACCTTCTCCTTTTTATGCGGTAATTATCGGCCGTGTTGAGCGCCGTTTAAAGAGAATCGGCAAATGAGAGCGAAGCGGAAAGGACACCCGCCACAATGGCGTCCTCTGCGTGCACGGTGATATAGAAGCGGAAAAAATGAAAAAGAGGCGACGAGGCGAGCGGTGAAAGAGGCGAGGATAAATAGAGACCGAGCCGGAGAAGCGGAATGAAAGAAAAAAGCAGCCCCGATTACCGGAGGGAAGACCGTTTATTTAAGCTCAATTTTCGGCGATCGTACTTACACAGCTTTCCAGCCTTTTTTCGAAATGATAAGCCGAATATCAGAATGGACATCGGCTCCATTCTTGTCTGAAACAGCCGCGCGCCAAGGTGTTCTTGCAATAACATTCAGAGGTGATTAAGTGAGATCTGGATGTGGGCTGCAATCTGTTTTTGTCTGCCCAGTTTTTGTCTCACTTAAACGAATTCCGCATGATTTGATTTTATCTTCGAATTCGTACCACGTAGGTTAAGGTGTTAATGGTAATAATAATTGTGTCACGACTCAGTGACCGAAAAATTGCCTTATTCATAACGTACAAAGGATTATGGAAACACAGTATCTTATCTTCTCAACGTGTACTCTGCATTTTGAAACGCAAAGTGATTAGTGCGGCTGATACGCAGCGAGCGTGAAATTGCACTACTTTCAAAATTTTTCGCCCTGATGACAGAAATTATAATCCAGCCGCGCAAGTCCAATTAGCGGCCTGACAAAAATGCCTTGCGGATCGTCGGCAAGCTTTTTACGATCGTAAGTCACGCCGCATTATGCACGAGCGATATATTAAGCGCGCTGAAAATATGTACCGGCATTCATTTTAAGGACGAACGTACGTAACGCTACGTTACCTTTGCGGACCCAGCTAGCGTATATGTATATGCATATATAATATACACATACTGCATATAATAGAACGCAATTCATAGGCGAGCTCAAGTGGCTGCAGTTGAATGGATTCGGCCATATTTTCATTCATACAAGGCTGCCGAGGTGAACGATTCGTCGGCACAGTCTGTATGCCGTAACTATTTTACACACGTAAGACAGAGGCACATGTGGCATTGCTCCAACGTGATAACTAGAACTTTGCCCCGTGTGCATGTGCTTTTACGGAATGTGCGCGCCGCTCAGGGCACCGACATGCATGCGCTCGAAGAGTAGATTCGTTCCGGAAAAAAATTCAAACCCACATAGATGGAAATGTCTAGACATGAGAAAACGCTTATTGTTAGACCGCTTTTAATGATATTGTTTGAATATTGTCACTTTCTCTATTTAGATCGTAAACAAACGCATTGTATTATAGTTATCAATTTGTAATATAAATCTTTGCGATGATAGAAAGTGGTTAATTCAGCATGTGTTTACAAGCTTTCTGTTTCAGGAGCATAAATATATCGTATTCTTAATAGAAAATCACAAATGTACTTAAACCCCGTTCGATGTAAATTACTGATGTTGCTATTCTCCCCAGTGATACCTGTTTCATATCAAAATATTCAACAACCACATATTACTGCATAAAATTTCCTCATTCCAAAGTTCCCACATACGCGGCCATAATTGCAACCAAGGATTTTGTAAATCCGTTGTATAACATCCTCTAGCATCCACAATCAAACCAACATACAATGTTGACCTACATTACATCCCTCATGGTAAAAAACGCGGAAACAATTCATTATAATCATACCACAAAATGTTCCAAGTTCTTCGACCTATGCGAGAAAAAAACTGATAATCCAACACAATGCAGCATATGCAGTGTTCAGTGTTCATCACGCTGCTCGACGTCCAGATAATTAGACAACCGTAGATCCGGACAAGTCCATCCATAGTTTCGGAAAGTCTGTCCGTTGCGAATGGGATCACGTGTATGGGAAGATATACGTATATAAGGCATAATGGATATAACGGAGTAATGCGCGTTAAACGTTCGCCAAAGCGAGGGGCTTTCACTCGCACCTAGGAACGCCCCCGCGCAACATTACGTAGCTGCTCGTTATGTATGTACGAGCAGCCTGGGGTCGATGCACTGAGCATTGCATCGCTTAGAGCGGTTCTCATGCATTCGCCGAATAATCCGCGAAATCTTGCCGCGTCGGCGGGGCGAACGTGCGAAGAACGACGATTTGCACGTGACGCTTCTAATTTATTAGCTCGCAGTTGTTTGCCAAAGATTTGAAAGGCGACCGTGAGACTGACGACTGGCATGTCGGCGGATTTTCAAAGTATGCATCGCAGGCAATAATTAAGAAGAAATTAGTGAACCTATATTTTTACGGATTGAAAGTTATTGATGGCAAAGTGCTCGATCGGATAGTGGGATAGTGTATGCGTTGTTAGTATGTTTGAATATGGTGTTGCTAAGAAGGACGGTTCGCTGATGATGTGTTTGATTTATAGTTATAGAGCAGTTTGCACAAGGCTTGGAATACTCGTGAACGCATGAGGATTCTCACGTCGACCCGATTGTCCAACAAGACCGTTTATATGTTGTGCAAAGAACATAATATATTTTACGTAATCAAGGTATACATATATAACCAGAAGTTTTTCTATTAGGGTATATGTACATGCTATATTATGGAATAAGTGTATTATGCGTGAATGCTAGATGGTAGTTGGGAAAAAAAGGTGGCAAAGATCAAGAATTTATGATTCATACGATGCATGAAAATAATTTACTGTCAGAATGTATATCATTGAATAAATGATGGCTAACATTATTCAGATGGCAATGGTTATTTATTCATATAAAACATGTTATCCATACATTTTCATACGATTTGCATTCAAACCCTGAGTTCTGGTGAAGGACACGCGAGTTGTACTTTGAAAGTACAATCGTCAGATATTTTGATGGATGTTTCCAAAACTTTGAGCACTTTAACGCGGAATCATCCGTCGTAATAACGAAGTAGAAACTTAGAATTTGAGCGATATGTTTATAATTTATTCGTGCAAAAGAGTTTGTACAAAACTGCGTAAACATTCATTAAATGATAGGGTGCTTAAAGCTATAGGTGCGCTTGAATGACACGCATGACGATGTTCTCCCGGATTTCTCACTTCTTCTTAAGATTGTCGACGAATTCCTTGAAGGCCTTCAGTCCAGCACCATTGATCTCCTCGTATTTCGGGATTTCCTTCTTTACCTTTGCGTACCACCTCACCACATTCGGGTACTTACCAAGGTCAAATTCCATCAGCTAAAACCAACCCGTAAACACTTTATATAAACTATATTTATATAATTATATTACGAAGGTTTAATGATATATAATATTATTTCCATAATATTATTTCCATAATATCAAATAAATAATTGTCACAAAAGTAATAAAAGTATATGGTGAAAATTCTCTTTTCTCACAGGTGTGTGAACATTAATTACGGTATAACATAAGGAATTCATTTGTTGATCATGGGTGAATGACATAATAGTTATATTGTCTTCTGGCCGATTTCGATCAAAATGCTCTTTAGGAAAAAGGAAAAGATGGAAGAGTGTCTGCCATTTAAGCGGCGTCAAAATATAAATACTTAATGATTTACCTCGTAGTTGGAAACCGTCGTGACGAGAGCCATATCGGCGACAGTCAAGTTGCTTCCCGCAACATAGTTCTGTCCATCGAGGAATTTATCGAGGAAGCCTACCGCTTGTCCAAGCTTTTCGAATTTCGCGTTATCCTTTGGCGCGCCAGCGAACACCATTGGGTACTGTGAAAAGAAAATCCATTAGATCGAGCCAAACGAAACAAATCGCCAGCCGTCTATCTATCCAATATGTCATCCATCATAAATCGCATTGCCACATGCTCCTATGTTATGTTTTTTTTTGTGCGCAATTTTTATGCCACGGATCCTGAAAACTGATACGATCCGTACCGAATAATATTGAAGCCTGTCGATGCCTTTCTGTATCCATAACTATAAAATGCATTTGATAGCTCCGCTAAAGTGCGTCCCACTGTCCGTATCGTATCTTTCGCCGAGCAGTTCAATTTCATTCGGAGGAATAATTTTTAACAATTCACATCGCGATCTTTTATACACTGCCAAAAAATCGTTCCGAAAGAATAACGTTTTCATGTGTGAATAATAAATTCGATTACTCCGCGAGCGATATCGTATTCGCTATCAACATTACAGAATTATATTTAACGCCGCGCATTGCGGTTTTCATTCTCGATTCCACGAGCTGTCCGTTACCTCGCCAACTCTACAGTCTGTGTATTGCTGCGTCATTCTTAATGACTCCTGTCCCGTCACATATTTCTACCAAGGCTAGACAGCCACTGGCACATCGACATTCCATTGTATAAAACCATTAAGGCTATTCGTGACTGGAAGCCGCAAAAAAATTGTAAATGTTATTGCCATAAGAGCCTAAATTTAAGGAAATGCCGAACAAATTGAATGTGTCTGTGACACGATCGATGAATCGACTCGTAATTTATAAACCATAAGCGTTTGTGTACAAAATTTTAAGCCATTCAGAAATTGTATTAACGAATATGCCTACGCTAAGAGGCAGTAGGCAAGTACCGTAGACGTAAGACGACTACACATTTAGAAGTAACTTCTAATCGTAAACGATTATCTGCTGATGAAGTCACCCAAAGTTTTTAATTCGTATTATTCGGTCTGAAAATGTCAGACGAAGAGGTCGACGGTGAACGTAATTGTGTCGAAAATTGCATTCGAATAAGGTTTTCTCGTTTATAGTAGAACTTTGAGGGAAACAGTGGCTGATAAAGTTCCAAATAGGGAATGACGATATCGGAATGTTAATAATGCTACAATTTTAGTTCGGAAACCGGTCAAACACGTGTTTGGACTTACATAATAGTCGGCGAAAGCCTGGTAGAGTGTGCCCATGTCGAAGTACAATCTCTGGTTAACAAGAGCTCGCTTCTTCGGGTCCTTGGGATAGAGAGAGTCATTCTTGCCATACTGATCAGCAAGATACGTTATAATGGCACGGCTGCAAGTGACGCAACGATTAATGCGGAAATTACATTGAATCCAGTCTAGCTCCGTTTAGTCGAATATGAAAAATTATCTGAAGCCGTACGCGGTTGCTAGTCAAAGATACGGAATATGTTTTGTTTGTTCCACCTTGTGGTTTAAAAACAAATAGGAACGAAAATTGATGGATTTTATAATATATAAAACTAAAAAAAATAATAATAAATAAAAAAATATCACTGCGGACATACGTCATACAAACATACCTTGGAACGAAAAGAAATTAAAAGATGCAGTATTTATCTTTAAATTCAAATTGGGTGAGTTATGTCGAAACATTTTTTGTGGCGATTAGTTTCGGCATGTATGCAAACATGTGGTCAATTCAAATTACAATTATAAAGAATGAATAATCTACCTCTCCCAAAGGTAAAAACCTTTGTCATCCATTGTCGGCACGGTGTGCTGCGGGTTCATCTGCGCATGAAAAATAAATACATTGCTTAATGGGTGACTCATCAACGTGTTGCGTAATTGCGGAAATCTTGCACAATGTAGCACAAACGAGGGAAGTATTGTTTCTCAAGCGTCGAATGCCACGAAATTGAAAGCAGCACGATGCGAATGAGGAAAAAATACTTAATAATTATGAGCTCATCGATAGTTATATGCGTATTAAAAATGAAGAACTAGGTGTCCGACTTGAATAAAAATTGCTTCGATAAAAATTAGAGGTAGAATTTCGCTGGATACCTTGAGGAACTCGGGTGTCATTTGTTCGCCAGCCATCAAATTGGTGAATTTCAGGTTCAAGTCTACACCAAGTGCGGCGGCTACCAATCGAACAGATCGGCATGGCCCGCTTCCTTCTACGTGGTACAGATCGATCGGCATGTTGATGTCTGCAAAATTACAACGCGGCTAGCATTATTCGATGCACGAGATTACAAATGTTACCGTGCCTCGTCACGTAACGTTAGTTTGCCGGCACGCCGATTTATTCCCCAGATAAGTGTCGATATACACTCGTATACACGTACGTACACAACATTATTAAGTATTTTCGTACGAAGCAGTCGCAACAATTTCAACATTGTGTGTCCGAAATGTTTACGTTATACGTGTCCAACTGTTTGGAATCGTAAAGCACTGTGACGATGTTTAGTGTATCGCATTGCATTGCGAGCTACTAATGACATTATAATTCGAGGCGCAATTTAGGTGAATAGTCAAATGCATAAACCAGAACAGAATTAAAAAAAAAATAGATGTACATTTAACACTAACGTAACTATGAATGGTAATTGCATTGCTTTTAGACAAGGGATAACATCAATCATTAAATTTAAACTAAACGAAAATACATTAATTCTAAAGGGTCCGCCCAAAGTTCAATGATCTCATTTCCCATGCGTATTAATCGCCTCGATTAGATTAACGCGTTAGCGAATGACAGTGCGATTAGCCTGGAACGAGGAAATATTCGATTACACAATTAGAGCTGGATGAATTATCAGCGATTGAAACAGATTAAATAACGTTTCCTTCAAAACTTTTGCTTATCGATGAAATCAATCGATCTGTTTCTTCCAATAGAAGAGCAGGAAATAGTAAACAGAAGTACGATTAATACGGCTAACAAAAATATAATTATTCTGTCAAGTATCTGTACGATATTTTGTCCGAGCATTTAAGATATCTAAAAATTTGACCACCAGAACATTAATGTTTTTCTCCTTAAAATACTTGTTATCGCCCTATTTAAACAAAGTACACAATCATCGTGTTCTGACTCCGAGATAAACTATCGTCGGTTCTTCTTATCGCTTATGAGATAAAACTATTGCGTTAAAACTGTATTTCTGCACGTAAGTTCATACTAAACCCGAGTCATGTGCTGTAAATATGTATACACAGCTAGCTCACGATTTCGTAGGAAATCAAAAAAAAATTGCATAGAATGCTTTTTTCCACTAGGAAAAATAAGAGATGAATTTAAATATATCTTACGTAACAAGGTTTATATTTGAAAATAATCTATCGAAAGCACATATCAAGTTGGGTTGAACAACTTACTCCTTCTACACCACAAGCATTAAAATATCATGTCATATTATGTCATTATGTCATGTTATACCATGCAAAAATGCAACTGTATTTAACTGATAAATTCAAACTACTTTCTAAATGATTCTATTAACTATTCGGAACTCCAAATGTGTGTATAATAAATATTCCAGCTACGTTCATAGAATTTTGATTACGTGACAGTAAAATTCATGCAACGTTCTCACGAATTCGCCCATTGAGACGTATTTCAACCGATTCGCATCAGACAAAACTGAATCCCACGTAAAAATTAAAAAATGACTTTAAATATGAATTTGTTCGTACTAGATTCTTCATTACGATCATTGTAATTAACCATTTTTATGTGAAGTGGTCAACTTAATTTGCTCTCTGATACTGCAATAAAACGACCTCATCATCCACTGACTTCTTTCAGAGGCATATATTTCAACTTATTAGCTCGCCATTATGTAAACGCTCCAAAACGCGCCGACACTTTAAATGTCCTGTACTCGTTGCATTCGATGCATGTGATGTGTCAGTACCTCATTTTAGCCGTTATAATTAACAGCGATCCGTGGAAATGTCCGATTTAATGTCAGCTGAGTACCTAATGTCGAACACGTTAAATGCCCCTATGTATGGGTCACTTCGAAAGTCATTAATTTTCGGCTGACTAACGTCCGTCAGCGGGAGGAATGAATAACTTAATCGTCTTATTTCCATGCATTGCCGCCCCGCAAATTTGGTCTAGAATTTAATTCTAATAAACACAATTACCGCGCTTTACGAAAGGTTGGCGATCCAATCAAATTCTCGCATTGATAAACGGCAGAATAAATCCACAATGAGAAGTGTTGCATAGGAATGCATTATACTTATTCGCCCCTACCTATCGCTGGATAATTGGAGTGGACCGCTAATTTGTTTATTCTATTGCCATGTGTTACACATTCAGCTGCTTGCTCTCTCCCAGTCGGTCATCAAACTATCAAAACATCGATATCCTGTTTTCAATAACTATAATCAATTTCATTTAGGCGACACGTACGAATAAAGTTCGTGGATTTATTAAAGGTAAACTTAATGCAACAGAACATTTGTTCTCCGCGTTTGTAATATCGGAACCTGAATGTCTTGCACGAATCAGAGAAGTATTTAGCTTTTCGACGCACAATATCGTACTCGATCGATATCGAGCGCCACCATTCTATTTTGATAACTACGATTAATTAATTTCACATAAGAAGTCGGATGAAATTTCCTCGTTCCCTTTACAACGGAGTTTAACATTATTTTAGCAACCTAAACATCACTCTACGAACATTGGAATAACATCGTTTAATAGTAATATCTCTGAATCTGGCCTCAACAGAAAAATTACACTAGAGTAAACAATATTCAAAGCGCCGTTGCCACTCAACTATCACATACGACCTACAACGCACCTAACCTAAATTTCCACACTGCTTCTTCGCGCCTAACCCACTGGAACGCCAAAATGTCAGAGAGGCATAATACGTTAAAAATCCCAGCGTTTTATTCAAAGCGTAAAACTCGGAACATTTCGAAACCCCTCAAAAGCGTTGCAAAAACTGTACAACTGTTCATAATGCCGTAACCCATTCTAAAGGGAAAAACTATGAACACTGGAAAACGTTCGAAATTCCACAAGTTTGCCTTGACCCAGAAAGCGGGCAAAAGTTGAAAGAGTCCGAACGGAAGCTTGGGGTCTGTTCGTTTCCACTTTCGGTTGCACTGTCGAGCGCGTCCCGGCGCCAGGTGGAAATCCTCCTAATCGGGATAGGGCCGAGATCGTTTCCGGTTGCCGCGGCAACGAAGTTCGAACGTTCCGATTTGAGAGCGCAAACGCACGACTATGCCAACAATTGCCGGCTGTTGCCGGCCTTTGCCGGCACCGCGGCGACGAAACTAACCTGAGAATATAGTCTCCGGAGACGCACAGTAAGATAATGGCAGACTGTCTAAGCGGGTCCGGTTCTCCAGGCTCTTTATAAACGGCGCACGCCAACAGTGCTGCCGCTGCTAGCGCACACGCGAGCGAAAGATCGATCATGCGCCGACGGTTCTCATTTCGAATCGCTCGACGCCTCGCCGGCCGGCCGGCCGGCCGGCTTGATCATCGATTTTTTACCGGCCTACGATCGTCACCCACTTGCCGAAAGGAAAATGGGCGTTAGTACGGTGCAGGCGATTGAATGTGGCGTGCGTAGATTGCCCAAACGGAATCGCTTACGGTTCGTTTGTACCGAGTAATCTATGTATTGTTAACTAATGAGTTTTCTCTGTTTTTTCTCGAACCGTGTCGGAGGACATGTTGTGTTTTAATGTAACTAAGTTTATTCAGTATTCACTGATCAGAGTCGGCAAATATGTACACATAGCGTGTAGGGTTAAACTGTAACTGTTATCATTTGCTGGACTTTCAGGTTACACATTGTCACATGCTATTTTTTGCAGTATTTTTAATATTTCTCGATGCTCCAATATCAAATAAACTTCAATACATTTATCCATTTGGGCAGAATGTTTCATTCAATGGCGTAGGCGCATAGTTGAATAGCCGTTTCGTTATTACAGCACGTTCTCTGTCCTTGATGAATCAACGAACGATGCAGAGCCTTCAACCGTCGCAAATTGCTCCGTGACTCGTAGGACGCCAAAATTGCTTGTCATCTTTTTCAGAACCGGTGTCACGATCGATCTCTACTCCTGGCAACGGTTCTACGGGACTTCACAAAATTTGATAACGGAACGTAGTGGAATAACTGACAAACTGTCCCTTCTTATTTGGGTTTAGTCAATTTTTGAAATTCTCTCATCGAATGATAATGAACATTATAATCGCAGATTGCAGTCACAATTAAGTCGGTTAATTTAGCTGGATGGTTTGTTTGTAACGTCGCTTATCTTCCTGTGACGAATGTGCGGCCAGCAACCAACCAGTCGAGTAAAAGTACAAGTCACTATGTTCGTGCAGCCTTGAAGCCGAACTGTCAAGGCCTCGAAGTCTGCGATGTTGTTATCTGTTCCCTGCATAACGTAATTCGAGAAGGAATTCAGCATCAGGAAACAGTGAATCAATGAAGGCGCGGAAGAAAGTTATGATCATCCATAATTACAGAGAACTCTGTAATTCGAGCCTATACAGGTATTGAATTGTAAAGGTAGGAGCTGAGGATAAAGAAAAGAAAAATCTGTTCTTCTAAAATATTCGAATCGTCTTCTCTCTAACTTGACCTTTATACGACGGAAGTTTAACATTTTGCCGATGGCTGGCAGATGGAGAAAAAAGGATGTAGGTATAATATAACGAACAGCGACGATCCGGGATTTACTCATATTAGGGACACGTGTGTTTACAAGGTCGCTTGCTTATACGCTGTATTTTGAATCTTACGTATACAGAACTGCCAGGCATATACAAAACTTGTATTTATATCCGAAGGATTGGAAATAATACATAACGGTCTTGTCTTCTCAGGTCGGCATCAACGTATATTAATTTGTGTTTACGTATATACAAGTTATATTAAACGACAAAAACATTGCATAAACATCGCATGTGCTAATGGAAAAGAGAAGTATCCGATAAGAAACACTTCAAGCCTTTGAATGAATCATTGTTATAATTATATCCGAATGTTTATTAAGTATGATGAACCCTTTAACTTTCATGCTTCCCGTTACGGTACTGGCGACAGAAGTTTAGCGTTTCCTAATTGACGAGAATCATTCTGTTTCCAGAAAAAAGTTCACATCCCACAATCAGCTTTCCGACTCATTCGCCCTGCGATGGTTTTGCCGGCAAATTGCCTGCCGTTTTGCGGCTTGTGGAGATTGTCACAGCGATTCCTGCATTTGCTTTCTCGGAAGCAGTCTCGCTAAGTGTCCGCTGAACGAGTTAAGTGCGAGAATAGCCGGGTGAAAAACGTTACAGAGTAGTATTATAAGCCATCCTTCCATCGGCGTCGATAACGTACGCACTGGTCAACTTCGAACTTTCTGCGGCGAGAACTGCAATTTTTATGGAACCCGAGAGGGAATTCGTTGAACAGATCACCCCACGACGTTACTTTCTTCCGTACGTGCGACGAATGCATTAAACATGCATGTAACAGATGGACTTGCAAATGAAAAGCAATATTCGTACGTTTTATGGTAGGTGGTGTTCTCTTCGGGAGTGAAGTTTACTTTGAAGGAGAATTTGGCGCGAGCGTCGTAAGTAAGGAAGAATTTGGAATTTTGGTACGACAAGGAATATGTAATGGTAAAGCTGATATTATTTTGATTCTTATCAAAATGAAGTTTACATTGGTCATCTAACATGTATAATTTTATTAAAACAATTGTTTCTACATGATACGTGTAATGACGTGTAGTTGCGCATCGCCAGAAATTTACCGCTGGTGACTGAAACGTAGATTAATATTCTTACCCAGCACAGAATCAACCATTATGTGTAGGTACATGCGTTTATATGAAAGTAATGATCCTGTGAATAACTAAATATACCTGCTAACTAAATAACTAACTTCTGGTCGCTTTAATGAAGTCGAAGACAAATACATTAAGCTGTTTAATAGAATTTTCTATTCATGGATATATAAACATGTTTGTACATGTATATATCTAGCACTACTGCCTTTATGTTACGTATCCTTACATTCGCTTCGCGCGAGGCCGTTAAATGCATCAGTAAATATATGGACGGAATTGAATGGAAAGCGACAGCGTTAAAGGCAAACCGAAAAAGCATTCACGCCAGGAGGAAGAAAAATTTACGCGAGAGAAGAGCAAACTTCGCAGCGTGTGTGTACTCGGAGGTAAGATACAATTATTTTCCTATATATCGGAAGGCTGAATGCATAAAATATGAACCAAAAGCGACGCTCGACGCTGAATCCTGCACTTCCATCACCGACAATATTATCTGCATATGTCTAGTGACCTAGAAATAAAAGCTATAACTTAGGAAGTGATACCACGGAAGATGATATACGGCAGGATATGATTACGTCATGTAATCGAAAATATTTTCAAGACTTTCACCAAACTTACAGCCCCGCACTCTCATCGTTTTATTACAGTTGTATTCTATATTTATATACAGGATACGTAAATGAAGTAATAATCTACATTTTATTCAAATAATAAATCAATGAGTAAAAATGGGAAAAGTAGTCTTTTTATAGTAAAGTTAGTCATATAAGGAGTGACAATAACTATAACGTATAATACAAATCCCCTAACTATTAACGATCTGTATTTCTAGCTTATAGTATCTGATGCAACAAGGCAACACCGTAAGTTCACACCTTGAAAACGTCGTGACCGCAAATTGCAAAATCAAATACCGTAAACGACGAAACCGTATAATCCGAAACTTTGAAATGGCAAATCACGAACGGTCGGGCGCGACAATTCAAAGTTTGAAATTGCAATTAGCAAATGAGAAAACCCGATAATCGAGACATCGAAATTGCAATTAGCAAATGACAAAGCCGCAAATCGGCGCAGGCCCAACCGCAAGCAAAAGCCGATATAAAAGAAGGCATCCGCATTTTCGATTCATTCATTCCCGGAGAATGCACCCGCCGTTCGTTCGGTTTGTCCGCGAATTACGAAAACGCCTCTGCGGTCAGATCGGGGATGTCCTGTGGGTGTAGCCGACAGAGAGAATGAATCCGATACAGAGTGGACTCGCCGACGAGGCGGGAAGAAATGGGGGGGGGGGGCAGGAGGTGGGGAAGGGGGGCAGCGAGAAAAGTGGGTCATAGCGTTTACGAGTTCGTAATCGATCGCCAGGAGCGCAAAGCCCGCGAGAGCTCGAACGTCGGGACAGTTTTTAACAAGGACTGACCGTACTGAAGAGGACAGGAACGTCGCTCAAATTTTCAGAGACGCGTCTGGATCGACGGCGATCGCAACTGGACGTTTTTATTTGATCTTCGCCTCCACCTCCGCCACAATCGCGCATCCGGCAAGGATCACCACTCCTCTCGGAAATCGCATGCCGGAAAAGTTGCCACGTGAGCTCATCCTATAAGCGGTTTGAAAGGCATTTTTGCCCAGTTGTCGAGCTAATTTGATCGAAGATTACGGGGGATGAAGAAGAATATTCGGAGATATCTCTTTAACCTGTCGGGCTTAAGCCGGCAGGCGGAAACTCGCGGCTACTTTGATGTCGCCGGTGGCAGGTATTACGTGACACCCTGTACAGCGGACGTAGGTCGGAATGCAGGAGAGTCGAAGTTGACCGCAAGTCCCCTCCGATTTCGAACCTCCCGACACTCCCGTACCGTCGGAACCGACGCGTTTCTAATCACTTGCGGTTGACTTCGTGGGCCCTAAGGCATGCACCGACGCCGGACATTGAGAGAGTGAGCGAGACTGAGAGGGAGAGTGTATTATGCGAGACAATTAATTGAATTCCTGATGAGCCACGTCGAGAATTAGAAGTAAAGGAGTCCCCATTAATTGCGTTTGTCGCGACTGGCAACAAACGGGCGGGCCGGCCGAAAAGTAGCCTCTTGCTACTTCCACCTCGTTCTTGGTAGCGTACCTACCTACGTTACAGATGCCTCTTATGTCCTTCACGCCCGTTAATGTCCTTTTTCCGCAAGCTGCCGCCAAGTAGGATTTAAACGATTCCTAAGCGACCCAAACCCACAGCGGCATTAGCGAATTAAGTGGCTCAAGAAAAACCGCAGATCTCGAAACTGCGATCGCATTTTTTTTGCAGATTAATGTGGTGGAGAACGAGTATAAAATTTATGCCAACATTAGCGCCGACGTTTATTGATTAAGTTATTCATTTGATCCCACTGCCGACAGGGGTTAATCAAGGATTTTTGGCCAATTTTGTAGCAAGACCGTTTAAATGACAGTCGCGAGGAGGAATCTTCCTACTACGAAATTATGCAACTAAATCAACGAGCAATTAGAGAATTCTCGTGAACGCCGTTTACTCATTATAGGCGAAAACGACTTCTAGCCTCCGAAGCAAGTTTCTGAGAGTATGCCAAATGCAGAACCGGTAACAGGAATGAACGGGATGAAAAAGGCGTAGAATCCTTTCGCTCTCTCCTTGTAGAGCCTGCACCAGTCGTGGAACCCAGCGGTCGCTGTTAGAAGGAAGCAACGGTTTCCTCCGTTGGTCTCCGACCGAACCGGATTCCAACACTCGCCACAGCCACTGTTTCTGCCCAGTCATCGTAGCAGTCACTCGCAATTGCGCGTTACGTAATTGTCAATGAGCGCCCGCTCGTTGACTCGGCGCATATCTATATGCACGTATGTGTATTTGCCTTTAGTCTGTACGTGTCACAGATTTTGAATACATAGTACGGAATGACTTACGCAATTAGCATTGCGTTTTGCTGTTGCCACTTTGTCATGTAATTGAGATATGATAATCTGTCTGTTATGGAATGTTATTCATGATGTAATATTAAGGAGTTTTATATACTTGTAATTTCATGAATTCGTGATATGTAACTGCATGTTGATTGAAGGAGTACACTGGAACCTTTTAACGGAAAAGAAAAATGTTACCTAAGCCAATAGATTAATATTCGGGAAACGCCACAAATTAAAGGTTTAAGGCAACAGGTTAAAAATAAAAAGACCAGTTAAATACTTCGATTGCAGCAGCTTCGTGTGCATTAAAACAGAAGAAGGAAAACTAGCAAAGAAATGACTTCTATGTCACTCTAATTTCTAAAACTGTCACGTCATGTTATTTAAAATGATGCAGTAAGAAGTGTTGGAAGGAAATTCACAGTGTTCTAGATTGATCTATCTCATTACTCATTGCACACTTATCACTGCTATTGACAACGATACAGAAATCCAATTTTAATCACTCCAGATATACCATCAGCCACGTGTTTCTCAAAGATGGTGCCGCTTATGCCACGAAAATAACGATAAGATAACGGTTGACGGATGGTTCGAGAGAATTCAAAAAACTTCGAATCTCTGAAGTTTGCTGGCTGCGCTCAGAAATCGGCTGTACACATTCACGCTTCTCTCTTCCACCTAACGTATTTAGTCAGTGTGTAACTTACGAGGGGTCGAGTAATATAAAGAACAGCTGACGCTCGATTCAAACGCTTCGACGCAGGTGACTGTGCAATATACCCGAATTACAAGAATGAAATGAAAAAACGATAAAGTAAACTGGCACGCATAAGTTTTCCACTGGCGATGTCGCCTTTTCCTCCCGCTGTAATTCGTTTGCGGGCTATACGTAGACTTTAATAAAAATTGACACTGTGCAGTCTACGGCTTCTCAGCGCTTTTATAGGCCATTTTAATTTTGCAATCCTCATGGAAGTCACTTATAATTTACACGAAAT
The DNA here is from genome assembly GCA_914767735.1 of Anoplius nigerrimus. NCBI lineage: Eukaryota > Metazoa > Arthropoda > Insecta > Hymenoptera > Pompilidae > Anoplius > Anoplius nigerrimus. The sequence continues at coordinate 4,950,704 of OU612079.1, read as the reverse complement.
TCTTAAGCGTGAGCTATTATTGTGCATAATTTTCCGTTATTGCAGCAACAAACCAGCTGAATAAATACAATTAGGCAAACAATTATCAAGAATCCAAAAGCATTTCTGTCGCAGAATAATTTGAAAATTTTGTCACCCTGAAAATGATAATGTTTATGATGTTGTATTGTTGTACACAATTTTCCATTGCAATGGCAAGAAACGGTTGACTAAGTATAGGTATATACCAAAATAACCAGCCAGCATAAAATAGTTTTATGAATTACCAAAAACCAATTTTATAACGAGTAAATTCCTCATCCCAATATGTGTTTTGTAGATATTTAGGCATCCATTGAACATAAAGAAAGCACACACCTCGTTTCATCAACATTTTTATTGAGTGTCGTAACAGTGCTGAAACCTATAAGTAGTACATAACACCGCCTCTACTGGCTATTACAGGCACCACGTCCTATTTGTACTACACGTTCGGATACTGCGGCAGAATTGCAGCGTCTGTCAGGGTCTAGGTTTGATATCAACTTCTTTACCGTCGTTTAACAGTCAATTTTCTCTCAAGGAGCCCCTCTTTCATCTGAATCGCAATTGGCCAAACCGCGTCCGGAAACATCGAATTAAATAAAGGCACCGCACCTGAGGACGAATATCACGGCTCCCCCTCTATCTCTAATCATCCGCTCAATTTTCTATCAGCCAATCGCGTGACCCTGCGTCCTCTCTTCCTTGGCACGAGCAATGACTCAGCCTGATCTGAAAACTCTCCGATCTAGCACTCGCGCTCGGCCAGCAACCGATTCATCGCTCGGGATGACTCAGCTTCTCTAGCAGGTAAAAAGAGATGGCGTGCAAGGAGAGGAATGGAATCGAGGAACGAGTGGGAAGAGAACGGAGGAAGAACGGAGGAACCAACGACAGAGTGGTCTGAAGGCGGTAGGGGAGGTGCTATTCACGAGAAAAGATAGTTAGCGCGAAAAACCAGATAGCCAGCGCACGTTCGGGCGTAATTATACGAGAAACACAGCTATCCGCGAGGAGTCGAAGCAAAGCGGAATTCCGACCGCGGAAATTCCCTCGATCATGCTATATCCCGAGCCAGCGGACGGCTCTCGGGATCGGATTCGGTGTAAAATGGACAGAACGTAGTTATGCGAATTTGCGGGCCCCTCAAACGAATCGTTCGAACGGAGAGAGACCGACAGATAGGGTTCGACGGTCGGATGGACAGAGATCGGAAGAGAAAGAGAAAGGGGCGGGGGGGGGGGGCGAGAGAGAGTAGCCGATTCGCAGATAGAAGGGAGAATGATTTAACGGTGAACGGCAGTTCGCGTTCGATTGCCGAATGACGCGGGCCCGTATACCCGGAAATTCTGCCGTTTACAATATCCGAACGAGTGTTCCTGTTTAATCTCGATCATGGCGAACGAGGCATTATCGATCCCGCTCCCCGTGAACACTCTCGTGCCTCCCGCGTGCGCGCATCATGAGATATTCGTTCGGCGCCCGCGCGGCCGCTCTGCCTAACTAGATTCCCGCAAATTTGCGTGATAGAGCTCGGCAAACATTTTCATCCCGACGGCGTGCACGTCCTCGAAGCCGAATTTTTCCATTGCCTCCTTGCACCGCTCGTACCAGGAGGCCACGTTGTCGTATCGGCCGATATCGAAGTCGCAGCACTGCAAACAGAGAGAATGAGCCGCGCGAGGTTGAACGGCATTCTCGTTTTGCCGGTCGCGATCCGCGTGCGCATATATATCGTAGTCACGCCGACGGTTCGGGCCGCGGGGTCGAAGCGTTCCACTAAAATGTCGCTGCATCGAAATTGACGCAAACATTGTTTCGGCCGCGAGCGGGACATCGAGTCTCGTCGGCGAGCGAGTTCGACTAGTTCATCGTCGCGGATAAACTTTTCAGCGTGCCCGTAATTACGATTTTGACAGGGGGCAATTGCGCTTTTCGTCGGCCGCGCGATGAGATATGCATTGTGATATCATACGGGTGAGCATTGCCAATGATGAAAGCGGTGTAATATTCAAAGGATTCGGCCGGCAGATACTAGTGCCGGCAAATTGTGGCCGAGCTACTAAAATCGGCAATGATGAGAGCGGTATAATATTCAAAAGATCGGTGGAGGTATTCGCGCGTAATACTCTTCGGAATAACGAAATAACTGCGGTAACGCTGGAATTAACACTAATGAGGATGGTGCGAAAGTTAAACCGATCAACAATCGTTACTCTCCATACTCTGTATGGGATATGATGTGGTATGGCTGAGGAAAGTTGAATGGGGTAGAATGAGTACGTGTGTGTTGTAAGGGATGTCAGTGTAGCATTGATATGGTAGGCGAGAATGTCTGGTGACTTGAGCGGGTGCATTGATAAGTGGTGGCACATACGATGTGTATGACAGACGTGTGACTGTGAGAAAAGGAAGCGTATCTGGCGACAGTGCGAGTTTAGATGCTGTCGAGTGAAGAGTATGTCGTGTCGTCCAGCAAGCGAAAAGCGATTGAAAAACCAGCGAGACGTTCCTTACTAATTTTATACTTTTATCATTTTGTTCTTCCCTTTAGAGTATCCCTCATCCTACTTTAGTTTCTTTCCACTTTCTTAGGAGTTTGTTCGGATTAGACTCATTATAATTTTACAATACTTACTTGAATAACGCAGATTGTGGTAGAGATGCTGATATCAGCGATTGTCAGCTCGTCCCCTGCAACGAAATCACTGTCTTCCAAGAAAGTATTTAATGTCTCGCACGCTTTCTCGAGACGCTGTAGCTTTTCTTCAGTTACACAGTCCGTTAGTCCAAATATTACCGGTATCTGAATGAAAGAACGTACGCCATTATGTGATTTATAATCAGTACGCAAATTCTAGTAACTTTGTTCACTGCATGCAATGTCATATTAAACGTGGACAATGACTTTGCTCTTCATTCTCATGGTTTCTGTATGGTTATTGTACAAAATATTTCTGTCGTAAATATGCGAAAGTTTAAAAACAACGAACAAATTTACATTTTTTAACAGTTATAGCAGTGAATACAACATTGAACTCACAAATGTACTGAACACGCAGTCGTACAACGTTCCAACATCAAAGTACAATCTTTGATCGACGATACCCCTCTTCTTCGGGTCCCTCGGATAGAGTGCATCGTTTTTCGCGTATCTGTCAACCAGGTAACCCATGATCGGCCGGCTGAAATGCAATCGTCAGCGTCCAATAAATGTTATGAAAGTGTCTCGCGCATTTCCGTAATTAAACGACATTAACGACTCGTACCTCTCCCACAGAATGAATCCGTTGTCATCGATCGTGGGTATTACGTGCTGAGGATTCATCTGGAAAAAGCAGCGCACACCCTCTCGTCCCGATATTTTCGTTTGCGAACGAGCAGTTACTCGAAATTGAATACGTTAAAAAACAACGTCCGGCTCGCAATTGTTTTCTAAATATTGATAGCGGCGCCGAAACGCTTTGCCGGAACAATTGGGCGCGATAAATGCGAATCGTCTCGTTTACATCATCGAGTGGCACAAACTTTTTAGGTCGTCCGGCTTTAAGTGATCGTCCGTTCGGCAACACTGACGGGGTTCGAATTCGACTAATAGATCGATCGATCATCGTCGCGTCCAATGTTTTTCGTGTCCCGATATAAATTCCATTTCGCTTACACTGAGAGTATTGCGATGGTTTTTTATGGTGCGAACGGTGGGACGGTCGCGTGAAATTGAATGTTCAAATTGTATTGTCCTCAGCTTAACGGAGACTGTTTACAATTACGGGCAGCAATGTTTCAAGAGAAAGCAACGTATATCCCGAAACATAATAGAAGAAACGTGAAGCTTGGGTAACAATTTCATTAACCTTCCCCGTGAGAACCTAACAGTGATAACTCGATCTTATTGATGATAATTCTTGCAGATGATCCGTAGTTTCATAAAATGTGTTCCCGAAGGACAAACGTTGACATTACTATAGAAAAATCGTCGCTTATACCCAACTCGATCGTCCGCTGACTGAATTTGTCAAGTGTCTATAGTTGCCCGATAGCCGATAAAAGGCTCGAAAAACAACCTTCCCGCTCGTTGCTATTCGCAACTCGTAACTATTCCCGTGAATATTGAAAGCTGTCTGCCGCCGTTTGTTCGTAACAGTGCGAATAGACTCGAAGAGTAAAAAAGGAGGTGGTAGGGAAAAAGCCTTGCATGTAGGGGTGGCAACGGTAGTGGTAGATTCATAAATGCGAGATCGCCGCATGTACACCGTCAAACTATGCTGGTTGCGAACCTTCAGAAAGTCCGGCTTGAGGTGGTCCCCGTTGAGCACGTTGACCGTTTTCAGATTCAGATGCACGCCTATTGCCTTGGCGAGCAAGAGAACCGATCGGCACGGCGGGCTCGGCGGCAGGTAATAAAAATCAATCGCCATCCGGACGTTCGCCGAGCCTTTTTTCCCAGGCCACTCAAGCTCACCGACGTCCTTTTCCTTCCGTCCTTCCTCCCCCTCCTCCGCCCTCTTCGAACCTCTCCCAATCACCGCCCCTATCTTGGTACAAATGAGATTCTTATATCTCACCTGCAAAGCGGAGGCAAAACTTTTGAATCTCGGCCGGGCATATCTGCTCGTATCAGGGTGCATACAAATTTTGTCCTCCGATGCCGGCAGTGTCTATGATCCCATTTCGGGCGCAAGGCCGGTCACGCCGCGGCGTCTGCGAAATTTGCTTCGGACAAATATTCCGATGGATATTTCGGACGCCGTTCTTTTTCATAAATAGAACGACGGGCGTGTTTTTAAGGCGGGCAACGGTTCGAACGCGGACTACGATCAGAGCTTACTCGTCGCGAGCGTAATTTTTTCGTTTGCGATGAGATCGCTTTCGCGGAAGAGTGTTTGCGCGCGGGTTAGGCGACAGTCGTCGACGAGCGGGCACCGCAAAGTATGAAAACTAGCCAGGTGATGTATGTTCGGGTGGCCGCATGTGTACATATGGCACTGGCTGTTGAGAACCTCGAACATTTAGATCTTTCAGCACGTATGCGCTTACGTGCCTACGTGCTTAAAGTGCCGCTGATTTCCGGTTTCGAATGCTCTCTAATGTAAGATGGTACTTAAGTACTTGATACATACAACTAGGGAGCTGTGTACATGACGGATTTTAATGTTGCATCCGGGGTAATTCCAATATATGTCGCAATTTACATATTTGCGGGCATGGATGCGTGTGGACTTAAACAGTGACGTAGTTCTGTACAGATTTTAGTTCTATCTATGCTATCGTGTAGTGGTACTGTCATTCTAATGTGTCCAACATGATTCTACTTTCTACGAAGCATTGCATACTCATACAATGCCTATGTCAACCGAAGAAGTAACGGAATAAAGCCGTAGTGCTCCGAGTGTATACATTATAGAGCAAATAAACAAGGTGAAATAAAAACAACTGCAAACAGACCTGACAAACTATATGGAACTACAGTCTTTCAAACAAACATTCTAAACCCCAAACACTGAGAAACAAGAAAACAAGGATCACTTCTAGTTAGAAACTCAGCCAACACACATTCAAAAACTTTACTCAGGTCCTCTTAAATCGCTCTAACCGCCGCTCGCCGTCAGTGCCAAAAAATACCCTCTCCCTCGAGAAAATCACCGACACTCACGTCTGCGGCGGCATGAAAGGACCTGACGTGCGATCGATTTCTTTAACGTCCGCGATAGAGGGGCTGGTGCAATTTCGGCAATTATTCCGTTAATTAATACATCATCAACGCTCTTAATTACTGTCCCCCTACCTGGAGCGCAAGGGCGTTCCGCCTGGAGCGATACCGGGGTAGGAATCGATGGTACTCGAGATACACGGACGCGGGCCGCTCTAATTAATTGGCTTGTCCGTTGATTGTCGGGGCGCGGGCTGCATAATTCGCGCAGGCCGAAAGGAAGAAGATCGGCGAGCGATGCGCGGGACAAGTGCGAGACGCGAACGGGGTGTGGAATGAAGCGCGGAATGAAGCTCGGAATGAAGCGAGAAATCGTCAGTGGGCATCGGGCGCGGCCAGTTGCCATGGCGACGTTGGCAAACAACGCCGCGGAAAGACGACCGATGACATTGTTCGTCAAGTTCGAAGGCACGCGGCTGCCAGATGGGGCGAGTATACGATCGATTCGAAACAAACCCCCGGCTCCCAGCACTTCCGTCACGTGGAAGTCCGCGGACAGGAGGCGCGTAACGAAGGTCGCCCGAACGCGGCAGGAGACGCCCGACGTCGTAATGTCGTCGGAAAACGTCGGCAAGAGTCGTCGCGACGCTGACGTTCGCCGAGAGAGATTCGGCAAATAGTTCAGCCAGGTTCAAGGATTCGGGGCCGCCGATGGCAGGTTGAGGATCGAACGTCGAAGCGCTCGATGACCGTTCCACGAGATAGTTGGAACACTGTATGTAGGATTACAGGATTTTTTACTGTTTGACCAGATGTTCATGTAGGGAATATCTTTTTATTTTATTCATTGTTATGTAGAGATTGGTGGAGACGATATTAACGTACCTGGACGCACGCGTTATATATGAGAAAGTTGCGTATACGGACGAGTTTAGAGTACGCCTTGTGAGGGTATGTGTAAATTTTGTTCGCTTAAGAGGTAAAGAATACCTAATATACGTCCTAAAGTAACAAGGTGATACGTTCGCTGAAAAGGACAAATGTAATAAGGGATGGTAAAATGCAAAATAAATTAATTGCGTCCGGACAATATTCTCTACCTCTTCCCTTGAGAATAAATAGTAACAGTCATAGTAGAACTAACGCGATAATAATTTGTTACGACGAGAACAACGTACACCTTTTATCTTCTGTTGTCACATAGAATAAATCGTCGGACATTTTCGCGGGAACTGAAATAAAAGCCAGATTAGAATAAACGTGAAAATAATTTATCGTTGTTGCGCGATGTACACTTTTTATCGTGTATCGTCGAGAAATAAAAACAAATCATCAAGCGCTCCCTGTTAAGTAAAACCAATGTAAAAATAGCACGTCAGAACCGTGCAACGTAGAGCAACATCATCGTTTTCAGGAAGCATGACAGACAAAAGCAACTTTCCAGCTGTTCAACAGTGACATGCACTTTATCCAATGTTCACGTGTACCCACGTTGTATCATTAGCGTAGATGATGCGTGAACATCGCGCTGGCAAGTGTGATAACAACAGAACTCAACATCGCAAAAGAACACTATCCCAAATATCAAATAACCACTTGACACCATAGATTCAGCTCCTAATAAAATAGAGTTTAACAATAAAATTGGTCGAGTCAAAAATGAAAAACTATACACACGAGAACCCGCATTTCTTACGACATAAAGTTAGGTAGCATTAGAAATAAGTGACCGCGTGGATGAACGTTTGCTGCATGCAGCGAGAAAGGGCGGATCTCATTTCCGCGAACAATTACATGCGAGCCGTTAGCGCGTAATTGTAATTGACTGCGCGAACTCGTCAGACGGACAGTTCGCCGACAATGGCCGCGATCGCTATCGTCCTCTCAACCGGAACGATAGCCGCGTCGAACCAATGCAACCGTGTACACGCACAGTGTGCTTTAGCCGCTCGGGGTGCGGTCCGTTAATTGTCCGAATTCGAAGTCGAAATAATTCGTCGGCCGCGTACGCTGCCACCGGGCAATCAATTAAGAGTAATTTCTCACGCCTACGCCACTGCAACCTGTCGTCAGAGTTCACCTTACCAGCTACCGGTAAGCAGACTCCCCATCCTTCTCCCGTCAGCCGCGTGGACGTATATCTCGTACCTTTTATCATTGACCTCGGAACGTGTGTACTTTGTGCGATAACGGGTGAACGAGGCGGAAGAGCGAGTGCAGGAAAATAAAGGGCCGTATATATTCTTCGGCGCATATCGATCGCGCTCGGCTGGTAACTCGCTGCTTTGCGTGGAAAGTTTACGGGGCGCCGCGCGTTGCCCTACTCACTACGGCATCAGACGTAATGACACTTTACGCCCCTTTTCTATGCTCGCGCACGCGAACGTATCCGCCAACCAGACTGTGCAAGGTCTGCCGACCGTCGATAACGGTGCTGCTTCCGTTGCTGCTGGTGCTGGTGCTGCTGCTGCTGCTGCTGCTGCTGCTCCTGCTGGAGATTGAACGTCTCACGTTCGCCGACTCGCTCGCTCTCGCTGAGGAATATCGTGGCGAGAGCGTGTCGGGCGTGTCTGCCGCTATCGATTAGTCGGACGGATCCGGTCGAATGGAAAATGGAAAGGCCACGGCGATCGTTCGCGCGACTCATAGACCGCGACGCGAAACGAACGACGCATCGGCGAGCATTGACGTGCGCGGATATACGTGACGGATTTCCAGCCGCAGGAGGAATGACTGGCTTTACACTCTCCGCGCGAAACGTCGGGGCGAGGGCGAACGGTAGGCGCGAGAAATTTCGACCACCGTCTTCGCCGACGCCGTTATCTCGACGGCGAGGAAGCGTTTTTCTTATAATTACTTTAACGGCCTTCGACTAAAGTCGGTAGTTCGTAATCGCTTCGACGGTCTAATTAATAGTTTCGCCCCGCGCCTCCGCGTCAGAGTTCTCTGTCCTTTTTCCGTCGATGACCTGCACTCGATTTCGTTCGCCATCTTTTGCCTCTCGCCCGCGGTCTCTCTCAATTCCTCCTAAGCCGAGATGAGAATAAATGGGCGTGGGCGATCGAAAGAATGCTCGTTACTGCGGAATTCGCCAGTGTGTCCGACGAAAACTCTCGCCGAATTCAATTATCATGGCCTTTAAGCCACCGCGGTCGGTGGCGCTTTATCATATTTTATCTCGGACGGATTCATCTCGGCGGGAGTTGTTATAAACATGTTTGCTGTCTCGTAACAGTGAGCTTTCCGAGTGGATCCTGAATGCGGACCGCGCTGTGTGTAATGGAACCGCCGAGATGCGGAAGAAGATTGAGAAGTCAAAGTAGTCTTCTCGGAATTCTGTCACAATAAATTCAAAGCTCGACCGTCTTCCTTTCATATAATGTTCTTGGTCAGGATTACAAAATCACCATTTTTCAGCGGTATGTCGGAAATGAAAGAGTCCTGGAATGCCGCAGGTAAGTAGGCATCCGAGTATTAAAATCGAAACAAAATAACGAAACTTAAGACCCTTCAGACTGCAAATGGAAAGTCACTTGTCGAGACAAAGATAATTAACGTGGCAGCGGCGGAACTTCCGCTTCTTTATAAGAACTGTTATACATATTCTTGAAAGAATCGCCATCATCTTTAAAGCAAGAAAATATTCAGCTCCATGAATCGCAGACAAAACTAATTCTTGTCAGAGCATCGTTATTTGCAAGAATAAAATCGTATTACCGTCAATGCTTCTGGCGACGAAGCCGTCACTCTTCGAAAAGATCGAACAAGTGGCGCGCGTTAATCGTTTAATTGCATCTACTCAGATAGCCGGGCGGAAACGGGGTTGCTGGGCGATAATTAATATCCACAATTCGACCCAGGGTCCAATCCGTTGCCGCAATATGTTTCGACGTCATTTATACACCGGTGCGGCTGAATATCCTGTCGCTTCAGATACAAAGACATCATGCCCTTCCACCCGCGATGGCATCTATCCTTTTTTTTCCTACCCTCAAGTAGATCGGCGGCCTCGTCTCATGACACTGAGAGCTCTCCGCCCGTGGCGAGGATAGAGGAGTTTACGAGGGAAAATGATAAATAGAAAAGAAGCTCGGCGAAATGAAGCCACGTATAATTTTCCGTTCGTCCGACTCGAGGAACGTCCGCTGCCTCCCGACTGATTATTCTCGGCAGCAGTTTATGTGTTTTTCTTCCCGACGATTCGGTCCTCCTCCTCCTCCCCCCCCCCCCCCCCCCCCCCCGCTACCCCACCTCATCGTTTCGTCCGTTTCTGCTCGCTCGACGACCCAGTCCCGGCTCCCTGTCTCCACGGGAAGTCTTTCCGTGCACATCGTCGGTGGGCCGATCAATGAAGTCAAAGGTATCACAGCAAAAGTGGCAAAGGGACGTTCGAATATTCTCTGTTCCGAGAGGAAACTCGAACGTTCGGCGAGGTCGGTCGGGGTAAAAGATCAAAGCGTTCCTCTGCCGAGGACGACATCCGAGGACGAAGACGGAAGCGTGCTGAGAGAAGGGAGGAAGAGAGAGATAGGGATATAGAGAGCGGGCGGGGGGGGGGGGGGGAGAAAGTGGAGAGGGGGGTAGAAATGGAGGAAGAAGGACGGGAAGAGAAAGCTGGAGGACAGCTCCGATCCCTTCTGTAACATTTCCAACCCCTTCTCGCTGTTGTCACTCGAGAAGTAGCAAAGATGTTACGAGTTCCAACGAGTTCCAGGGAGTTACGGACGTCTTGCACAGCAGATGCGTGTTAGTCTCTATCCGCTTTCGCGAAGGTGCCACCGGGGGGATTGGTTGTTACGAGGCGAGCGGTGGTTATATTGGATGTTTCATCAGGGGCTCTTCGTGCGGAGGGTGAAATATATATTTTCGCTCGGAACGAAGCGGGTGCCCGCTCCTGCCGCGCTCGCCGATTTCGCGCGCACCGGATTTCGAAAGCTGTATACGTAAGTAGAAAAACTTCGCCCCGCCGCCGTTTTTCTCATCGCCGACCATTTTTACCTTCCCTCGCGCTTATCTGCACATATACACCTACTTTCCCTCTCGCCCTCTCTCTCCCTCTCTCTCTCCCGATTTATCGTGCTCCCGCTAAACCGTTGTGTTCCCATTCCGGACGTTCTTTCCGGTATCCGTCTCTGCGATAAGTTTTCTTCCGCCGTGGACGCGTATCCTTGTTCGGAACGGAAACGGATTTTCGAACACCGCCTGCCCGTCGAACGGAAGCCCGCCGGAATCGTTTACTCGCGTACCTGTTAATCTCTCGAATACAACGAGTGGAGTTGGTCGCCTGCTGTTTGTTTTTGAAACTGGCTCCGTGTTAGGTAAGCTTTTAGAATAGTCGTTTTAATCTTGCAGTGCCGGCTCAACGGCTGAGACTGAAAGTGTTGCGCTGTCAGATTTTCAAAATGCATTAACTGTAGTTATAATATGTAGTTAGAGTTGAATGTCGTTACGGAATGTGTTGCTCGATCATATAAGTGTCAAAATTATAACCTAGTAGACGTTTGAAAAAACTAATTACGTGTAAATATTAAATGTTTTTTTTTATATTCTCTTTTGAATCGCTGTACTTACGATGATTGAATTGCTCCAACATTGCAGCTACGTTGTTGTTCGCCGGAAGCTTTGGAAGATAAACATTCCTGCGCATCGTGAGTTTATATAAAGACGACATATATATTGACTTAACCGGGATGTTGTTTAACAGAGCTTAAACGGGAGGTAGCGATACGATACACTATGTTCTCTGCCGACAGAGCGTCCGTAAACACCCTATCGAACGCAGACGGTACTGCATCGTACTGGTTCAAAAGAACCTTATCCGGGCGTGGAAATATTCATCCATCTTCGCGTAACCGGAGACGAACCAACTTCAACACATTACGTTATTATCTGTCATCGATTGGCGACGCGTATAAATCCGGTATAAATCAGACGTGCGATCGCACCGTCGCAATGAACGTCCTCCGACTTTTCGTTCGCGCGGATAAAAATCGTGACTCCCCCGTGGAGGATATTTTACACGCGCTTCCGCCGAAAGATCCAGTACAGTTCGGGCGGACTATAAATCGACGTTCGAAGCCCCGGAGTTACGAGATTGCAGCCGACTTCTGCTACAATTCATAACTCCAACCCCCTAGCCCTCCTTGCCGCGCCCGCGAGTTCTACCCGGGGCAGATAGGCGTGTCAGCAAAAATGGCTGGGAACGATTAAACTTAGCCCGCGATTAAAGGTTATTCGTCCAATTTATTTGAACGCCCCGAGCAGGCTGGAACACGATGGTCGCGCGGTTGGTACTCGCGCGACAGATCAGTTCTTTCAGAGGTACTCTCTGATAGATGAGTGGTGTGGCTGGGCGAGCTGGAAGAGGAGTAGGAGAGACACTACTCTTAATTAGTAGCAAGCGGCTAAAGCGTTCCTACTATAAACGACTCTCGCCCCCGGCGTTTCGCCACTGTTGCTTTAAAATGTAATAGAGGAAAAAGGACCAAAACGGTTTTCCGTTTCGAAGGGCCGCCTTTGCATAGACATTACATAATACTGGCTAATACTAGCTTCTGTCATTTCCCCCTGCCCTGCCGGAATCACGTTCTCGGCTGCGAGTACACGCAGCACTTTCCTATTATGGTACCTTTTCCTACTGGAGCATGTCTTATCGTCTTCGCACACTGATCCGACCCTTTCCCCCTTTCTCCGATTCTTTTTCTCTCTGGTCCGATCCAACTTTCAACCTTTATTCTCACCGTCTACTCTTCCTTCTATCCTTCCGCTTGCGGTGCCTTTAGGCTCGTTTTAGCAGCGCGACAGCTTACTGCTATCTATAGCTGTCGGTATCTGCACCACTACCAGTCACTGATCGCTAGTATATCATCCAGCAGATACCTAATGCCCGCACTCACTCTTAAGCGCCAAGGGAGTAACGTGTCCGGGGAATCAGACGACGCGAGCATCGGCTACATATATACATTGGTATTAATTCTGACCAATAGTCTGCCGTCCAACACTTCCAGCCTATGAATTGCGTACATAAATGATTTGCCCTTCAAACGGTCTCGCATCGTGCTGCATCGATTTCGAAAAACGCAAGATGATTCGCCAGTAAATATGTGTATAATAGTTTCAGCTTAATGAGAGGAAAAGCTATCCACGGTTATCATGTTGCTTCTTTGCATTAAAGATTTTCTCTTGTAATTAGTACGATGGATCGCCTATTGAGATATTGGGTATATTATGCCAGCAGTAAATGCATAATGCTTGAATAATAATCATGTAACGTAAGCATCGAGACATGCACGTGTATGCAACGGTATTAATTCCGGCCAGTAGTCTGCCATCCGATACTTGCAGCCTGTCAATTGCGCGCGCAAACATAACATCGTAATTCCATAAAATACATTCGAAGCAATTGTATTAGAATATTGCGGTAAACTGAAAAAGTTGCATCGAAAATAATTCATCGGACCGGTCCAGCTCTTGGCCCGTTCGCGATTCTTTTGTTAAAATCCCCAACAACGTATGATAAATCAGATATTTTGCTCCGCTCGAGCGGCGTAAAATTCGACGGATTAAAATCAGAATAATATGTCACCGGCCGATAATATTTCAGTAAGGAAACATTTTCGGATACGCGGCCATGTGGTACACGCTTTAAATTGTTTCGGTTCCCAGTATCAGATCCGAGTGGAACGGGCAGGCAATACGCTCGCGAATGTCGTGTGAATTTTAGAAAATGCACTGCGCAATATTCGGCGAGACAGGGAGTTCGGCGCGAGCGCGAAATATAACGTTACTATGAATTTATTACCGGCCCTTTTTCCCGCACTCCGCCATTCGACGTTCACAATTGATCAGCCCGAACGGCGAATTGTTCTCCTGCCATTCCCTTCTCCCCCGTCTTTGCCCAGTGTCTCTGTAACGGCCGGAATGAATCCAACAGTTTACTTTGACCTACGGCAGCTTTGTCGTTCTTAGAGTCTCGTTTTCCGCGACGAATACTTGACTCATCACCAGCCAATACGGCGTGCTTCGTTTCATGACATAAACGATACACGACGCACAAAGGCTCGCCAGACGGCAGAGCGAGTCGCAATAGGAAACCATTTGCGTTATCGAGAAACCGTTCTGTATAATTTCGACCATTCGCTCCCCACGTTCGGTAGAATTGACTAAAACGCCGGCCATTCGTGATCCACATCGAAACGTTGACTGCCTCCTCGTGAAAGTTCAATCACCGTTCACTTGCCCTACCGTTAATTCGCTATTAGCACGGTGTGTTTAGCGGCAGATATTGTACCACGGAATCCGAAACTCACGTATCAGCCTTATAATCGTGTGTATGTTGGTCCGATTTGTGCGTTGATACTGCTTCTACAGGTGTTTAGGATTTGCGCGAGACATTTGTTTCGTAGATTCAGTTTTGATGCCTGAGTGTAAGACGAATTCGACCAATGATGTTCGATGCTGGATGAACAAAATATCTAAAGCGTGTGGTACGAATGTAATTAGTATTGTGGGATCTCTGGCATGTTTTGCTGGGTAATGCGAGTTAATGTGAGTGTGTGGAGACAGTTAGTAAAAAAAATTAAAAAGCTATATTCAATAATGAAATATAAAAGAGTAAAATACAAAAATACATAAATAATTTCGTGGTCCACACTTTTCCTCTTGAACACTGTCTTGACACACTGTCCCCAAATTTTGTCACATGCTTTCCGCAACCTCAATGGTTCCACGACAAAGCTTCTGCACTCAAGCCTGCGTTTTCACACACCATCACGGATCCGTTTTGTATCTATTTCCACAATACATAATTTCACTAACGGAGAGTAATGCATGCAAAAGTACAGATTTACTTTTATAATTCCTAATTTCAAAAAGATCATCAACAACAGGATTGCGAATTCTATTATATAATGCATTTTTCCAACTTCCCTCTCTCTTCCTTTCCTACCCCCCCCCCCTCCCCTCCCCTTCTTTTCATTATTGCTTCTCGTCGCTTCTTAGCTCATCTCACTCTTTGGCACGTAGGGGAAGAGGGCCCAAAGCGGGTAAGCTAACGTTGAAACCTCAAAAATCATAGTTTTTGTTGGATTATAATAACAATTTTGATTTCATGTGGTAGGGGAGATATCGTACTTAAGAATAAAAAAGCAAGTTGGTGTAATTTCGCAACAAATAATTATCTAGAAGTAAAAATGAAAGAGTCTGCAAAAACCCGCCTTGCCAAACAAGGGGCCTAAAGCGGGTAAGCCGTTTGGGCAAAGCGGGTAAGCATTGTGTGGTTATTTTTACGTGAAAGAGTTAGGAACCCGCAAAATTAAGTAGTAATTTTGACGTAAAAGAGTTGGTAACGCTGTTCTCAACTCGGTGCCTGTTTTCAAGTGATCGAAACTCGGGAGTGTTCGGGTAAACACGGCATACGGAAAAATTGACAATCGCTTTACATTCGGCGATATACAAGAGCCCACGTGCTTCAGGCGGGTTACCCGCTTTGGGCTCCTTTCTTCTACCCGCTTTGCCCAAAGGCACATGTCGAACTTGATAAATTATAAACTCACCGAAAAAAAAAGAAAAAAATTCCGATACTTACATTTATAAAGTAAAATCGTGCCAAAATAAGATGATAATGTTAACAATTTGATATATGTACTAGTTTTCGCCAAATCAGAAGTTACATATCATTGGATATTTTAACGAATTCCCCACATTTCTTTTATTACGCCGACTTTCGCTGTATCTCAAATCTGGTGACTGATCGGAGGTGATCTAAACTCAGGAGTATTCGGGTAATCACGACATACGCGAAAATGTAAAATTGCATTAAATTTGGCAATATAAGAGAGCTTACCCGCTTTAGGCGGGCCACCCGCTTTGGGCTACTCTCCCCTAAGTCTGCGGTCGATCTTCGATGAGCTATCCGCGATTTGTTTGACGGCACCAAATTGAGAGAGTATCGTTCGAGCTTCTAACCGCGAAATCAACGAGCCGGCGAAACGAGCGTATTCATCTTTCCCAGGACGTTAGACTCTCCGTAGCGAAACGGATATCCAGTTTGCATTTCGTAAAATACGTTACCGCGAAGCGGGTGCCGTCGTCTTTGATGTCGCGGGAACTGGGTCAATCGAATTTGTCTGATCAGAGGAGAGCGCCACTGTATCCGGTCCACGTTTTATATATAAACTTATTGCCACGAGTTAGGGGCAAGCGCGTCGCGCGAGAGAAGTGAGTCGAGCAGAATAGTGGACAGTATGAATATGGACGGTCGGTGAGCGCACGCTAGCTCGCCAGGGGTGTTTAGCGAGCGGCGAATGAGTTTAAAATTTGTTCCACCAGACCTTTCGGAAGTTAACGGCCCTCCTGGCACTATTTAATCAATTATTACTCCCGCATCGGTAACATAACTCTCGCTGATGAACGGGCCAACGGCGAATGCACCGACGCACGCAGGAGTCTATTCTCTAGTTAACGTTTTTCAATGGCCACCTTCGCACACAAAGACACACACATGCACATAGCCGGTTACACACAAGCGCGAGACACGTGAGCAAGCAAACCGTATCGCCCAGGTACAAGCGCGCGCCTCGACTATTACTGACAACGCAATGGATCTGAACCGAGCTAGTAAGCTAGCCATTCAAAACACGTTCATCCCCACAGTTTGATTGATCCCATCTGAAATTTCGGATGTCTTCTCCAACTTGCAACAGGGTAGAATTTTGCCTGCTGCGGGGCTAATAAAATGGACATCGGTCGTCAAAAATTCTCCTCGTCCACTAGGATGAATTATACTTAATTGCTACAGTTGACGACTGGCAGGCTATGGATGCAAAATATACACGTTCTACGTTCTACCAAACTTCCGTTGACGCGGCGGCCGTGAAATAAGGAAGCCAAACGATCGTGAAATGTCGTCGGTAGAATTTGCCTCGCCGGGTAGCGGCGGCTGCCGTCCCGAAACGGTTAATTTCGCGGATATTTGCAGAACGACCCCCCTTCCCCTTGCCATGTTTCCATTCTTCGAGTCGCGAGCGAGACCCGAGCCTCTTCCGCCGGCTGTTTCCATTTATTATCGAACGCGGTGTGGGAGACGGAGGAAGCCCCGTCGCACTTATTCCACTCATACCTTATTCGCGATACTCGTTCCTTCAGTTATCGGCGGTTACTGTATCATGCAGCCGATACCCACCTGCGCGTGTGAATACAGCTTCGCCGGCGAACGTGCGCGTATTCAAAAGCGTGGCTTCCGCGGGGAGTGGCTTGGCGCGGTAAAACGGGCGCGAGCAGTACACATACATGCACTCTTAAGTGCCGAGGCAGGCACGCGTCGCGGGAATCACTCTTGTCGTGGCACATGCATCGGCATTAATTCTCCCTTAGTTTGCTATCCACTACCGGCTGCCTGGCTTTTCTCCGCGAACCTCCTTGCGCCTCATCCCCTTCGCTTATTCTCTTTCCCCGGCCATCCCTCTCGGTTGGCTTCTCTCTCCCTATCTCTATCTCCCTCCGTTTCTCTCTATCCCTTTCTCCCTCCAACGCTCTTTGTCGCCATGTGTACAGTCGCAGGTGCGCGTGCATACAGCGTCAATCGTATAAAACGAGGCAGTAATCACGAACGATCTTGGGAGGCAGACTGCCTCGATTCACAGTCGACGATGAATTCGACGAGCTGAACGGAACGACAGCGTGTTTCCTGGTAACCGCGATACACCGTTAGGACGGGCTGATCCGGAATGGCGTATTCAGCGTATGCGCTCGTGTGTGCTTTTATGTGTCCACCCGCGCTCCGCACACAGCGCGGCTAGACGGCGTATTTATATATCATTATCCCGACGTACCGTCGCGCTACTATTCTTACGTCGAAAGTCTACGCAGGTGAGGAACAGACGTTTTTCTTGTTCGAAGTCGAGTTGAAAGCGGAAAGCTTGATACTTCGGGAAAGAAATTTGTCATCCGGCCAGGGGTCCAAAGTGGATTCGCGTTTGCAGATTACTCGGGTAGATCTTAGAGTATGACTGGGACTAGTGACATATTGTACGGGGATGATATTAGCCCTGGCCAGCCCTGCCGCATTGAAGTGGGTTCAAATTCATCGCCATTCTCAGCGCACGCTCACCAATCTCCATTAACATTTATCAGTGCCCGGTACGTCTTCTATCTGCGGCCACGTCTCTGTCCGTGACCTTATCAGCGATGTCCGTACATCCCCCCTTCCCGCAACCACGGTCCACCGTCACCAATCACCGATATCCAGTATATCAAAACCGCTTATGCGGATTACGATATCGTGCTTACGAGCTTACGAACGGACGCGACTCGCTTTTCGAATTTTAAGAACGCCATCTATGCGATCTGTCGTCCGATACCTTGTATTCCACGTTTTCGGTGATATTGGATTTAAAAATCTGCAAACCATGCAAAGTTTATACCAGGTGTGGAATAGTACGACGTTTTGTTATTGATGTATTTACATGTTGTGGTTTATAGGCGTTACGAGCGTCTACCTAAAGTTCATTTTGCTCCACCCTTTGAAAATATTATAAAAATGAAATTATCGGAGAGAGTACGGTGGATCAGTCGAATTAAGTTATTACTATGCTTAAACACAGTCAGTGCAAATATTTTAAAGGCACTTTTCATCGAAATTCGCGATATTAATACTTGAATTGAATGCTTTGTTAATAAATAATAAAGTTAGAAATTAAATTAAAAGCGCACCTAAAAGCTCTATGTTTATTCGCTATTAAAAAAAAAACTCCCTGCAGAAGCAACATTTTTCACCTTGGATACAACGTGAAACTGTGAACTGCACAAACTACTCAATACCGTACATTATCACTCCAAAATTATCGCCGTCAAGGCATCCGAATAAAAATTCGCTCTTCGCAGAAGGCTCATTGTATGTGCGGGCTGTCGAGTAGCGCATGAAGAAGAACGAGCGGGTGAGAAACGAGAGGTGCGGGGTGAGGGCACTGGGCGGAGGCATATGTCGCGGCATTAATTCCATCCTCACAGTCTACGGATACGAACCACTCCCTCCCCCCTTCCCCTCGCCCTCGCACATACATCCACCTACCTCCATTCCACTCCCTTTCAGCCTCCTCTCCCGTCGCGTCGCTGCAGTTTCGTCCCGCGCGCTCGCGCGTGTAACACGTGCGTGTACGTGCATTAGCCTGCCCTCGCGAACAGGGACGAAGTAGAAGGCTTGCCACTGACACAGGGAGCCTTCGAAAGGACAGTTGGCTGAAGGGAAGCGGAACGGTCGGCGGCGAGAAGGAGCTCGTGCGAGGGGATGGGCGCACTTGATTTCTGGTTAATAAAACGTTACGCGAGACATAAAGTGATACGATGATGTATCACGGTGAGGTATACGGTCTACGTCGAGGCGGGGCGAATGTGTTGCGGTGACCCAGAGGGGGTGAGGGTGGGATTGGGGTGGAATGGGTGGTGAGTAAGGGGTGCGCGGTGAGATGCGGGACCTGGAGGGAGAGCAAGGTGCGTCAGGACACACTGACAAGTGATCTCGCACGAACGTGGACGAATACTGCGACGCGGATCCGCTATCGTTCGCTCGTAGTACGTGAGCATCGGCGTGAGGAGATGGCAGACGAGATGAAAGTCGCAAGCTGAGAGGGGTGAACTGAAGTTTAAGAATTTCGCAGAACTGCCGAATTATCCGCGTTCGTCGAGCAGGACAGAATCTCGATGCAGCAATTTTCGATGATTCGCAATATTATGGACCAGTGACGTCATTCGCAGAGCGAATATGAACACAGGCCCGGCGAGTACCTTTCCGCTGTCTATACCAGCACTCACAGTACCCACTGCCCACGGTACATTGTATTTATAACGTTATCACTGTCACCGTACTCTTACACCTTTATCACTTACCTTGCTATTATTCGAGCGCGACTGTTCCCAATAGGCAGTTCACTACCACTTACGCGTCCCCGGCTCCACACGCATATCGTTTACACCCCGCACACGGGCGTACGCTTTCCTTTACGCGCCTTCTCCTCGTACACAGGTGATGTGGTGCGAGTGTGTGCGCGCGCGCGCACCTTCAGCCGCCGCCGCCGCTGCCGCTGCCGCCGCCGCCGCCGCCACCACCGCCGCCGCCGGTGGGAACCGTAATGGGTTGAAGAGAGCTGAAAGGGCGCAGTCGCAAAGCCGGAGCCACCCTCGACCCCCGGCGGGCAACGGCAGCGCCGGCGTCGGCGTCAACGTCGTCGGCATCCCACCGGCAACATCGTTCCGGAGAGAGCGAGTTGGACTCGTGCGGGGGTGCGGGCCGCACACGGGTTCGCCGATCGTCGAGTAACCAAGAGTTTTCCAATCGCGCAGGATACCGTTTACGAATGTTGTGATAACCGTGCGCGCGAATCATCGCCAACGTTAACGGCGTACGTATCCTACGCGTGGACGCACGTGCAGTACGTAGTCGGGTATATCGGGCAGGAGGTGCTGGGCTCCTGGAGGATTCGTGAGGGGTACGTGAAAATTTGCTCGGGGAAGAAACGTGGTGCAACAGTGAATTTCGCTCGTCTATTGGATCGACACGTACGAGAGGGGACTTCGAGGGAATGTATCGCCGGACAATGAGGCGGAGGACGACGGTCCAGTGAGTCCTCGAGGATCATCGACGAAGGATACCGCATCGACCGCTCGCTCAACGATTTCCCTTCAATTTCCCTTGAATCGGGTGAAGGGATCGCCTTTCGATTCGGGACGGGCTGTACGGATTTTCTGACGGATAAGTTTCCAGGGAGGATCGGGTCCAAGACCGGACGAAGGATCGGAAGGAGGATCGGGAGGAGGATCGAGAGGAGGATCGGGAGCAGGGTGTCGTTTGTGTGCGTGCTTAAGGACTCTCATCGTTATGACCTGTCGCGATTGACTATCGCGGCCAACACCTCGTCGACGTAGAACACGTAAGTGCTGATTGTTCGTCGCTTCCGGCTGGAGAATCGTTCTCTCTTACGGTGGGAGGGGGAAGTTCCGTGGTGGTGTCGGGCGACGGGAAAAATATGGAGCTGCGAAGTGAGAGGCGAGTGAGGAGCGAGCGAGGAGCGAGCGAGGAGCGAAAATTGGCATTCTGCGAGCGGTACGTTGCCAATTACTCGCTCTCGCCGGGTGCAATTTGCGAATGTTTTCCCACTTAGCGCGTACGACGCGCACTCTCGCAAAAGGGGGAGTCGGAAATAGCGGGCCTTATTGAATACCCGCTTCTCAGATGAAACTTCTAACGAACGAATTGCGCATTCGTGCTCCACCGTCGAGCGTCGCTGTCTCGGCTCGCCCCGCGAGTCGCATATCGAGTTACATCGCAATTCGCTTATTTCGCGACAGGTGCATTGAGAAACGTCCTTGGGGCGGCGATTGAGAAGCCAGGAGCGCGACGGACTTCCGGATCGTTTAATTAACAGCGCCAGGGCATAATCGTCCTGACTTTTCTCATTCAGCAGCTGCCACGTAGCGAAATCCATTTGACCTCTGTATTGCCGGTACCTCCTGCGACTTTCAGTGGATCGGGAAACGGCGTGAGAGAGGTGAAGAGAGGGAGGGGGAGGGGGAGGGAAATTGGGTGAGGCGGAGATGAGAGAAGAGCGAGATGTACGTAGCGGGAGAGAGTCAGATTCGCTTCGTCTAATTGCCATTCGGACGGTCCTTTGACCCTTTACTCGTCGCGCTGAACCGTAGCAAAGTTATAGCGTTCGTCTGGAGTACCAATTACTCGTCGCTTAACTGGCCGAAACTTTTGCTCGCCGCTTTAAACTTTCCGATAAAGTGCCATCCGTCATTATCAGAGCGGCGCGAATAAACAGAAAGATGGGACGGACAAAGGGGTGGCGGCCGAAAAGGAAGATGGATCGGCGAAAAGCCGGAAGGAGGTCGAGATCGAGGCGCGACGAATTATTCGGTCGACGCATTAGAATTTAAACGATCGATCGACCCGGACGATGGCAAAGGTCAAACTCTCGGCGTCGTGCGAAAGGTCGAGCTGCGAGGATCGCGTGGCGAGCTTTACGGGGTTGGAGCCTTCGGAGCTGGACGACGGAAGGTGGCGGAACTGGAAAACGAAGGAAGTTGCGTTCGCCGGCGAAATAACCGTGCGACAGCTATTCGATACATTATCGCGACAGATATCCGATATATCGCGTCGCTCGCTGGACGCTGCCCTAAGTACGGTACAAGGTCATCTTGCCGAAGTAATCCGGCCCGCCTTCGCCGGCCGTCCTTTTTTGGCAGCCTCCTCCTGGAGACGCTGCGGGCCGTCGCCTCGCGTGATCAAAACGGAAACGGAAGATCCGAATATCGCACCGATTCCACCTAATGATATCGGCCGCCGTAAATTTCGCGCGCGGCAGGTGGTGGCTGGGACGGATGACGTAACGCTCTCCCTCATTTTTTCCATCTCCACTCCCCTGCCTCGCCTCCCCACTCCTCGTGAAACGCTTACACGATTTAACTCGGTGAGAGTGCGTCGGTCGGCGTGACGAAATTGGAAAAACGAGCCGTCCGTCTTTGTTCAGCGCCGCCGCCCGTAAAATGTCAATGCCTCCGCGGCGCGTAAAGTCTCGAGATTAAACTACGCTGAAAAATAACGAGCTCTCTATGCAGCCGAACGACTCGGCCGTAAGTGCGGCCCGGTTTATCGATTGCGCGGCCACCTTCGCCGTTTGGGATGATAATTTTTTTTAATGTCCCACGCGCGTTCTGCCAACAGAGCGTCGGTGCGCGCGCGAACTTTATCGACGCGAGACTCCTGCGTTGGAAAGAGATATTGGCCCAATCCTCGCGGCGTGTAATCGGGCTCCGGGAAACAATCGGACGATGCGGACGAGCGGTTTTAATCCGCGCAAAGTGCACCGGCCGTGGAAAGAAACGGCGAGGATGGCGATTGCGTTTAACCTGCCTTCAAGTGTCAGCCCAGTTGGCTTTTGTTGCTCGCTGGTGGAAGGACAATGGAATGGGCTCTACCCGTACGTGTCCTTACGTTCTCCTTTCGCAGCAGCGCATCCCGCTTCACTCTCATTGCGGCCGGAGCAAACGCTGAATTGGCCGCATAATTTTTCGATGAAGAACAAAACGCTGAAACTCGCCCAGCGGGCGTTCCGTTAACGTTTTGCGCTCGATGCTCCTGCCGACAGAGACCCTTTTCAGTGGAAATTTTTGCGAAAGATATCCCGGTCATTGCCCGTGTCACTTATGCGCGTCTGCTATTTACGCTCGCGCCGGTAACTTCTTTTCTCGCTACTCTTTTTCAACGGCGAACGGTAAATATACTTGCGCAACTCGAGGGGGGGAAATAAATTGAAAAGTTGTCACGGGAGACACTCAGCGAAATTAGTTCAGTACATCGGACGTAGGCGTGCGCTAATAAAATAGGATTTCGTTATTCGACGTTCCCACTCGAAATGCCAATCCAATCGATGTCAATGTGACTTTCCCTCCGATGTCATCTTTCTCACTCGTACTGTCACTTCCCCACTATTTATCGCACGACGAGAAATACATGTCCGTCAACAAGTCATATAATTTTCCAATACCGTTGTATTTCCAACTAACAATCGAATTTCCATTCAAAATAGCATGGAAAGTCACTTGTTATTCATGCTTTCTACCCAAACGTAAATCCGATTATGACAGTTTCCATCGCGCAACATCGTCTTACCTATTCATGCTAGTACTTCCTCTGCCTCATCGAAAAGCGCCACTGACAAAAATTTTAATGAGGCACGTTTCTCTGATTTTCTCGCCCTAATTACTTGCGTTTCATATCGATACCGGCAAGAGTCAGATGCCAAGGCTTAATGGCTTTGCCGCGTCTGCCGTATATACATATATATATTCGGGCAATGGAAATTCTGACTTGCGTGTGAAGTTCATAAACCGCACGTCTTTGATTTTCTCCTCCTAATTAATTGCGTTTGATATCGATGGGAGCAAGTTTCGTAGGCGAGGATTTAGTCCTTTAATTGCGTACGACGCCCATATACCAACAACAGAAATTCCCCGTTCCGTATATCAAGCTGCACACACCTAAACGTTTCAACTTCAAAGACGGCAAATGTTTTATCACTTATGAGATATCTGAAACTTTACGCGAAACATACGAACACGTATTTTAATACAATTTTGTCGCAGGAGAAGAAAATGCGTTTAAAACGTAACACTCGTTGTTCTCAAACTTGAGAATAATTTTCACTAGGAGCAAAAGCAACGGAATAAAAATGTCCTTTCTAGATGAAATCAAACTACCGCAAGCATTATCTGGATCTCCGCAGCGATATTAATTAAATGCCATAGTTATAAGAGCAAAGCTTTCCTGACAATATCAGCCCCGTCCGGCATATCCCGTCTCTCGGCGATTGAGGCGAGTCAAGAATCCAGCTTGGAACAGATTGCGTGCTGCGCGTACACTCGTCTCGTTCACTGGCAAAAGCGGATGACGACGAGAACGTACCGCTGGGGGTACCATTTGAATTCATGGCCCGCAAAATGAGAGGATGCACGTAGTGAACTTCGGGGTAACCGAACTTTGACTTCCGGCTGGCTGATCGTTCGACATGTCGACAGATTCCATCCCCCGTCGCACGAGCATCCTTATGCCATAACTCGAGAGTGGTTTAACGCGTGAATTTTGCACCGATTTTCGAGACGCCCCCTTCAAGCGGGCAACGAGTGAGGCTCCACGGTTTTCGCTGACATGCACGGATTACCTGTCCCCCACGCCGACACGTGTTTACGTCTGCGTGATGTATGTACATACGGCAGAACCTGTCAGAGACGGAAGCTCAACGGACACCTGTGAAAGCCGGCAATTTTAGTCCGTCCCCCGCCGATTCCCGCTCATAGATTTTCGCCATACCTGGCCGACCGGTACTCTTCCCGACATTCTTGTACGTGAGCGTGTAGGCGCGTGAAACACGTACGGCGAACGCAGTATATCGACTCGGACGTTACGACGTTCGTCTGGCACGTCGTAAATCATACCGAATGTCCTTTCGGGCCTTTGACGCGTTTTAGAACGCTTTAAAGGTGGTCATTAATTATCAGTCTCACGCGAGGCGAAACGGCGACGCGTGTGCGTCTCTCTCTCACCCTCTTCCTCTACCCTACTCTACCTCTGCTACCCCTTCTCTCTCTTACTCCCTCTTTAACGGCAGGAGACTCCCACCCTCCAACGAGGGTCACGTAAATCTCGAGCGTACAGCTGTCGCTATGCCAACCACGTCCGAGGAATAAATTCGCAGGGAAAAAGGATCGTAACAAGGTGTGTGCCCTACGTGTTCGAGGTTGGGAATTAACGCCACGGGTGAACGATCAAGGACGCTCCATATATTTTTGCGCTCTCTATCTCTCCGCGACCTGCCTCCGTAGATGCGTTTCGCTTTCCATTTTTGCTCTCTCCTCTCTCGCTCGTCCTCATTCTCCGTCTCTACCTTCCCGTCCACCTTCCTTTCCCATCCGTTTTTATCACTTTGTTCGTTGCCCGGGATATATCTGCCCGGTCGGCGCCGTTGTTAAATACCATTAATAAACATTGCCTGGCGGAGGTGCATATTCAAAGGCGAGTGGAGGGTGGGAATAATCTTGAATTTTTCCGCGGCGAGAGTGGCCGAGTCTCGCGTGCATACGAAATTCCAATTTAGCAGCCGGCTCCTTCCACCGTTTGTTCCTCCTCCTCCTCTCTGTCCTGCGATCCTCCGCGAAGTCATTCGCCTTGCCAGTCGTGCTTTTCAGGAGCACAAAGGCGCTCATCGATATTTCCACCAAAATCTTGCCGCGACACGAGCAAGACAGTCGGAGAAAGTCAGTTTCCGCGTACAGCCGACAATGGGCATGGTCGAACAATAAGCTCCATCGGACATATCCGACAGTGGTATGCGAGTGTGCGCACGCGCTCGCGCGCACGGCAGAGCTTGGGAGTCGCTGACAATGGCGAGCGAGGACATAATGGCAAAGGGGTTAATGAAAATTGCCAGGAAATAAATTCTCGGTCGATCGAGTCCTCCGACTTGTCAAGCGGTGGAACCGGAGCTGGGTACAATGTCCGGCTTTGACAGCCTCGACCCTGACGTTCTTTGTCATTCAAGAGCTCCGAAACTGTCTTGTTCGATGCAAAGTTACCCGACACGCTTGTCTTGGGGTGTACTCTGAACAGGGACGATTATGAACGCACGAACGGCATTGTAAGCTTTGCATTACGCAGACCGCCGAGGGTGACGGAGTATAAAGTGGTCGATGTCTGCAGTTTGTCGTCGTTAGGTAATCCAAAGATGTGAGCTTTTATTCTCTGCGCTTCTTCCGATTGATCGTACGACTATACGTTCCGTTCACATGCCTCAGAGTACGTAGTATGGGCGAGATCTTTAATTCATGCGCGTGGTACTTATAAGCGGCATTCTTCTCATGCGATAGAATAATTGGACGGATCGAAGCCTTAACTTTGTTGTCTTCCGTTACTCGATACGACAGCCAGCGGTCATGAGCGATGGCTTCGAGAATCCCACTCATTCGGGATAACCGCACCTGTGTTATCTCACGCAAGAGAAAAATGTACTGCCGTATAAAAGAATCCGGCGAGAATAGCTCTGTTTTTGGCCGCACAAATCTAAAAGTCCGTAAATCGAGGTAAAATTGGCAAGAGTCGGGCGGAAGAAGTATCGTAAGTCGAGGATCCGGAGTTGAACCGATAAAAATTTCGTTTAAAAATTTCATACGTCGGCCATTACAGAGTGTAATATGGAACTCTGCTCGATCGAGCGGCTGGCTGACACTATCCGAGCGGAACTACCGCTGTGCTCCCTCCTCCTTTTTCGCCGCTCGGAAAAAGAAGCCTGGTGATGCAATTGATTTCGGTGCGCTCGGGCCGCGAAACCATCGCGCTGCCATGCTTCTGATAGCGGCTCAGTTCGCGGCAAAAAGACATTTTCCCTTTAATGTCTTCGCGCTGTTCCGCGAATGCTAATGCATTTTTACCTCTCCACCCGACGTTCGCCGCGTTACCCGAGGCCGATAGCGGATCGCGAGGCTTCTTCTACGTCCATATCGAGCTCCGCATTTCTTTCACATTTTTTCCATTCTTTCCCCATCTCCCCAATTTTTTTCTATCAACTCATAGCGCATCCCCGATAATCGACCATCCTCCGACTTTCATCCGGTACCTAATTCCGGCGGCTGCTAATTTTTCGGATTACGCCCCCACTCGCTTCATCGCATATTCCAGGAGCGCAAAGCTATTTTTTCTGCGAACGCGTATGAGACGAGCGGTGCCAGGAAAATGGACAGGCGGCTGGAATTTTCATTTGCGCAAGGTTTTAGTTCGGCGAAAGGTGTTAGCTGGCAACGTTCGCGGAGTTTATTTTAATAAATAGATTTCACCTGTCTCGTAGCTGCATAGCAGTCGCACGCTATTCAAGGTTCACGTTTGGACGTGTCAGCGTCGTTGTCGGAGGATTCGTAATGGTCATGGAGGCAGCGAGCGATAGTCGAGGCGTCCGTGCGGGCTGTTGTCAGACAACTTGACAAAGTTCGTAATTACCACGGGTTCCCGGAACTTTTTTCTCCTTCCTTATAAGAGACACATCGCGCACGCTTCTCGCATACGGGACGAGAGCTTTTCCATCCGTCGTGGGTATTCCCTGTTCCACGGCATGGCCAGTATATTTCGCGCGGCAGAACGGCAATTGAATGCTTGATGGCATTTCGCACTTCTGCCTCAAGCGGTATATCGAGGAGGCACGTCAATTCAATATCGGCGTGCATTTTCAACCGCCCTGCACCGTCTCTTTCTCTCTCTCTCTCTCTCTCTCTCTCTCTCTCTCTCTGCACGTTAAGTGCGCCGGGGGTGTGGCCAATTTTTCATTAATTTTTCCGTTAAATTGCCGGACCCGGACCAATTTGATAATTGACTGCATAACCGCGTTCCCGTACCTTGATATTCGTGAAACTGTTCGCATCCCGTATATTATTCTTCTCTCTCCCTTCCAGTTTGTTTGCCATACACACACTCTATCTCTCTCTCTGTCTCTCTCTCTCTCTCCCTCTCTCTCCCCCTCTCTCGTCCTCTGTCTCTCTCCCTCTCTTGCCTCGTCGCTTTTAGAGCACAGCATTGCTCGCTGAACTTATTTATTTATACAACGATTTAATGCGTGGAGACGACAGATACGGTTTGTCAGTCGAAATGAAATGCTCGGCGTAGACCGCTGAACGGCTTCAATTTATAATACCAAAATGTTTGGTTTAAAAGCATGGGGGAGAAATTGATGAGGCAGCGGAGGGCTTTACGCTACGTATCCTGCACCTCGCGCGTTGTATTATTAGCGCGCTGTTCTGCAAAGTTATTACGCCGGAACATTTTCTGGCGTCTTAAGCCTATTTAAGTCTCAAGATATGTCGAACGCCGGAAACTAGTTGATGCACCTTAGACGCTCCCGGAACAGACGCCGTCATTCCCTGTCAGCGCAATCTTGGCACCTTCACATTACTTTTGCCTGTTATTCATGCCAAGAAAGTGGTCTCCCTTCCGTGGCTCATACAAGTGCCAAAAGTTTATGCCCGAGAGTTTAATAAAACATGCGCTCAATCGAGTTTGGCTGCAAAGAATCCTATTTACCAATTCCTGACTACAGCCCAGTTTATCGAGGGTTTGCATTATGCTTATTAGCCTTCCTATCTCAGGCCGACGGTTTTCCTTACTAAACGACCGAGCCAACTGCTTCCTCATTAAATATTCCAGCAATTATAAGGCTGACCCAAGTTATAAATATTCGAAATTTATATCATCAGGCTAACTCGTTTAATACGTCATAATGTTATAATGCGATAATATCAGACTGTGCCGTAAATTAATTTATACGGAATACGGGTCAGGTCTACTTTAACGTTGACCCGAATCACTTCCCTTGCACTAAGCTCACACTTTAGGTAAAAGGAAATGCTCGTCGCCGCATCATATCGGCAGAACGCTACCCAGCCAAGTACTGGAACGTTGAACGCGGAACTTGCTAAAAATCTAATTAGCTCACGGGACACATGTAACTTACGCTAGGTTCATAATTACCCTCCCGCATATGCGAGCTCCTCGGTTCCCCCCGCACTTCGACACTGAAGCACCGAGGTTCGTGCGAGGTCTAGCTTCTACCCTCTCGCCGAATCACTGTCTATCGCGGCGAATCTACGACCCGACCGAAGGTGGCCTGCATTCCTGTTTCACTGGACGACGTAATTGCGGCGCTTGCCTGCTTGTCCGCCGTCGTGTCGAACTTTCGTATGACTTCCCTCCGGTGACGAACTTTAACTTCCCCGATGACTTTCGCCTCGATCTGCGAGTCGCAGGAAATTTTGTAACGACGTTCGCTGCTCCGGAGCCCTTAAGCGCGGGATTAGAGTCGGAGTATTAAGAATATCGCCCAGGGGCATACGGTCTCGACAAGTTGAGAGAGAAAGCGCACCCGCGCGCACGCTGCCACGTAGCGACGGTAAAACACACGTGTCGCGCGTAAGTCATCTGTTAGAGGGTGGAAACGGGGTGACCCGTTTCGTACACTTCCCCGTTTATACGTTACAGGTGAGCTATTTCTGACATCGGCTGTTTGTGCGCCAAGAAGGGACGTGATTAAGCTGTGAAGTAAAATGGAGTTGCCTGATAATTTCGCTTGTTATTTCTCCTTCGTATTTTCTGCTTGATACACGCCCTAGGCCGTACGATACAGGCGGTGGAATATTATAGCGTAATACTACTTGCAATAACATTTGCACGGTATATTACTACGCAATTTTGGACGATATATTATTACTCCGCGATAATTACATAATTAAATTATAGTGGACATATTTGAAGGGTCTGTAAAAACAGCTGCGGAACGTATTTAAGCGTCCAGTGTTATTCCGCGAGCCAAATAATTTCAAAAATACAATTAATCCTCTTCGGCAAACGAATTCAATTTTCTATAATCGAATTGATCTGGCGCAGATCACAAATAGTCCCCATCTCCATCGTGGAATCGCATCGAATTGTGACCTTTTCCCTCTGCCGGACAGTTCTCTATTTTTACTTCACTTCCGTTTATCGTGCCTCAAGCTAATCCCATTAGCATTGATTCCATATATTAAGCCCGGCGTTCTCGTTCCAACTATTGCATCTAAGGCACACTGCTACGGGATACCCTGTATTTACCTGTAAAGGAGCACTGCCTCGTCTTTCTACACCTTGCTATACACATGTACAAGGTTTCATACAAAAGAGAAAAAAGAAAACACTGAAACTAGAATCGTGGGGCTTGACTTAAATTAAAATGCCTTTTCCCGGGTGCAGTTAATGTTAGTACAATTCTCGATTGGAACCAAATGGCAAGTTACAGGGTGTAATCTAAGTGCAGAACAAAGAATGAGGAATGAATCCACTAATCGATACTTGTATGGCAGAATGCACGAAAACGCCGAAGCGTGTATCACGTTCTAGCCTACAAACTCTAGAAAATGTTCGCAAAATCGAAAACCCCCACAGTGTCTTCCTGTTACAAGACAAGGTATTTGCAGATAAGCTAGCGTTACCATGCGCATATACAACGAACGTGTTCTTGCCAGCGGCTTACTCGGACTTGGTGGCCTACAGAAAATCACGCAGCCTGAACAAACCTGTGCTCGCGAGTATCTTCGACAGTCGGTGTCAGTCAAATTTCCACGAAGTGACATGTAAAATGTTTCCGCTGAGTCGCCGCCGACATTCACCTTCCCTTTCAGGTCGTTCGATGTTTTTCCTTCCCCCAGTACTTTGTCGCCCATCCGGTTAACGAGACGCGTCTAATCCATTAGCATCGAATCACCGCGCACTTCGCACGCCGTTCACTTTACAGCCCGTCCCGAGTTCTACAAGATAATCTGGATTTACGTGCGAAGAGTTTCCTCGAAACTGTGCAACAATGACTGGTCCCTGTCTATCTCCTCGTCTGCTGGGAACGGTTCGCTTGCCGAGTGCGTGTGCGAGAGTGAGCTTGAGGATGACGGGCGTGTGTATGTGTCGCGAGTGCGCTGTGCTAGACAGGATTATGCAAGTCACTCAGTGTCAACGGAAAGTTCCTGATAATCGCGACCGAGTGAGTTTCATGAGCCGCGACCAATGAACCACCTTTCTTTGGCCCTTTTTCTCTTGCCCTCAACTCGCACTTTGTTGCCTTTATCAAGACCGAAGATTATGAAGGTGTCTTGAACCTCTTCACCGATCGAGAGCTGTAGGCGGAAAAACATCGTATGAGACATGATAGATGCTGTTTAAAGAGGGATATTATGTACATAAACTTCGCTCACATACGGAATAGTAAAAGATATCTAACCTCTTGTAAGGTTATCAGTGTTTAACGCAGTGTTTTCAATAATTTCACTGATTAAGAGTTGCAAGCAAGAATTTCACTGGCTGAGATACGATAGATGTCGTGGATATAGTGATCTTGTGAGCAGGAATTACAGTAGAATTGAGCAAGCTAGTATACTGAACGATAACGGATGCTTAACAAGTTGGCAAGTTTGCGGACTGCATCGCAGCGGATGTCTAAGTATCTCTGTACATAATAAATGCCAAGGATGGAACGTCTATAGGTTCATATCGCCGTCAAGGGGTTAAAGTTTTTATTTGCTCGGACATTCTCTTTCGTGAAGAATAGATGAGATGGCGGACTAGCGACGATAGCGGAATGAATAAAAATTGCGATGGAAATACGAATCTCGAACGGGATGCTACAACA
Source organism: Anoplius nigerrimus (assembly GCA_914767735.1). Taxonomy (NCBI): domain Eukaryota; kingdom Metazoa; phylum Arthropoda; class Insecta; order Hymenoptera; family Pompilidae; genus Anoplius; species Anoplius nigerrimus. The sequence continues at coordinate 4,919,291 of OU612079.1, read as the reverse complement.
GGCACTTAGCGCAGTAAACAAGGTTAGAGACAGTAAGAGGTTCCGCATCGCGAATCCCCGAGCTTTTCCAAGATATTGTTACGATAAAAAGCACGGAAACTACCGACTCCACCTATCCTGCGGTAGAGCATTCAAAAGAACGACCTAAGCGCCATTGTGAGACCAGCGTCAAGACCGTACGGCGAAGATTTGACAATCACCGGTGGCTGAAAACAAAAAATTCAATCGTCACTCCCATGCGATGTCGTTTATTGTTTTTTTTTTGTCTATGTAGAACTCAGTAGCAATACGCTATCCACTTTGCGTTCGGGGCAATCCCACTAATTACGGACCATAATGCGGGCATGCAAACGAAACGCGAGAAGGATGACATTGGTGACGACGGGAAGAAGAGGATCCGTCGGTGTCAAAGAAAACGAACAATTCCCGCCTCGCGAATTGACGCGGTCGTTCCCGAGTGATTATTACCGCGAAAAAAAGCCGATAACGCAGGATGAACGGGTTTTGCCGGGCGGCTATAGGCGCCGGTGGAAATGAAAGGGTTAATCGAGCCGTACCCCGCCATCCGAGATTACCCCCTCCATCTCTCTCTCTCTCTCTCTCTCTCTCTCTCTCTCTCTCTCTCTCTCTCTCTCTCTCTCTCTCTCTCTCTCTCTTTACCCAGCCAATCTCCCCTTCCACCCTCTCCTCCTTACGCCCGGTCATTCCAGTTCGGAGCAGCACGTCGCACGACCTGCATCTAACCCGCTAACACTGATGTTTTTCAAATCTGCTGTTCTGCTGTTATTGGAGAATTCTCGTTCATTAAAGACAACGATTTCGAACGACACACAGGGTTTTGTATAACGGAGTGATTCACGGTGGGCAATTAGGTTCATAATTTTTATGCCGGCTAGATAATTAGATTTGTAAGCAGTTCAATTGTTGTGTTTTAAGGTGTGATGTTATGAGAGCGGATGTCGTAATTACTTTTCGGAAGAACGTTTATGTCAGGAAGTAGTTGTGGGAGAAATTTATGGCAATATGGGTCCTCGCAAAGTAAATTTGGTGTATCAGATTTATGTTGATATTTTGTAGTATATTAAAAGCTGTTGATGGGAGTGGCGTAGGTTTTGCATGAGAGTTGAGTTGTTTTAAGTGCATGATGTTTGGTAGTACTATACTCTTATTGACAGATGTCAAGGGACAAACGAGAATTACGTTCATGCTTTAACTTTCCACATACACTGTATAATGGCATAATCGATTCGGTTTATAATTGTGCAACGAAAGAGAGTGTTACTATTCAAACGGAAGAAAATGATAATAGAGTAGATATTTTAATGTAATGTTGCGCAGCCATATTCGTAAAACGTGGTGTATTTTTCATATTTAATCTTACAGACATTACAACAAATAAAAATTAAACGTTATCAGGAGCGTTACTACAATATTTAATACTTTAAGCCGATATTTCTAGGTAATAATTCTGTTGTGATCCTTCAAAATCATATTAATATACTTCCTAACATAATTAGCGCTTAATCATCTTTTCTCAGTGTCAGTAAATTATCTGAAGCATCAGATAAAGTATTATGAAAGACAAAATGTTATTTACAAAACCATCCTGTTTTTAATATGCCCCTTAAACTTAGAGCAGGCATCAATTAATATCCCGAAACAATACATTCTATAGGGGAGACCGGGGCAAAATGGTATAGCGGGGCATAATGGGACCGGGGCAAAACGGGTTTGGGGCAAAATGGAATAGTGAAAATCAACACTGCTGGAAAATACGTCATTGGGGCAAAACGGGATCGGGGCAAAATGGGGCAGGAAAAATCGGAGATTTCTCCGGGATCGGGGCAAAATGGGACAGGAAAAATCGGAGATTTCTCCGGGATCGGGGCAAAATGGGCCGGAGAAATCTCCGATTTTTCCTGTCCCATTTTGCCCCAGTCCCGTTTTGCCCCAATGACGTGTTTTCCAGCAGTGTTGATTTTCACTATTCCATTTTGCCCCAAACCCGTTTTGCCCCGGTCCCATTTTGCCCCGGTCCCATTATGCCCCGCTATACCATTTTGCCCCGGTCTCCCCTATACCTTTGTGATATTAATAGAAGTTTACAAGGATTTTGAAGATATTTACGGATATAGATTTCAAGTGATACCCCGTATATGTTAGACCTTTCCAGTCGTAAGTTCGGCCGTGAGACTGTACCGCGAAGTTTTGGGCACTCACTGACAATACGTGCTCCTATTACAAAGGGAGCCATAACAGAACGCATCGTCGTAGAATGCTTGACTCGCGGCAAGCATACCGTGGAAGGGTATTGAAGAGTAGACGAGGGAAAATGGAAATGGGGAGAATTGCGGGCATCCGCGTTCGCGTGAAAAGCCACATTTATAACGCGAGTAATTACGCGAATTGTGCTCGGTCGCTCGATTTTCAATTGGCCGCTATCCCCGGCGAACTTCTGTTTCCATTCAGCGAACACGATGTTTTTTCATGAGATTCATTACGACCAGTACGTTTATCCCAGGGAACAGACGTAGGCGATAACGATGATGTCATGCACCTCTATCCTTTGCCCTCCCGTTTTAATACGCCATACTTCGTATTACAGCCTTCCGCGCTTGAAGTTTATTATTTTCAGCTTTGTTGTCAGTACGTTCCTTTCTGAAGTCCTTTGTACTCTTCATTCACCTACTTCACAATTCTGTTGAACAATTCTCTTTAGGTGATCGGTAACATAACGCGTCTGTCTTCGTATTTGCAACGTTTTGTTACAATCATTTTTTTATCGTTTATATGGCCGATTGACATATTTGAGTAGTCCAAGGTAGACGAAACATTAGTCTCATTGACAATAATATTTGTACATTTTTATTTACACAGTTTACTGTTACGAAACGAATGGTGTGTAGTCGTACCCATTGTTGCCAAAGCAAACATTTTTTCTGAAACAAATCGCACAAAGCCACAGAATGTTTTATATTTCTCACTGTTTTCGTTCTATCGCACTCTTATTCTAGAAGAACCTCGTGTACTGTAAGTACAAAACTCATGTTTCCAGTAGCAAGTTGCACCAAAAACTGATAATATGCATGTGTTTACACTTGTGTTTCCTACTAGAACTACCAATGATTTCAATTCATATATTCATTTTACTTGTTGCGACCGAAACTTACATAACTGATTGAACTTATATAATGAAAAACAATCAGCTATTTGCTTATCTCAGTGAGCGCTACAGAATGTGTCAAAAGATAAAAGATCACAGAAGAGTCATTATTAAGATAGGGCCCGACTCTAGTCATTTGCGCTTGATCGTTCGTTCGTTCGAATGTTCAATCAAAGTTTCTGAAGACGTTACTAAAAGTGGCTTCTTAATTTTCTCAGCACACTTATGTAGGTATAAAAGTGCTTCATGTGTGTATGTGTGTATGCCGTGTGTTGCTACGCGTGTGCTGTTTCAATTGAAAAAACGTTAGCGTTTGCCTGATTCGGACGAAAACTGATTGAAAGAGAATCATAAAAAATAAACACAGAGTGTGTTTTGTGAATGTGTTACAGCAGCATAAATCGTGCATGAAATATATAACTCATATCGACAATTATCCATCGCTTTTAATAAACGTCCTTTACTTTATCCCGTTCTCTCATACTATCTTGCTTTTCCATTGCATAACTCGTTTATTCGCTCGCAGTTGCTTTCTTTTCGTGCAGACCACGATTTCGAAAATATCCAACATAGCAGAAGATGGAAACTGATTGTGACAGACCCTTGCTGCCGTGGAAGTGTCCTGGAGGGCGTATAATTCGAAGGTTTCTGCGGTTAGCGGGCAGCAGCGTTCATCCCGGGAGCGTCGCGCTTCGTAATCGTCGCCAAGTCGTTTTCGCGAGTTCGTTGCAATGCGGTTAATCGAGGGAAACCGATTTCGTCCGTCGGCCTCGGCGTTTCCCGCAGGTAACGGAGGCATCGGGCCAGGGCAACTTGGAGTTATCTGCGGAACGTCCGACGATGCACGCTACACAGCAACAATGTAACAATGAGTTATACGGCGTCGTGTAACTGCCGTCGGGATATTCTGTTTCTCGGCGGCTGCCTGGCTATTTCGCCGGCTCCTAACCGGTCCGCTTCTAATTAATTCCCCCTCTCGGCGCGATTTGAATATCTCGCAATTACGGAGACGATTCCCGTTAACGCCCTTTGCAATCTCCCCGTCGAACGCATTGTATACCTTTTCGATTAACGTAACGCACCGCCCTCGGCGGAGAGGAATGCGTATATTAAATGTCACTTCGCTACTCAGCCGCGAACAGGGGGCATATTTGATTAATGAAACCTGAGACTTTCCCGGACTAAGAAATGTTTACATTAGTCGGGCGTAAGCCTTGTAATGAGAACTGGGTATGTAGGTGATGTAAGGTATACTTTTAATCGACAATGGTAATCTACGTATATGAAAAGAATTTAATCATTTGGATATGACGGTTTTTTTGTTTTTTTTTACAGTTTTATTGTTCGTATCATATATGTATATGTACATATATGTATATAGATAGACAGATGTCGACACAGCAAATGTCCCCTTAAAGTGGTGTAAATTGACGACAACGCTGGCTGGAAACGTAGATATAACCAGACAAACCTGACCTAACCGTCACGAGAGATGAAGCTCATCTAACTTATTGATACATACGAAAACAGTCTTCACGTTGCCTGCCCGTGTCAACGTTGCCCAGCGACATTCAATTACTTTTGTGATACAATCCACCATCGAGTTCCAGTCACAGATTTACCTTACAGTCCACCAGCCGGCCATAGATAGTTTATACCACGATTATATCGAATTTCGCCCGGCGATGCGACTGGGCCAATTAACCGAGCTCGGACTCGAGGCACGAGAGTGTCGGAGTTCGCGATGTTCTTTACCGCAGCTTGATTAGACAGGCAATATCGATGCCGTCCATGCCCTTCCATCATTACCCGCAACCGAGCCCCGCGAGGCAGAGAACGTCGCGCGGCCAATTTACTTGCACGACCGCGGCTCCCCGATGCGCGTAACTGTGTAACAATGAGTTACAATCCGCCGTATAACTTTCGCCGGGATACATTTAGCCGAGGTACCGCGCTCCGCTCCCAGCCGGCCATTTCTAATGAATTCTAATTCAACGTCCCGCGATGACGGTCTTCCCCCTTCTCCCCCCCTCCCGCCGAAAGCGGAAACTTTTCGATGCGAGACGAGCGCGCGTGCGCGTCTAACGATGATTTGTGTCGCGCGCACGCCTCCTACGGTTGTTTATTGCGACCCGGTTAATCAGGCGATGCTAAATAGCTGCATTTTCCCGCCTCCCATCTCCACCCCCTCACCCACACCCCTCTCATCTTCGTTGCCGCCACGGCAGTCGGAAGTTCGAGCGACCGCGCAGCTTGTCCGTTTAATCTCGCCCGACCAACGCTCGACCCTATCTACTGATTCCACGGTTGACGGACGGAACTTCCTGCGCGGTAATAAAACCGCGCCGGCGTTCGACCTTACTCGACGACCGCCTTAATTTCGCGCGGTGCCACGGTATTTTCATGCCGTCATTCGCCGGGTAGTCGAACGTCGATACGTCTCGATCATTAAAGGTGACGTTGGCTTCATGCGATGAGTGAACTGTTAGCCTCTGAAATTGAAACGACGAAGGTGGTGTGAGTCTTCGGAACCGGATCCGGAGGACTCTGTTTGCTTTGATCCGGAAGTATTGTGTTATCTTGAGCTCTGACGTACGACTACTGATGGTAAGATTATTCTCGCGGGCATTGCTGTTGTCTCGTTAGTAAGGAACTTGGCGAATTAAATATGGGTGAAGTTGGTTTGGTTTTATAAAAGTAACTTCTGTTTAGTGGTATGAATTTTGAAGGTAATGTTTTCGCGAGATGCTGTTGCTGAATGTTGTTTCTGTTTCTTTTGATGTAGATGCGTTACTTCAAGCGTTAATGTACATTTTGGAATATCAGAATTTCATACGTGAGCATTGTTAACGCGTTCTACTTGCAGTAAACCCTGAACAACAATATATATATGGCATGTAAGTTTGTTCTATTATACAATTTTTTTCGTTTCCAGTATGCAGCGTATAAAACTCTCCCGATTTCAGTACAGTATTTTACGAGCAGGATATTCATAGGAAACAGTTTTGTTATGCAGTCTGTTTACCTCTGTGTATAGGAACGACGCCTTAAGCGTCGGCGTGTATTTTTCAACGACAGAATCATATTCTCGTGCATTGTTGTCAACTTATTTGCAATGAGCTCTGAAGGTGAAATTTACGCGCCTCAAGTTTGTTCCGTATTTTTTTTCACTCGCTTTTTCATAGAATCGTCCCCTTAAGCTTTGACATGCACGGTTGAAAGGCCATGCATAGCGGCATATCGTGGGTTCTGCATAAAGTTTTTCCACGTTAAAGCTCATTTTATAGTTTCGCGCGGTCGACCGTGCACATGATAGTGGACGCGTTTTACAACTCTCGCGATAAACAGTCTATATTTAAAACAGCTGCACGTATCGAGCGTAACGTTCTGTTTCGAAAATAGGCAGCACGATCATCCGTATGCTTCTCTCTCTCTCTCTCTCTCTCTCTCTCTCTGTATACACACTTTACTCTAAACGGACGTTATACGAAGACACTTTTATCACGGCCAATCGAACGACACCAACGCCGTCGGCTGACCCACATTCCCAGCCGTTTATCGTCACAGACGATGCACGCAAATACGTCAGCAGACAATAACTCCGCCTCTCCGTTAACCAATCGTCCTCCTCAGCCGCTCTTCCCACCCAAAATCCATTTCGCGTCACAGTTTTCTCTCGCAATACTTTTCTCCCTCGCGTCGATCGCAACATCGGCGGCCGTCCACGTTTCCACATATGTGCAACCATGTTCAGACAAGGCGAGCTGAAGAAGGCATCGAATCATGCGTAGGGAGAAGGCGCGAAACAGCTTCTGCTCACCGTAAAGCTCGAATCGTCCGCGATAAATCCGCGTCGCGTGTCGTATCTTCGTCCTTCACGCTCGCCTTCTTTCCTCGCCCGGTCAATCGTGCAACCCTCGGCCGATTCCGTCGGTTCGTTAACGCCCTCGTCCGCCTCGCTTCTCTTCCCTTATCTCGGGGCCCTTCGCCGACGACCTGGATTCACCTGCGGAGCATTTCCTGGCGCGCGCGCAACTATGCGACCGGGCGTAGGCGACTTATACGAGAGCGCGTTCGCGCGGACTGAGGCGCATTTGTACTACGGGTAATTACAGGCAGGATATTCGGTCGCTCAGTGCCAACTGGAAGTTTCTGATGACTTCCGTTCTGCGCACAAAGGCCTTACCTATATATCGTTCTGCGACTCTGCGTCTCTTCACATATATGTACAAACATATTTATGTACATACCTATGAATTCACATAAACGCGCGCGCATCCGTACACACACACTCACACATATGTACATGTATATATACGCATGGAAGCACCAAGTCGAAACTGCGTACATACCTTAGTGGCATCAGTCACATAGATAGGTTGGCGTCTTGAGCGTCCGTGAAAGTGCGCGAGCGCGCACGTACTATCGAAGGTGCGCTAACCTCCCAATCCTTCTTTATCTCGGCCTCTGTATGCATTCACCTGTGATTGGCAAGCATCCAAGTTAGCCAGGACGAAACCGTAACGCCGATAAGAATGGTGCCACCGACACAAGGATTTGAAAGGTGGGGGTGGATACAGATGAAAAGGCGAAGAAGGAAAGGAAGCCATGAAATGGGCCAGAGAGGAAGATATAAGAGTGTGTTCCTGCTGTGAGGGAGTGAAACTGCATGCGCCGAGTGGGTGACTTGATAGTGGGCGAGGCGGACGAGATAAAAGAGGGCGAGAATATCTTTCACGATGCTTGCGCAATGGTCGATTTCATTTTGGCGGATCACGCTCCAAGAGTGGCAGGTGACGCTTGCTTGTCACTAAGCGGAAATTGTTATCGCCGGGAACTCATCGGGCGGGCGTGTGCTCAAAATAAGAGCTTGCGTACGCTGCGGATGCTCAGGCTAAAAGCACGCAATCGTCGGAGCACTGAGAGATAGGACAATGGCGTGTACAAAGCGTTGTCTAGATGATGTCAACCTGAAGCGCGCGCATTTCGCTTTAACTAAATGGGGGGTGAAATTGAAGAGTTCATTTTCGAAGCGCCTTAACTTCACCAAACGCCGGAATGAGGAAAATTATTCCACATCCGTCACTGCACTCTCTTCAAACGTGGAAATGAGTATTTCGCCTTAGGTAAACAAGCGTATGTTCCCTGATATGACAGTTGTTCTCTATCGTATGTAACCTGTATTGGCTTAGTTTCGAAAATTTAGCTTGCAAACATTTCAACTTTCAATAGGAAATTTAAAATATGGCCTATGGTCGTTAATCCTTCTTTTTCTGTACTCATACGTAACTTTAGCATTGTAATCTGGCATGCTAACAAGCTTCACCCCATTCGGTCAGCTGTCAGCCTGCGATACTCATCTCTAAAAAGTTAATACGTTCCGATATGCTTTATACCAAGGTGCAATTGAACAACGTATCGCTAGGTCCCAGTCGAGCTGATGAAGTTTTAATATTACATTTTTTAATACCTTCCCCGCGAACTTTGTGTCGTCTCGTCACGCCACGAAATCCATGTCTAGAACATAAGACAGAGAGGAAGGGGTGGTGCGCCCGCGCGCGCGCAATCTCCTCTCACGTAGGAATTCCAATTCCCCGCGACCACGGTTACCTTACCACCCTCCGTCCGTCGTACTCTTCTTTGTGCCGGGCGAAACAGGCCGCACGGTGACTTTTAAACACTGTCCAAAGGTCAATTACCGATAAACCCAGGGGCACGTAAGCCTAAGGGTTGATAGTGGTTGCGCATAGTGGGTGCGAGAGGCGAGAGTAGAAAGTGCGCACGGGAAGAATAGAGACGGTGAGACAGAGAGGGTAGAAAAGAGAAGGAGGGCAGCAGCATGTGAGAAGGGTGACCCCGAGGGCGAGAGGGGCGGCTAGGTAGGGCGAGTCGAGGGTTAAAGTACTGCTCGTAAACTGCGAAAGGCAGACAGCGGGCGAGCTGTCTCCGGTATTAAAACTGCACAGGCGAGCTCGGCCGCGGGTTAAGAAATTGTCACGTGAGCCACGATAGCCAGGGCAATGCCTGCACTTCCTTTAGGAGTAGGAGACGGCCAGTTACGGAGTCATTCGCACGAGCGGACTACCGATTTTTCTCAGATTTAAACCATTTTCCACCTGCCCTGACCCAGCCGTATGTGTACGGACGTATGGACGGGTCCCTTCGCCTCAATGTGTGCGCGTCCATTTCGTTTACGTGACGCCGCGCGTTTAAACAGCACGGCGAACCGTTCTCGGCAACGACTGACGGCGAGGACACGCGATCTCGTCGTAAAGGAGTCAGAATTTTTTGACACGTTTATCTCCGTCACGTACTGTGCCGGCGTGGGAGAGAGGGCCGGATGAGGAGGCGATAAGGGCGTCGTATTTTTTTCGTCGCAGTGCATCGAAGTTTCATGGGACTGTTTAAGAGGCCGACGATAATGGCGGGGCTTGACCGGGGGTTAACGGCGACTGGGGATGCTCTGAGAGGAAATGGACTTGGATAAGGGGGTCGTATCGGGCCCACCCTTAGCGCTCCTCCAGTTACCCTTATATCTGGACACGGGAGTGTTTAGATATCCTGGCGCTCAAATGACGTCGAGTTCAACAAATTGACGTCGATTCTTACACCTTCAATCTCGTCGTTTATCTCGAGTTTATCCTGCACGTTGCTTTGGATAATCTCATTCTTCACCGAATGCATAACTAAGAGTGTTGGTGTGTCATTAATATAGTCGTCGGCACACCACGGCGCTGTGCCAAAACAATTGAGAGAAGCCGACAAAAGAATATCGGGTGATCTTCAGTTTCACTTAGATCACCGCCCCGTTAGATGATTATTTCCCTCAGTTTGCCCTTAACGTGTAGTATTATACTTTTAGTCAACAACATGACGTTCTTTTTCTCAATTCGTATTGTCGAAAATATAGTGTAAATATTGGAGAATTTCCACTTCAACTTTATTTCCCCCTCTCCCATCGAGACAATCGAGTGGAGTATATTACATTAAGAACATTGTTATACATGTTAGACAAAAACACATCCAGTATTACATAGAAGGATTGTGTATAAGAAGACGGAGATGAGAAAATGTGTTTGAGAGATAGCGTACGTCTACCCATATGTTGATTCCAACATCTTCTTAGGTGCGCGCACGAGAATGAGTATATTAGGTTCCCAGAGTACCTGCATCCAAGACGTTTGCTCTTTTCCTCGAAGACATGCCGTCTGGCCGGGAAGGCGTCGTTGCGGAAAACCATTTCTCTCTCTCCGCCCGGGTAATCCTTCCTCCGCAACCACCGTGAATCAGCGAATGATCGCGTTATCTCCCGTGGGCGGGCTAACCCGCAGCAACTACCCTCGCCCGTTTAAGGGATGATCGGAATTTAAACGATTTTTTACTTGCCCGTAACGAGCGGGTCAGACGAACCATCAAACGGACGGACGGATTGCACTTCCCGTTCCTCCACGGGAAACGAGACGTTCGCAACGGACAACGGATTCATGCTGGGATAGAGAGGATTTCGTGAAAGAAATGGGATTTCCCGTGGCGATATGAGGCTTTCACGGCCGCCGGGTATGCAAAAATCATTTTGGCCTTTCTGGCCAAGCCTGCCCGCGGACCAACCATTTCCATACGCAGCTGAAGCTGCGGTTCTCTGACAGTTGGCATGTTCACCGAGTGGCAACATCGGCAACTTCCGTCTCTGGCGAATACGGCACTCGTCTGATGAAAATTGAATTACGTCGTGCCTTTGAATATCAACCTATCTTCGTATAACGTTCAATTATCCGCGTACAGGAACAAGGTGAACGAAAAAAGAAAAGTACACCGATAAAAATAGTTTCAGCGTCGCAGGACATTTCTGCTGCCTTCTACCATCGACATTGCCACTCCCTAGAAATTGGTGCCGACCCCAGACTTAATCGCGTCTTCAATCTAAGCGAGTCATTCCAGTATCAGCTTTCTCTTCGAAATCTGTCGCGGTGATACGCGGAATATCGGGAAAATGATACTTCAATCTCCCGACATCAATCGAAATGGGCAGAGCAATTTTTGCGCACCCCTCTCCTCCCGCCCGCTTCATACCCCGCTCCTCGCCCCACCTCATTGCACCTCCCGCCGGTCGGTGCTCGGGACAATAATTCGAACGCACTCTGCGGCTCGAATTATTTCCGCGCGCAAGGCCGGAGCTCGTTAATTTATTTCCGCTTTGGCAAATTTCACGCACAAACGGGGAGGAGCCGGGAGGCTGCGCGAGCAGCGAACCGACGAAATATTGCGTCGGGCATGCCCGTCTGCGAAACTCGGCCGCGTTTTGGGCACGATCGCCGCGCGTGGCTAATGCGCTTTTCGACGGGCGCGTAATTTTCGAGCCTCCGCCGCTAAGTGTTGCGGTGGCTGGCATCCAACGGCGACTCTGATTGCGGCCAGGACGCCGCACGTTAATTCAATCGCTCCCCGCCCCCACCCTGCCGAACCTACGCCCCAGACGCGGGAAGAAGTCATTTAGATTCATGGAAATCGAGCGAGTCCTCCGCCGCCCCCGTTAATGGAACGGCATAATCGTGTTTTTCGACGAATCTCACTCGGCCCACCCCCGACTGACAGACCGTCTGCTCGTCGCTTAGACAGCGAACGAACTTGTCGCGGGTCGCATTTAGACCGTGTTTTGACAACAAGCAAGAGTCCACTCTCACTGTCGTCGACGCGAGCCACTTTCGAGTCGGCTACCGACTGTTGACCGAATTCCCTTTTTCCGTCTCTCGCCAAGGCGGTGGCGTCCTGGTAGTGGCGTAGTTTCCCTTGTCCCACCCCTCCCTCCTCACCCTCCTATGCTATCCTCGTCGAGAATTCGTGCGGTGCAGCTCGCTAAACGCACTCGCGGTCACCGTAATCAGATAGGCGAGTAACAAAGCCCAGCCGGATTACGTTCCGTTTGTGACCATAATAGTTCCGACCTAACAAAACAGATGAATCTTCTAATTAAATATTCATGCCGCCGCGTCCGTCGCGAGTGTCTACTATCCGCTTCCGGTCTGGCCAGATTCGGCGACGACCCTCCTTACCGCGATGAGCTCCTCCTGCGAATCCATATGTATGCATATTCTCGGCCAACCGCCCGCTTCCGTGCTAAACAATGTCAATGGCGTTTGGATACCCAGATTTGACGAATTTACATGTATAAATGCGAAAAGACGGACGTCCTTCCGCTGTTTAGATAGTTGAATGCGCTCGCGTTTTGCACTCGGCACGGATATTAACCGTTTCATTACCGGTTCTCTTTATTTGGTGGCTTATGGCTTCATGTTTTTAGCTGAAATGCTTGCACGCAGACCGTTTTATCCTTGAACGGAATATTAATCATTTTACGCTGTATCAGAGTATTTTGGTATGCGGAAAACTATTAAGTCGACTGGTATCCACGCTTTCGACGTTAAAATCTTTTGATAATTACCGTCCGCTGGTGGTGGATTTCAGTTTTTAAACACGGCGATAATGGCAAAGCGGCAAGTTAATTAGGATATTCACGTGGGCGTTTCCCAGGACCTACATATGCACAGCGTTATAACACCGTGCATGCAACCTGTTTACACATGCTCGCACCCTGATTAACCTCTGGTAAAAACATCGATAATTACCCTTTCATCCGTATTAAGAGGTCACGCGTCGAGGTGTAATGGACTTTACAAGCGCGTTTTGAAATAGATCCCAGGTTTTTTTATCCGACCTACGATTTTCTATTAACTCCCGACCAACAGTTTACGACTTACAAGCGTTAAGCGCAACTACCGGTGTTTGCAACGGTGAAAAAGGCAGTTACAGGAGACCGAGCAAAAAGGTGAGCGAGAAACATGAAGGCGTTACTGACGCTGCATACTCGAACGCCGTGAATAAAAAGAGGCTCGCGAGGAAATTAAATAGCTTCCCCCAAAATAGTTTCCACCTAACGTCTCGCACACTGCTTCCGAGCGAATGCGCGCGCACGGCTTCGTACACGAATCTTCGCTAAATCGAAGACTAGGAAAGTATACCTGCGTTTGCCCCCCCCACCCCACTTCCGCTCAACGTACTTGCGTCCTCTCCAGTCATCGATCAAACCTGTCTATGACAGGCGCGCAGTGACCGATTTCAGCGTGGGGGACGCATCCGTTTCATATGTAATCCAACGGAGCAAGTAAACGCTTATTACTTCGGGCGAAAGTGCTCTCATCTCCTCGGGTCCATGATCGTTTTCGTGTCGCTAACGGAGATTAATGACGAGCAGGCGTCCCGGCAAAGCCGAGGGACGGAAAGTATGAGAGCCACGGAGCGCGACGGAGACGGAGTCAATAAAGACGCGGTGCGAAAGGAGTAAAAAGACGGAAGAGACGGGGACAATGAGAGATAAAAAGCGTAGAAAAATGGTAGACGCGAAGGTCGTGGCGATAACGGTGGAGGGAGTGAGCAGCGATGGAAACGGCGAAACAGCCGTAGATAAGCGGACTCCGCCGGGATGAGTGGAGGGTCCGTGAGGGGAGTGAAAAAGTGTAGTTAACATCGGGCGGGAAGAATGTATGCGAAGCGGAGGGGGCAGTTGGGTATTAACTGCGGCGGGCTCGAGTGTAATACATTACTCGAGCCTGGTTATTGGTTAATGTATCGCGCCACTAGCACGGACAGCGATACCCACCAAATAGCCGTAATGACGTTCCCCGGGGTACGATCGAATCCGTTTCACTGTCTGGCTCCCTGAGCAGGCCGCATCATCGATACTCTCGATTCACAGGTCGCGCGATCGCGAGACTACATACTAGGGACAATTAGAAGAGGGAGGAATAACGGGCCTGATAATAGTTTACTAATAAGCGCCTTGCGGCGACCCTTTTCATCTTTTATGTTGTCCTGTCGACTCGTTTATCGATTGATCGCCACGGAATTTAGTTAGCAGGCGTTATGGAAGGCGCATTTAGACGATGTGGATTTCATTACGTTGGACTTGGCCGGTATAAATATAAATAGACCTTCGATCGTTATTGGTTGTGATGGCTGGATTCATGCTTCTGTGAATAAGTGAGAGCGGGCGGGTTATTGGACAGTGTTAATATAGGGTAGTAGATTATTGGACTGTGCGCTGTGAAAAATATAAGAGGAGAAACTGGGTGTCTAGACGATGGCGTATCTAATTGTTGATGTTATACGTTTTGCTCGAGGTGGCAAGGAAAGAGCGATAATTCGTTGCGCTCAATATTTTATAATCATCGTGGGGTGCCCGATTTTGTCGATTCTGAGTATACGTGAATGACCTGCTTCGTTTCATGAATAGGAGATGCTCTGTCTGGTATGGAGACGTCTCGAATATAGACGTCTAGACGTGGACACACCCAAGTATGCACATTCTCATTCCGAAAACGGTCGTTTCAGAATATTAGTTTGGGATCGTTCATGTTTACACTTTCACGGTATCGGTACTTTGCCTGATTTAATCAGTGAAGCATTATAAGAACATCTTTAATTTTGTAAACGAAGAAATCTCCACCCAGCACCCAAGTGCAGATATAAGATGTGTAGACACTGACCTTACCTATGTATTTCAACATTTATAAACCGATTAGGTCTTATACTACACCAATTTTTCTAAACAATTTCTTCATAATCCTGAAACATTCCTTGAGTTCATCTTACCAAAAGAAGCACGAAATTTTTCGTTGCATAAATCGCGATCTTGTCGAGATAAACGTGGGTCTTAAACGTAAACATCTACATACACGTCGACGCCTCAGTAATTCGGCGTCGATCCGCCAGCACGTACGCAGATCTAAAGACCAAAACATTTACGTCTAGCGAGGGTGCTTGTACGAGCAATTGCTTTATTATGAGGAGCCCCTATCTCCCGTATCCTGCTTTATCATGCCGCTCCTCTCGATTCGCACATTAATTCGACGTTTACGGCGGAGGCACGGAATTTGCCGCTCTGTTTTTTCGTCGACATAACGACGGCGAAACTGACAAATCGTGGAGGGATCGGCCGTCGTCCTAAGGACATTTCCAAGCACGTATTGTGCCAGTGAATGGTGAGCGAGGAAAGACGGGGACTGAGAACAACCGACCCTCCCTCGCGAATGAATTGAAAAGAGTCGCGTCTATGTGGAAGAATACGCCGGCCGTATCGGGAACAATCTCGACAGAGGCAATACTCTCCGATTGTCGGAAGCGTATTACAGTCGTCATTATCCACTCATTGTGCCGATGTTATCGTAATACCCATTGCGGGAACGGAATACTTTATCTCAGCGCTATTTTTTCGTCCTTTGCGTTTTGCGGGTTATTGCGCCGGGCAAATTTTATGTTCAGCTCTTTTATGCAGTGCGAGCCGCACTCCGCATTGTTTGTTTAGGGACATGAAAGGAACGGGGGCGATTACTGCTATTGCCGCTGCAGAATGTAAGGAAAGCAGTGTCTGAAGGCATTTTAAAATTTATGGAGTTTTCGACGCGAAATGTGATTATGACTGAGAAAACGTGGACTGTACGCGATGGAGAATTCAGAAGAAAGTTCATGCATTGGTTCATCTAGTTCTTCCGTAACAGTGCCTGCATCGTCAGAGTTTATCTCTAGTATTTTTCGGTTACGCGCAATTTGCTTCATAGATATTTTCGCGGAACAAGCTTTCGCGTGACTGTAATATCGTTGCGATACTTGGCAGTGATACTTTGTATATGAGCGGAACGTACAGACTTTTGTTTTATAGACATTTTTCGCCAGATAACTTTCCGCATAACCGTAACGACGTCACGATTTTTTGGCAGCCATACCTATCCTGTGACAAGGCGAGTAGATTATTGACGAGCGGACTGACAAGGAATATCGATCGATCCGTTAACGATGGCGAGAATGCAATTTGTTCGATGGGCGATGATCGAATTCGAGACGACTCGACTAATTTCCGTCGATCGAGAAGCGGCAGCGGCTTAACGAAGTATCGAGCCTTCAACTGGATAACAAACGCACACACGACCCCGTTTAATGAACCGTGTGCTTTCTCAGACTTATGAGACGATCGCTTTACCCAGGATGCAACTCCTATGAGTCCCGCTCGTGTACCTTCTTACGTCGTGTTGCTTGCAGGAAGACGCTATTCGAGAGAGTAATTACCGTATAAAGGGAAACCAGGATATTAGGGCGTTGTGCGACAGATAAGATTAAAGATCCACTGTCAGGGCAACCTCCAATTTCTCTAATTAACTCTGACTAGAAACTCGTCAGTTGCCCGATACTCCTGGATGTAGTCTATGATCTATTCTCACTCCGGCAAGTAAGATAGAGCGTACCCTAGTATTAATTGAACAGTTTGATTTAAGAATGGCAGACTGAAATTGCTGAAGATTGATCTTAGTAATTCAATTATCCTAGTTCCCGATAGTTGCCAGTCATCAGATTTGGAAATATCATTCTCAGCATAAGAGAACCCGATCAAATGCAATGCTCAACTCTCTCCTAATGCAAGGAATGAAAAATATATCTAAAGTCCATGGCTTCGATCCGCACGACATTCAGCTTCTTCCCATCCGTCTCCTCATTATTCTTACAAGATCAATAAAATGGTCCTTACCTTTAGACTTACCGATTCATATTCGTACATCACACATACATTTCCACAATCCTCCTTTCGTTACTATCAACCGTTCCGCATTGGCGAGAGATACATTTATGGTTCACGATTGTCACGTGATCCCTTTGTCACGTCGTTAAACGATTCACGAGCTACGACCTTAAACACGCTATATTGACTCGGCAGGCTTTTTTTTACGAGCTCTCGCGACAGTCGGACGAGCGAATCGCGGGAGACGTTCCATGCTACTTCTCCCTTTGTGCCACGGCCAAACGAGACGATATCCCGAAGGCTTTATATCGTCCCGTTGTCGCCAGGAGTGCGCAAAATATTACCCCGTCTATCGGATATAATCGACCAATGGGATAACCGTTGCGTTTCCTCCTTCTTTGCCCGAAATTAATGCCTAGCGTCTGGAAATAAATGCGACGTGAAAAGCGGTTAACTATTATATGCTGTAACCTAACAGGAAAAATGTTCGATCAATATGTCTCATTTCGTACGTTTTAAGGTAGAAATATTGAAGATCGCATTTAGAAATTGCCAGTGGTTGGCATTATACGCGACTGTGAATCTATTTAAAATAGTAGATTTGCTATTTTGTGGGTAGCTTACTTTTAAATTATATTTCCTTTCCAGAATGGTGATTGTCATAATCTTGTCGATTCCTTTCCGCAAATAGGAACTCCGTGATGGTAGGATCGCAATAATGTATTTATCGGAGGGTTCACTGTAAAGAATTCACGATTATTAGGTAGAAATCCATTTTACCGCGTTTGATGTATTGGGTTGTCCGGAAAGTTTGTGCCGATTTTGAAGGAACACTTAAATGCAGGAGATTAAAAATTTATATACATTTAATAAACTGTATAGCTGCCATTCTCTTCTACAACATTTTTTCATCTTTCAGGAAATTTGAAAATCCCGTCCTCCCACAATATCTTATGTTTTTCCGTGAAAAACTTTTCCACTTGACTTTTTATGTCGGCCAAAAAGTTGAAGACTTTTTCCATTAAGAGAATTTTGTAATGATGCAAATAGGTGGAAATCAGAGGGCGCGAGGTCTCGCGAATATGGTCGATGGGATAGAACATCTGAACCGAGCTCCAACAACTTTTGTCCAGTTATCAAAGACACACGAGATCGCGCATTGTCCTGATGAAACACGACACCCTTCTGATCCACTATTTTTGGATGTTTTTGACGACTCCGCTAATTTACGTGTCGTATAGGGTTATTCACAATCACTGTTTTAATCTGGACCTCATCTGTGGTGGAGAGTTTACTCGGGCGTTCTTGTTGTTTAAGGTTAAAATCACCAGCTTCGATCTTAACAAATCACTTCCGCACAGTTTTTTCAGCTATAGCATCTCTACCATAAACAGCGCATGTCTTGTTTGCTGCTAGCGTGGCACTTTTGCCTTTCCGATAAAAGAAAAGCATTTAATGTCTAAAATGCACATTGTTTTCTTCCATATTCAAAGACGTATAAAACTGACAAAAATGAACGTATCATAACCAGATTTTTTCAAATATGCCTGAAGTACCGCCTTTTACAATATGCATGCATGTCATTTAATTTCAATCGTTCTAATATATTTAGACTTGTCCTTACGTCACCTACCAAAAATCGGCACGAACTTTCCGGACAACCCAATAATATAGTAATTTCCCACGATTTCTTTAGTTTAAAATTAATAGGCCCTCCTTTTGGTTGAAATTTTCTTTATTTATTCACTTTCCTCTACATGTTTCGACACCTTTCGGTGTCCTCATCAGGAGTCTACAAAAATTGTTTAATCTATTACTGAACTCTTTGTAATGAAAGTAAAATAACATTTAAATCGCGATGAAATATAGATAAAATAAAATAAAACAAAATAATAACAGAAATGCACCTATATTGCTGTTGTTGTTTATAATCCAAATTATTGACAATTTTTGGTGTGAAGAAACTAAACAGCACCTAAAAAACAGAATCATGAGCCATAAAAATAATATGAAAGCCGACACACACTTACACAGCACTAACAAAACACATATTAAACACAGATCGTACGTTCAACTACACACAAACGAGAATATTAGACATAGAAGAAGACTACCACAAAAGACTAATAAAATAAATGTTATCCATACAACAAAAGAACACAGTGAATTTAAATACAGACACAGACAACTTAACTAACATATGCCATCCACTTATAACGAATAGAGCATCCGGAAATACCTACACTCCACATACTATGACACAACAGAGAGATGTACACACACATTCCCGTTAAACTTACATATTCAAACAGTAGAGCACCACGCATAACGAATTCCAAATTCAATCAAAGTAATAAGACAAGGTGAGTAGAGGTAAACAAAAGTCCACGAAATCGACGACACTCGCAAGTAGGGGTCCGTCACGGATAGACGTGAACAGCACAAAGAGAGAACGGTGAAAGTGAAAAAAGACAGATCTATTCCGTGTCCACACCAAAAAATTGTCAATAATTTGTATTATAAACAATAATAGCAATGTAGGTGTATTTCTGTTTTTATTTATTTTTTTTTATTTTATCGATATTTCATCGCGATTTGAATGTTATTTTACTTTCATTACAAAGAGTTCAGTAATAGATTAAACAATTTTTGTAGACTCCGGATGATGACACCGAAAGGTGTCGAAACTTGTGGAGGAAAGTGAATAAATAAAGGAAATTTCAACCAAAAGAAGGGCCTATTAATTTTAAACTAAAGAAATTAAACACAGGGTTGAAACAAGATATAGATACATGCAAATTTCCCACGATTGTTATTATAGCACGCATAGCGCGTTTAAGAACAATGAAACACTTAATTTACGTGAGATGCCGTATTACTATACTTTAATAAATCTCCCGACTGCCAAAGCATTGTTGTCAATCGCAATATTTTTAAATTATAATATATGAAAATGATTTTATAGAAATGTAATCGATGCTTGTTTTGTTCCAGATACAAACGCGGAAACATGATCCGCGATTACCTGATGTTACTATCGTGGTTCTGCGTGGTGCAGGGGAAAACAGGCAAGTATTGCGCAGTCGTATAATCGATACGTGCGAACGTAGTAGGGTACCATAAATTTTTCCAAAACCGCACGCAATAAATTCCAACGTAAATAATTCTCTATTCACTGGATTACAATCGAAACTGCGTTGATTGCGAAAAAAAGAATAATTATACGAAGTAAATCGGGAACAATTGCGATTGCGAAATAAAGGTGGGATCGGCCCGATGAAACGATATTTTAACAATTCGCAATCATTTATGTAGCTCTTTTTGCGTTGCACTAAATATAGGATAACTATCGCAATAAATATAAATTCGACACTTTTGTTTAAACGATTCCGTACTCGAACGTGTTAAACAATTCTGACGCCCGACCATAATTGGACACAATCGATGCATCCGAAAGGAATGTAGCTACTATTCTGCCGCAGTTTCCTCAACTGTACATTACCGTAGCTGGTTTAAACGAATTAAATCGGGACAGCCCTGTTTCTCGTATTCATCACCCGCGCAACATCATTCCAAAATCGTTTAAGCTGTTTGCCGTTTAAGCTCGACAATGTTCAATAGCGGACGAAATCGCGCGGAACGTCATCGGAACTTTCGTCGCTCGCCAGGCTCGCCGTGCTTACCTGCAATCTATACTTCCGCCGTTGAATTACAGTCTCGACACAGTTATTACGCGCAACCGGAACACGAGACGCGTACAAATGAACATTGAGCTCGGCCGACGGTTCCGTTTTACGTTCTTCGCGCAAACGCAATCCGCTTGCAAAGTACCGGGAAACCGAGAGGAATGGCAACGTCGGCGTCTTCTTTGTTGCAGGATACTTCTGGCACATCACCGACATCCACTATGATCCGAAGTATTCCACGCAGGGAAATGCGGCGAGCAGTAAGTTTTGTCTTACGTCCTGCGGCGCATACTCCTTCCTGATGTTACTTTTATTCACGACCTATGCGCCCATTTCTATGCCCCTGCCCAGCTACGTTCGGTGATGAACATATTCTCGTGAGAATAGCAACTTGCACTCGCGTAATACCTTTCGAAGACCTTCCGAACGGAAGCTAAGCATCCTCCTTTCGTAATGTTGGAGTGCTCCTATGATTCAGAGTGGGTTTAATCAATTTGCTCGTGTAAGGGCGAATCTTTTGCTTTGCGCGATAACTTTTTACCAATTTTCCCGTGTCATCCACTCCCGCAGGAAGAGAATGTGGAAATATATAGTCTTGCATCACATCTGTTCCAAATCGATATCTACGAATCTATGAATGACACCGAAATTACATTTTTTCAAACGCCGCCGCATGAAGGGAACCTTTCACAGTGCCAGATCGAAAAAATCCAATCGCGCGCCAAGAGTCGGTAACTGTAACTTCAATTTTTTAACTGAACGCGAAGTAACCTTTCTATGACCACGCCGTACTCACGGAACCGACAAAATTTTGCTTAAAACGTTCTGTTCGAATGTTCCCTCTCTCCCACTGCCGAACACTCTGAAAGTAGAATAGAAGCAATTACGCCGGACGTTGTTCTATCAAATTTCGTTCTCTGCCACAGCAACCTACCAGCGCGTATCCGTAGAAATCGGAACAGCGTCTACGGCTGAATTAATCAAATGCGAACGACTTCCTCGCACATTCTTCAGTATCTCGAAAGCAGGAGAGCGTCGGATTTTACTCACTACTCGCCGCTCCTTTCAAAGGCGCAGGGGATGAATGCGCGAAGCGAGTTGTAAGTAGAGTTCTGCCATTCGCGTCTGACGTACCGGAAGTTGTACTTAACATACTGACGACCGTGTATGGCAAAGCGTCGAAGCGCGTAATGGCCGATTCGCATGAACGCGCCGACGTGAAGGTGTACGTTACCAACGAAGGGAATCGGGAGCATTTATGAATGTTCTGATGTTACTAGCGGGAGAGGCGCATTCAAATGGCGTGTGTCGGAGTTCTACATATTTGACAAGTTTCTACGGAGCGCTGTCGAGTATATTATCCAGAAGCAGCGTCGAAACTCTGCAGAATGCATTTCCATATTTATGGGATTCGCTAAATATTTTGCTTGCTTAATAGTTAATTGAATCTGATGTTCCGATCTTTCGCGACAGTTTCATACTCAATGGGGGTTGCGATGAACTGCGGCCGGCTTTCTGTATTTGCAATTTCGGTGACCGCCTTTCCAATTTTTCGCGGTCGACCGCGATGTTGAACGAAAAATGGTGAAATTCGATAAAACACTCTGGACAATAGAACAACTTTTAACTAACGATTCTTTAATGTAACAATTCAATGAATATAAAAGTGAACAAAAGTATAAACATGCAATGTATAGTGCAAAACCATTGCTGATATTATTTCACACTTTTCTTGTCGTATTTTGCCTTTTCTCTACATGTACAAGGTATACCATAACATGTGCACACCAGTTCGCGGGTAGATAGAAAACGCAAAAATAACAAAAAAGTTTATACGAACATATGTTCAATTGACCTTGTTTCAAAGTTATAGTCTTTTTTCTCTCTCAATAATCCGTAGGGGCTTTCTTTCAGAGAAGATACTCGAAACCTCCAGCTGCGGTTTGTGTTTACAAACACTGTTCTATATTTTCTGAATGTCTTTTTTTCTTACTGTTTCCACACTATTTATCAAATGCGGATTCTTATTCCAGTTTTATCTCTTGCTAAGAGTACATAATATTTTTCTGTTTATATGTTTCGACCAAGAAGTATCTGATCATTACTTGAAAATAAACGGACATGTATTATATCATGTAACTCAGGTGAAGTAATACGCTTACATGTCACTCGCTTTCCTAACAGATGTATGTCAGATAGGAAAATGTTTTAAAGATTCAACGCCCGCTTACTACGATACTGGATTATTTATGAAACCGATATCGAATGGTGGCACACCAATAACAGTTAGAACCGTCAATCGTGAAAACCAAATTCTGATTCGCATCAATGGGAACAGTATTCGGAGAATAGATTTGGCAAATAGAATAGCGGCAGTGGAGAACGTTGGCAGAGTTTTCTGAGATCAATTCCTTTTATCTGTATCATGGCGAAAGTGTACAAATACTTTGAACAAGTGATTTTCTCCAAGACTTCTCATTTGCCCCTGACATTGGCAGGTGTCCATGGTCAAGATTTTTAACATGCATTGTTATTCACCGACAAGATTGTATTTCCAATTGATGGAATAATGAATTCTTACAACAGCCATCACGTTTTTCAATGCCCATGTTTTTATGAAATTAATTGGATAAACTACAGTTATCATACTTATGGTTAGGGCGACATACCTTGCATACAAACTAGCGAATGCCACATCGGGCACCTTCTCGAAAAGAAAGTTGCTGTAAGTTCTTTAGGTAGAAAAATGACTATAACCTTTAAACATTATCAAACAGGAGATATATCCGTATAACATGTTTTTGTTATTTTTGTATCCGGTATCCGCTTACGAAATGAATCCCACATGTTATGGTACACGCTGTATATACCTTCGCACTTGAAACAGTTTATTACCGAGTTTAATGACGCTAATTTCTTACTATGCATAATTCTAAATCTAAAGCACTGAAGTTGATGTCACGTTATTAAATGCTACTATATATGGATAACTCCAATGCTTACGTATACTTGATAATTCTTTTATGCAGTTGCGTTGAATTCTTCTTACATTCGCAATATAAACACAAAATGATGCATTATTTCACGACAAGTTCCAAATATTACTAGATTCAACTACCGAGAAATATTCCAAGTATAAATCAGTAACGACAAAACATTATAAGTATCGAAAAAACGTAACACAATCAACCTATTAAACCCGTAAATCCGTCGATCCTAAAATTCACGCCTATTAAATTTTACGTAATCACATTTGACGCCGCTTCTATCCATGAAAATAGCATGCACGACCCAAAGCTGATAAGTATCTTGTCAAAAATGCGCGTTCCCAGAACTGAAATCACGTTAGTCACCACCACATTTTCCGAATACGCGCACACCGCTATTTCCGTCAGGCGCAAAGAAAAAAGTCATTCACCGAAAATGTGCTGAACATCCGAGGAAAGGGGTGCCTCAGCAATGCAGGGAAAACGGTTAACCATAAGCAAGCGAACATCCCGATCCGTTGGACATTGACACTGGCCGGTATCTAAATCGCGTCAGCCGCCATTACCGGCCGTCGCGGACAATGTGCACAGTCAGAACGGCCTGATCCGTCCGCGAGCGTTTGATCCGCACACAAAGGCGCACAGAGAGAAGTGCAACCTTTCCGGCATCCATTGGATAAGGGATGATCCTCCGGGCTCTGGCTCCCGTCGGGCGTTTCCTTCGTCGCATCCGAGCTCACTCGTGCATGCACGCCCTCGCGCCGATATTTACCGATCGCTTTAGAGCATTGGCACACGCCCGCACGCGACGAAAAAATTTATATGCGCCCGCGAGTCTAGCGAGTCTATCGTTCCACCGACCGCCGCCTCCTCTGTTTTCGCACGCCTCTCCACCTCCTTCATTCTCTCCCCCCCTCCCCCTCCCTCTCCCCCACTCCCCACCCGCCCGACGCCGCTTTCTTTCCGCGTGTCTGTCTTCTTATCCCGCAGACCTCGTTCTCGAGCTTGGCTTCGTCCCTCTTTGTATTCCGTGCCCCCTTTCGAGCACGTCTTTCTTGCCTCTGCTGCCTCCGTCGCCGCGTATGTACACCAAGCCAACGGATCGCCAGCCACGCTACTCCCTCTCTTTCTCTCTGGCTCGTTCGCTTTCTTCCTCCCACTCTCGCGCGCACACCCTCCTCGACCGCTACCCTGCAGGTATTTACCGATCATTTTAAAATACCGCCGCGTCTGGCTGGCACGAGGCTCGCATGAAAAAGTACCGCCTTAAATTGCCACCGCCGCACGTTACCCTATCCCGTCGCCTACTTACCTCGCTTCCCTTGCCCACCCAACCTTACCTCGTTCCCTTTCCTTTACGCTCGCCTTGTCATTTCGATAGAACCGTACGAACGCCGAGTTTACATACGTACTTACGTATCTCGGCGAACAAACTGGATCCGCCGGAACTGTATGTTGCCGCACACGTGTGCCGCGTTAATACGATAAAAAGCTGCGCGTTCTCGTAAAGAATCGGTATTACGGCCGGCGTTGTTTAGAAACTGCGGGAATGGAGGAAATTTTGTTTTAAGTGGCAACGTGTAGCGAATGAAATTTTGAGATCATCTGGTTTAGACAAAGTATCGTGCGCCGCGTTTTGCGACAAATCAAAGAAAAAAGGATTTATTGCTAGATGTTATTAGATGGTGTAATCGATGTAAGGGGTGTAGACGTTGGTGAGACGAAAATATTGCGGCAAGCGTAGCATGAAAAGCAGCGAGAATGTCGATTTGTCGAATAACCATTTGCATCCGTAAAGACGATATTATTTCAAAATCTAATTTTCTGCCATGCGGTCATTTTCAATTCATGCAAACTATGTTTCATGCCTGAGAATCAATATTGCCTTACTTTCGTGCCGCTCACTTTTTTTCACTCACCATATCCGTTCAAACTTCCATCCCATGGTCCGAGTACGCTGTAACAGCCGACACCTACACTTTAGCAGATTCCTCGTGCCACTTGAACGTCAGTCGCACGGCAGCGTGGAAACAAAACGTTTCGAGCGTGTTTCGCTCGCTCGCCCAGCCTGAAAGTCCCGTCCGATCTCGCTATTTCTTTTTACCGCTGCCTTCTTTCGCCCTTTTTCCCGCCAATGCCACTTACACGGCATTCGTGTCCAAGTCCGTGCAAACCAGCCGCGTCGCAAGCGCTCGTTTTGACTCGTCGTCAGGGACGCAAGGAGTATGGACTTACAAGAGAGCCTTGCCGTGCGTTATTTAGCGTCGCTTTGCCACCCTTTCCCACCCTTTAGACCCGCTCACGACAGCGCCTGATCTACCAATTTTTTCTCTTCACTGCCCGCTCCAGCGTGTGTGCGTTCTCGTTTTATTCCCTCCCACCCACTCAACGAGCAGAGCGCTAGTTTAATCCGTTCATCTTGCTCGCGTTTTAATGCTCGGTTATATATTAGAAATACGATGTACGGTGGGAAAAAAATGGGACAGCTCGTATTTACGCGGTCCGTCAGACGGTTTCTTCCATGAGCTTTCCTCGAGTCGGCAATTATTTACTTATTCGTCGGCGAAAGTCCGTTCGAAAGAACAAGGGTTAAAAACGTGAAATATGTAACGCAGGTCGAGTATTACGGTGAGAAAACCAAAACGTGCAATTAGATGTGTAAATGCAAAGTGACGCAGAAAAGATTAACGATAATATTCTAATAGAGGGAGGGAGATAAGTACGTTGTTCCAAATCTTATTTCTCACCTTCCATCTTATTCGTATTACGCAACGCATGCGCTATATCACACGGCTTACGAGACAATTCTTGTATCGTTCAGTGCGAGTTAGTGCAGAAGCGCCCCAGACGGCTGGCAAGGTACAAACTCCGAACGTCGTTGTTCACCGCAATCCGCTCAAAATGACATTCTTCCGCTGTAGAGCCCGTAGGTACATTTGCACGTTCTCCTTACTCGGCCGTACTTTCGTCCACCCGCACGTGTTCCGCATCCGTAATTCGGGAACTTCCGCCCGCGCGTCAATGAACGGCATCGCATTAGAAAGGACTCAGCCCGGAAGAGACCGAGGTGGGAGGGGCAAATTCAGGCTTGATCCGCGAATTTCTTTCGCCCCACTCGCTCTCCTCCCCCATCGAGTCGTCCGCACTCGATATATCGATCGGCCAGTCGCATTCTGCCGTTCTTGCGCGTGTCGAACAGGCTTGGAGCAAAACAGGCCTCACCCTTAAAGTGCTCAATCTCGAAATTTCCATCGAGCCGCCCGCCTTTGTCGGTCAACCCTCCCCCTCCCAACCTCCCGCTTCCCGCTCTCTTCTCTTCTCCCTTCCGTACTTCGCCACCGTCTCATTCGATATATACGGCGTCGCGGCCGTGTTTCGTGTTTCAAACTTCTTTGCCGCGTGCGCGCCTTCTATTGTGAGAAACGCGAGCAGCCGCGTCCATGCAAAACGCGTCTCTACGTTAAAGTTACCGGATCCTGAGATTCCTTTTCGCCGCCTACTTTCGTCCTTCGATCTCTGTCTCTCTTTCTCTTTCTGTTTCTCTTCTTCTCCCACTCCCAGGAATCTTTCTCTCTCTCTCTCTCTCTCTCTCTCTCTCGAGCGCGCCTTCTCTATCCATCGCGACCTGACCCAAGCACGACCCACGCTTTTTCCGTCCCTTCCATTATACGAGAAACACGGGAAACAGCCGTGCGAAACAAAACGTGCGCGCCCTACCTTCGTGCGCGCTACCTTCAACTTGCACCCGATCTCGCAACTTTTTTTTCACCGCCTCTTTTAGAGCCATCCGACCGCCCTTCCGCGGCTGAAGGAACAGTCGCTCTGGATAAATTCGCGACCGCGCGACGGACGGATAACTCGATGGCGGAACTGATTGTGAGATAAGCACTTGCCATTTCCTAATTATTTTCTTCTTCGATTTGTGTCGTAGGAGGCACGCTTGAAAAAGGATGGACATATATTTCTTTTAAGGGAGAGATTGTGTTTCGAAGCTGCAGCGCACGTTCTCTGCTTTCTGTATCTGGTTTTGAGTACTCATTTTACTAATGACCGGTGCATTCTTCGCTTTCGTCGATCTTCCGCGGTTTCTTATGCCTCGCAAATTGCATTTGCTTCGAGGGAGGGTATGCTAAAATTGGAACGATACAGAAATTCCTGGCGAACCCGTGACCTAGCTCAAGATCCGTTCCTTTTTTTGCCCAATGTTTCAGTCGGCCGGAACTCTGGGTCAACAGCGACCTATTCCGGCGTTTCCTGTCTTTCTTTAAAATGTTATCCGCCGGCTGCCGAGTGTTTCGTGCATTCGGAGCTTAACGGTTGCGTGCGCGTCACGAGATATTTTCGTGTTGGGGGGTTGGAAGCCTGTAACGAGTTGCTTCGCCCGTGCGTGCTATGTGTCGGAAATTGAAGATTAGGTATTTGAAATTCCTTATTGCGCGCGGAACGCAAATAGTTTCAAAACCCATATTACGTACGCCGCGTAAATCTATTTTGAATTGTAAATAAGTCCGAGTTTCGAAGCGCAATGTCGATAAATTTGAAAATACAACGTGCGCTTTGGACATCGGAAAACCTTGAGACTCGATACAATTGAACAATATCGGGTATCAAAGGCCACCCTTTACCAATACAATGTCACAAATGGTCTCTAACGCTCAAATTTCCAAAACGTACATTCGATCCAAATAACGCTTTATCATCGACACAGCAAGTTCGAAGAACTCTGTCATCCGCTTGCAAAGCAATGCGCTCGATAATCTCGACCATAATGCACAAAAAAAAAACACAAACTCGTAAAGACGTCCCGAGCAGCCAGTTGTTATGACTCAGAAGTACAACTTCCGTCCTCGGGCTACTCTCTTGTTATCGGAACGCGTACTAAGACCTTGCACATACCTACTTCGAAGCGGGGAAGAGCGGCAAGAAGAATCCCGGGCAAACGTCAGAGCGAATGCAAGGGGTTACTTTCAACCGAATTCATCCTTCCTCCGTCCATTATACTCCGAGCCGGCGAACCCGTCATTTTTTTTTCTTTGTCCTCTTCCAACCCTTCCCCATCATCCCGGACCTATATGTCGTGTTCTGTATTTCCTGCTTTGCGAGATCCGCGACCTAGCCCAAGAGGGAGACCGACGTTTTTGCTACCGTTTTAGTGTGCTGGAACACGAGGAACACCGTTGACGGCGGACGAATCCGGCTCGACAGAAGGCTGGCTGGGGAGTTCGGCGACTATAGCTGCGGCTCGCCGTGGGCACTGATAGAATCAGCGGCGCAGGCAATGAGATCAAAACACGGCGAAGGAATCGAATTCGTCCTCTGGACGGGGTAGGTAAAAAGAGAGTGCACTCCGCCGGGCGCCCCGTTACTTTACTTCACAAGAGAATGACGAGGAATGCGTGGACAGAAAGAAAGAGAGAGAGAGAGAAAGATCAGGGTTGCACCAAGATGTTGAGATGTACGGCAGGATAAAGGCTTTAATAGGAAGCCGGGATGTTAGTATAAGATAGTAGATGTCGAGTTCGAGGGCAGCTGCTTTACACTGGGTCGCTCGTTCTTCCTGGCACATACAATTTGATTAAGCAGTCGGTTATATGTTCAGTTAGCATGATATGTAAGGATATCAAGATTTCATTTAAGGGGGTCAGTACATGTAAACGCTCAAAATCGAGCTGTTTTTCGCGATTTTTTTTGGAACGGAAAGAAAGGAGCAATCCTCCTGAAATCGTAGATATGAGTACAAGTGCTATCGAAAATCTCACAAAAATTTTTTTGTGAAAAAATATTACAAAATGGCGGATTTATGGGCACCCTAAGAGAGCGTCTCGTCCTCGTAGTTCTCAATTAGCGTGCAGGATGCAGCTCGTAATTTTTGTCTGAAATAAAAAATCCAAAGTTATTTGTTAAGAATAAAGGTTCCTCTTCTATGTGAACCTCAAAAACGCGGAAGAAATCGCGAAATAAAAATTTTATGCAGTTTTAAACGAAAACTGCGAAATTCCGGGAAAAAAATTTGACTTCAGCCTGCTGTAAAAAATAGTAAAAAAGACTTTTTTACCGAATTGTAGGTTCACATAGAAGAGAATTTCATGCTGAAGAGAATAAACTGTGAATCGTTCCCATCGGTTGAATAGTTTTTGTTTAAACCTGCACGCCGATTTGGAAGAATCGCAAAAATAGGAAGTGGAGAAAAAGCGGTTTAAAGTTTTCGTTGCTGATACTATGAATTATTGGTTACTTACAGCAATTTTCGGCTAGTCACTATTTCTGGACCATATAGTAGACCTTCTTCTTCTTCGTACATCTCGTTTGCATTAATTTTTTCCAGTCTTCTTGCTGTTCTAGCCTCCTTCCTGCTGGGTGAGTGCCGTTTGTCCTGTCTTGTGATTCGATTCTTGTCGGCATCATCCGCGAACATTTTACATTTTTGGCCAATTTTCAACTGAATCAGTTCCATGACCATTAAAATAGATGAATAACCTTCGTTAGACAACCCTGTAGCGATGTAGGCAGACAATTCCACGATCTTTTTATTTTTGCGGAGCACATATGATAAAAAAGTGGCCGTTACAGCCTTCTTCGTATCCTTGAGGCTCTTGACACTCCTCCGAATAACACATCCGTAGTATAATGACAATTTGTTCAACAGAGCTTCGGTTAGTTTCCTCTTCCAGTAAGTTTCGGATCTTTTTCAACTTTTCGGAGACGACTGGCCATCCTCTTCTGCACGTGGCCAGTACACTCACTTTTTACCGTGAAACTTGAAATCGTCACCATACCGATTTTTATCTTGTATATAAAAAACAGGTAGACAAAGTCTACCGCTCAACTATACCTCTGACTCGAACGTAACGTATAGGTGGGTCACGTTTATACGTTATAACATGAGAAATACTTTGATTCAAGTTTTAAAAATTCGCTGACATATTGTTAACACATTATCCTAACATTTTATGCAAAAAAATCGATATTTCGAACGGTTTACATGTACTGATCCCCTTAAGGGGTAAGATGGTTTCAAAATATATCATATATTATCTGTAGTGCACGAAAGTAAGAATGTTATTGCTATGGTGTTTTTGATGATAATATAAAATCCTGTTCGCGGTCGTTTTCGTTATTCGGACTTAATATGCGTAATGCGTAGAGCATATCGTGGAATATTTACGAATGTTAACGTGCACCGCGGGATGAGGAGTTTAAATAACATTGTAAATATTTATCACGGTAGAAATTGATTAAAAATGTTGTGATATTTTAGTCGGACAGCAGCGTAATTAACGAACGCGTTTTAAATTAACTTTGTACAGTGTATGTACGCGAAGTATAATTGAAAAGAATAGTAAACTCTTAGCAACAATGTCCACAATCGAGAGACATTTAATATTGTTATGATGTAACGTAATCGAACTGCAGGATGCCATTTGGAAATAACGGTTTGTTGAATGAGGAAACACGGGAATGGTATAAATTCTATGAATGCCATTGGGAAGCTGTCTGAACGTGTAATTGCGTTTAAAAATTTCAAAGGCCAATGATCACGGTAACGTTGGCATTCCATCAAAATAATACCATGAGGGAAATGGCACTTACGAATTCTTGACAATCCGTCCATGTATAAAGCAATGTTTTATTATGAAATTATTTAAATGCAAGAAAAACACGCCAAATTCGGGCGAGTCTGTGCTCGGCAATACTATTGACTAACGATGTAATTATTTCGTTTTGCTTTACATAAAATTATTGTTAGGTATCATATGAATTTGTGAATGTGAGAAGATTCACAAATTGAAACGCATTTTCAATCAGTCGAATTTCGCATCGGCAAGTTATTGAGCCAATGCCACTAATAATTGACGAATTAATCGTTAGCACATTTGAGTTTGTTGCTAAATTATGGAACCCGACTCTCATTATTAATATCGATTGTTGATTAAATTTATAATCATCGTTACACGCGTCGTCAATTAAATCCACGTAAATACATTTGTCGTAGAGTGTAATTTACTCGTAACGGCAATGCCCAGCGGTTGATCAACCGGGTCGTCTATTCGATTCCATACGAAAAGAAGAGAGAAAATAAGTCATACAACTTGCAGCCAATTGGTGTGGTCATTAACCGCTAATTATAGCCTTGGATATTTAAATTAGGAAATTTGATTTGACGGTTATATTCATCGCCGTCAGACCTAATAATCGTTAATATTGTCCAGTGGACCGCAAGAGTACCACGATGCGGTATTAAATACGGCACAATACGCGCGCTTGACGCTTTTAGAACGCTATAAACTATGTTCCGCGCTCAAAATAATTCGAATATATCTACAGACTCATTACGTAACCCGCTATACCACGGCTACATATTACAGTGACCAAAAGGATGCAATATAGCATCCGAATACTTGAAATATATAAACACGTTTGAAATGAACATTTTCCCAATGACCACTACAAATGCTCATCAATTTTATCGTTCTCGATACCGTACGTAAATTAAGTACGTATCACGTTTACATTGTAACGCGCACACTTGCCGCTTTTACATCGCTCTAAATACTCGTACCTCGCACTCGCCAGAGTATCAAACTAGCCCGCAGCACTCTGACGTTCGAAATGCAGAAATTGAAACCTGCATCAAATTTCTACATCCGTGCCACTCTCCTCGAAAACATCCTCCCGCCATATACGGAATGCAACAAAGGCATTCGCTTTCGAGTCATCGCTAATTTCTATCCTCTCCCCATTCAAACTAATCCTAATTCGCCCGCAGATATATCGTAGAACTCATAACGCAACCCTCGAAAAGCAGGTAGGACCGCCTGGCACTCGCTGCATTCCCCTCCAATTTCCACCGGAACCAATAACGGGATTCGGATAAAGGAAACGTATCGCGCCCGCCATACATCACGGTCTCCGCCGATTACAGAGTTCTCCTCTCGAGCTCGACACTCAGCCATTCTCACGCTCCATAAGACAAGTTTAAAGGAAAAAGCCGCAGATAGGGTTTCACGTCATGAGATCCGAGCTCGCAGGACGTTTCGCGCGCGGTCTGACGTCGAAAGAAGGCCGGGTATGGTCGGGAGGGTGAGAAGGCGGCAAGGGGGTGGAGGGTGCGGCAGGGATGAAAGTAGCGAAAGAAGCGCGATGCGGGCGTTATCTTACCACGTTTCTCGCCTCTAACGTCGAGAGACGTTGACAGCCAGCGAGTAGCTGCTCTGTGCTTGCCCACATTCCCCCTCCACCCTTCCTCCTTTTCTACTCCTTTCCTCCTCCATTTCTCCTCTATTCCTCCTCCACTCGTCCTCATCGCGACGCGCACCTGAGCTCATCCTGGACTAACGAGACTGTAACTACTTGTTGCAGTGACGCGTTGTCGCGCAGTGCCGCCATGAGCAGCGAGCTGCGTCTGCAGTGTTTGCGGAATTTGACCGACATCCTCTCACGCACGTTCAAGGGACAATTCGTGTTCCCGGCCCTCGGCCACGAAGACATCGACGTCAGCTTCGCGGAGCTCGTCAGTCTCTGGCAGCAGTGGCTGCCGACCGAAGCTCTCGACACCTTTCGAAAAGGTGCGTATGGGAATGTGTTACTAAGAAAAGAGGGCGGTTGTTGTACACTGAGTATACCATCAAATTTGACTGAAGTAAACTTCGATTTGTGGGATAGCGAAGGACGGAAATTCTGAGTAGTGTTATGCTTGTGAATAGCGATGGGTTAGAGCATAGACGGATAGAGTTGTTTGGGGGTTTTTGTCCTTCAATGTAAATCTTGCCCACGTTTGATATAAGTACTGCGAAAATGATGGATATTTGTAATTTTGTCGTTACGAAGATTTCGTTGTTTTGATACGATTATATTTTTACTTATGTATTTTTGGTGGTATAAGAAACTCGTCGTAGCATTTAAGTCAATGACTACGTGTTACATGAATTTATATAAGGATAGAGATGGTGTGAAGAAACACGGAGGCATTTCGATAATACTAGGTAATCGAATCGTACTTTATACGAGGAGAAATCAGAGGTTCAAGCTGAAGATGCCGAGACGTGACAGGGCGAATGACAGTCAGAAGAAATGGGGCAGTCGTAGCAATCCTTTAGCAAAGATATTTCCGCCCTGCAGGGAAAGCGATGCAATTCCGGATAACGAGGACGTTGAGCAGTAGAAAGAACTCGCGCTTAAATCCTTCGAATCGGCCCCGAGCCCGAGGGTTATTTGTCAAAATGTCTCGTGTGTCAGGAACTCTAACCTGTGGGCCGCTTGTTATAATGTAATACAATGCCGTCCTCATGTTATATTCATTGTGTAAACCGTACCGACGCTCGTTTAATAAGTGCGGCGCTGAATTGACATTACTTATTCTGTCTTCGATTCTTCCGTGCACTTCCGCGCAAAAGGAACAGCGGTGACGTCGTCGTCGATAAATTTGCTGCCAGTTTGCCGTAAGGCGAATGTGCTGCGAGTGTCGAAGCGTCAATCGCAGTTCCTCGATCGGGACGCATGCGATGCACTGCATAAATTCGAGACGATTTTTACGCGCTCTTCTTAACAAATTTGTTCCAGCCGGATACTACACGATCGAGCAGCGCTCGGAAAAATATCGGATCGTCTTCCTCAACACGAATTTGTGGCTGGACTTGTCTAGCAACCGCGTGCTGCATCGTACGTTAAGTAGCACGGTCGATAACACCCTGGATCCTTCGGGGCAATGGTCCTGGTTCCAGGCGGTCCTTGATAATGCAAGAAAGAAAAAGGAGACGGTAAGGTCGAACGAATTCCCACATCGTAACCCTTCCCCTCTTAAGGGAGGGCACTCAGTCGAACGAACGGTTTACGGTTTACCTCCGCTACCAGTGACTTATCAACTCAACTTGACCTGATGCTTTTCTCCTCACCTTCCCCAGAGTCTCTTGTTTCGCCATGCCTTACGGTTTCTGTCAATGCAGTCACTTGCGCTTTTACGACCTGAAGTGGCGTCATGATTTTCAAAGCTACTTCAAGTAAGCCGGGCGACAAAAGTGGCTTGAGCAGAGATAGCCTTTGCAATTTAAGACTCAAACTGTAGGACATGTCGAATTTTGTGTTAAACGATTGAATTTCTCCGGCGGATCTAACAGCCAGTTTCGAGACAGTTGAATATTAAGTAGATGAGGAAAATTGGGGTTGTTCATGTCTGACATGGTATTTTCAAGTCTGCAGGGTGTGTTAGACACTAGTACTAGACGTAATCCTCAAATATGCATCAAGTATTAGGCGTGCGTAGTAAAGTCTGCTGTAGGTCAGATGCGGATTAAGACTAGGTCAGGCGGTAAACATTACATGTTGCAGTTTCCCATTTGCGGTTTCCAACAGTTTTAATATTGAACACGAACACTGGATGGCCATTAGACGCGAAACGCGAAATGCATTCTCATTATCATTAGAACATACCCAGAGCCAGCACGAACTGCAACGTTGTTATAATTTATTACAACTTTGGACTACCTCGCAGATTGCGATGCTCGTGTAAATATTCACCCTATTGGATTCCAACACGGCACATAACTTATTCGAACACGTTGCCGTCGATATCATCGTAACACAAGTTAACCAAGGAGTCAAGATATGTCGATAGTGCCACACTTCGACGAAAGTGTTAACGTCCGCTCCTCAATCCGGTGGTTATCGCTAGCCTAACTTTTTCCACCCTCTTCATCGAAACTTTTTCACCGCCGCTTAATCTCATATTGCGCATCGCGTCGCTACGACATGTTAACTTTTTACCACACCCCCCCACCCCGGCCGCGATAGAGCAGATATTTATCCTCCCGTTCAAGCAGCGACATGAGTCCGCGTAATGTTATACCCTACCATGTAAGCACATTATCGATAACTATCGCTGCGGCTCGCCCACGGTATGTGAACGAAATTGCGCGAAATTAAAGAGTACCAATCGTCGCTCACCCTCCCCGTCGACGGGCCCTGTTATACGATCTATTCCGAACCGTAACCGTAATGCAATTTTCAACCCGGTGCACGAGACCGACATTGCGCATAGATCGGCGCGTGTCAACTTTCCGATAACACCCTTCCGCTTTATTTATTCGAACGATTATCCTTACGCCGGCGCCCAGTCAATGGACACGTAATCGTGCGAGGCCGATACGCATGCCAGCGACATCTGTCACGTCTGCGCGTAAAATAACAAAAAAAATACGCCCTTCATCCACATGA
Source organism: Anoplius nigerrimus (assembly GCA_914767735.1). Lineage (NCBI taxonomy): Eukaryota > Metazoa > Arthropoda > Insecta > Hymenoptera > Pompilidae > Anoplius > Anoplius nigerrimus. The sequence goes on along the minus strand of OU612079.1, from coordinate 4,883,681 downwards.
CTCTTGTCTTCAGCCCCTGGCAATTAGCCGGGGAGCAGAGTCCTAATCATAATACGACGTCCTGCTAGCGCGATGCCTCCCTCTGCCAGATGTCGTCCGCCCGCTCGGCATCGCATTACACTTTTTGAGCGAGACATTTTCATCAGGGCGCGTGATTGAAACTGGCGAACGGGATTCGTTGAGGGTAGCTCGAGCGGCAAGAGGAGGGGTGAGGGTGGGTGGATAGGGGGGGGGTGAACATGTAGGAGAGAGTTGGCCGGAGGATCGGTGGACGACAGGTATAACAGGAAATGCGGGAGATAGGCGGGCATTATTTACGACTTTCATTCTTCTCCGTCAATGTTCCCCGCTCGTGTAATTTCGCGACAAAGGGAATCCCCGATCGGGAATCACGGCGCGACGGAGATAAAGGTGCGAACGCGACTTCGAATGTATCGGGTGGCGCTGAGAACGGTGAAGCCACCGAGTAGTACTTTATCGCGATGCCCCTTTGCGGCTACGAGGAGGGAGGTGGGGGGAATTTATCCGTTTAGGCTCTTCAGAGAGTTGCGTGACATCGCTCCCGATAATTAAAGGATTGGGCCGACCAGACAGTATTAACTGAGAGCGTGTCGACACGCAATGCTCGATTCGAATTTTAAGGGCTGCCCGCCGGGCTGAAAGTTGACGCGGCGTCAGCGATTAATATTATCTGACCCTTTCGCGTCGGTATTGTTCGCGTTGCCTCGGTTAGAGAGGTTAGGATAATGCCACGTGTAAAGTATCGCAGAATAACTAATCTAGCGGGTCATTTATTAGGACGTACTTTTGATAAACAAGCTTTCGACGTTGAGTGCGCATCGATCTGAAATCTAACACGAACGTATCGGACCTAGTTTTACCTCTACATCCAAAGGCTCGCCACGCGAAGTTATAAGGGATTCTTTACACAAAGGTCGATCGATATTGTGCGGGGATTCTATATCGATCTCGATTGTTCATCGAATTTTGTACAGATACCTACAGCGCCGGGCGCGCATTGTACATACCAAGTAAGAGAAGCCAATATTAGGCAGATCCTATTACATAGATTACATAATACGGAAACTCTGGGATGCGAGCGCTATGTTGTACACTCGAGTCGATGAAGTGGATGGGGTCGGTGACATTTCTGACTTCGGTTGCCGGCCTTTCGCCAAAACTCCTCAACCGGCGGAATTCATCGACTGCGAAGCTGATCACCAGCGAAATTTCCTCCTTGCGGCATGGACCCGAGCCCCGCGAATGCAACTTAGCAAATAGCTCCTGCGGCTCGGTCGCATTCCGCAAACAAAGATCTTCCGAATCGTCTGTAAATAGCGACGGTTTAGACTTATCGGTTATCGATTACGCCCGGAGGCGCATCGAGGTGGGCCAATACGGAAGCGACGCGTTTCCTGGCACGTAGAAAACACATATACATGCTAGGCGGAAGCACGATATACAGGGTGCGTGCAAAATCGGGCTGGGATTGAAAACCGAACAATATCGGATTAAATAAAAACTAAAACTCGTACCTGTTTTTTACTATTCATCTCATTGGAAACTTTAAAAGAATGTGTAATAACGTATTTTCTTTGCGGAGAAATTGCGTAAAAAAATATATAATGAACGTTAGACAGACGTACTGTGTATACGATCCGCGTAACATCGTGCTATACCAACTCCGTACAATTCGGAATTAGGAAACAAACTTTAGAGTAAGTTACAGTATACAGATCTATAACCACAAAAAACAAATCCACCCGCGAAATCAAGTAGGTCCTAACATGTACAGTAAATGACAGCCCACAAATTTAAATCAAGCTTTTGAAAATCTCTGACACCGAAGGGAAAATCTTAGAAATCAAATCGAATTCCACCCCTCCCGATATGACGCGCAAAACGGAAACAATCACAGGACACTGACCAGTTCGTAGTCGGCCAATCGTATATTCGAGCGAAACGAAGCTATTGGTGTCCTCGCGAATTTCGGCGCAGCCCCATATGAGCCGGTACGCGCCCCGACGGAAGGAGTGAACCTTCGCGCCGATGGCCGACGCGGCGGCGGCGGCGGCGACGTCGGCGTCGATAAATTATGAGAGGAGTTCGTATTCCACGCACGGTCTGCGGGCCCATATAGCTGCGCCGTTGCACGGCGACGCCATTGATCTCGATCGTATTAACCACGATCTCCGTCGCATTCTCCTATCTCCCCGTGTATGCCGACACACCCTCCCGAACACACTCCACCCTCTAACCTCGCCCGCCCCTCCGCTGTCCCCCGCGTATCGTCGAGCGAGCGCGTCGTGTTATTTCGTGGGCATCGACGTCGTGACTCGCGCATTTCCGGAAGAGGATGCGCGCCATCGCCGCTTTGCCGAAATTCACCCTGACAAATTGAATTTCGCCGACGGCAACGGGGTCATCCCGGGCTGCCAGCGGCGAGAGCGAAAGCCGGCAGGAGTGATTGGCGAGTAAGATGTCCCATAGTGACGTCCATTATATGAGCACTTTTTTTCTCCCTTCCTCTTTTCAATTTTTCTTCTTCGTCTGCGACAGGGTAGGAGGGTTCGTTCGGTGAGAGGAGGGATTCATTGAACGTTCGATGAAAGTCTACTTATTGTCCGGCATCGTAATATGAAGGCAAAGGAAATGGGCTGGGGACGTTACCACGTTGTAACGTTGTTTTTTACTTTCTTGGGTTTGTCGCGGTAGGAGGATCTGAGATGAATTTGTTGACGTTTGTGAATGTTTAAACTGCGGAATGAAGAGAGTGAATTTTGTGAACATTTTTTAGAACGCGGAAAGCTTGCAACGGATTATACTGTCAGACTTCATAAAACGTGGGCTTCGGGATTTAAATGTTAACGCAAGTTTAGCGGTGTAATATGTACAATGTATTTCGCATGGAAGTGAATATTGCATAGCGTTAGCGCGCACGTTCCTTGCGCACTTTCAGAGTTACGTAAAGTACGGTAGGAAAACTTGAAAATATTGGGATCCATCGATTTTCAGATTATAGAGTGGCGAGAGCGAAAGGCGGGAGAGTGATTGGAGAGTAAGATATGCAGAATCTGGCCGGGATTATGTACGAATTTTTTCGGAAAGGTATTTACAACAGGGAATTTCATGGATTTAGAAGATTTCAGTGATTTAATTCAACGTTAACGTCGCAGTATTGCAGTAATTTTCGCAATATCCCGCTCTCGCAGCCGCTAAAGCACGACAAATGATACATAATGCACTGAAAATTGTATGGGAAACTAGAACAACATGTTTTCTATTTCCGCCTTCTGCGTGCCTTCGAGAGCGTAAACGTAAAATTCGGAAATGCGCTTTCACAGCAGAGTCGTCGCGACTGGACCGAGCTAACACTATGAATAATTGGATTAAATATAGGGGACGTGTACGTGGATCCGTGTGAAAGAAGCCGGATATCGTCCTGCAGGACGTTGCAACGTCTCGTGGCGCCAGTATTTTCGTCAGACGACACATTGGCCGGCATGAAAGTTTAACGTGATAAATTGAGTTTGTACCGTCGCCCGGCCCAACCGACATTCAGATTTGAGCGACGCCGATTCTAAACCTCGAATTCGGCTTGCAGCGTGAATATTACATGCATGCAAAGTGCGTAACGCAGAGTTAACAGATTACACAGTCGAGACATCGTCAGGAGAATGGTAATCACATTATTTGGACTTTCCCAGTGGCGAGCGTATTAGGGACTACGCTCGAAAACAGATTAGCGCCGCTCGGATGGAAACTCCTAACAATAAGCTGCGGAAACGTACGTACTTACACGATGGGGGTAGGAGAAGGAGGGGGGGGGGGGGGAGTGTCATGGCGCCAGTAATAAGAAAGGCGTGGAACGTCGGGGCGCGATTCAGTTTCATACTCCTGGGAAAACTAGATCTGCGCCAACGTACTCCGATACAATAAAGTCTTCCCAAAGGACTGTATTTCATTATCGCAACGCGTCCCGCCTTCATCGATCCGTGCGCCTTTCAATTTATTACCGCGGAGCAGACGCAATTATCGACGGACGTCATAACGACGATAAGCCGAGAGCGCGATAGCATAGCAATAATAACAATAATAATTGACGTAATAACGCGAAAAGTAAGAAGAAAGGTGGAGGGAAGGCGCGCTCGCCTATCGCCTATCCTAAATCCGTTGGGATAAACTCGACAACGATCCACCTCACCCCCTAAGTCACCTTCTACTTGCCTCCTCCTCACCCCCGCGATCAGACGAGAATTCCGTAACCATAGCGTCGTCGAGAGGATTTGGCGAAGATTTCCCGCGAAATCTTGTGTGTCCGGCGGATCGGGGCTTCTGAAGATAGAAATCCGATTTGACGTCGGACGGCATATAATCCGGCGTTGTGCCCGTTCATAAGTGATACAAATTCTCCGGATTCGACGGGCAACGCTAGCCAGTAGAAACGGGCGCGGCAGGGTTAGCCGACCGATCGATTCCCGACGGGGCGATAATACGATTACAAAATTACGCGCCGTTTAAGCGCGTCAGCGACAAAACTGACCAATCAGCCGCCCTATTGTCGCGCCCCGCTCGAATTTGTTCGCGTCCTACGTCCGGCGGCCTGAATTGCGACGTGATTCTTGCCGCGCCCCGGAACGAGAAGAGTTACAGCGCTGATTTCGAATCAAGTCCGCCACTTTGTACCGCCGAACACTGCTCCGCCTTCTCTCTCACTCTCTCCCCCTCTCTCTTCGATCTCGTCATTCCGTACGCCTCTCGTCCGCCTCTCGTCCGCCTCTCGACCGCCGGCGCTTCGCTCGTTTCGTTTGTCGAACGTCTACGCGTTGCCATTTCGTCCTCGCGGTCGTTTTCGGTGATTGGGTCGGATTCGATCGGGCGCCGAACAATGTAACCGGTTCGCGCGATTCGTTCGATTTAATTATTCATCGCGACATTCGATGGTTTAACAATGTGACGGTAATTGACGCCGGCTCGCTTCCATTATCTTGGCCAGCTTGCACAAATGGAAGCACGGATTATGGGTATTAGGCTTTTTCGAATTTTTCAAAGGACCAGCCGCCCGCGGCGCGTAAGGGTGAATTTTTAAATTAACGAACGTACGCCTGGATTACCCGTTTGGAGGGAAATTAAAATTTTACCCTCCCCCACGACCCCACGCTCGTACGATTTCCTTTGATAACGGCAGCGCGTATTCACGGGACCGTGACATTTTGTTAATACCGTCGCACGGTTCTGCCCGTTCTATATGCAGATATCGGTACGTAAAGCCTCCCGTTCCCGCCGTATTGGAAAGATTTTCATCCCGCCAGGAAAAGGCAGAGCACAGTCTTTCCCCTCTTTCCAAACACCCGCCTTGCCTCCTACGAAATTACCGATTTTCTCTTTATCCATTTGGCGACGCCCATCCTTCCCCCTCCCGCTTCCCATCTCTCGTCCCACTCACCTTCTTTCCGCTCATTTTTACCCATGACATCCGCTCGGATTACGAGCCTCCGCCTCTCGAAGGAACGATGAAACGAGATCCCGGGTGAAAAAGGGCACGGAGGGGCCTAATTTCGCGAACGTGCCCGATTAGCCTCTCGTTTGTCTTTATCCGCGAGTAAGAAACTTATCCGGGATCGATCCCCGAATGGCGTAGGTCACGCGGAAAGTCGACGGTTATATCTTCGTCTCTTCCCGTCCCTCGATAATAATGAGTCTCACCGCCTCTCCTCTTCTCTTAACTTCCTCATGCTTTCCATCCTTCAGTTCTCATCTTCTTCCCTCCCCCCCCCCCCTGTCTCGCTCCCTTACTTTCTTCGCAGCTAGGTACATCACGCGTGTGCACGTACTTCAACGTCCTTACTCCGTCGGAGAATCTATTTAGCCAGCAGTCAGTCACGCGACCGAATCGAGGTTAGACCAAATTATCGTGAGAATAGAGCTCGCCTATGAAGAGGGCCGGAGAGGGAACGGTACGACATCGCAGATGTTTCCCGGTAATGGACATTTTTTCCGCGCACCTCCCACGTAACAGGATAAAAGGGCGAAAAAAAATCGACCGTCCGCTCTCGTTCGAGAGCCGGTCGAGAGCAACGATTTTTTTTCCGCCTCTTCCTTTTTTCGTGTTTTTATGGGAATGAAATTTTATGAATTCAGTTGCCGCGACTGTAAACAGTTAACGGGACGCGATACGGTTTTACGCTTTTTACATTTTACACCGTTTCACATCGAATGCCTTCCATACGAAACTATTTATATCAACAACGGCTACGCCATTCAGCTCTTTTGTCGGCGAACGAAGATTGATTTGCCGTCATCCGGCTATATCGGTCAATTTCATTTCCACTACCGCCGTGGTATCAAAAGCCTGTTATTAGTCGCAATTACGGAGTTGATCGGTTGATATGCGCGTCGATCGATCCTCCGCGACAGTCTGTTCGCCGTTTCATGTCTTAGGCTGATGTATGTTTAAGCCTTAAGTGCGTCTTGTTACAGCATAATCAGTTCGCCCACTGATAATTGCTTTCTCCTACAATAATTTACTAAGCTCCTTATTACAGTAGAAGGCCTATAAGAACCATTCAACGCACCACTTCAATTTCCTGATATACCTCATTCTTATCGCTCTTGTAATTGAATATTATAAAATTCGTCAATATGTGAAAGCTATATATCCTCATTCACGGTTTAACTCCTTAAGAATTTTAATGAAAACAAACATTAATAACAATATCTGTTAACTCTCTCTTTAACGTATTAGCATAGAAATACGTTGTTAAGAACAGGAAATCGAAATCTCGGCTGGCATGAACTGTTATTCCATCCATTGTTCACTGCAAGATAATCAATCGTTCTAGAATTAAGGGTTAAGAAAGAGATCTTTCTCTGGAATCGATTCGTTCGGAACGTCGCAATTGCTGATGTCAATGAAGATTTGCCGTTACGAGCGTTCCCGTTCTCGGTCCCTGCTCGAAATAGAGATACATCTTAGATGCTTGTACGTAAATCTCTGCCAGCATCTATTTAACCCGGATCTATTGGCGCGAGTGGATTGCGCGCACATCTGACTACGAACGTCTTCATCCTCTTGGGAGTTGAGTACATATCATAGATCATATTCAGTTGGGAGCGTCGGATCGTGAAAACACTGTCGACTCGCTCAATCAAAGGCACTACGTCGGATAATTCGCTCGACATGTCTATCTGCCTCTCCAAGTTTAGTTGAGAGTGCTGCCAAACTTCCTGTCGAATTGCGTAAATTTGCTTAATGCGACGATCGTTTAGATGACAAATACGTCCTTCCATAGTTCTCTGCTTTATTCATCTTTCATCGAACCCACGCGCGCGTGTGTTCCAGTTATCCCGTGAAGGAAGTTCCCAAAATTACGAATTGCTAACTGCTTCCAAACTGCTCTTCCTCTCTCACTTATTAAAAATATGATACAGTACATCTTCTGTTTACGCTTCTGCGTATCAAGACATCAGAATGTCACCGTACACGTCCTCACAACGCGACTCGTGCGCTAATAATCATTTGTGATTAAATACTTGCCAGTGACTTGTAATGTTGCCTTGCCTAATGATACAGTATATACACGCTACAGTTAACAGACAGGGGTTCATAACTCGCGCACCATCAATATCCGTCAGCGTCCGTCTCGTGGCATAATCCGGACTGCAATATATTAGATTCGCGAATGGCATAAAGCGAAGAGTGCGGGGGGAATTCGTTGCCGCGCCGCTCGCCGTCCGCAAAGCGAAAGGTTAAGTTCGGCTAAACAGGGCATTCCGCCGCAGGACAGGCCGGTGGCATCCATTTAACCGATGTCCGTCGGCATCAGTGCGTCGTGGAAAGGGGTTAGTGGGAATGCCTAGCGATAACCAGGTGCGTACTGCAGTTGATACACAAACCAGATGCGCGGAATCCTGAATCTCCAGCTGGTGCACCCGCGCCGAGAGTTTATTCGAGACAGAGGCGAATTCGAGCTAGGATTAACTCTTTGCCTTCGGTTAAGTACCGTCTCCTCTACCGGGGCTTGGCCCCCGAAAATGCGCGGAAATGGAGATCGCAATGACGGCTGCGAACGACGGGCACAAACCTTTAGGCACGATTGTCAACATTCGCCGGTAAAAGCGGATACAGGCTCGCCGGCTTACAAATATTTGCGCACGACCAATACTTTTCAGATAAAGAATTAAAGATCGGCCGAAACGTTATATGTTTTCAATATCTCTCTTTGCACAAATACAAATTGAATACAGTGTGTACCAATGTGTCATATCAATCTTAATTCTGACGCTAAAGCGCGTTCCACATACACTCACAGTAACTATGAAATACATCTTTCCCGAATCTATCGAAACCATTTAAATATTTAGTGTTTCATTAATTTCGCGCGCGGCGTTTTTGTGCCTTTCGGCGCAGTACATATGTACAGACGTACAAAGAAAATACATAGTCCTCTTTTTTAGCGTATTCTCGAGCTAGGTAGAAGCTTTTAGAAGAGAATCCATTCGTAAGTCTGGGACTCGCTGTGCCCAATGCACTTGATCTCTATGAGACGTCCTCTTTCGCATCGATGTGGATTAGTTCGAGCGCGAGCAATATTCGTTCGCGAGAGAGGACTCTCAATGTCGCCAAGTGTATCCGATTAGGCATCTCGTTCGACGTGGCCTTTGAGCGCGGCGTATCTTCGATCAATCCGAGCCCCCAGCCGAGTGGGATAAAGACTTCGCCGACAGACGCGCTTGTGGGCACGGCTCTTTCTGTCTTCGATTTCTTCCCTTCGCCGGCCGCGTCCCGGGATTTCCCGGCCAGAGAGAGAGAGAGGGAGGAGCGCTTTTTCACGAAATTGAATTCGTTCGGCATTTTCTATCGGCGGGGGACCGATGAATAATGCCCCCGACGAATGGAATCTGTAACTTATTAATACGTTTCCGTTTTGCCCGATCGATCCGCGCCCCGTACGGAGTCTTCGAAGCGCGCCGAATTACGTGCGCGTGCAGACTTTCGACGTTCACGTACGTGCATCGGTGCATTCCGATCGAAGGATGATATAGGCCTGCATACAATAGTAAGGTTGCCTCGCCGACGGTAATCGAACGGAAAAATCGAAAGGCCTAAGTGACTGCCAACTGGCCTCCTCGACGAGCCGTGACGGCAATGCACTCCGCCGAACCTCCCGTAACTCTGCCCCATCATCCCACCTACACCTAAGCCAACCACTTTTTACGGAGGCGCAAAAAAGTAGATTATATCGTCGGCCATAAATTATATCAACTTATCACGCGTTCCCCTTTTTACGTTCCATTTATCCGCTTTTATTATTTTTATCGCCCGTAATGCATAATACCGGCGTTATTAGTATTTTCATCATATACATCCTTTAATATCTCCTTCCCGCCTTATGTACCAATATCGTACACGTATACCTATCTGCCGTTATCAGGGGTTATCAAAGTGTGCGCCCGCAACGTGAAAGTATTCGCAAGTAGCGATAGAAAAAGAAGGGCCGATAATAAAATCACGATAAAGTCTTCGCCCCCGCCATTGGGAGGCACTGTCTCCCGTAATTAAGAGCATCCTGATGGCTCCATAATCAGTTTGTGCATCAGAGATCGTCGTCAGGACGAAGCTGACGATCGTGGAACGTCGCTGGTGCGAGAAAGAGAAAGAGAGAGACGACGCTGGAGACGTAACGCCAGGTGTTCGCAGCTGGCACGCTGCTGTCGAGCATTATTATGCAAACGGGCATGGCGGCGGTAGGTGGGTGGATGGGGCAGGGGAGGGAGATAGGAGGGCCGTGGGTTGGAAGGAGTCAGATAATCTCTTTACGTTGAGCCGGATAAATCCTCGTGCCAAGAAGGACCGGCGACTAACGCGGAGCGGGAAACTCTCGCGATGCTTAATCTCTCGCACTCTCTCGTTTCATCTCGTACATCCTATCGCGCCCGCCTGTTATTCCTGATTTCGCTCTCTGTAAATGATACGGCGACGCGGTTATGGCCGTTCATTACGAATAAGCTCGTTACAATTCTTGCGCAGGGAGGGGAAATTAATATCGACCTGCAAATGGATGAAGGTCCTTCGGGACGTCCGCACTGATTTCAAGAGACAATCTTTAGTACTTTGTGTACACCGAAGGGACATAAAAAGTATCGACCAAGAAAGTGGTAATTTCTCTTGAAAATGTTCATAAGCTTCGAAGCGTACAGGAAGATCATGAAATTAAACATCAAGGAGCGTACGAGTGCTTAAAAAATTAAAATTCTTCGTAATAACGAGTCTCTCGAAAGGAGAATCGTTCCTAGCAATACGATCCAACAAATCTGAAACAACGATAAAATATTCACAGCACGTCAAATATAACATTAATAAATAAAGCCGCAACGGTTCGGACCGATGTGACGAAAATTATAGGAATTCCCCAAGGGTTAGGACCCTTGGGCACGTCTGTATCGGGTCTGGCCGATCAACCGCCACTAAGCGACGTGTACAGAAAGACATAAAGTGCAAAGCTCTCGACCTAAAAATCTCACCTCCGTCGCAAGGGTCGGCCTCTTTCGTAACGCACGATTTTCAGCACACTTGTACAGACGCGGATGTATCCGTCGTATATAGACGCAGATAGACAGATTGTAGAAAGACACGTATATAGATAGATAGGAATGCGACGGGAGTTTCCTTGCTCGCCAGTCGACACGCTTCATACTGGCCGATAGACTCGCTGCACAAACGTCGCGCAGCAGCTGGCGTTATCCATTTAGCGAGTGTTTATCTACTTGACTGAGCCGGGCAAACGGGCTGACCGGGAAACCAACCTCTCTCTCTCTGTCTCTCTGTGGCAAGCAGGTATACATCGTGGGACACACGCCGCCGGGAGTCGACGATCGCGAAAGCGGAGCAGCCTCCCTCAGCGAGAAACACAACGCCAGGTACCTCCAGCTGGTCCGACAGTATTCCGACATTATACGCGGACAATTCTTCGGGCACTGGCACTCGGACACGTTCCGAGTCATCTACAGCGACACGGGTATGGACAGATTGAATGGATGGCCTTTCTCGTGATTCGGCGCGGGTGGTAGCCTATGGATATGGGAGGCGATTTTATTTTATTGCGGGCCGACAACGTTCAACATTCTATTTTTTGTTTAACACTAGAACTACCAATTAGTCAAACGACTGGTCTGTACCAATCTTAATAATAACTTTTATCCCATGAAACATTTCATTCTTGACATAATCTTTAGTAATCATAGAGATAGCCAAATGCTTATCTGTTTTTCCGTTTGTAAATTCAAACACATCGGGTTGTGTCATTCCTCCGAGATACATGAAAATATGTGTAGGAATGTCGGTAATTTTGGTGTTAAACGAATTTGCAGTAGAGGTTGAGGTTGAGGTTACTTGATTGTATTCCTGCGGTTTGCCGCAAATCAAATTTCCGTTATAGAGTCTATTAGAAACTGTAGATAATCTTCCGTTCCTTATGCTGATCAAATCATTGACACTTAGTAGATTAGCGTAGAATGAATTTGCCGTCGATTACGCACGGCGGAAGAGCGTGAGCGGGACACGGTTAGAGGATAATTTCTCGGTCGACAATTTGAGGTGCAATTAAATCATAAGAAATTGGCCATAAATGGGAGGTAAATTAATGTAATCACGGCGTCGAACTATCGCGCGCTAATTAGCGAGTCACGCGATTATCGCTGAACGTAAGCGCGTGGGACGGGCGCGACGCACAAAGCTTCTGCCGTGCGTAACGCTCGATAATTCACACACACACGCACACAGACTCACACATACGCGGTAACTCGGCGACGCACAACTCCGTTAACGTTTCGGCATAATCCGACACAACTGTACCGCCCGGCGTCGGGCGCTGCATTCGTAACCGGCAGGTTTGCCAGTCTCCTGGATAATGATGGCCCCGAGCATATCGCCGAGCACGCTTGGAGGTCCGAACAACCCTGGACTGAGACTCTACAAGTTCGAAACTAATACCGGACAGGTAGGTGTGGCGCGAGGTGTGCCAGTGAAAATTGACGCACTCGTCGGTCGAGCAGTACTGTTTCGCAGCACTGTTTCGCCGGAACCGTTTCATATGACGTTTGCGCACGCCGGATTCGGTCCCAGAGACCCTGGTTCCTTCCCCATGGTATTACGAAACACCTATTTTGACCGTGTACAGGTGCTCGACTACACGCAGTACTATCTCAATCTGCCGGAAGCGAATTCAATCGGGAAGGCGAACTGGCTGGTCGAGTACTCGCTGCTGGAATACTACGAGCTGCAGGAGATAACGGCGATCAGTCTTCACGACCTCGCCGATCGCTTCACGCAATCGAACGATTACGCCTTCGTGAGGTAAGGAAGGATTTATGACCCGTGGACCCGGTTTATTGAGGAACGTGCTCAATGGCCGGAATCCGACGATTTCGGTGATAGATTTTAATAATGCGTGGGGAGCATTTCGATGGGTGTAGAGAATTTTATGTATTCCCAGTCGAGGCGTGGGGAATGTTTGGGATGAGAGATGCGGGTGAAGCGAGGGGACGGGGGTAGTCGAAGTCTAGAGCGGAATATGGAAGAGCATCGAAATGCAGGGTTAATGTGAATGCTCGATGCGTAATTGCATGCCGCGTGATCGATTGAATGTGCTTGGTTTGACGGAACGGATAATTTGAATAAATAACGGAGTTATTATTGCGCACTGAGCAGAGTTACGATTTTGCGTAGAATGAAAGGGATGAAAAATTGTATGGCATCGTTCCGTCGATAATTCGGCGAGTGAGATCAATGAACTGTGACATGATGAAACTCTCTGCTAGCTGGCATTGAATCCGTACAATTAGCAAATTGTTGAAAATAACATAGCTATTTAGCGCAGGATGAGGGCAAAAACATTGAATGCGATACGTTACAAAGAACTGAGAATGCTTGAAAATACAATTACGCTGAATGTTTATTCTCTCGCGTAAATCGCAACGCGGTCCAGGCATTTAACTATTCGTTTAAATGAAGTGATACTATACCGGGCCACGTTTGAACCGAATCCTTTGACGGCCAATGCCCACGGTAAACGTCATTACTTTCCGTATCAATTTTATTCTATCTTCCCTTGCTGCGTATCGCGGACGTTACAATTTGAGCCCGGCCACGTCAACGCTGCTCATTTAAATCCGTACGATGAGGTTAAATTACAATCGACGTAACTGAAATCTCCTCCAATACGGAGTGGCAGCATATGAAATCATTTTATGACTCAATTAAGCCCATGCCCGTTTCATTCAATTTCGACACAATATTGGCGAGGGCGCGTATAAATTCTGCAATGGGATATTTATATTAATCTCGCATGTGATACACATTGAACACGCGACATTTTTGCCATACTCTGGACGTCTCTCGTTCCACTATAGTGGCGTAAAAAAGTTTATTTGAGCGCGAGGTGGAAGAACTCAACGGTCGTGGATCGACGTTATATTTTAATTCACGTATCTCGTGCTTGACTCCCGTTTCTTTTAAAAAGCCGAGGGACGTTTAATGAGCACTCCTGCCTTATAAATAGCGTATGATACACGAACAAGAGTGAGAGCGCAGGTGTGCATGAGTTTCTCCATTGCGAGAGCACCCGGGCGCCTAATCTCATGGTTCGCTTATTACTGTAATTAACCATTAGTTAATCAGGCGTCGTGCAATCTCTGGTCGCGCGCATAATAAACACCTTCGGGTTCCTATGTACTTAGGGACTGGTTCCCTCACAAAATGTCGACGTCTTTTTTCGGAGGCAGGCACTCTTCTACGTTCAGACATACGGTACACATTTGTATTTCACACGCTACTTTCTCCACACGTTATGTAACGTTTCATTAGATTTAAAGTATTATTATAAACACGTTTAATACACATACGGACCGAAAGGTGTTAGTTAATGATCATTGCTCGAAGACAATAACCAGAATCAAGTTTTTCAAGATAGTCATCAGGTCGATATAAAGCTATCGATATGTTCAGATAACGGACAGAAAAAATTGTAATAGACAACCCTCCATCAGCTCCTTGAATGGTGCCACCATATTTCAATGTTCTTCAGTTAATAATATGCAATTTGAAGGCTTGCGTGTGATACGTCGTCGAGGGCAAGATATGACGTAGAAAAGCGGCCCTCGCCCTTCATCACAACCCTCTGCCACCGTCGAGGATTAATAATTTCCATACTTTTCCGCGCAATTATACGCGGCTGTAATTCTGGCTAAGCAAGCCCGATAGCTGTCTACCCTTTTCAAGGTAACCGTGCCATTACAATGCTAATGACTGTCCCGATACAGCCTCGGTCGCCTACCAGGCTCTCCTAATGCGACCACCCTAATTTCAGCCGACGTCGAAGGGGACGAAGTTCTCGGTTAGAGTGTACTTAGCTCGGGAGAGACTCGGAAATATTTATTAATAATTTGCGCCCCCGCACTATCTGATTTATGGCGTCGAAACCGCGAGCGATAGGCGCCATTCGAAGTGGCCGCTCGAAGAGATTAAGCTGCAAACTTTTACGCGATCCTTACTGGCTCGCATCTCACTCGCACCCGTTGCAAAAGCTGATATATCGAAACGTACACGTACGCGCAACAAGTAGCACGTTCACAAATCACTCGGCGAACGAAGAAATTCTCTTAATCGGACGTTGTTGAGATATCTCGATGGGTCGCATAAAAAAAGGGTCGTCATTCATAAAGTCTCTACAGCCCCCGGCCACCCACCGCCAGCCATTTCGCCATTCTCGGTCTCTCTCGAGACGGAGATAACATTAACATAATTCACAATCGCGAGTACAAAGCGGAGAGCTTTTATCGTCGCGTCATAAATCTCGGCCGTTTCTGCCCTCCCCAGGAATGTAACGGCGGGTTAGTTCGCCGAACTATGACAATGTCGGTTCTAACCTTTACAGGCTGTAACCATTTATTTCCGCCGGGCCGACCATTCGTTTCGGCGACGAATCGTTCCGCGATCGATCACGACTTGTCACCGGTGTACAAAGGCGCGGCCGGCTAAAAGTCAAAAGACATTAGACCGGCCCGTATCCCGTTTCAAACGAGTTGCGACGCAGCGAGTAACGATCCCGCAATGAACATTGACAAAACGATTCTTCATGCGGCCTCCGCAATCGCGAGTGCCACATGGCCATATTTAGTGAGAGGATAAAAATGAGTGCGAACGTTTCGTGCGGAACGCGAACTTTAAATGCGCTGTCCCGAACACAGTAGTCATTTTATGGATCCGTGAGAAGCTATCCCTTTGATCGATATTCGATTTTAACTCACCGGCCGTCATGGGGTGTGAGGCATGCTGCCGTATTGAATTCGTTATTAATATTACATACAATTGCAAATCATGCGGAGGATATAACCGACTTCATACATTACTATATACCGATATTTCGTTACGGACGGCGTTGCGAATTTACAGATTAAATTTTAAATTTGAAAATAATGCGTATATACATATCGCCAGAGCAGAAGAATCCCTAACACTCCCTGAACGCTGCAGCTACAGAAATAAACGTAAATCAACAATATATTCTTCGTTTTTGACAATATCTCTAGATCTAGCCATGTCATACACAACCACACATACCAAAGACAAATGAACCTGCAAATCGCAGCATGCTTTATCGCTCGAAGAAACGTATAATGGAATAAGATTAGATTAAGACGCGTCATAGGTCTGACCGAACCTTGACTCACAATCAGACTGTATCCAGACAGGACTATAAGCCGCTCGCCTTCTCTCTGATTCGCAGATACTACGCAGCCAACACGGTGTCCTTGCCACGTGAGGTCGAGCAGATCTGGGGCTGCGGCGGTCCCCTGAACGGCGCATGCGCACTACATCACTACTGCACAGTGACGAGACTCAGTCCCGAGTCGTACAATGAGTGCTTCTCGTCGTACGCGTTCGCGCTATCGTCGACTGGCCCCTTGCCGGCTCGAGTCTCGGTGCACCTCCTCCTGCTCCTCCTCCTCTGTCTCTTCCGGTTGCGGAACCGGTAGGATGCGCGGGAAACAACACGAACCGGTCGGCTCGAGAGTCCCATCCATAAAGCCGCTTCGTCGAATCGAGAATCAAAGTGCGGAAGAGAGGCTGTTTGGCTGGGTGAAGAGGAAATTTCGCATTATCTGTCGCTCTCTCTCTGTCTCTTTCTCTCTCTTTCTCTTCCACTCACTCATTCACTCTCCCTCCCTTTCTCCTCCTCCTGGCTTCGTCTCGCGCGACTTCACGCGAGCTGGAAAAGTCCCTTGGAATGGATGACCGTTCGAGGAAGACTGTGTGAGGTATATTGAAGAGGAGCAGCAAGACGGTAATAAATCGCCGTGATATATCTAACCCTCGCCTCCCTCCCCCTCTCCATGTCCCTCCCTCCCTCTCTCTCTCTCTCTCTCTCCCTCTCTCTTTCTCTTTCTCTTGTCTCTCTCAGTCCTTCATTCCCCACTCCCCGTTACTTGATCCAACTGTTCCATCCTGGCCTTCATACTCATTCACGCCTCTCTCCTGTGTATACATTGTTCCGTTGACATCGTTGACCGTACCGTTGCCCGTGTCCACGAAATTTTTCGTCAGCCTTCTGGTTAACTTCCCGTTATCGGTGTCGTTGTCGCTGGCTACGCGGATGCTTCTGTGTCGGCGCTAAAGGTGCGAGCGGAAAAACAGCGGAACGCGATAAAGCGGTCGGGAATTGTTGATCGTTCCCTGTGTCTCTATTTTCGGGGCGTACGGAGGTGAAAGTGCTTCGAGACGATCGATCGTCGCTCGATACCTCGACGTTTCTTGCTTCCTCGGGATGGACGAGAAGAAGGATGCGAGGCGTTCGGGAGAGAGAGAGAGAGAGAGAGAGAGAGAGAGAGAGAAAGAGAGAGAGAGTGAGGGGGGGGGGGGGGAGAAGCAGGGTAAGATTGATACCTTCCTGCGTTTCAGGACACGTAATTGTACGCAAACACACGTGGCCGATTCGACGCGCGCCTTCGTTCGAACGAAAGTCAATAAGAGATGACATACGGTCGTTGCGCTGAAAGGTCAGCTCGAAAAAGGGGGCTAAATATGGGCCCAAGCCGAGGAAACGCACGCGCGCAGAATGGCGTGTTCTCGCTTTATACGCCCCGTTGATTCAATCGTTTTACGCACGATGGAAAGAGGAAGGAAGGGGGAAGGGCAATTGCGAAGAAATAAATGGTGTATGTAGAGCAAAATTCGTTACCTGACTTTGTCGAGCGAACGTACGTCGGATTTTATGGAAACGGGGTAAATTTCGATTATACGAATTCGTACGGTGCCGTGAACGAACGTGCGAAAATAAATGTAACGCGCGATTTATCACGTACGATTCACGACTCGTCTGTTGGACAAATGAAGGTCGTTAAAACGCGCGGTCGTTGATGTTATGGGAACATATGGATCCGGAAGTGGATAAAGGCAGCCAAGAAGAACCGCAGCGCGTTCAGATGCTTTAGCGGTTGAAATGCGCACGGGTGCCAGCAAAAATGATCGGCAAAAAGCGTAACGTCCACTTCGCCCTGTACGGTTAAACGTGACGCGAGGGTGTCGCCCGAATGAAAATCAATAATACAAAGAGGATATCGGGGCAAAGCAAAGGGAACAAGCATATATTATTTCGACATTTCGTGTTTCCGAGCCGTGTGATTCGTGAGAGATTGTCAGTAAACGTAATGTGCGGCACATGCCGATAGTCAACCAAAGTCAAAGCGAGCACGTATCGACTAGAATTTCCTACGCGCCGAGCACATGAGTCGTACAAAATTATCGACAAACGTGACGTGCGGTTTATTTTGGACAGTCAATGAAACATGAAACGCGACGTGCGCTGCCTTTGACTGTAAATTCTGAGCGAAAGTCAAAGCAAAGGAAAAGTGAGTAGCAACAACATTTCTTGCATTTGCAACAGAGTCCTCCTCCTGCGACTAGCTATATATAGCCATGTGAGCTTTCGCAGGCGGAGCAGGCATTGCACGCGCTAGCACATATTTTCGTCGACGTACGCTGCGATCTTTTGCGTGTGCAACGAATGATTCATTTCCGTTGCGATGAAGGTAACACGTGGCTCAGACGTATAGTTCGCAGGAGAACGAATACTCGGGAAATGAGTGTCCTCTGTGTTCCGAGCACGTGGCCCGATCAAACCACTATCGATTGACGCGACGTATCCGTAGTTTCCCCGATACTCGTTCGAACGAAAAATGCGAACAAATACGCTTCCGTCGACGGCACGGCACACGCGTAAGGCAAACGCTGTCGGAAATGAGTGTCTGTCATTGGGTACTTACTACTTTGTGGAATGCTTACTATTGGCGCGAGAGGGATGTGTCTTGTTCGAAGGGCGCGCGATACGATTCGAAGGTAATTATGACAAGAAGATTCTCCAACGATCGATCGTCGGATCAGTTTTCCCCTCCGTCGGGGCGAGGGAATGACGATTAACCGAGAAGGGACGGTTCCGAAGTCCTCGATGTTGACTCGCTCGATTGCGGCACGTCGACTGAATCGGGCGGAAGTTTAACTCGTCGCAGGACCTCTGCCAATCGCGCTGCTGTCGGGCGAAATGTATTCAGTATCGATCGTCAATAACGATGTATAGAGTATATTTATAATAATTATTCAGTGTCAGAGATGTTTCGTGGATTTCGAAGTGTTTTAGGATAATCTAAGTCTAGACTAAGACTTTCCAAACCTGTTCGGCTGACCGTTTCGATCCTTTTCCGTTCCGTCTGTGTCAAGTATTCGTCGAAGCCATTCGAACTATGATAAATACTCGAAAGTTTTATTTTCAAATACATGTGAACGAATAATAAATACTTAATTTTAACTTCGTACATACGTGATTACATGCCCCTTTCGCTAACCTCGACACTCCAATTTTCCCCATTAAGCTTCGCTCCCCTGGGCTTCGTTCCTCTCTTTTAGTTGAACGACGCAAGTTTGGAAACCAATAGTCTAGACGTATACATATATTGTCAAGTGACACAACGAGCGTGATCGATTAAGTGATTCGCGAGCTATGAATCGGATAAATGTATGACGACGCAGAGTGCTCCGATTAAGTTCCCTCGATCGCGATTCTCTGTTTGAATCGCGCGCCGTTATCGAGCGAAAATCGCAACGATGCAAGAGAGGACCCTGCTGCCCCGCTTGCCCCGAAAGCTCACAGCTTGAAAGAGCCATTATATTCGTACCACCATTTCGCGATCGTCGAAACGATGCAGTATTTCTTAATAAAGGACTCATGGATTTATAAAAGCTGTGCCGTTTGTCCATTCATTTATTCTCCGACCCATCCGCTCCCTCCGCAATCGAGAAACAACGAGCGGCTAACGCGCTTCCGACGAAAAGGCCGTCAGGTTCAACAGCGCTGCTGCTTGCGCATTTATGAATAATTAAGGATCGACGTCGCCGTGCACGACGTCGTGTCACGTAAGATCGGAACTTCATTGAGGTGAAGACCTCCTTGATCCTAGACGTCTTCGCTGCCTCTCGCTTAAGGTACCTTCGGTGTACAGGTTAGAAACGGTTTACCGTCTGACGTAACCTTGCCAAATAATTGGTGGATCGTCGATGTTGTGTAACGGAACGGCTAACGTTGTCCGATATGGGTACTAATTTTGTTTACATAATAATGTTATACACTATATTTTCGCTGGCGTGCAGAACTGTTTTGACACTGTGACGATACGCGTGATAGGAATTTAGTTACATGGAACGTCGATTAAATTGTCAGCACCCGCGACATTTTAATTGTTTTTAAAGTATATGTTGGAAGCTTTAGGATTTGACGTCTTTCGGATACCGAATATTGAAGTGACGATCTAATACGTACGAGAACTCATCTTGGTTATTCATCATTTGCGTTATTCCATGTGTAAGGTATCGAATAAATTTCAGAATATTACGGTTATTTATTATTTAAAACAATATCGCTGTCTCCGATGTACATAAGATCACAATTTTACTGAGACGAAGATTCTGTTGATTCACCACTTTCGATATTTTGGCGAGGCAAGACGACCTATACGTTAGAAGGTTCAGCGCCCACCGCAACCGTATATCGATTTTGAAAATATCGATCTACCATATCCCAGCCACATCCCATTGAAACGCCCGTACGACGTAATCAATGATGCATGAAGATGATGCGATGAGATGATCGCAATTTGCCATTCAGGAACATGTCGGCACTCTTACACTGCATAAGAACCGATCTTTATTGAAGCAAGGATGTTGCAGCTGTAGTACCGTCCTATGTCGTATCGCAATATCGATTAACTTCCAACTTTACGACTACTCGTAGGTTTAAGGATTCCGTTCGATACGACTAATTCTACACCGTACTGAATCAAGTGGCCTATAAATTCGTACGTCGCCCTTCACGTACGCGCACGCGTCGTACATTTTTCTCCCTTTATTACAACTCACTCTTTCCGCACCGACTCGCTAATTGGAATCACACGCAACGTGCAACGTACGGCGCGATCCGCCTGAATTATGGCAGTCATCCTATCAGACCGCAATTTCGCGATCGTTACCCACAACGTCGGCCTTATCGTCGTAGCCATTATTATTTATTTATATCCCCACCCCACCCACTGCGCTCGGCATCCGCGAAGCCATCTGCGGAGCAATAACGTGAGCCAACAAAACGCTTCGAAATTTGCGCGGGTAACGAGATAGAGCAGCAGGTCTCAATTAATTTCGCTATAGTTAAGCAAGCCCGGGCTTAAACGGGCTCCGGGGATTGTGCACACGGTGACAGCAGATATAAAGATAAGTCGTTCATTAACACTGGGCCGCCGGGGTATTTAGTGGAAAATGTGAGAATTTTGCCGACGTAATGAGACCTCGAGACTTCCCGCCACCCGCAGACATTCGGACGGAGGGACTTTTTCCACCTGAATATGTACCTGAGTATGTGCGCAGGCACTAATGAATGTCCTGCCCTTGCGTGTGACGGCCGGCTAATGAGTGTGTCGGTGCGTCATAAATTAAAATGTACATGAACCGGCGGGGGTGCGAGAGAGGGGCAAAACTCAAACTCGATTTCGAGCGGTTTTGCACGATAATGGGCCGCTCCGAAAATTATATTGTGACGTAATTAAAGTAACGGCGACGGATAAAGCTGGATGAACGCATGCGATAAGCAAAAATGCAGCCTAACGGAATCATTGATTAAGCGAGACGTCGCCTTCGCTTTGCGACTGTATGCCATTCCTACATTGCGTCGTAGGAAGGGAACGGCAGGGTCTAATCAAGTAGTTGAGACGAAATTATGCAGAAGTATATCGTAACCGTGCATCTGCAGCTCGATCTTGCTTGGCGTTATATTGTAATTGGGTACGGCGGAGATTGTGCCATAATAGGGACGTTAAGGAGCTCGCGAAGGACCAATTGTAGAATTAAGTGCATCGTAAGACCCCGTCGGATTACAATTACTTCGCGCAAGTCGAGTCACATGAATCCGCCGTGGAAACGGGTACGATCTAATCAGAGAGCTAAAACAGAGTTACCGAGGACAGTGCTACGGGCGCACGTAGCCGAAATTGATGAGAGCTCAGATTATGTAAGACGCGCAAAGCCATGGATGACCGGGGATACATATTTACCTACTCCGGCAAATTTGCATACTCACGTAAAGCGGTGCGCTGCGATGTAAGTTTTGCACTGGCGAGCCAACCTTCACGAGAGATCTATCAAACAGCCGTGTCGGGTATGCGGGACAATGTAGGGCAGCGTATGGCAACATACGGCCGTCTACTGGCACCTAACTACACGAAAACCCTATCACTCCGCCATACGAGCCGTGAAGAAGACCGAGCGGAATGGCGGAATTGTACAGAGTTCGCGCTTGACTCGAGACAACAGGAAAAAACCGCAGACGCGAACGGCAGTAAACGCTTGTAACCGGCGAACCTTTACCTCCCCTCGTGACGTGTGCGTGTGATTGCGCCAATATTTGACAAGCCTTCGCTCCGCGCACACAGCCCATGCTACCGTGTACGCCCACTGTAAGCGTGTGGATGCGATTGTGCATACACGCAATTTACCGGCAAAGCCTGTACCGTCGAAACGGGTTGCGCCTGTGTCGGATTTCCACATAAGCGAGCCTCCCGCGTGGAGCTCGTGACTTGCACGAGTACCGGATAGCGATCTATGAATTCCTTTGTGCCGGCAAACACGACGGCGGTGTGTGCATTGACATAATCCTTTACCGTGCCAGCCGGCCATCCGCCTCGCCTAAGAACGTTCCGACACGGCCGTCAATAGTTTTACAACGACGGCAGTGCGATTTTTACATAGCCGAAGGTGCACATACCTGTTTACCTGCCTGACTGCGAGCCTGACTGCCTGCCTGCTTGCTTGCCTGCTTGCCTGCTTGCCTGCTTGCCTGCTTGCTTACTTGCTTGCCTCCCTGCCTGCAGCTCAGCCCCGAACGAGGGAGTATCGCGCGGAATAAAATCGCCGACCTCGTAACTTCCGTAAAATATAAACTCCTTCGCGGGGTGTATCGAGATTACGTTGTAATATCCCGCGCTCTCCGAACCAAGTTTATTTTTCCTTCGTTTTACAGTCGATGCTGTTCTGCCTCGCTGCAGAATTACCCACACCCGACCCTTGCCAGCGATCGTCCTGGCGTACTTTTAGACTACCGACCGGAATACTCTGTCTGATGAAAGTTTAGAAATAGAATTGCCTGTTTCGTTTCGCAAGCTTCGGAGAGAGAAGGCGGAAGGGGTGGTTAAAGGGAGAAAAAGTGAGAGAAAGGGAGGAGAGGTGGAACCCGTGGGAGTAAGGGTAAGAATTCTCGTCATACCTGCCGAAGCGTGCATGTCCCATCTTATAAAGACGTTGGAAGGTGTGTGCGCTAACGTTTCTTGACGGACTCGTTAACGGAGCGATAAATTAACTGCGCGATAAAAAGCTGGCAGCCTTAGGGCTACGGCCCTAAATTGCCTCATGCTCGACCTGCGGCCGAGCCCCGAACCACTGTCTCAAACGTTCTCGCCTCTTCTGGGCTTTTAATATAAAAGCCTTTGGAGCAGACCGTCGGAAGACTGATCTTAAATCATATATCCCCAGGCCAAATGGTCTTACCACTGGATGTTAAAAGAAACCGGGAATTATTTAGAGACCCACTTATCTCGCATTAAAAGGCACTGCTTTCCGCGTTTATGCTTCTTATATGCTGTCAAACGTGATGAATGTTTTTTCATTGTGGCAGCGTATTTTATTGTACATAATCGCTATTACTTATCTATAAATACATATATTTAGTTTGTATTTGAAATATAGTGTCATTATTTTTAAGAAACTATAACATTGTTTTATTTCAACAATAATTTGGAATCAAATTTGTTAATTTAGGCACTTACCACCAAACCATAGTATTTTTAGTATATTTATTCCAGTATCCGCGCAGCAAACAATGAAACCTGAATCGGTTTTCATCCTACAGAATTCGTAACATGGCCGGAAAACGGATCGTATAAAATCAAAATCGTATCAATTTGTTTCACTGCACCCAGTTGCACAGGTTTTGCTTTGTATCCCGGCATTACTTCTACAAAAGCAGGAATGAAGTAGCGTTCAATCCTATCACAGTCATTATTTAAATATAACCGATCTTCTAGCACTCTCCGATTTCATACTTAACTATCACCTCCGTCATTCATAGCAGAAGAATGCGTCAATCCAGCCTTAGACCCGTTATCAAAGCCGATCGGGCACGAAAAAAAGCGTATCAGTCTCTATAGTATAAAACGCAATAACATTTCCACTGTGCTGGACGTGTATCGCCGGCTGAGAGGAAGTGAAGGGGGAAGGGGTGGATATTCGGCTAAACACAGGCGCTTAGCTAACGGTGGGATCCGCGACAATGCGCGCGCGCACACGCGTCATGACGCACACGCGTCGTCCGCGTTCGTCCAACTGAACACGCATATACGCGCTCGCCAAACGCCGCACGCTCGTTTCCTAACTACATAACTCTAACGAGAGAGCGGCATACGCGAGGGTATTAACGTGCAAATACCTGCACTGCACAATGGTCCGCGGATGCAGAGAGGGATTGCTTATAGACCGGCAGGGACAGTGCGCCACTTCCGTGGTAGACCGAGTAATAAAGATTAAATTGTATTCGAGTCCGCGTATATTGTAATCCGGGAGGAGAAGACCGCGGGTGAAAGAGACGGAGCCGGTCTAGGGGCATGGGGAGGGGTGGGGTGGGGGGTGGAGAAGTAGAACGATGTAATCCGAAATGAACATAGCCCGACGTACAGAGGCGGGTGAAAGGTCGCTGACAAAATACCGCGGATGCTTATCAACTGTGACGCGGTTTATGTAAAACAGACCAACGCCGGTATTTGTGTAACGCAAATTCGCGTAATTATTCCGAAGCTCGGAAGTTGCGAGGGAGTGTTTATCGGCGACGTTTCTCTCAATTTGAGTTGAGCGAGATTCGCGCATTCGGCGCGCGCGCGTTTCCTTTCGGGATCGTACATTCAATGTTCATTCGAAAAATCGGATAATGGCGGCGGTGGCGGCGGTATGAAACGTACCTAACTCGAGTTCAGCGTTGCGCGCAATGCACGGCTCTGCGCTCAACGTTTAAAAATTGTTAGTCTCTCTCTCTCTCTCTCTTTCTCCCGAGCGCGCGCGCGTAGCAAGCGCACGCGTTATTTTGCATAACCTCGCCTCACGTTCTGCCCTTATTTTTCCACCCCCCCCCCTTCTCTTCATCCCTATCTCCTCTCCGACCGTTTATTCATACCATCAAGATATTACGGTGCGCTCTCAAGTATCATCCCCCCCTGCACACGACCTGCGTCGGAATTATTTTGTCGGCGAACAATGGCCGCGGTAACTTTTCCTTTTTCGGTCTCCCAGCTGCGCGAGATATTTGATTAGCCATGCACGCTGCACACGGCCGTCTTTCGACGTTAATTCCCGTCAGCCGGGAAAACGTTCGCCGCCGGTTTCCGCTGTCGGGGAATTCACTCTTTGAATCGAATTCTTATGCCGGCTTGACTCGCGCTTTGGCAAGACAGTCGGCGTGAGCGCGTGTATATACGTCAGATGCTTTGACGAGATCAAGACGGCAACCGTAAGCGGCCGTGACTACGAGAGAGAATCCCTCGACGTTATAACCGACACGAGTCGACCACCATGATGACTTTCCCCTCCTCAAACCTCTTCGAGAAGAGAGGGAGAGAGAGAGACCTAAATTAATTAACGTACCATGATGCCTCGGCGTCGGTGCCGGGATTCTTCCGTAAGTCACTTTAATACTTTCTGGAAGTACATTCAAAAGTTCAGCCGGCGACAATGAGCTGACCCCTCTATTATATAATGTTCCTTACGGGGAACTTGAGCTGTTTTGGGCTTTTGAGCACAGCCCGAGCATC
Source organism: Anoplius nigerrimus (assembly GCA_914767735.1). Taxonomy (NCBI): domain Eukaryota; kingdom Metazoa; phylum Arthropoda; class Insecta; order Hymenoptera; family Pompilidae; genus Anoplius; species Anoplius nigerrimus. The sequence continues at coordinate 4,858,235 of OU612079.1, read as the reverse complement.
GGGAGTATTACGTCGAGCCACATTCCTGCCTGATGTAGCAGCCTCAATGCTTTACGCAGGCCTCTTCATCTGCGAGCGTTAGCGTAGATTCCGTAGACTGGAATCTAACCTACCGTGCGGAATGTAATTTCACTCTTTCAGTTCGTCGCAGTCAAGAAAAATTCCTTTCACCCGCTCCCACCCGCTAATTATTCCACACCCCGTCTCTCCGAAACACCTTGCTAACCACTTTGAAACCCTCGTCCAACTCGGCCGGCCGAATCGCGTCCTTTTCAAAGCGAGTCCGCGTCGCCGTTTTTCATTTTTCCTTCCCGCCATCAAGTGAACCCGAAGCTCGGGCAATTAGCATTCAACGTTCGTGATCATCGACCGTATCCAGAATGCCAGGGATCCATGCGCGCCCGCAGGCTTCCGTTTCTTCCCTTGTGTAATCCGCGTTCTACGGCAAAACATAAACTGTCTGTACGGCTGCTGATGACACATAAGCACAGCCTCGGAGGCCTGGCCAGGCTGATCAGCCTTTGCTGGTCGGCTCCGGCCTGGCTCTCTGAATAGACCGCCTCAACTTGGAGCATCCGGCTTGGAACGCGGCGTACTGTGCTCGTACGAATGCGGCCCGACGCCATCGTCGCACTCTGGGCGAGATTGCCTCAGCATCAAGGCCATTAGTAACCAAGTACCATAAAGTGCGCCTAATGCGTAACGGCAAGCACGCGAATGCCCCGCTATATGCCGAGCATACACGCGCGTTCCTCTTACCCTTGTACGGTATCTGTCATCGAACACCTGGCAAACTAGCATCCAATATTCACCGTCTGACATTCGCCGCGGTAAGCTCGCCTATCCCCTATCGATGAGCCGTTTGTTTGTCCGCCTCTAATCCCGCCTGCAGATGTTACGCTCGGCGGAAAGACGCTTCCGGTCATGAACGGAGAGGAAACTGCGAACAGGTGATAATAGTCCCTAATAGTCGTCGGCTATTGTATTTTCTAATGTGCACATCGGCCGCGGTACGTTCGATCGATTGATAACGGTCGGTCTCTCAGTCCCTGACTTCCGGTTAATCCGATCGTTTTCCACGATTGCCACGGACCGTCGCAAGGCAGCGCGTGCATCGTTTCTTTTTTCAGGTACAGTCGGTAAGTAGCGTCGCCGAGATTTACGCCTTCGCACTCTTTTGTGGCCTGACTTATCGTTTCTGCGATTTTGTCACTTTTCCCGCTCTTTCATCCACCCCAATTGCTCATTCTCGCTCTTTAATCATCTTATACCGGCGCCCTCTCGTTCTTTCAGCCGGGCTGACCTTTTGCCGTCAGCCTAGCTTCCCGCCTCTCTCCGGTTCTCATCTCACCACCCTCCGTCACTCTCGCACCGTTCATTCCCTTTGTCCCCGTCTCCGTTGCACACATTACACGCGCACGCTCGTAGCTGTAGATTGCACGTCCGTTGAAAATGACAGCCTGCCAATGGGAACTGGATCAAACTACGCGAGACGTAATATTCTACCATGACTCCAACGAGCGGCACGCACATCGACGTTCACCATTTCGACGGAAAATTCGGGCTCGCGCAATTTCGATCGGCCACCCAGTTTGACGCGTCTAATCCGTCGGACAACCGCGGCTGGCAAGCGCATTCGCGAACCGATAGGATACGAGCATTTAATCGCAGCGGAAGATAAGCCAGAGAGCGGGAGAACTCCAATAAGGTCATGCATCAAGTGACGAAAGGCGCGACAAGCGGCAAAGGGCAAAACGTCGTTCGGGTTAAGAGCCCGTTTCTTTTCGCACTCGACTCGCCGAGTCGTATGTACACTTCTTTCCGACGCACTTTAATGCTCGCCTTTTTCCTTCGACGCTCGCCCACCCACACACACAGACATACACTTAGCCATACCTCTACGGTACACACACAGACGTATACACGGTCAATCCCCTCTGCACCTTTCTGTCGTCGAGCTGCCTTTCTGCCCTTTCAAAGCGCACCGCCGCGGTGACTGCCGCCCCGTACGAAACGGAGGTGGTTCGAGTTTAATTTAAAACTTGCCTTCCGACGTAAGATTACACAGGCAAGCCCGGTAATTAATCCGCGAGTATTACGTGCCGGTAACTTTGTAAAACTTTCCGCCTACGCCGTTCGCCCGCTTCGGGATTGGACCTGGTCACCAGGGCGACGAGGATGGTAGAGGCGACGGGAAGTGGAAAAAGATAGTCTGTTAGAACGAAGGAGGGAGGAGGAGAAGAGAGGGGGAGGGAGAGAGAGGGTGAGAGGGAGAGCAGCCTACGCGGAAACTCATTATAACGAAATCTCGGACCACCTCGGGATGTCATACGCTCCGAATGGAGCAACGGATTATCGCGTTAACGCTCGTACGAACGTATCGATCCGATGGACCGGCGTACTACCCACGTACCGAACACGTGTAACAACGTGCGCGCGCGGCACGGCGAGCACACCGTCCGCTCACCTACGCGCACGCATATAGTTTGCTGTGCATCCGGCCGTCCATCCATACGTTCTCTTCAAAGTGACGCCCGGGTTCGTTATCGGCTTTCATTATTCTTGCCACATTTCGTGGAAAGCCACCAACCTGTGCTTTCGCTCCCCCTCACTCATCCCAGACACGTCTCGCTTGTTCTTGGTACTTCATCCGCTCTACTGTCTCTGTCGCCACGCTTGTCTTTCTCTGCCCTCCTCCTTTCATCCGGCTCGCCGTACTTTACTTTATTTTTATCCATCGTTCTCGCTTTTAAAGTATTTGCGCACTTTTTCGCCCGACTGCGATACCATCTGCTTCTCCACGCCTCGCAACGGTCGCTAATGGATGCACTTATATGACCGTAATGTCCACTTAATCGTACCATACGTCATGCTACGCACTCGTGATCATTTCGTCAGCGATGTCATTTTCAAACTTAACGTTCAATTTGAGAAATTACACTTTATTATCGCCAGCGCACCGTCCGACTATTCGCCGAGTGGTACTACTGCGAAAATGTCATAGGCTGACATTAGCTGGCTTAAACGAATAATCTGTTAAACTAGAAGCGTTTTATTAGTGACGCACGTGTTCCGCACTCTACTTCCGCCCGTTCATCCATGCATCCGGCACAAAGTGACGCGAGGTTCGTTATCGGCTTTCATTATTCTTGCCACATTTTGCGGAAAGCCACGTATCTCTGCGCTTCCGCTCCTCCCTGTTCGCTTCTGCTCCGGTCCCACTCCATCACCATTCGACGATAGGTCGTAATTAATATGGGTATGGAGAGGTAAGTACCTCAAATCATCGAAAGGCTCCTAACAATCTCGGAATTTGCTCTGTTTCAGAGAGCGGACTAATTTCCTGTTTCACATGCTGGAGCCATACTGTCTGACCATTCGGCGACTATTATTACTCCGCGGACTTCCTATTGCAGGGTTCATCGTTCTGATCCAACAATTTGCCCGAACAAAATGGATATTATTGTAGAACGTACTCGCACGTTTTCGCAACTGTTCGTTCGGTTATACTTCCGTGTTTTCCTACAGACACAAAAAATTTCTTTGCGAAATCTCGATATTCGTGTTTCTATCCGTTGAAAGGGAAAGGAGGAAAAACCTACATCGTTATTTGTTAAGCTTTATAGAAAAACTAATAATCACACTTTAACGGCCTGTCGACAGGTTGTTTCGAGGACACCAAATGTTACGCGTACATTCTCGAAAACTCGATTCCTCAAACTTTCTATTAATCGGAAAGGTTCTCTTGTCAATTTCCCTCATTTCGTCTCAAATCGATTCCGAAAACAGCCGGAATGGAATTAATGTCAAGCCCCTCGTCTGTCAGCCACTGCGCAAAGACGATCTCGTCGACCACGCCGGATGACAAACAGGCACGAATGGCAGCCACCATCGCTCTCACAGAATGTTTTTCGAGCGGACAACTAAATCTGCATTTGCGTCCTTCGCAAATTACACGTTGGCCGTTGTCGAGTGTTCTCGAGCGTAGGACGTGTCATTACTCGCGTAATGGCAGATAATGCGGACACCGTATTTATATCGTATCGAACGATATCGCGAGCTGGCATTCACGGTGTAACGGTTGAACCGCTGGCCGAGCCTCCGTCAGGAAAACGGCCGTCCTGATGTATCGGCGTCATGGCGAAAGGAATCTCTGATTGGCGAGTCCGGCCATTCCGGCCATTCCGGCCCACGTTGCGTGCCTGTTACATCGTGCATGATTTATAACTTCGATGCGTAAGTTCGTAACGAGCCGCGCGTTACTCGTTCGTGGCTGGCTCGGAATAAGGTGCGGCTGACACTTGTACGAATCCGCGTATGTGTTTCTACGCATATGTGTGTATCGGCCGATTCTTTATAGATAGGACGCTCTCGAGGTATGGGAAACGCGGCCTGCGATCTCGTACCGACTTATCGTGAAACTGAATCTCTCCGTTCGGGGCCGGCTGTCCCTCTCTTCGATATCTCGTCATTCGGAATCTATCGTACTCCCTTTCTGGCGCGTCGAAATTTAATGTGGAAATGCCGAGAGCGATAGGCCTCCGCGCCTGTGTACGCGCGTCCATTAAAAGTGTTGATAGAAGTGTTGATATATGGGAGGATATATTATTGGTGGGGCGATGTATCAAGATTATGTGCGGCGATAGGTAAGCGCGTTGTAGAATTTTTCGAAGGTGGAGATGTCGTTTCACTCTTGCCGATGCAGGGCCTGTGAGTGACGGGAAGAGGAGATAATATTTAAATGCTTTTGTTGCACGCCGATATTTTAGAAGTTTGACCAGTGTCTCTCGATAATTACTTCTTAATCGAAAGGGAGCGTGAGATGATTAATTAGCTTCGTAACTAAATTTCTATAATATATTCCGATAATGAACAGTTTGACAACACCGGAATATTACAGCGCAAGAACATTTCTTTTAATTACCTGGCACCCGCATATTTTTCTACCAAGCTTTCCGATACGTAAATAATTTCTCCGGTAATCGAATGTCTATACCCGAATATATCCGATAATCAGTTTAATCCTGCAAGAATTATGATGTAAAAAAGATCACCGCGATTAAAAAGACTCATTCTTCAATTATCGGTGAACATTTATAACAGTCAGCTAACAATTCTGGTTCTGCCTTAATATAACCCAGATATTACCATTACAAGCTGCTAAACGCGTCGACCAGTATGACGCACATCCGACGAACACCATGTGCCAGACTTCGATTCTTTCGGCGTAGCAACGTCGGCGCATATTCGAAATTTAACGCTCACCTAGCGGGGATAATTAATTACTTTATCTCAGACGATGGCGGTGCTTAATCAGCAGTTATCGTACCGCTTCCGATAGATCGGGTCCCGCCATTCAGTTCGGCACGCTTTGATCGTGCGACGGACGTTAATCTCCGGTAAAATCGAGCAGCAAATTTTCATCAAGTACCATGAGGCGTCCTGTAAGATATTCAAAACGGACTACGACGCCATTACCACGATTAAAATAAGGTGAGACGCTGGCGGAAGTTGCTGCAAGGTAGTAGTCAGGACGGATAGAGAAAGGGATGAAAGGGAGTAAGAGAGAACGTCTTAGGTTCAAGTGGGATGAAAAAAGTGAGATCTGAGGGTCATAGCAGACCTAATTCAAAACGCCACGCCGGTGGACTTCAGCAGTCGGTGGACTACAGTCGGATGAATACTTTAATTAGGAATGCTCGGAGTGGCTCTGACTATCACACTGAGTATCGTGTTTTAATATAGAGCGCGTCGGACTGGGCCGCGTTTATAGAATAATGTAAGGACGCAGGAACGAACGTAAATAGGCTTTTGTTCGGGATTATTTGAAATGTTTAGTATAATCAAGCTTGTTTGAAAACGTCCTCTCTATGCGTTTGGATAAAGTGATGATTTTAGCGAGGCGGTACGCACTGTGGCGGAGGACGCTATGTCTGAAGTAAAATATAGCAATATATAGCGATGTGGGGCACGAATGCTGGGAAATATGAACAGAAACAACGGAAACCGCGTATACAGTATTAGAGAATACGCAAACGCCCCGGGCGTGAAGAAAACTGCTTGTCGTACACACACATTCAGCCATATAAATCTAATACATAATAATTGCGTATCATTCAACTAAAACGAAAGCTATTCACGCCCAATTTACCTCTTTCCTACCACGGTCAGGAAAATTCCTGCGCGTAAGGAATATTGAGAGAAGAATGTGTTTGTCTGTCCTCCGTCGGACAATAGACAGTCTGTTAGGAACCGTAAAGAAGAGTCTGTTGAGAACCGTAGAGGAACACAAGTCGCTATGAATAATATCGTCAACAATTACCAATGTAAGTATGAGTTCTCTTCTTAAACGGTGCATTCCAAACTATTCTTCTATTTTCGGATTAGATCCGAAATAAGATTCACTGCACTCGCCTTTCTTTCGTTTTTCTTCCGCTTTCATTTTATTTCCCTTACATTTCCCTACATCCTACCGTATTTTGATCAGAAGAGCATAAAGGTATCACGCGCGCGAACAGTCTGATAACAGAATGACATTAAAAATCGTTCGGGACGAAGGAGGATAGCGGCGAGATATAGATGCGTGGGGACAATAGCGATAAAAAACAGGGGGAAGCAGGTGATCACGTTCGTGAGTTTTGCGGGCTTGCCGCTCGTATTGGAAATACCTAGAGCGGCCCAATGCCGTAGCTCTTAGCAGCTATGCCCATTGCCATGCCAACGGGCGCTGCGGCGACGGTGTTGAATTACTTTGTACCACCGTACTCGCCGAAGATATTGAAAACGTGCGTCGAAGGCGAGGAGGAATCTGGTTACATGAACCTGGGGAACGGCCGTGTATGGATGCCGAATGGCCGGGGAGCGTTCGAACGTGCTCCATGACGATAGACGACCGTAACGAGTGAGGTGGGACAGACGAGACTGGTGCGTTTGATTCTCGATATGAGACGCTCTCACAGCTTTCCACTTCAACGTTTCAATATCTTCATATTGTATCCATTCAGGTGGCTACGTCGCTTCATCTTAGCGTCATTAAACTTGATTACCGCCTGATCTGCCGCGTCAATCAACATGACTGACAGGTTCTGAATCAGCAGGGCTCTCTCCATTCAGTAAATATTATATTATTTATATTCGGACTGATGTTCCGTGAAATGGTTAGACGATTGATTGTTCCCGTGTGATATGCGGTTAAGTTGAATGACTGCTGTCGCTGTGACGAATTAAATGTGTGCTTTAAGTATTGGAAGTCCTGGTAGGTATGTAAGAAATGGAAAAGTGTTCTTACTGTAAATTACATTAAACGCAGTATATTATTATATAATTGAAGAGAAAATTGCGTATTTTACAGAGGTATCGAATTTCTGTTGCGTATTGAGGAACCTGATGGAGCGTATCGGCCCTGACGAGCGCGACAATTAAAGGATCGAGGCCGATGAAACTCTATGACGGGTAGGAGTTAGTCATGCTAAAGTTCCGATAGTGTCGGCACAGGGAGATTTTATAATACTACCAGCGGAGGATCGTTGTTTCGAAACAAAATATCCGTGGAATCAATTAGAATACAGAATCAGCGAAGCAGCGTTTTGATGGAAGGTATGAAAGTTTCAAAAACGTTTTCGAATTTCCGATTGGAGAAATTTGTCCACACTGCCGGGAGCGAGCCCGTCCCCTCGCGCATGCACATACAGATTAGCCACCACGCGAACGAAAATTGTATATACGCGGCAATCGGGCTCCACGCCGTCGACAGGCTGATCAAGTGCTTCAAAAGATCTATCAACTAGACACAATGCCGAGCTGTCCAGAATCCGGCAACTATTTCCGCCCGGAAATTCTTTCATACTATAGGCAACTACCGTGTTGCCAATGTGTATTGTTTTGATTTAATCGGGCTTAGGGCGGAAAGAAACTGTGACCCAGGGGGGGGGGGGGGGGTACCTCCTTTTAACCTTCCGATGGTCGCGCGTATCTGTAGGATACACTGCAGATATGTTTTGTATAATATCATTTTGCCTAATCCCGCTGCGACAAGCACTTTTCAGGTATTCTTCCCTCTCTTCTAGACCATCTGTCCAGTATCAGTTTAGAGTTCAAAGCGAATACACATTTTCAGCAAATCGACATTTATATCTGAGAAATACATGCGACTTTTCCGGTAAGCCTTTCCCACATCATTCATTCTGTTTCTAATCATCCGTTTTTTGTGTCGATTTTTTTTCCGATTTTTGTGGTTTGTGGTATCTAATTTGTTTTCTTGCACTTGTTGTTTTTTCAAGAGAGGTAGACAACAGTTAAAACAAGATGGAAGATCATAGTGATTTTGATACTATAGAAGACTTGATTTTACGTGACCGTGATGTGACTGTATGTTTATATATAGATTTATAATACTTTGTGTATGTTTTGAAAAATAAATTTTGTCATAAATGAAGCGTGATTATTCATAATATATTAACGCAACAAAATTTCAATAATTGTATTATCAAATCTTCGATTTTGACAATAGCGTATCTAGGAGATACGCGCGACCATTCGTGTAGAAATAGAGGCCGCGACTAACGGAAGGTTAATAGTTAATTGTCCTAAATCAAGACTGAATGCACTTTAGACTCATACCTGAAACTTTGTACTTCATTTAATTCAATAATCTAAAAAGGGCAGTTACATTATGCCCCTTTTGATTTGAACGTAACGCCCCTTAGTTAATTAATTCCTATATTAATTTATGTCTTTTTAAGCATTAACAATTTCCTTTTGGTATTAAGTAAGTACTCCTCCGATCTCTCGTCGTTATTCTGTATTCTCTCCCGTTTACAGTATCAAGGATCTACTGGAACATCTGCCGCCCTGAAACATTATTCCTGCGTCCGTACACCTTGATTTAATCACATCACAGAATATCTGTTAAAAACTTTCTAGGAAGTTATCAATAGACGCGCACGGAACGGTGAAAAAACTGTTTTTAATGTGCGAGAATAAGTTGACTGTACTTCAGAACATCAACTTTCGCACATATATAGGTATATAACTCGAAGTTAGCCAGACACACACCGTCTCAATTCTAACGACACTTCGTGTAACTCCATTCACTCGGAGGAGAAAAACGGAGTGAGAAATAAAGAGGACAAGAGCGGACAAACGAGCAAAGCCCGACAGATAGATAGAGACGACCGGAGAAATTTAAACATTCGGCGTCGTCGCGCATAATAGGAGCACAAGGAGTACTAATCGTCAAAGTGCTTCCCCTCGGTCTTCTCTCATTTTGCGCAGACCTGACATCTTCCCTCTCCCCCCCCCCCCCCCACCTTTCACTCTTTCCGCCTCTGTCCTCGTCCGTCCCTGCTTCCTTTCCCGCCCATTTCTCCCTTCGTCTTCTTTCGCCCGTTCGCGTTCCTGACTGTAGGTCACCTTTGTGCGGGTGAAAAGTCGTCGCCGGGTGCAAAGAGCTGCCTCCGCCAGGCACGCTGGCAAAGAACCGAACGGACAGACGGAACGGAGGAACATGAAAGAAGCGAGCAACGGGTGTGCTTCGCTTCGACCCGCCTACACGAGTCGGTAACATCGAAGGGAGGTCAGCGGCAAAGATAGAAGGGACGGCACTTGCTCCCGAGCAAACCTTGTATGTCGTCCCGCGTCTGAACACCGTGAATAGACGGGGGTAAGAAGGTACTCAGATCCAATGCAGAAATGCATACACACGCCAACAGAAATGATAACTGTTACCGATACCACTGACAAGGAGACTCACAGGACTTATTTTGTCTTAACGCTGAACGTAACTAAAAATATGTAAACAGATTCGGTTATTGCCTTCGGAATCAATCGTTACACTGTGTCCTGGGGATGCGCGTCAGAAGATCAAAAAACATCGCAAATAAACCTAAAAAGGTACATAGTTTGTTCCTGAGTAAGAAGGTACTCTGTTCTACTACAGAACTGTGTATATGCGACATACAAATGTTTATCGTTACCGATGTCACTGATAGTGGTAGATGGAAAACTTTTTCTTTACTTAACGCCGAATATCACGAAAAATACTGTAAACAGATACTGTTATTACGCTCGAGATAAATCGCTGCGCTATGCCGTTACGCTAAGCCCTCAGGTGGCACTGCCTATCGCAACACCAAGAAATACTAAAAGCAAGCCCGGAAAGATACGAGGTTTGCTTCAAAACAAGAACACACTCAACCCTAATGCAGTACGGCGAAAATATGGCAATAGAAATGATAAATGTTACCGATATAACTAATACTGTCAGACAAAGGACTCTTTTTACCTTAACGCCGGTAGTGGGCAAAAATACTGTGAACAGATTTTGTTATTGCACTCAGAATGAATTGCCGCACTATGCTGTTCCGTTGAATCCAGTGAATGCACTGTCTGTCGGAAGATCAAGAAATACCAAAAACAAGCCTTAAAAGGTATAGGGCTGCCGATGGTAATGGTTGGAGACGTGGCGGGAGGGACGAGAGGGTGGTCGGGCGAAAGGGTGGCAGCCAAGAGGGCATGAAACGTATATAGCCGTCCGCCAACGGCCGCCTCGTTTTTGTTTCGCGAGAAATGGGAAGCGATTTCGGTCGAACGAGGAGCGGGCGCGGTGTCAGCCCGTAATGGAGTTAATATTTTAGCGACGACGTGGCCCGCGTTACGCTAACGTGTCCCTGGAACGCGGGCGTTCCTGCTTTCGTACGTTGAAGCGTCGACGATGGTAGCGGGGGAGGGGGTGGCGAAAGGGGGGAATGGGGTGGATGAAGAAGGGAGGGAAATGACTAAGGAACTCCGTCGTGGCAGTACCGTGCTAGCTGGATGGAGAGCGCATACATTTCACGCCTGTTTTCGTGACAAACGTTACGCGGGGCTCCTCGACACGCGAAAGAACGAGCTGCGAGAAGAACAAAGTACCCTTTGCTCCTCCTACTACGTCGACAACTCCTCTCCTTCTCTGCATCCCGCACCTCCTATCTATCTGTCTATCTGTCCCTTCGCATTTCTGCCCCTGTCCTCGCCTCCCTCATCGTGCGCCTTCTGGCTGACTTCGTGTTCCCATACTTCTCCCTCTCGCATTCACTCTGCCTACTAGTGTCTACTTCTGCTCCTACCAAACTGCATCGCGTGATCCTCGCTTCCCTTCTTACATCGTTTACCTCCCACCCCATGCCAACCGAAGCCCCCTGGCCACCCGCTTTCCCTTCCGCCTGGCCCCGACGTGCCATTTGCGAATCTGCCGGAATAACTCGACGCGGCACGTACTTACGTCGCACTTTGTTTCGGGATACTTGGAACGCATCGCGGGCAGCCGGTTCGCAGCTTTCTGGCCCACGTCGAGGCCAATTTCGGAATGCAGCTGCTTCCGCGCATTTAAGGGTATGCAGGCCGCATCGATCGCCAGCCGAACGACAGGAACGAAGTACGTTATTTAAGCGTAATTGTTGGAAACATTAATGATGCATGGTAAACTGTTTAGCGAAAGAGCAAACTTATGGAAAGTATAATCAATTATTTATAGAACCGCTATTCCGTAGGTGGACATAAAATGCATTTGTAATAGGAATAATATATTAATGATAGATTCGAATGCTTTACCGTGTGACTCACATTTGAAAACATATCAGTTAATTTCAGTCCATTAGCACCTTTAAATACAATGCGTAATTCATGCCACTGGATAGTAAATAGTGGGCGCACAAATTTTATTTATATGCTAATTCCATCCGATGCTTTCGTAAGAATCTCATATTTTCGACCGGTTGCCAGTTAAGTATATTTTAGGCATGACTGATTGTATACGATCAATAACATCCTCTTTCTCCCTCTCCACCCCCGTATATGCTCTCGACTGCACCGAGTCGAATAAAGGATGTGCACCACTGCTGTTCTGCCGAACCAAGGAGACTGTGAATTTCATTCTGAGTTCAAGCGATTTCCACATTTTCTTATCGGGATTCACCCGACTTGTCATCGTTTATTCGTAACGACTGAAGCTCGCTGTCCCGTTCCGCATCGAACGATTAATCAATTGACAAACTTTACAAAAGCTCGTTAAACTGAGTAAACTTCGCCAACCGTAAATGCTTTTTCTCGTCGAAATCATGCCCGCGCATTGTTCCCGCGACTTTGCCCTACCCTCCATTACGATTCCTCCCGGTTGCGTCTCGCGTTGCTCTTTTATCCGCAAAACAAACGCACGTCAAATTGTTGTTTCACGCTTAATATCGCATCAAACGGATCTCAAAGGGTGTTCTCCGGTGTATCCTCGATGTATGGAGGAGAGACGTACTCTATTCGGAGGACCGCCGTAACCTTATTCAGTCTCCGATTCCTCTCCAGGCTTTCTTATCGGAATCCACTCGATTCGGCAGCGATTATTCGCAGTCGAGCGAGTTTCATAGAGCCGTTTCACGCGCCGACGATCTCGCGGGTCTTGCGCCGCGCAGTCAAAGCGCGATAAATCATCGTCGAGCAACGGGCGGGCGACAGTCATCTTCAATGGACAGACACTCTGGGAGCGCGTGACATGCGGAGAAACACGCTCTATCCCGGAGCTTTCACGCTATCGCGGCTGCTCCCTCTCTTATCCCGATTCAACCCCAAAATTCTCTCACGCCGCTCTGGCTAAACTCCTCCAACCTGCGGATAAACTGTATTTCGATCAAAAAATGGCCTACAGTTTTCGTCACTACGCTTTATGGAATAGACCTGTCTATTGAAGTATTTTTTGCCGACTTAAAATTGCTGCGTAAACAAGTTTTATGCCGATAAGTTAATGCTACTCGGGGGAGCTCGATCTCTTGTTTCAATTTTGCACCAAGTTTTGTCCAAGATGGCCGGCTTGTCCGCGTAAATCATTTTAAGTACCTGTACCACAGTGCATACATTAATTTTGTATATTATATTAATAAACTCTAACCTCACAACTCCTCTCCCCCACCACTTTAAAGGTTGCTTCAAGCTTCTTCGAGTCTTGACCAATAGTTTCAAGTATTTTCTTTTCCGTCACTGTACTGCACGGAAAATATAAGCTTCGCCGAAACATGTTCATACACGTCAATCTTCCTGATGATTACAATCCGCTTCGAATGCAATGCTGTGAAAATATGATCTTCTCACTCCGCTCTAAAACAGCGAAGTATCGCAAACATGCTTCATAAAGCCAGTCAACAGACGGCCAAGTGTTACCGAGTCCGATCCGTATTATTTTCACTCTCGCTCCCCGCAACTGCCAATTACCGTCTCTTGTTCGCACCGTCGGCGTGCCGGGAAGCGCGTCGTGAAGCGTGCGCACAACTCTACCGGACTCTCATTTTCCTCTCGTCGCCATTCACGCAGTCGGCGGCAATTTTTCGCCCGAAGCTAATTGACCGCGTGCGTTAATTCGCGTCCGGCCTCGAGATAATGCTCGACGTCTCTCTGTCAGTGACCCGCGCGTTTCACAATCGGCGACAATTTCTCGGAGAGAAGGCTTGGCCTCAACGAAATACGCGTCCGATCCATCCACGTCGAGTGCCCGAAGCGCGATAAATCAGCGTCGCCCCGGAAGGCAGCGACGACCATCGTCAATGACGGGGATCCGCTTGCGCCCGGCTCGTGCATCAAGGAAACGCACTCGCCCGAAGTGCCACTTCCCCTACCATTTTTTCCACCCCTCCGTTCTCCCGACTACCTCTCTGCTCCGCCGACGAGTCGAGCGGATTATTTATTCTCCTGATAGAGTCGACGAGACGCACGCGAGCTAGTCAGCGAGCGTCGAACGCTTGTACAGCCTTTCGCGGCCAAGTTTGCAACGCTTACGGGACCATCCCCGACCCCCCACCCCTCCTCCACCCACCTCGGCGAAAGACCGAGGTCGGAGACAACTGAATTTATGCGAGTCGGAATATTTCGATTTATGGACTACCGTTTGAGCACTGTTTTTTCCAATGTGTGACCTATTGGCCTGTTTAAGATTATTGCACGTTGAACGGCGTGGTTATTGTAATGTAAGAGTGCAATTATCCTTGACACTCTTTTGGACGTTTCAATTGGGTCTTTGTAAGCTTTGAACACGCTATCGTGGAAGAAATATTACCCTGACGGGATGAACGCAAAATACGTAGCAGTTTATATTGCAATGTTATCTATAAGCGTACAGTTAAGAGTAAAAGAGTCAGAGAGTAAGAGTTAGAGTTATAGAGTACGATTCATGTCAAGATTCAGAGATTCAGTGTAACAGAAAATGTAAAATTTAATTGTTAAGCACGGAATAAAGAATATTTACTTGTACCTACGCTCCCAACTACTGCCCACACAAAGCCAAGGTCCTACAAATTCATCCTTAATAAAATTTTTGTTTACACTTACTTTCGTCTTTTCAATAGAATATTAAGGAATTAATAATAAAATAAAATAAATTACTAAGTTTCTCGCACTAGAGAGCCTCACGTTACCTTAATACAGCGGTCGGGGAACCGGGGTAAATTACCCCAAATGGGGTAAAAATGAAATTTTTGGGGGTAAAAATGAAACTTTTGTGAGTAAAAAGTAAATTTTTAGTTATTGTTTTCTTTTCAAAATTATCATGGGGGCTATAATATGAAAGATGCTAAAAAGAGGCGATTTCGTTTTTTTTTTTGCTCTTCGCCATGGGGTAATATCAACTTACACAAAAATATTTTGGGGTAATGATTAAAAAAGTTCCCCGACCGCTGCCTTAATAGGAGGGACATGAGCCTGAGCAAAGACGTGTTCGTCTAGGGCAGGATCTACTGGCATAGCCCTACTGATGAGTCCGCCAATAGATGTGGGACGAAACGATTTTTAGAACACACCAACATTTCTTTGATTCCTATTAAACCCCTGGATTCCACACGCCGAGAATTTCAATTTCTATTAAGGAATTATATATTGGCCGAAATTCATCATTATGTTAATAATTTTTATTTGACCCGCAACGGTAAATGTTAGCGAATTTACATCAAAAATTAATTTACTTTGGTTTCCAAGATTTTCAGGAAGGTAAAAGAAAATTACATTTTTTAATTTTTTAATTGGGATTTTTTAAATTTGCTTAATTGTGATTTTTGTTCGATCCATAATGGCTGAGGCTGAAATTCTGTATCGCTAACAATATATACATATGGAGCAATTGATTGGTGACATGGTTTTGATATTAATGAACCTGCGTAACATCAGCCATGGTCAAAGAACGCAATGTCCATATTTTTACAACTGGACATTTTTCGAAGACTCTGAAGGTGGACCGCCAATGGCAACCATTATTATCATGCCAATTACAACCTCATGACTGCATTGCTTCACAGAATAAATTTTTCTCCTGCTATTGTTAAAAAAGTATATAATTCAAGTTATATTGCTGTATTTGACCGTTTTATGGCTTTAAAATGATTTTGTCGTCATTTTAAAAATCCGCTTCATCTCTTTTGTGCGCGAATAATGCTAAATAATGGTATTGCAATTAAACACCAATTTGCTCGATTTTCAGGTTACGCAAATAAAGTATGGTATTAAATGCGATAATAAAACGTGCAATAATTACGCTAATGTGGATTTTAATAGAAAAATTGTCTCTCCTACGTCAAAAATTTCCTTGCGTTTCTTCGAAAACAACTTAAACAGATGATATGCAATTGTTGTAAGGGAAAGATTTAATTAATAAAAATATTTCACGGTTTGGATGCTCAAGGCGACGTTGTAAGACAAAGGGACATGCATTATATAATAAAAAAGACATAAATGCACACCAGGGATAACAATGATTGAATATACAGTCAAAGAAACCTAAAACCAAAGAATCTCACACTGTGCCTAATATCACTAAGGTTCACCGAAGGACTCTTCGCTTTATCCCGCACTCCAGTACTTATCTTCTTCATCTAGGCACAAAACTAAAAACTCATACTCTTTCACGCCTATAGATTCAAATGTACCATTTTCTAAACCTTACTGTGTAAGACAAAAATGGTAATCCTTTAATAGAATCACAACATCGTACGAATTTCATTTCCATTTGACAGAGAAATTCAGGTACAGTGGTCAATTAAATTGACGGTAGTCGTAGCGACTTTATTCGAATCCCTTGGCGATATGCAAGGTTATGTATGCATTGTTATATATTTTGCAACGCATACGCGCCATACTATGTTGAGCAGCGATAATAATTTCATAATACTGTCGGCGTAGCGGTAACGTGTCCACGATACAAATTATTCACAACACCGTCAACCGTTTGATTTGATGCAAACTGTCACTCAACGCAAATATTTTTTTTCATACTCACTCTACATGGTTTATATGGGATTAAATCGTTAGCGTGGTACTCTGCGCTGTTTATTAATTGAGTCAGCTATTGACACAATGAGCGTTCTCCGAGCCATGTTACAAACAATCCGTTTCAGTTGCCGAAAACATGCCAGGACGTGTCTGTGATCGGTCTGCTTCAACACACTGGCAATAAATCACTGTCGCTAAAGCGATCATCGTCCGTCTGGATGAATGCTCGTCTTGGGTTTGTTTCCGATGTTCAAGCGTCAACCCCACTCCATATCAATCTAACGTACGTAGACATATTTCTATGAAACTGAGAACTCTAACGATCTGCTGACGCGCATAACGGCATCTAACAACTTAACAACTGTAAGATGTCTGCCGACCTTACATTAACACTTTAACGGCCGGCGCACAGCATGTGTGCGATGGGAGCGTCGACTGTTACTGAGAATTAAAGTTAAAAACAGGCAATATAACAATAATTATCGAAAATCAAAGACATAGCGATGAAATAGGAAGCCAATAGAAATATCCGCACTTGTTTACGTTTATCAATCACCGCACAGAGTGTGCTGCCAGCCGACAACCTTCGGCGCTCGCGTCGCACACATGCTGTGCGCCGACCGTTAAAGTGTTAATGGTCATAAAATCGATTTACGTGAAGAATCAATGAATCAGTATCAATCGTTTAGGCTTATCGAACACTTCTTCATCTTTCAAACGGTATCTTAATCAATGCAATCTTTGAGAAAACAAACGTCCATATATGCTAGCGACGCAGCATTACCGATTACATTGCAGCCGCACATTTTACCCCGACCATTGAAACTTTCATAGTGTCACGTTTTGACTAATTCCGAAATCGGACAACGGTACCCCGAAGAAGACCGAGAAAGTTCTTAGCACCAGAGTTGCGCTACCAGATTGGTCCAAACTCGGAATTAGTTCGGCCGTGTATACACACGCACAGGGCCCACGTGTCCAGACGGATGAAGCTGCGGACGTGTGTCGACACACACATATATATGGACATTATGAGCAGATGTGCGTAGGCTCTCTTGGTACATGCACATATATATGCACACGGCCGCTGTGTGTGCGGACAAGCGTAAGCCCAGGCGAGATACGCACACACACACACACACACACACACACACATACTCGGCCGACAGAGTGTCGTCTCTCGCCTGTAGCTTCGCCGATAGACCAGCGACGCTCGGTTTCACGCGAGAAGAACAGCTCGCCGGATTGTGTGTACGTGATGTCTGATTTTGCCCGACGCAAAGGGACGCTAGACGTCGCGACGCCGGCAGCCGTACACAACCTCCTACCCGGGCTCAACTTGCCGTGGATTTACGTCGACATTGCGCGAATAGTTGCTCCGGCCTTCTCAACCTCCGCATCCGTCGACCACTCTGTTTATTACATACCGATGCCATGCCCACTCGGGGATTAGCTTAAACGAGCCGCGGAAGGCGAGAACGAGATCGCCAAGATTTTTCGCTAATTCATCGATGTTGGAAAGCGACGAAATTCCGGTATCTCTCAGTAGGATGTAGATGAGCTACTGTGAGTGTGATTTTTGAGAATTTCACGGAGGATTCGTGCAGTATTACAGATCGATGTCGGTGTTATTCGATTTTTAAATCATTTTTGAACCCGCAGAATGACAGACACTATGGGCAATGATTTGCGGATTATTTATTAGATACCTTCCAGAAATGTTACTTAACTTCAAATCCGTAAATAATCTCTGTTCCTACAATTTCCATACAAGTTTGATCTCTATGATGGATAATGTGAGTGTCATGCCAGAAAATTCGATGAATGGTTCAATATAAGTTCCTTCCGGATTATGATTGGTGCTGGAAGCGCAGTAGAAGTAGCATATGACTAATGATATTATAGGGATTTGGCGAGGTTCAGAGAATGCGGAAAGCAAAGGGCTGTTGAGCCTGCAAAGTAAATATTGTACAAATAAAATATTTGGCCCGACCAGATAAATATGGTACAAAACAGTCTATATATGGTTGGTATGTATGCTGATCTTGCAAACAGTTCATTTCTGTAATGGCACCTGGAACTCGCAAATGTCCAGAGATACAAATTTCTTCATTCTTCATTTCCGTTCGCCAACATGCAGAAAGTACGCATTACTGCGCCTTTCTTTAATACAGCCGAGAACAGTGATATCTATTTCGCAACCGCGACTGAGCCGAAGCGCAAGCTTGCTTTCTTTTTCCATCGCGGCTCGTGACCGGTGGCGCAAAAATAGAGGCGACCCGATGACTCTTCTGCATATCAACGAAATTACTGTGGATCGCGAAAAAGCGAGGAGCGTTCCTCCCGGAGATGGAAAGAAACGATAATCCCTCAGTCCCTGCCTCCGGCAATGTCACTTTCGTAATTCAAATACGACTGGGTGTGCGCGCGCGCGCGCTGTTGGGCGCCATCCGTCCGAGGAAACTAAGGCTGAGGGGGAAGCTCTCCGGTTGCGGGGGGGGGGGGGGGAGCGGCAAGGGTGGGAAGGGAAAAAGAACGGCGGCGTCGTTGCATTTTAATTTACTTAATTGAAGCGCGACCCTCCGGTTTATATTCCCCCGCAACGTCGCTCTCTCGTACGTATACATTTACCGTGCGTGCGTACACAATGCCCTCCGACGACGTGTACACCCTGTATACAGGATGTGCCCAAAGCCCGGTCCATAATTCTGCCACCCCCCCCCCCCCCCCCCCCCCCCTTCACTCGCCGTTACTTTTCAACGGAGCGTCACTATAAACGCGACCACGGCACGTAACCGTTTACATAAATTCCCGTAATATACGCGATTAAGGAACTTTCATCTTATTTACAGCTAAATTAATAAACCGCTGCGCTGAAAAGTCGGGGGATAACGCGGCCACTGGCTTAACATAATATTGCGATGAATCTACTTTGCGCCGTTTACTTCGTGCGAACTCCTTTGGCTGACGCGTTTAATTTACGTGTAATGCGTCATCGCGTTAACATGGAATATCGTATTATATTTTCGATTTGGCTCGACTAACGATGTGCATTTTTTTACGCCTGAAACGAGCTCTATCGGAAAATGCCTAGAATCACAAGGCTCCACGACTTAAGCGTGCGTTCCTGTTATTTTTCATACTCTGCGGCGGCAAAGCGATATGTATCGCGAGAGTCGACTGTTTGCTCCGGCAAGTTCCGCGGATGAAGTCTGTCGTTCGCGGAATTAAGAGGAGGCGACGGATAAACAGGAAGCCGGGTTGCATAATGAAACGAGGCGCGGTGAGTGGCCGAGGGGGCGGAAGGTAGAGGACAAAGAGGTAGGAAACGTCGGGCGGATCCCTGGCGACAAAGTGAGTGTAAAGATATAATGCTAATTAACATAAAATCCCGGGCGAGGAGACTCGGTACGCTTTCGTGAATGAAGGTAATGCTCCGCCGCAAGCATGGGGGGAATGGCATCGTGTGTCGACGATGCCTAGGGGTAGGGAGGGTGAACGGGTGGATGGAAGGACAGGGAGAGTAAGGCGATATCGGAGAAGACTGGACATGAGCGGGAAGACGACCGCAAAGTAAGTGGAAAGCCGTACGGCTAATTAACTTGGCAGCGTCGAAATTTCAAGGGCCCGCGGCTGCTGTTTTTAATCGCTGAGAATTCCGTAACTCGACCTTCTGTCCCTATTATTCGCGAACGGCCGAGGGTAGAAAACGCTCGTGGTCACTTCTAATTAAACTGGGAGCGTTTTAATATTGCGCGACGGTGAAAAAAGGTAGATTATGCAACTGCAAGTATTCGCACGTTTAATTTGACAGGGATCCTTAATTGTATGATAATGACAAGGTGGCATTTGCCTTCTCATCTGTTATCGCAGGGCACGCAACGAAGGTCCGAAAGTCGTTAACGAAAGTCATGTACCAGTTATGTAATCGTAAAGTAACGGGATTCCAAGTTCGCTTTCTCGTCTTCAGATTAATACGGTCCCATTTTTACTTACTCTCGACGTCCGCGAAGATCGTTCTTGGCGGTCGCACATCACAAGAGGAGAGCAACATCCAATTACCAGCGGAGCTCTTTCCGCATAGAATCGACATGAGAATCTTGATCAAAGCGAAAGTTCCGCGCGCCTTGCTGCAGTATGGAAACAACGGCGGCCGGGGCACGATCAAACGTCCTTAGCGGTTGAGTAGCTGAAAGCTGCTCGTCTCGGAAAGCGGATATTCAGCGAGCCACTCGGCTCTCGAGGAAAGACGGAGATTAGGGCAATACCGGGGAAGAAGGCTGGACATAAGCATCAGCCGCGTCGCCGAGCGCGTCATCATCGGCAACATGGCTAGGGGAGAGAGAGAGACAGAGAGTGAGAGAGAGGGCAGCAGGATGGAAAACAAAATGCCTGCATTCTGGGCGAAAGTAAGTGTAGTCGCTAGACGCCGTTAACGAGTGGCATCGCTCAGGCGAAGCTTAAGCCCTCGTTAGGAGGCTAACAACCGACCATGTGTCTTGTAAATCGCCGATCATGGCGACCGACAGAGAGAAGGTCGGATCTCTCTCGCTCCCCCCCCCCCTCTCTCTCTTGCTCTTGAGCGGACTCTTTCTCTCCCGAGTTCACTCTCACTCCCTCGCTCCCAGCTTCTCTCCCAATTTCCCTCCCCGATCCTTTCGCGCCCTCAACCTCTTCCGCTCTCGAGTCCTATACCGATCCATCTGTCCCTATCTTGCGCCGTCTCCCTCCGTGACGATCGGCGATCTCTGTCGGTCGCACGGCAACCGGCCTCCGGCCTCGACGAATCTGCGAATTTATACGGCCATCGGGCCAATCCGACGTGCCACGATCAGCCGTGAACGAGGTCGAATCCCGGGCGCCGAAAGTTCGACGCTCAACCCGCTAAATCGGGGCGAAACATCGCGCGGTTGCCTCGCGTCAGCCTCGATCCGCTTTCGATTTCGATTGGCGACGTTACTGGCGGCCCCTCGTTCACTTTTTTTTTTATGCGGCACTTGTCGCAGCCTGGACCCTCGGCAAATGAAAAATGATTCCGGGCCAGCGCTGTCCAACTCGCACCAGAAGCCGAGTCGAACGGACGGGCGGAGTCTCACAAATAGAAATCTTGTTGCGAAGTTGGAAGATTGCTTAAGAGGGATGCGTAGAGAGAGTGAGGGGATGTAATAAACGGAGAAGCGTTTCTTTTGAGAGCCCCTGAGAGCATACTTTTGAAAGTAAACGAGAGAGCGCGGAAAGGGATGGAGTTAATTAATTACGGGCCGGATGGTAAAACAACGTAAATCCGGACATCGTAAAAGTACATGAAGGTATGATGAGCGGTAATGGGATTACGATACTGGAATACATGAAAATTGTGAGGCATTGCTAATAAGTGTAATTGAGACTTACGCAGTCGCCCGCCGGTCCGCAGTCGAGATTCGAGTTAAATGAGAGATTTCTCATCGTATTTCGCACATTAGTAAATGTAGAAAAGTATGGCTGGGCATTGAGTTCCACTCTTTTCGGACGGAATTATTCTCTTGATTTCATTCGCTTCATTATCGGATGACAGAAGTGACTCCGTGTATTCGTAAAAATTCGTTTTCTCCATTTTCGCGCTGCAATGCCACGTTTACGAGCTACGTACGCCCGAAGTGCTTCACAGGAATGACATATACGGCAGAGAAGGTTATTCCGTATCTCGACAACTAGTTTCTACGCCGCACAAAAGATACGAGTGAAATCATACGAATGACAAGAATGGAGTCACGTATCTGCATAAAAGCCCCACAATTCAGTGTCCTAATTCTAGCGAATATCGACAGAATACGACAGCCCGCGTTGTCAGAAGCGATCATGTTTTGAATCGTCGTCAGCCCCAGACTCCTACCTCCAACCTCTCAATTCTTCTCAAAATCCCTACTTTTGTCCGAGCGCAATAGCCGGGAAATTCCGGCAACGATTCCGGCAGACCGAATTCACGGTGCAGAAAATTTTCAATGTCAAACGTCGCAAAATTTCTTCTCCGCCGCGCACGCTCACATACACCCTGCGTGTGTGTGAACGTGAGCGCGCGTGTGCTACCGCTGTTACTTCAAAATGAAAACGGTCCGTCGGAGCCACTTGCCGTTGGGAAACTTAAATTCCCCCTGCTTCCACCTAATGGCAGGGAGCGGTTCTCCTGATTTTTGACGTGCCGAAAACGTCGAGGGTACCGAGAACCCTTCCGCGCGAGTCGCGGGAATAGAGGGTGACTTTTAACCGTCGTCTGGACGACTTAGTGAGCCGTATACAGGTAGCTGGCACGAAAACGACGTGTAAATGGAGGGCCGCGTGTCTCCGACGGAGACAGAAAGTGAACGGAAAGGGAGGGGGGAGGTGGGGAGGAGTTGTGATAGTATGTGGGCAGGCAGGAAGAAAAAGTGTTGGCCGTCTACCTGAGAAATCCGTCCGACACACGCACCGCGAACGGGCAGCGAGCGTTCGCCGTATCGGCGAAAGGGTATACGATAAATGAGATTACGAGTTGTCGTTTCTGCGAGAGCGTGTTATCGGGCCAGGGTGGGAAAAAGAACGGCGCCCAGTTCTGACGTGCGACGCCGGGGGTAACGAGAGTGGCGTATACCTCGGCTCGATTTTCAGGACTCCGTCGATCAGACCTGCGGATAAGCCAGTTTCGTCCACGTCGCGGAAATATCTGCGATGTCCGCTGCGAACGTCCATTGTTCTCCTACCGACTAGCCCTCCCCGTTTACGATCGGCTCCTTTGCATTTTTCCCCCCAATGAATTTCTCGGACATTTATGGCCTAACGACTGTGTCTTCTGGATTTCAGCGAGAATGAATTTGAGGCTTTGAAACGTGACCTCATTGCCATTCCAAGATGTGTGGGTTTCGAAGCGACGGATTCGTGAAATATATTTTTCCATACTTTTCGTTCTCTGCCTGCTGGCGGATGCAAAATCGGGATTTCTGTCAAACTTTGGAGATACGGTTGAAATTTTTGAAAAGCACACACGCTTTTTGGACATTTTTCATTTGATAATTATGTCCTTTGAATATACGCTGCAACGAATTTGATTGTCAAATACTGTACTGCGGTGTTATACCTACGTGAATTTTGTACCGAAATTCGACAACTCACGTTTTCTTTCGTTCCTACCAACTCTCTCTCCTAAAATTCGTAAAATACGTATGATATCTCTGGGAGCTCCTATGGAAAGCACGTAGCTGAAAACATATCATGTCAGATAACTATAATGAAGCACTTAAGACATTCGTGCGCGCGTTTATGTGACGCAGGCCTTCGTAACTTACACCTAATTCCAGAACCCTCGCAACATATGCATTTCACGTTCACAAACTTCCTCTCCATAATGCAGGAAGTTCAATCAAACTCAAGTCGAGTCGATTCATGGGCCATCGGAATCTATCAGCTTGACCGCGTTCAACGTTTCCCCGCACGATTCAAAATTCGTTCACGCAAACCTTACGTACCGCCACCAACCGAAACCCGTCGGATTTTCCCGTCAAATCTAACGGATCAGCACCTTTTTTCCACGTAGCCACCCTAGCTGCAGGAAAACGCAGTAGACAGCAGAAGTGCCCGTCGTTCGATGGGAAAGACGTATCCTTCAGTAGAAATTTTCGGCCTCTCTCTCTCTCTCTCACACACACACACACACACACACACACACACACACACACACTCTTTTCGTCCTTCAGTCTCTCGTCGTTCGAAGATACGCGTACAGCCGACGTGCGGCCCATTTTCGTAATATAGACCGCGGCTTCTCCCTCGTCTGCGGGCTTCTCGAAAGTCTAACAGTCCCTTATTTGTTCTACAGTCCGCCAGTTACGTGACTACTAACGGAGATCGACGGTTCGCGTGACAGTGGCGAACGAGTAATTAAAAGACCTTTAGAACTCGCGAGGCGCAAGCCCGCGTCTCATTGCGCACGCAATCAGTATAAGGTCCTATTTATTCTTCGCTTCGCCGTACGGGCGTCGTCGTCGAGACGCCTATGGTTCGGGAACCATTTAAAATCACGCCGAGTTAATTAAAACGCGCGAATTCTCGAAATGTTGCGATATCATCAAAGCGAAACTGTCGGAGGTCCGTCATGCACCCTGCGTGTACAGCATTTGTTTTGTCGGGAAAAAACTGAAGACGGTAATTCAAAGTGTTTTATTTGTAAACAGTGTGCAAGGCCGATTTCTTAATTTCACTTAAATTATGGCTGATTCTAATAATTTAACGGTTTAAATCGTTGAAAGAGAAGACTGACACGACGATATTTTATGATCTTATTTCGACTTTTTCGGATCATCGAGTAAAAAAGCTACTTCCGCATATCCCGTAGACGTTTTTGTACACGTGAAGAATACGATCATTAGCGTTCGATTCGCTCACACTTGCACAGTGCTAGGCACAGATCGTTCCAATTCCGAGTCAGTCAATGTCACGATCCGTTAATTACTGCACTGAAATTGTCGAAACCGATCGATATCAGTTGCGTCCGGAACGGCTGGACGTCGAATCTGGCAATATATAGCGGCTACTTGTACCGATAAAAAGTAACGAAACCACCATTTCATTTTTCAGTGCGGTACGATCGCGATACACACTAGGCTCTATAGCGAGAGTGAATCGTCGGGGCGGAACGCGCGGACGTTTCGTTTGTAACTGGTACAGCGAGCAACACAATTGATAGCCCGTAACGGTATACGGGGTGCCACCGAAAGCCAGCTCTTGCGGCGCGGATGACCAGTAGTCACTCTTCGTGTAAACGGCCGAGCCGCTAATATGATTGGTGGTTCCCTTTGTTTGAAAATGGCAAAGCGAGTAATACGGTTGGCAGTGCCGTATCGGTATTTGGAGTATTTAAAAAATGAATCACGTCGATCGTTGTGTGCGTGCGTTTGTAAATGATAGAGCGCTCGACGTGATAGTAGTCAGTCGTTTTGCTCGACGGACGATTTTTACTCGGCCTAAAAATCCATTTTCAATTTTTACCGGCGCCCACCTTTTTATCGCGTTCTATTGATTTATTGGGTCGATAAAACGTTTGAGAATAAGTGGACGATTCAATGTGTCGAAGAAAAATAACAAGCACCGTCATGGGGACCGTTACTAAAAATGTATGTACGATGTGTTTGTACGTTTTTGACGTTTTGATTATGGACAAGAATATGCTTTTTAACTACTCGCACAAGAATTTCTTTTCGCAATTGACAGTGGCCGGCGAAAATGACCATTCCGCCCGGAACGTCCAACTTTCGAGGCACCCAGTACGTATCGTTAAGGCAGTACCCAGGGCGGCTTGCATATTCATACGATACGCAATATACGGGCGCTCATTAATGCGCGAAATGCGAAATTGCTAAACGTGTACGTCTCGTAAATGCTCGTGACGGGGCGGTCTCTACTATAAGGCGTATGCAGAAACACACACACGATCCTGCGGAACATCCACGCGCAAATCCGCCAGGATACACACATCGAGGCGAACATACACGTATGAACACCAGTGTCAATATGCATGACCGTACACACCTGTACACACATTAAGACATATGGGTACACATGTGTCTATATATAAGTCGATATTTATAAGGATACAGGCGTGTACAGATACATTAACAGCCACCGTACATCGCGCATGCATCAACACGTTCGCAACCACATGTGCCCGTGTGACCGTATATAAATTTGCACGCGCGTCGATACATACAAGTACAGGCTAGCGAGCGCGCGCGCGCACATGTGCACATACGTTTTGACAGACGACGTCCGCAAACTTACACGGTGATCCGAACGTGTTCCGCACGCCCGTCCGAGTCACGTCTCGCCAACCGTCGCTTCGCGTAAGTGCCGCTCTCACATTCTTGTAAAGCTGCGCCAAAATTGGACTAGCGCGAACGTACACACACATACGCGCACGCTTATATCGACTGCAGCGGTCGTTGTCGCCGGTTGACCAGGATCATCAGGAATGACGACGGGTTAATCGACCGGGGCGAAATGCGGCGACGTCGTTTCTCAAAAGCAATTACGATCTGCCGCACACACACCCTGTCTAGCACGGCATTACCCTCTATTCATGATCTTCCGCGATACACCGTGTCCGGTAATTAACGATGATCGCCGCGGGTCTCGATACGGTCTGACCTCGTATCCTCTCCTAACGAAATCATTTTTAAGCACTATCGGAATCGTCCAACTTTTTTCGCTATATGGCTGGCGCGGGATTAAAGTATAAGTCGAGTTCGAAATAGGGTAACTGGGTTAAAGGCGGATGGGAAGATTCCCCTTCGTGCCTCGAGAATTTTGTTGGGCCTGGATGTGTCAAGCTATTTCAATGGAGCGGCTGAAGTCGATGGTTACGGATCTTTTTCTCGCATTTTCTTTGTTTCACCGGTGGACTGATTTCCACTCGTGGGGCAAGTATCAATACTTCAACATATTTTTTTACATATATGTGGGACATAATGCACGGACAGTGTTGGCGATTCCTCGCGGCGCGTCGTCTGATCGTGGTTGGTGTGTATGTGTGATTGTGTACGCGGGTATGGACGAATGAGTGTGCTGGGTGGAAGGGCACAGGGCGCGTGGAGAGGACACTTCGCAAAACAGTTCGATGCTAAGTCGCGGTCCGAGCGGATGTAGATTCTTTGTTCTTTATTTACGTACATTATTAAACTGTTACATTTTATCCGACTCTCTCTTTTAACCCTCCCACCATCCTACATTTGGGGGCTCAGCCGGGATGGTGAGCTAACAGGGTGAAGACGACGGATTCGGGTGGTGAAAGATACAGTGTACTCAGTGGTACTCTCGGTTTTGTCTCTGAAATTAAGTGGAGATCGTAGACCTATTCAATACGCAGTAGATGAAGATAAGTTGGCCTTCATCATCAGTTGTTCAGTGGTGAATAGGAGCGATCAAACAGTAGTAAGACGGAGACTGAGACTGAGTGAACAGTGGTAAAGTGGAAAATCACCGTGAGCAAGATGTCAGAAGCGCAAAACGCACGGACCGACGGACCAGACGAACAGGAGAAAGAACGACGACCCATGGAAAAGAATGGAGGTGATAAATCGGCTGGGAACTTAGAGTTATCGCCGGGAAAGATAGATAAAATGAAAGTAAAGGAACTGAAGGAGAAATTAGAACAGTTGCAACTTCCTATGCACGGGAAAAAAGAAGAATTACGAGGGAGACTGAAACAACATATCCAAGACGAAGAGGAAGCCGAAACCAGCAGTGACGAAGAGAAGGACGAAACCATCATTCGGCAAGGAACAGAAGAGAGCAGTGACGATTCAGCAGATGAAGAGACTGAGAGTGAAACCGATGTCAGGGAAGACAGAATACGTAGGCGTGCAGGTAGTACACGCGCCGAGCGACGGCGATCCGACGCGTCATTCCGTAGAAATCGCACGACTCGCGGAGATCGGTTCACTATCAGGGACGTAGAAGAAAGCATTTCGCATTTTTCCGGGGACGATAAATTAAGCGTCACTAAGTGGGTGAAAGAGTTCGAAGAGACAAGTGAGTTGTTAAAGTGGGATGAGTTACAGCAACTTATATACGCGAAACGTCTTCTTAGGGGTTCCGCGAAGCTTTTCGTTAGTTTCCAGACAGACATTACAACATGGTCTAGATTAAAAAGGCGGTTATGTCGGGAATTTAAATGTAAAGTTAGCAGTGCGACAGTACATAATCAATTAACAAATCGAAAGCGGCAACCTGGCGAAAGCGCGCGACGTTATATGTACGCAATGCAAGAAATAGCGAGTCAAGGGAATCTCGATGAAGATTCGCTTATCGAATATATTATCAAGGGCGTCCCTGACGAAGAAACAAATAAAGCGATACTGTATAACGCGGATACGTTGGTACAATTAAGGAAAGCGTTCGAGAAGTATGATAAAATGAAAGAAGCAACATTTCGGAAACCGAAAAATCCGAAATTAGACGCGACTAAAGAGAAACGATTTGCGAGGGGTGAAGCACATAAGAAACTGCGTTGTTTCAATTGTGGTTCTTCAGAGCATGACATAAAAGATTGTACGCATAAAGATAAAGGACCGAAATGTTTTTCATGCAATGACTTTGGCCATCGGGCGGCAGATTGTAAAAAAACAGCTAAAGCCACGACAAAGGCGGCAACAGTATATTCGGTGAGTGATGCAGATAAGAAAGCGGTTACGGTCGAAATAATGGGAAAGTCATTTGTAGCACTGTTGGATACGGCGAGTGAAGTAAATTTGATAAGACAGGATATTTATTCGGAAATAGGGTCTCCAGCATTGAATAAAACGCAAAGAGAGTTTACAGGTTTTGGGGGCGGCGCAGCCTCCGCGGTAGGGAAATTGGAGCTGGAGCTAAAGATTACAGATCAATCATGTAAAATGGAAATGTTTGTTGTTCCAAGCGACGCTATGGAGGCACTGGTTATTCTGGGGAAGGAATTTTTGAAGGTGGTCGAAGTAAATATTTGGCGAGGTCAGGTTACGATAAGAATATTGGCAGAAGGCGAGACGCGAGAAGAAGGTGAAATTGATAAACCGGTAACCGATAGCGTAGCCCGAGTGGAAAGCGATTACGAACGTCAAGTGACACAGATAATGAATATTGTAGAAGATGCACCGAATGAGATAGAGATAGCCGAACCGTATCAAACAAAAGTGCAAGAACTTATTCAAAAGTATACACCGGCGAAACGCGTTGCGACTACCGTAGAGACAAGAATCTCTTTGGTAGACGACGAAGTAGTATGTCAGCGTCCGCGTAGATTGGCTCCAAAAGAAAAAGAAATTTTGAGTAGCCAAATCGAGGAATGGGTGGATGAAGGCGTTATACGTCCCAGTAGAAGCGAGTATGCAAGTCCGGTGGTAGTAGTGCCAAAGAAAAACGGTGCGTATCGAGTGTGCATTGACTATAGGCAACTGAATAAGAAAATAGTAAAAGATAGGTTCCCGATGCCTTTAATAGACGACTGTATCGACGAGTTGGCGAATGCTCGTGTCTTCTCCGTCCTCGATCTGAAAAATGGGTTTTTTCATGTCCCAGTCGCGGAAGAGTGTCGCAAGTTTACCGCGTTTGTGTCCCCGTTAGGACATTTTGAGTTCAATAAAACGCCATTTGGATTATGCAATAGTCCCGCGAGCTTCGTTAGATTCGTGAACGATATATTTCGAGACCTGATACGTAGAGGAACGATGTTTGTATATATCGATGATGTAATTGTTCCGGGTACCGATGAAAACGATGCGTTCAATAGACTGACCGAAACGTTGGTGGTGGCCGCTGCGAATGGGCTAAATATCAATTGGCAAAAATGTAAATTTCTTAAAAAGCGTGTAGAATTTCTCGGGTACGAAATTGAAAATGGATACATAAATCCGTCGCCAGAGAAAATTAAAGCGGTTGACCGATTTCCCGAACCAAAATCAAAGAAAGATATACAAAGTTTCTTAGGCCTAACCGGCTATTTCCGAAAGTTTATTAAAGATTACGCGAAGATAGCACGCCCGTTGTCCGAGGTGCTAAAGGAGACGCACGTGTATGGTTTCGGCGAGTCTCAAAGGCGAGCGTTCGACACATTAAAAAACATATTGTCGCGAGAGCCAATCCTGCGCATATACGATCCGGCTGCCGACACGGAGCTGCACACGGACGCAAGTAAGGACGGCTTCGGTGCGGTCTTGTTACAAAAAGCGCTAAACGAAAAGGAATTTCATCCGGTCCACTATATGAGTCGTAAAACGTCGGATACCGAAAGCAAATTGCATTCGTATGAATTAGAAATGTTAGCAGTTATAACCGCTGTAAAAAAGTTTCGTGTTTACCTGTTCGGATTATCATTTACGATTGTAACTGATTGCGACGCGTTCAAGAAAACTCTGGAGCAGAAGAAAGATTTATCACCAAAGGTAGCACGTTGGGCATTGCTGCTGGAGGAGTTTTCCTACAAAATAGAACACCGACCAGGGAACCGATTAAGACACGCCGACGCTCTCAGTCGATATCCAGTAATGGTCATCGAAGATAAATTACTTGCTATGATTCGGAAGGCGCAGGATGAAGAAGAACGTCTCCGAGTTATTAAAAGCATACTAATTAAAGAACCGTACGAGAACTACTTCCTCAAGAACAAGATGCTCATGAGGAAAATCGAAGAACGCGAAGTGGTAGTACTTCCCATAAAGCTCCAAACCGAGATGATCAGAAGGGCTCACGATAACGGACATTTTGGAGTGAGGAAAATGGCAGAAGGTTTAAAGAAGGATTATTATATCGCTAATCTTGAAGAGAAGTTGCAGCGTTTCGTTGACTGTTGCGTGCCATGCGTACTTGCTGAGAGGAAAAAGGGGAGAAAGGAGGGCACGTTGATACCAATTTCAAAGGGAGAAGCACCGCTGACTACCTTCCACGTCGATCATCTGGGACCCATGACCGCCACGAACAAGCTGTATAAGTTCCTCTTTGTGGTAGTGGATGATTTTTCCAAATTTGTTTGGCTCTACCCCACGAAGAGTACCGACTCCAAAGAGGTGATAGAGAAACTAACACTTCAACAGCAGTGTTTCGGCAACCCACAGCGGATAGTGTCGGACAGAGGAACGGCTTTTACGTCCCGAGCATTTAAGGATTATTGCGAGGAGGAGCGGATAGAACATGTTTTAACAACGGTCGGCGTACCCCGAGGAAACGGGCAGGTGGAGCGAATAAATCGCATAATTATTCCTATATTAACGAAGTTGTCCATAGAAGCGCCCGATAAATGGTACAAGCATGTCAGGAGGGTGCAACAGGGGATCAATAGTACGTATCAGCGTAGCATCGGCATGACACCTTTTGAAGTTCTAATCGGCACCAAGATGCGACGGAAAGACGAGTTGGAGATTCTAAAGTTAATAGAGCAAGAGTCGACAGAAATATTCCGACATGAACGGGACGAACTCAGACAGGTTGCCAAGCAGAACATTATGAAGGTTCAGGAAGAAAATCGACGAAATCACGATAAGTTTTGTAAAGACGCGAGGATTTACGGGATCGGCGATTTGGTGGCAATCAAGCGCACGCAATTTGGGCCTGGGCTGAAGATCAAAAAGAAATTTCTAGGTCCATACAGAGTGTCCCGTATAAAAAGAAACCATCGATATGAGGTTGTTCGAGTAGGGGTCGACGAAGGGCCCAAGGTAACTTCTACCTCGGCGGACTACATGAAGCCTTACGTAGCATTGTCTTCAGGGACTGAAGATGAGTCAGGAATGGCCGAATGTGGGACATAATGCACGGACAGTGTTGGCGATTCCTCGCGGCGCGTCGTCTGATCGTGGTTGGTGTGTATGTGTGATTGTGTACGCGGGTATGGACGAATGAGTGTGCTGGGTGGAAGGGCACAGGGCGCGTGGAGAGGACACTTCGCAAAACAGTTCGATGCTAAGTCGCGGTCCGAGCGGATGTAGATTCTTTGTTCTTTATTTACGTACATTATTAAACTGTTACATTTTATCCGACTCTCTCTTTTAACCCTCCCACCATCCTACATATATCTAATAAGTACCCAATTTTTGGGATTCTGAAAATACATACAAATTTTATTTGATATCGGCTTGTACGCTACATGGTACGTAAATATAAAAATAGTAAGTACATGTATAATGAAGCTACCATGACTTTTGCACTCAACAAGTACACTTTCGCAACACGTTCCACACCAATCACCTTCCATACCTTCAGTCCTTAACTCTTTTCTTAATAATGACTCCATTGCGTACTCAGAATGCAGAAGTAAATGGCCCTTTGTACATCTCATTGTCAGTCGATATACAATGCTAAGCTCGTAAACATTTATAGAAAACGGCAATTCTCATGCGAGACGCATGTTTAAGCGCATTTAGAATGATAACAGAGTTAATCGACACGTTCGCGTGAGCAATGACGTCCGTACAGCTACTCGTACCGACACATGCGCAGACGCGGAAGCGCACCGGTAGAAGCGGTAGCCCGGAAGGCAGGACTCTACATAATTTCCGTAAAGCAATTACGAGACAGCGCGTACGCCAAATTGATACTTGCGAGCCAAAGTTACGAGCATCCAGGCTTCGCGGGGTCACATTCACGCGATATCCACTTTATCTCGAGTGCTCGACTTGCAATTGGGGAAAACGCACGTTCACGACTACGCGCGCGCGTTCTTGCGAGTAACGTGCGAAGGACGAAATGCGCAAGCGTGTAATTGTTGGCTTACGGGCGCACGCAATCTGCGCGAAGAAGCAAGCCTACAATTCCAGTCTTTACGAGCGGCACGCTTCTTGAAAGTCCTGCGGCAATGGCTCGCTCTGCCGATGAAGTACGGGCACTCGTTGAAAGAGTGCCAAATGACAAATTTTGGCGGCCGCTTTCGCGAGAATAGAGGATCTCGTGTCGAACGTTTCGTTAACGGCGCATACGTTGTTACGACCATATTACGCTTAGGATGCCTTACGATACACGAAACGAAGGCATTTTTAATCCAATTCAAACTGCCCACTAATAGAACATGCGTCAATTGTCGGCAGACGAGGTACACTACGAAGCACCGACCATTTATCGTCCGACGCTTTTATATTTGTCAAAAGCGCACATTTAAATGTACTGACCATTTTCACGTGAGCTTTTTTTAAAATACCGTGGTGTTAGAGCGGGTATGCTCGATGACGCTAAATTACTTTGCGAAGGCAAAACTGTTAAATTTATACCGCTTTTATCCGTTATGCGATACGTGACGTACGTCTTGTTTCAATATCCTCACTGACCAAACAGTGAACATTTCATTTGTCGGGAACGGGTGGCGCGAAATAAAACGGAAATAATCGATGCTTTCAGCAAGAACGTCAGAGTCGCACCGGCGTTGCATAAAAGGAACCGTAAAAACTGTAGATGCATCGACGGCGACGACGTTATCGCTGCACTCGTGAAAAATGATCGTCAAAACGTCGACTCGTACGAGACATTTTGCCAGGTAACCGCGTAATGCACGAAGTCGTCTCTGCACGCAACGCTCGATTAAAGATCGTGAATGTTTACGATTGAAGACGCGACTGCGCACGACACTTTACAGTCGCACGCAAACCTATCCAACCACTCCATTTTTTGCACCTCAATCCACGAACCTAAATAATACCGTAGGTATGACTCTTTTCAACTATTTTTAAACGATTTGCATTCGCTCTTAGGTCGCGGATGTATTTAATATCGGTAACCCGTAAGTCAAAATATTCATGCTTACGACAATATTCTATAGTAAACAATAACAAAATCACACTAATGTCTGATGTCGTTAAAAAAGCGTTATTACCGAAAATCAAAACTTAACTTATATATCAGTACACTTAAATCCATCTCACATCCAGCAGATTATATTTCATATTCCACTCGACATATCTCATCATCCATCGCTCACGTAGACTTAGACTTTCCACGAACATAAACCGGATTGAGTAGAACGCAGAAACGAAGCACACGATAAACAGGCTTTCTAGCAGTCAGCACCGACGGCAAGACGAGGAGGGAACGAACTGACCGGAAAGTTTTGCACGGTACTGTATAATCGGCGGACGTAGCTTATCGATGTTAGCGTAAACTCGAGCGGAGGGTCAATATCGTTATCGATAGCGATCTCGGAGACAATGGGCGCTACGTAAATGCGCGGTAGAGCCGCGAGGGCACTTGCGTCCCTTAGCTGAAGTAGAACAGTCGGATTATGGTCTGCCTCAGAGTCCGAGGAGGGTTCCGAGGAACAGAGAAACACTAAGAGCCTTAAGTGCGCGTTCTAAATGCCGACATTGTGCGCTCAGTCGGCTTCGCGTTGCATGCGCAATCACTCCATCTCTCTCTCTCTCTCTCTCTCTCACTCTCCCCCTATATCTGTGTCTCCCCTCGGTCGGCTCTCTTTGCCGTTCACTTTCATGAACGGAGAATTCATGACTGACGCGCTCGATTTGCCCCATTCGATTGGACGCGATGAATATGGAAAATGGCAGAGACCACGTGTCGCAAAGCGTCCGCTCGGCCGAGAGGAAGTGTCCGCGTTCTACGCCCCCATACCTTCAATAATGCGCTACGTTTCTATTGTGGGTCGACGTCGGGCCGAACCGTTGTTACTCGATAATGAACTCAACCGTCATCTCTCAGTATATAGAATGGCAGTCGCGCGCGCGCGCATCTTTCCGAACGTTCACGTTATCCTAAACTGAAAATTACACTGTCGATTTTGACATTGATCACTTCGGACTTCTGCCGAATCCGCAAACAGGAGTGAAACAGTAAACTGGGCTCCTTCTGGTAATCATTGGCATAATTGATCTCACTGGACACGGATGTCAATTCGTAAAGCTACGCGCTACTTGTTAAAATTGACAATTGTGACAAGTTGTTGATCTGCAACTCGATCGCATTCATTGGTCGAATTGACGAGCGCAGGCAATTTTCGACTATGAATCAGGTTTCTTTATTTGATTATTCGCGTGATTGGTATCAAGTAGCCCGAATGGCACGACAATGACAGGTATGAATGGTTAAAGTTCAATTAACGTTAATCTTTTAATTTGGCCAGTCGCGAGAAGAAAGGCTTACGCGCGTGAAATGTCGATTGTTCACCAGCGTTACGGGTCATTAAAGCGCAATGACGGCAAAATAACGTCGCGACGTGCGCGGATGCGAGTGCACACGCGCACGCACGAGGTATTTAGACGGTGAAACGCGATCGTTATTGACAGCCTTCCGACACCGGCTAGAGACACGCTCGGCATGGAAGGCTTTTACAACGACGTAGCCGTGACGATCTGGAAATAATTCGATGCGCTCTCTCACGAACGCAACTTTCGCACTTTAGACCCTTGCACGCGCACGCACCAGTATATCGAGGAAGGGTCGAACGTGCGGTCGACTCGTCGTCCATTGGTGAGCAACTAGCGGCACGATGAGAGTGCGTGTACATCGTGATCAATTCGCATTTCTTACCCTCCAACCTGACGTTCGCCACATGCACTTACAGTGGTGAACATATATTTCGTATAGCGCTAGGCGAATTTGTACTCTATAAGGATGTTTCACAAAATCCGAGGTTCCTAACATGGGATATATACCCTATATGCGTTCTGCATTTTAAATTTATATTACATGTTTTATCGAGCTGACGGATCTATTAGGAATTTCCTGAAGCTTTAGAAAAAAGATGTAAAAGTCAGGGGTAAAATTAAGTGTCTGACTGCAATCAGGTCGTCATATATAAAAGAAACAATGTGGTAGATCTTCGGTAAGACGGCAGTGAGAAATGCTGCAGCTTTGATCCCTTGATCGTTTGATAGCGAGAGCACTCGCGGTGAAGAATGCGTCGGCAAATATATGTCCGCAACTGTATGTCCCGCGGATGTGCGCGTGTCTCGCATTCGATCGGTCAGATAGCCATGCATTTTGCCTGTCATCTTTCCCGCGCACGCCTTCCGAGCGTAACTACAACTCACCTCGTAATCCTGCGCGCCTGAATTATGAATTGCCTGATCGCCCGCAGCGCACGATTCTATCGTCGAAGTGTTTCATTAATTTTTCACCCCTGCGACGCCTACGCAGCATGCAAACTTTGCGAGTTAATTCGTTTTGGGGGTCTTGAGAGGCCTCTTTACGTCGGGCGCGACAACCTCGACAAGGACAATAGATCGTCAGATATTTTTGTGCTTATATCAGATGTATGTAAGTTAAAAAGTTCGTTAAACAAGAATTGCAAATGTTGACATTATATTAGACTTACTTATCAGTTTTTCAAGCAGAGGATCAGTATTATTTAATTCTGTACGACAAAACACAGTGAATTTATCGCGTGTATTCGTGAACAAATTACATTTGAAGTTAGAATATATACAAAGGAAAAATTAGTTTAACAGATGTTGAAGAATGGGTTATAAATTCTTAAACTTCTTACCTCTCGTAAAATACTACTTCCATTTAGTTTTAGGTACCTACATTGTATTTAACCATATGCACTAGAGTAGTCGAGATAACGACATACTCCAAGCCCATTTTTGGAGCAGTAAGTACTATATAAATTACGGTAAAATTAAAATTACTTTCCTCAACATTAAATTGTAAAAATGGTCAAACGTGGGCGCATACGTATATACATACGTAGGTCGCAAAAATTGTGCGATATAAAAATTCGACACACGAACCAGCTGTTCTACTTTACGTCTCATGAATATTCCCCACTGAATCCGGGAAAAACGTTTCCTCAGCGGTTATCTTTAGCGTCGCGCGGAAATAGAAATTCGCGTAGAAAAGTTGCGACTCAAGAATGTTTCGCGACATACCTACGTGAGATCGCATCGAGAGCGGTACATTACATGGTCCAACCGACGCTTTTAATACATACCAGCGTAATAGTACGGCTTTTCCTTTAGTAAACGAAAGGCAAAAGACCTACTCTCTTAAGCATCAGGATGCAGATGTAAAAATAGCCACGACAATAGTCTTTTAAATCGAAACTTTGCTACGTAAGTAATAGTCTTTAAGGTCCAAAATCGCTGGACAAAAGTGTACAAAAGCTATGTAGTTAGATACCAAAGTTTGAAGCAGCAATTTCTGCAGTTTTCTTCGCAATTCGAAACAATCTAAATTTTTCCTTCCCAAAAATTCTTGGCACGCCCCGTCCAGAAAACTAATCCTCTCAACTTTTTAGAAAACTTCAGGATGTCCGGTACAATTGGAAAAATGCTATTCTTTTCTCGAAGATTAATTTTCCGACTCAACTTAACTCCACACAATGCATCCCCTATATAAT
This sequence comes from Anoplius nigerrimus, assembly GCA_914767735.1. NCBI lineage: Eukaryota > Metazoa > Arthropoda > Insecta > Hymenoptera > Pompilidae > Anoplius > Anoplius nigerrimus. The sequence continues at coordinate 4,821,151 of OU612079.1, read as the reverse complement.
TAAATAAATCATCCCCCCTCCTCTGCCAACAAATATGCTCCTAAGCAGCAAACCTTAAGCGAGGTAACACATAACTGCCGTAAAATCGGGACCGTAAAACCGTCCACGACGCTTACCACTTGAGCAGGCACTTGGCGCGTAAAAATAAACGGCTCGAAACCGCGCAATTTCCCCAGGTAGGTGCGAACGATGACAAGGGGATCCTACCTCAACGACGCTCGTTTTCATTCCGAAGTCAGCGGATTAAGGCACTCCCCCCGGTAGGCATCGCTAAACTTCTTGCCTACCGTTAATAAGTAGCAAAACGGAGGTCGGGGCCGAGAGTCGATGAGGAGAGCTGAGGGGCTGAAAGGGTTTGTTGGGGAGGGTGTAGCCAGATTGTGAGGGTGAGCAGGGTGGGTCGCGTGCCGTCAGCTGGCAGCTGGTGTGAAAAAGCCATTCAAAGCGTCGACCGTCCTTGCGACACTTCTGAAGAACCTCTTTAGCGCCGTCGGGCATTATACGCCAGTGCCTTATATACGAGCAGCAGTGTAAAGACGCGGGTTCCCTACTTAGCGTACGGCTGTTAATTAACGTTGAGAGGACGTGAACGTAAACCATCTGTAGCTCGAGCACACGTCGCACGTCGGAGGGCGAAAGAAAGGCCAGCGGAACGGGTTGACGGAGCCTGCCACGCAGAGAAAAGAGGGGGGTAGCCTGGGGGAGGGGAGGATGCTCGATGAGGGGAAAAGAGGGGCCACACTTTTGTCCCGGAGAATTTCGATCGAAGCGAACGATCGGCAAACCGGTGAATGCTCTCCTAGCGGACGTACGTACCCTGTTGCCGAGCATTTCTATGCTTCATTATATATCGACGTGTCGTCGATGGGAAAGCATGTGACTGGACCTGATGAGTAGGTGTCGGTGGATGTTACTGTTTAAGCTCCACAGTTAGCCGGATTGGATTCTATGGATCGCCCGTTAACGCCCGATCATTCGTAGATACGTATATACCGTACGTTACATTTAACATGCGGCGAGTTTATAATTAGAAAATGTCCAACGCTCGTATCCGACTATCGACGCATTGTCATGGTAGAGTACGCGTTACATGCTTGAATGGACTTTTGTGCGTTAATTAGAAAAGTATTTACTGCTACTGCGTCGAGGTCAAAATTAATGAGGCGTCCGGCCGCATTAACGATCCTGAGTGCGCGATGATTATACGCGTTTTATTTCCTATTATTTCGCATCGGGATGAATATGCTGATAGAACGAACTGATGGGCGAACAAGTGCGCGTTCGGTTCTCTTTCATTCCTCGCAATTACGGTCGAGGAGGACGATCAACCTCGCGTATATTCTGCGCGTCGATGGATAAGTGACGAGCAAATCACAAAATATCGAAGTGCACTAGAACCGCGGACACGCCGATGGACGTTAGCGCGAATTCAGCCGGCTCGCGCTATCGCGTTCATGTTTATATATGGCGATGTGTACCCTGCCAAATTTTCTGGCGCCTACTAGATATCGCGAGATTGGAGTGTATTTCGGTGGCAGTGCGTGTGACTCTCGTCGCCTGTGTTCGAACGCATGGGGTGTCCGAAAAAATGTATTACTAAATTTGTACCACGTCACGACACGCGAAAATGGGCAAAAAGCTTTCATATGAACTCGTGCCAACAAAAATTGCATCTCCGTTTGCGGATTCGTTTCAGCGTTGAGGGAAATTTTGTTTCAGCAAATTATATAAATACAGTACCGCTATTCTCTCAGGAATATTGAAGATATTTTTTCTTCGAAATTGTGTCATGCTCACGGCAACCATGTCATTACATTTGTATAGAATTAATTGACGCACAATTTAGAACCTTAGCACGAGTCTTAATACACAAATAACAGCGAACATGCATAAGAGAACGTTATGAATGGTCGAGTTAGTTTAAAGTTTACACTGACGTAAAACACATTGACTCGGTGTAATCCGGAATGCAAGTACAGTACCGATCGAATAGCAAGCTTCACTTTCAAACGCATAGAGCAGATTAGCACTACGATGTCATAACCTGCCGCCTAGGCTGGCGCGTAGCTTAATCAATTCGAATACGGCCGCAGGGCGGTCAAATTCGGCCACATCTTTCTCGGACACCCCGTATCGGGGTCGGCGAGGGCAACAAAACAAAAATCGCTGACAGGCACATCCTCGTCATCGTGCGGTCGAATACTTCGCACCTTTGATCCAGAAAATACGATACCCGGCGTATATCCTGCGGGCGCGCTGGAAGCTATCCGGAGTTACGTGCACGCATTGAAACCCCCGGGACACGGAATAAAAACAGTTCGAGACCCGCAGACCGACGATACAGAGACGGGCTTTCACGCTCGAAGATCGAATCTTGCGCTGACTGCGTTATGTGCACGCGAATTCAAGCGCGGATCAAGTAGTATTGACACTTGTTCGCACCAGTCGCGCATGCAAACAGAAGACGCTCCATCAACCTGAGGTCAAGAACTATTTTTCATCCTTCACATATTCAGCCTGTAAATAACGCTAGAGATTGCCGCGGTTTCGGGTCCGAAACAAAGCGGATACAAAATGGAATTTTCGCCGACGCGGCCAATCTGTAAATATATGAAAATGTTGCTCTCCGCCGAGGAATCTCGGCAGCTTTTTCGTTTCCAATGAACCGTAGACCGTTTTTCGGCGTTGCACTTTAACGAATTTCGATATCGATCGAAGCTGCAGAGAGGTTGACTGTTTCTTTCTCTCTTCACTTTTTGTCGCTGGCTCCCTTTATGTTGGTTAACGGAACGTCTGTTGCGGTTTGACGTTAGTATACATGTACGTAACGGTACAGATAGACAGAACGTTCTTATGAATGACAACTGCTTTTTCAAAATTCTACCGTAGCAGTATAAGCAGAGGCATAAAGCAATTGCGAAATCCATATTCGGAAAGGTTATTCAGTACGCGGTGACTTTGGGGGAGGAAAAAAGAGTGTAATTGATACAACGCGCGAGTTAAAACGCGGCAAATTAAAGACACACAGTCGAAATGCGCTGGCGAAACCGCGCGAAAGGGCAATAGCATTAAAAAAGCATATTCCATTCGAGCGGGAACATTTTGCGCCTGCCTCCCGGTCGACGCATACATAATCGTCGTCGCTTCAATAACGAAGTTTCAGCGGAGTCGAAATTTTTCGAGCGACCCGAGTTAGAGGTCAGTCACCGCGAATAAAATGGCCAATCAGCCAATTACGTATTGCGACCGATTACCGGACGCTGACTGACGGGAACGCGCGACCGCACTGTTCATCGATACGATATTCGACGTGCCATTCAGTCTACCCGTCATTCTGATCAGAGACTGTCGCCTGATCGTCGAACGTGTTAACGAGCGAGCGGCGAAAGTTTCGCGCTTGAAATATTTTTGGGAGCGGCCTCCGAGTCCAGTCGCGAACGATTCCGGTAGAAGAGATCTACGCTGATGTCGATCTAATTAACTTTCGAAGTGAGTCGGCGGGACGTCATGTACTGGCTAGCCATACATCAAGCGAGCGGAGCCAATAATAGAAGCGACGACGTCACTCGAGTCCAAATGAAGTTTCCGTTTGGCAGGAAACGAGGCGACGTTGATCGAAGATGACGAGATTAATGAATTCTGCGAGCCCTGCGAAACATCTGATGCTTGCCCGATGGTGCGTGCAATGGCCGTGCCTGTCCGGATACGATGAGATGGCGTTACTTTTTTTTATTAATAGTCAGCGGGAACATACCCGCTGTCTGGCGCGGTACGCCGGCCTGATTTATGGAAACGTAATAAATAGTGAACGAACGGAAAGATTCGGATCCTTAGACCGACGCCGAAGCAACACCGGCATCCGAGCCTCTTCTTGCCCCTCTTTTTCCCACCAAGTACTCCTGCCCCACTCTACGGCATTCAATGTTTTCCGTATCTTCCTTCGACAGACTACGATCCGCGCGATATGAAACGAAGTCACTGTAACTCGGTACGCGAAGCATGTACCGTTATTTGTACGTGTACAGTGTCGTAAAACGCGAGCACACAGCCTTACGCAATTGATACAAAATTTCGCTACAATCGTAGATCTCATCCAGATTCATTCGCGAAGCCATTCATTACCAATTCAGTGAAATGAAGCGCGCGTTGCTCCCGTAATATCTCTCAAGAGAGCGTCTAAAATCCAGAAGCGCGGCACGGCGTACGCTATATCAGAGTTAAATAGAATTTCTGATATAGGACCGGTTCCGGCCGCAAACTGCGGCCACGCCGCTCGCAGAATGCATCTGGCAGCAATTCCGGGGTAAGGAATTCGGCGATACCTTAGGGTTATTCGATGACCGGGCGGTGCCCCCGTCGTCTCGTCACACAGCTGTCCCGTCGGCTTTATTACGCGCATGTACTACTTACCAGTCAGCCGGGCAGTAGTCGGCGCGCGCTCGCGATACCGCAATAATATCTCAGGCCTACTCGTTCCGGACGTCTAAGATAAATACCAGGGCTCGGAGTATGGCCGGATGCATATTGCCCCGTCCGTCTATATCCGCGCGAGGCATTCCCGGAATTTGCATAGCCAGCCCGCGATGCGGAACCGCGCTCACAATATTCCGTTAGACGCTTTACAAATGGCTCCAAGTTTCCTGCCGACCGGCTAGACAAAGAAAGCAGATTCGCCATCTCTTAATGCGCCTCGCACGTTTCTGCTCGCATCTGAGCGCTTTGCCGCATATGTTGGCGCATATATTGGCGCACGTTGTTTCATGCACGGAGCCGACCGATAAGTAGGTTACTGTATGTCTCCTTCATTCATTGCGGCTCGAAAACGAATGTATAATTGCATGTTTGGGCGGTGGAAGATGTAACATTATTGTTCGTTAATAATGTATCAAAGCTTGGAAGTGTGTTGTTATACGATTCTTGAGACGAAATATGGTGTTCAGGGTATGATCTGGAAAGGATTGATTATGCGAATGGTTAAAATGCCTCGAGCTGATAGGCTGGCATTGAATTGGATAAAGCAGTCGAAATTGGGCGTGAGGAGATTACTGATGAGTATCAGGGCCGATTTCTGGATAACATTTACGCTGTATCCTTCAGTTTATCATCTATTTTGTATGCATACGCGAATACGTGGTATTAATAGATGACGAGAGATTAGAACAATGTCATGAAATCAATAGTCACTGTCTGTTCCTATCGTATTAATTAATTATGATTCTAACTTAGAGTTGCTATGGTAACTATTCGGTAAAGCGGTCGATAGAATTTAGGCGCAATCTCGCTGCAGTAGAGTTGGAAAAGGACTTGTAACATTCATACCGGTGCATTTTATGCATCCTTAGGTAGCTTTTGTTTTACTTACCCGCGGCATACATGCGTTTATGTGGCTGACACATGTCGACGAATTTTCTCTAAAAATTCTACCAAGAATCTACTCTCGCAAGCAAATACCGTACTATGTACTGCTCAGTCACACGCGCATATTGAGTGAAACTTATTTATCATACATATTTTTTAACCCGTTCTATTGCACATCCAAGCATAGCGATATACTTACATTTCATGCGCACTTATACACACATCTGCAAATGTGCACACTCATATTTAGGTGTACACGTAATACGTATCTGCATTCCCGTCTCCTGCAAAACTTATTTTTTCATTTCTTTTACTTTCCTTCCAGCAATCCTCTACCTTGCCGTGGAATTTGTATTTTCGCCTCGTTGCACCGCGTTAAGTCGCAACCACCTGCGCTAGAACACTCTCGTTTATCGTACAATTTTCATCTCATGTCAAAAATCAGGCAGCCAATCCTCACTGCGTCACAACTTTTACGTACTGCAAACAACGTTGAACAATATAAGAGCTAAACCGAATAACATAAGTAAACTTCTGGCCCAAATTTTATTCATGACGGAATTTGTATCACTAGACGTAGAGCTACGAAGACTATTTTGCTGAATTTTCGTGTTACCGCTGACAAATGTGATAATTTCGACGCAAACGTAAGTTCTTCGAGGCCAGTCGCGTGATGTTACACGCTGACAACAAGCACGTCGCTTTCACGTGCAAATGAGAGACAAGCATACGCAGCTACTTCCTCTCGCACAACAGAAAAATAAAGTCACAGCGCCGCTGGGTGATACTAAACAAGATTGAAACGCACGTTCCATCTCTCAGCGAACATCACGTGACGAACATCGTTACCGAAGAAGCAACCTTAATAAGGTAAATTCACGAAGGAAGACACAATTACATAAACGAGCCACTTTGTCAATTGCGAATTACCTTACCGTTCGCCGTGCGACATTAATCCCATCTTTGACAATGTCGGGAAAGGAGAAAATGACGTAATCGCTCGCGACGAAGGACGCAAAGGAGACTTCTGCTGCGCGTCGCGAGGATCTCAGTGTAAGACAAACAGCTGGCTGGGGGTCGCGTCGCAGTTCCGACTCGGACAAAATTTCCCCAGTCCACCGCGTACTTCGCACAGGTGTTTCGGGAATTTGCATTGCCCATCCGAGCATCGCGCGCAACGGTATCGCGCCGAACGCTTCGCAAACTTCTCTTCTGCGCCCGGCACCAGCATCCGCAGCTTCCTTCGTTCAACGTCCCCCGAGCCAACGTGTTGCGCTCAAATCGGCTGCCGAATATAGATTCTGGCAGGGCGGGTTGGGGAAATAGGTGTGCGAGAACGATTCTTACATGGGCGATCGATTTCACCACAATGGGCTTCCTAATGAGAATTCGAGAATGCGCCAAATTGTCTGCCGTTCCGTTACGCAGCAATATTTTCCAGTGTTGGCCCCATGCTTACATGGACGGGTCGTGCGATCCGCAGTTACGAAATACTCATTTTCAGATGCTTGGGTATACAGTTAGTGTAAATGGGCTCAACGACAATCGCTGTAAAGAATATATCGATGCGTCGTACAAACCAGTTCAATCATTGCCAGGTATATCACTGACTACAGGCGAAGATATTGAGCTAGCAAGAGCACCATTAAAAATTTTGTAAACAGCCAAATGTCTCGGATTCTCATACACGACACGAACGCAAATGAATAAACGTTCAAAGAAAAAGTAATATGATATGCGGTGTAGTCTGCATCAAGGAAATACTCATTTTCGTATTAATACTCATATTCGTTTAACCGTATACGGTTAGTGTGAATGGGCTCAGCTACAGTTGCTGTAATGAAGGCGTCGAAGTACCGAACAGACCTGTTCAATTATTGCTAGGTATACCACTGACTACAGGCGGAAACACTGAATGAGCAAAAGCAGCGTTAGAACGTTGTAATCTGTAACTGCCAAATGTCTCGAACTCTCGCACGCGACACGTACGCAAATGAATAAACAATAATAGAAAAGGAATACAGGCTACGGTGCGCTGTCAGGTAAGAGTCTCATTAGTGGCAAATTAAATCTTCCTCTCTAACGTCCTTTCCATCGATTGGCCAATTTACCGTCGCTTTCTCGGAAGCGGCCATCGGTGGCGAGTGAAATTGGCGGATCGATTGGCAGAATAAAAATCGGGCATTAACGAAATGGCGGGCTTATCAATATTTATATTGGCGCGTTAAAACGCACGGCACGCGGCGCACTATAGCGTACGCCGGTATCAGAGGCTAATGTATTGAATATTAATTCGCAACAATGATACCGGATCTCGGGCGGGCTTGGCGCAAGTTAACCCCGGACCAATGAGAATTTTTGGGAAACGTGCCGAAATCGGCGCCGTGCGCCGAACCGATTCGAGGACAAACAACGCGCGGCAGGATTTAGACGACTGGACGTACGTGACATCGTGTATGTTGCACGCGATTATATCCTCCGCGACTGTACGGGAATTCATAATGCAGACTGCGTGTCGCGGGACGCGCGAGCTGGCTTGCGCGGCCGGGATTGAAAAATATTTTGCGCGCGCATTAATCTCGCCCGCTTTGTGTGTTTATTACGATCCGGCGCACTGCCTCGGCTCCCTATTTCCTTCGCTTTTTTTTTCGTCCTGCCTCGTTCCGTGACGCCCGAGCGAAGTAACAGGTACTCACAAGATGCGTCGGCGAGATAGCGTAGGTTAAATTTTAATCAAATCCGACGGGCGAGCTGCGTTTTCCTGACGGATGTGACAGAGGGTTAATCGAATATCCGAAGAGCGATCTAGACAGTGAATTTATCCTGATGCGAAGTTCCGTTGGGGCGGGCTCGATGTTAATTTCGAAGCGAAGACTCGACGCTAACGGGTCTGACACGAATTGCGAGGGAGATTCGCGGATAATGCTGCCCGTAACGGCGCGGAAATTCGTAACGCGAGCGGCCGCCGTCGAGATATTCAAGCCCGTTTTTCAATGAAAATGTCTCTGACGCCGCTCGTCCTTTTTCCCACGCATCCGACTGAAAGTGCACTCGTGCGCGATCATGCGCCTACAGCAGTCGGGGCCGCCGATTTTCTATTCAAAAAAGGGCAAAGCCCGCGACGCATCAGCGTCAATAATATCGGCGGGCCCATTATCGTTATGACATTCTCGAAAATTCCGCGACTTCGTCCGGGTCGAGATAGCGTTCCATTACCGAAGACTCGAACGTACTGTCTAAATACGCGACAGAGTATTTCGGTGTCGCAGTCGATTTAAATCGATCTAACGGACGTTGCGTCGGGGATGATATCATTCGAGTTATAAAATTAATCGCGACGTTAATGACGTCGTTAATAATGTAGCTAGGCCGCATTGATAAACGGCATCGCGGGGAATCAAACGCGATGATCGAGTCTATCTGTCGGATATTCATCGAGCACGAATGCAATCTGATTGGACGTCATCGATGACGTGAGGACAGAGGAGCAACAGGGGCTAAAAACAGGGAATCAGCCGGGACTCGGGAGCGGTAGAATGTGCAGAGACGAAGAGGGACGGAGAGGGAGAGGGAAGCGCACGGCGAGCCAGACAAAATTATCTGCCATGTCGGCGTACGCCGGGGAGAAAACGCAGAGAAAAGGGATCGTAAGAGGGAAAGGGGGCTGGAGTGGGAAAAAGAAAGGGGAGGCAAACGACCGGGAAAGGAGCAGAAAGCGGTGGAGAGAGACGAAAAATTATTCACACAATTAATTCGGCCCGCGCCGATCAAGACGGACGGAGATAAAGAAAAAGAGCGAGTGGCTCAAGGGTGGGGCACGGTGGGGAAAAGAAAAGAAATTATCCACGCTATTAATGTACCCTTAGCCCCCGTCTGCGTTCCGCTCCCCTTTCCGCGGTAATTGGCGGTTACGAGAGAAATTTGTGAGAAGCGATTATCTCCGCCAGGAGAGACACGCTCATTACACGCGTACCACGGTGAGACGTTTAAAGGCCGCCGCGATTACCTCGGCAGTCGTAAATGAATAATTTAGGAGCAATTTTTCCGCGCTTACCGCGCGACTACGGAGGGGACGCAAACGAGAGAGAGAGATTGGCTTGAGAAAGGAGAAGGGGAGACAGAGAGCCATGGCAGAGAAGGATACTTGCCAGAGTGAACGAGAGAGAGAGAGAGAGAGAGAGGGAAATCCTGCTAAGGTATCCCCGAAAGTGGTCATTACCTCGACCGTCCGATCGTCGTCGTCTACGTGCCAGTACATAAACGCATTTCTATATGTACCCGCGAACGTATATAGCCCCGGTCATGATTATTAATTATCGTGCCACTCGACGGCCGAATTTAGAGCAAACCGCGCGGATAATACGCACGTTCGTGTACATTTACATATTCATGCGTTGTATACGACGTGGCGATTATGCGGCGAATCGTGCTGATCCGTCGACGGCGATGAATGTATGCCGATGCACGCCCGATCTTTCTTCGATCTGCTGCCGATGGTCGATCAACCCCAACAGTCAATGAACGAACGAACTCATCCCGCTGACCCTTCCCCCCTCTTATCCGTACAAGGACATAATGGCTTGTAGTTCCACCGTGGTAATGATGGCAGGTCCAATATGCAGACGGAAAGGTTACATATTTGGACAGTCAAATTTCCGCGTCCAGAGCGCAGGCCATGTATACGCTAACAAGTCTCGAAATAGTTCAGGAATGCCAACGCGTTAAGTTCCTAAACTGGACGATCTCAATGAAACGGCGACGATCATTTTAATTTTGGACCGAAAGTATCAGTGCCGACGCACGAGCGTGCAACGATTCGAATTCGCGCACGGTGAGTGGAAAAATCCAGCGATGCGGGTAATAATCCAAGTATAAACGTTACAAACGTCGGGGCGACATTGAACGGGCGCATCGGTTGGAAGGAAACGTTCAGCGAGCCAGGTATGCAAATGGCCTGGCTCGTTAATTGCGTAAAATATCGTCAGGGATTTTTCGTTGCGGCGATTTCGTTGGAGCCGATTCGAACGACCCGGCGAACATCGATTCGACGATTCTCCGAATTTTCCGCGTAAAATTCGAGGCTACGCTCCCGAGCATATTGCGGAAATATCGAATTAAAATGGAAATGCGTCCAATCCGATTTTGACGAATCGCTAAGAATAACTAAGAATCGCGCGCGAGGAATTTAATTAATGCGAAACGCAGCGAGGAACGGCCATCGGGAATGGAAGAAGGCCAGGGACGAGTGTATACGAGACTTCGTCGGGCGAACCTTTTTACGTTCTCCGCGTCATTCCGGGGAGAAGGAAAATTTAATAACGCACGTCACCGGGTATTATGGAAAATAAAACGTTAACAGAGAGGGCCGAAGAACTAGCGGCGATACATATTCATGCAATTGCTCGCGACGCTCTCGACGAATCGTGCGCATCGACGTCCACCCTCTCCATTTCTCTATTTCCCACCACTTCCCTCCATTTCGTTCCACTCCTCTCGCCCTCGCCTTCTCCATTATTCGTTTCCTCCATCTTTTACCTTCGTCTTCTTCTCACGACCTCCCCACCCCCAACTAACTCTTCTTCTTCTCATTTTTCTTTCTTGTTTTCATTTCTTCGACTGTATACCCAGGGCATCCTTCTCTTTTTCCCACCATTCATCATTCTCCCGCATATGGACAAGGCGAGGATGCCCGTTTCTTCGGCGCGGTCGATTCGGCTCGTAATAAACGGCAAGCAACGAAAGTCACGAGCGATGTAAATCTTGGCCCTCGCGATGCTACCCGTAGTAAATGCGCGAATATTTCATTAACGCGGCAGCCACGCACCCACCGGCCCTCACCCTGCCGTTTATATATTTTCTCCCTAACTCGCGCCAATTTCTATTAAGCGAAGCGTGGCTCGCATAAGTTAAATCGAGATTAAATCGACCGTCGCGCCCTGGGGCTGGATTAAACGTTAATACGTCTTCAGCGGCATCAATCCCCATTACGACCTTTATGAACTCGATATTTCCGGTAAAGAGACCTTTTTACAACGATTAACGAGCCGTTGTACGCCATTCCGCGCATCGTATGATTTTCAGCTTCCCTGCCGGCTTGTAACGAGGGATGTTGGTCGTGTAACTGTTTCAAGTTTCGCGATGTACAGTGACTCCCAAAAATATTCGGACACTACGCTGCGCCTCACTTTATGACTCTATATTTCGGTTGTATATCAAACAATCGACCTCATGACTTTTTTTAACAATAACTCATTTATTCATGATGAAAAAAACCCACAATTTATATAAACAATTTACGTTTATTGTATAATAAACTATGCCGAAGCAAAAGATACCTCGTTTTCAGGCCACAAAAATGTTCGGACACTGCTCTTTTCCGTCAGTTATTTAACTAATCTCAGGTTTACAAAATAAATTTAAAATTTTATTGCATAGCCGTTTTGTTTAACGACCTCTTTTAAGCGTTTTGACATGTTGTTTGTAATTTTATTTAAATATTCTGTGGTTATATTGTCTCATTCGTGCTGTAATCTTTCTTTTAATTCTATATTTGAGGAAATTGGAATTTTCCGAATTTTCCTGTCTAAGTAATCCCATAAATTTTCAATGGGGTTAAGGTCTGGAGATTGTGGTGGAGGATGAAGCACTTTGGGGCACTTATACAGTAAGAATTCTTGGATAATTCGTGCCTTATGCTTCGGATCGTTGTCCTGATAAAATTTAAAGTCCCTTGTAAGTCTCATTTTTTCCCCACTTTAAATGAAATTGTTCTTGAGAATGTTTAAATAAACATTTTTGTCCATAATGCTGTCAATAAAAACTAAATTACCCACTCCATATGCTGAAAAACAGCCCCAAACCATAAGCTACCTCCTCCGTGTTTCACTGTGCCTTTTGTATTTTTAACTGAAACTCTTTATTCACTTTCCGCCACACCATGGTCCTGCCATCCGAATTGTGCAAATTAAATTTGCTTTCGTCAGCAAATATCACGTTCTTTCACCATGATTCATCCTTGCAAACCAACTCTTTTGCGAAACCGAATCGCTTTTTCCTGTTTATTACATTAATGTACGGTTTCTTCCTAGCTGCTCTACCATTGTAGAGCTTGGTGTAATGTTCGTCGAATGCTTTCAAAAGACACTTGTTTCCCTGTTTCCTCCAACACCTCGCTCGCTATTTTTGGGGCACTATTGTGTGGATTATTTTGTATTTTCCGCACAATTTGTCTTTCGTCTCTCACCGTTAACAGTTTTGGCCGTCCCTTTTGAGGGATTGACTCAATCCGATCCTCGGTATTAAATCGTCAAACAATGTCCGCGACAGTACTCTGACTTATATTAAGCATTTCACTTATTTGCCGGTATGATTTTCCTTTTTCCCGGTGAAAAATCACAAGTTGCCGCACGTTAAACAACGTATTTTTACCTTTGCGACTCATTTTAACCGAATTCTCGTGTACTACTGCGGGTAACACAAAAGGCATGGATACCTAACACCGACTTAAGCAATGTTTACAAACATACGTTTTTGCATTCTTCAAACATCGGGCCACCAAAAACGAAGAAACAGAAAAATGTAATGCGTGTCCGAATATTTTTGTGGCCTGAAAACGAGGTATCTCTTGCTTCGGCATTGTTTATTATACAATATACGTAAATTGTTTAAATAAATTGTGGGTTTTTTTCATCATGAATAAATGAGTTATCGTTAAAAAAAAGTCATGAGGTCGATTGTTTGATATACAAACAAAATATAGAGTCATAAAGTCAGGCGCAGCGTAGTGTCCGAATATTTTTGGAAGTCACTGTATGTCCCGAGCTCATGCACAACCTACAGAGCTGCAAGTGTACGATTGATGTCAAAACTTTATTAAAATTAACGCTGGCATCCTCTTGTGTCTTTCATCAAATTCTCCTCCATCGTTCCTTGATGATCTTGTTACTTAACGACAGTGAAACGCACAGCACATTTAAATTTCGATACTCTACTTTTAAATAAAAAAAACATCTGCAGTCAACACAGACACTCATCTTTTGACCGAGGACTCTTATTTTTATTGTCACCCTAAACCCTAGCTACGAAAAATCTCTATTTTATGTCCTACGTAATAGAATCCTCGTGCAGTTTATCGCTTTAACGAGGTTGCTATCGTGAGGCAAGTTTGGCGAAGAGCGACAGGCGTCCAAGGTGGACAGTTCACGGGGGTTGGTAAATAACGTAAGTCATCATTGGTAACTCGACATGTACGTGGCACTGTAAAGGGACTCGAAGAATGTAAACAGTCGTCGGTGACCTGTTGGGTGGAGCTCGCGCAGCTTGTGCAGAGTCGTGAGCCGTACTTGAAATACGAACAGTTCAGTGTGTCGACAGCCATTCTTGCCCGAATTGTGCGAGCGGGACGAAGTTAGTCCAATTATTCAAATGTCCGGTTAAATATTAAGCGATCCACCCGCGATGAATTTGTTTCGTCGCAATTCGGACAGTGATTTGCCGGACGAGGACGGTAAACGAGGCAAACTCGAGTAATCCGACGTACGTCATCGGATGGAGAGCATTGGGTGAGAACAATTGGAATTGTCGGAGTATGCTTCGTATCTAGGTGGCACGGAGTTGATGAGAATATTTCCCCGCAATGTTAACGTCGCGCATGTGACGCATGGAACTGTTCCGAATATAAGAAATGCAGGAAGGCGCTGGGTTGCGTTCGAGTTTGCTCGGCGCTCCACATAAAATATGTGCAAGACGAGGCTTTTCGAGTAGTTGTTTTAGAGTGGTTACGTTCCTAAGAAGAGAAAAATTGTCGTGAACCGTACGTTACTGGGGGTCTCACGTCGTTTATTTCATTGTTACTGCTATTTTATAGTTTACCCGATAAGAATTGAAACAGAGCCCGAAAGCAGTTTATATGTATACCGTTAAATCAACGAAAGTGTTGTAAACATCACGTATAATGTATGGACATTCGATAACTGAATTTCTTTATCGCTGTATCTTCTCTCTACTGCTTTCCTTCTCTTCCACTTGTATATCGTGACATCGTAATCCAAACAATGTAAAATTTTGCACGTTATAAAATCGTATAAAACGAACTGTTCCATTCTACCTGTATATATTTTATTAATTTATTTGTTCATACATTAATCAAAGGGTTAAAAGTTCCGCCTGTATATAATATCACAGTATGCACTAGACTTAATACATTAAAGTCATAACGATGTAAAATGTACTCAACAAATTATGCCGTTCTTTTAAACTAATTTCTCCTTGATCAGTCATGAAATGATAAATTATAGATATAGGTTGTTTGTACTGAGCACTTTCCACTCTACTCTCAATAACAGTAGCTCGATGACTCGGGAGCAGTCGGACAATACAGGCAGCATGAGGAAAGCCGGAGAATCTCGCAACAAGGCAACAGCGAATGGTCGCGACGTGAAATTAACCCCATATGCAAGCCAACAATGGGAGTAGGAGGCGAGGGAGAGCGACAAGGGGGGAAGAAGAGAACAACACCGCGCAGCCGCCGTCGTATATAACATTATCGGCAACACGACAACGCGAACGTCACTCTTTTATGGCTGCAGAACTACCCATTCTGAAAGCCTCATCGGGGTCATCGATAAACGAGAGCCGCCAATCAAAGCTGGGATTGACATAAACGCCAGCGCGCCATCGACGCATTCAGGTTAGTAAAGCCACGACGTTCGGCTAGATTCGTAGGTGGGTGGGATGGGCTTAGAGGGGAAGTGAAAAGGGCTTGAATCGCGTGGCGCCACGCATTGGGGATCCGGGAGGAAAATTAAACGTCAGTGTGGAGTCGAGCGTGCCCGAGCCCTTTCGAACGAGCGCGGGATGGGCTTTACGTTTTACGTCGAGCGCGTGGCACGCGTGCACAGCACGTTGAACGCCGATACGTCCGCTGAATGGCGGATCGACGGATGAAAAGGACGACCGTTTCGGATGGCTCGATCTGCAGCTGCAAAACGCGGACCGCACTTCCGGAAGTTACGGAATCTGTCCGAAACCTGTGTTCTCGCACCTACCACCCTCTTCCCGTTCTCTCTCCCTCTCTCTCTCTCTCTTCAAAGCCATCCTACCATGATGCCACCTGACCTACGCGCAAAATCTTGGCCAGCTGCCGTTTAAGATACGGCGCGGCACGAGAAATGGGTTACGTTCAATTTCCGTTCTGTTGCGAACGCACCGGGCGGTGCGCGAATGGCAAATTTGTAGTTCGACGGATGAAAAGGGCGAACGGGGCTCAGAGTTGGCCGGAATGAAATTACGCTTGAATTGCAGGGACCTGCTGCGGAGTCAGATCGGACGACGCACGCTTTTTATTTCTGTCCTCGAAAAGTTGTGAATCAGACGCTGAATGAGGTGAAGTTCCCCGACGAATGAGGAGAACAGCATGAAATATGACTGTGTACGATTCCGCTATGTCGGATTCGACTTTTTTCGGAAATTCTACCGCAGCAAGTGCCTAATAGGTTGCCTTTAATGGAGCGGGGGAAAGGTGTCCGATTTTGGCAAAGAAAGACTTTGAACTCAACGGAGCGTGTGTGTGAAATAAATAAAAATACGCTTGACTGATGAAAAAATTTGAAAGGACGCGCGACACGTATTGACAGCGCCGAATGATTTTTCCATTTCCATTCGCTTGCAAAATAAAACATTGACTACGCACGGCAATGATATAAATGTCTCGCCGCCTTTTGTTACAATGCAAATAATACAAGTCGCGCAGTCTACAACTGGACATTGTCCACGGTCCCTGTAACATTCCATCCCAGTTCTCGTGTATCATTAACAGCGAATATTGACGAGAATGCTTCAAAGCGGGATCCATCGCGTTGCAAAAACACGACAATAAACAAGCTTCCACTCTCTGAAGCTCAACGCTTACAACAAAATGCGAAGCACGTCAGAATGAAATCGTTGACTGGCGGCAAATCATTTTTAACTGCTGCATACATATCTGCAACATTCCTCCCGACTTTCTCGAATGCAGCTCGGGCAGCTGCACGATGTAAGGAAAGGACCAGCTTCAAATCTCGCGTCCGAGTACTCCAACGGAAAGTTCGCCCCGACATTAGCTAAATGCCGCGGAAGACGGAGTCCGGGGCACGCTGCGTCCCAATTTCCGGTGGGCGCGTGCGCACGCAGCCCCACGCCTCTCTTTTTACGCTTTACGGCGTGGCGCGCGGTGATAGATACTAAATGTCAAGCCGTTGCGCTTTCCCTTCCGTTCCGTCGCGTTGCCGTGCGTGCGCCGGCGAGCACGGACACTCGGTCATATTTATAATTTACGACCATTTCTTTCCATAAATCTTCGCGCCGGGGCACGCGGTGGGCTAGCTGTCGGCGCGTCTTCTCAGATTTCCAACTCTCGCCCGGCTTTTCTGCGGACACCGTCGCTGGCCTTGCAATATTCAGAGACGGCGAGCCAGTGCGGGAAGGACCACTGCCATTATGGATGAGAATAATCGTCGCGACGGTATATTTCTCTTTGGCCACCCACCCCACCCCTTCAGCCCTCGTCCACTGCCTGTCCCTTCTCAGCTCAGCTAATTATGCCGTGTACCGCTTGTACTCGTTGTAAATGCAGATTCGGCGCAATGTCATAGCTCAGACTCCCGGGCATGTCTAATAGGCGTTACGGCTAATAGGCGACGATTAGGATGATTAGGTGTCTGAGCGGTTAAGACCCTGTTTACGTATGTGCACGGATTACTCGCTCTCGAATTCTACGTGCGCGTTGTCCACTTTGCGCCAAGCTGAGTCGCGCGCTTAGAGTAATCCTAATTCTTCGAGTAAGTCGAATGACTCATGATTCTAAGGTGAACATATCTACGGTCAACGCTCCGAATGCCTTCAGTTAATCCAGCCTTAGAGATGGGACAATGCTTGGCAGAGCGGAGAGCTCAAGTTTTTGTCCCCGAAAAATTGTTTTCCACTGCGGCACAGCGAAAATATATCCGCTACCGAACGGCGGGGCGTACAAAAAGGTTGGGAACCAATCGCGTTTAGAGCAACTAATACAATCGACGTCGTGCGGATGCACAGAGCCACGATCGACACACTTAAGCGGTGAGAGCGGCACGTGACGTCGGACGTGCGCGATTTGCGGAGAGAGCGCTTTTTCTTTATCAACCGAAGCTCGCCGGAGCGTGACGTCTTTTTCTGCTTCCCATGGCGCGCGCACTCCGTGCGCCTAGATCGATTTTCGATCGCCGATCGATGAGCAACCGCGTAAGGGGCCAATCGAGTGGCGAACGGTTAACAGTTCCGTCCGGTATTTTCGGAGACCGAAAGCGACGGATAAGCGAGCGACTGAGAGAGAGGGAAGAAGAAAGATAGAGAGAGAGAGAGAGAGAGAGAGAGAGAGAGAGAGAGTTAGTCTGAACGAGAGGCGAAGGACAGACAGACGTACGGAGGGGAGAGGAGAAGTGCCCCCGAATTGATTCGGTACGGTGCGGTAATTCGTAAGATCGTCCGGGGATGGCCAATTAGGCGGCGCGGAGTATTTTCGGGGTGATAAATGAGGGTGGCTGAAAACGTCGGACGTCGACGGCGGTACGGGCGTCGTGCTAAATACGCCAAGTTTCGAGTTCAACAATGTTTATTTCCCGCTGACGTGAATAGGACGGACTCTATTAGCGGGGGCATAAAATATGGCCAGGTCTCGGGCTCGTTAAATCATCGCTCGCCCCCCGCGGCAGTGTAAATTTTTGTTACATGGACAGCGGAGAGAAATATGCTCGCAACCCGCCGTCGATTCGCAAGGCGACCCAGTCGCCAGATTAATCGTCGGTAAATTAATAAATCTCAAGATGAGTTAGGGTGGATTAAGCACCGGTATTAGGAGGGAGATCTACGCTCATGATTGGATTCGTGCTTTTTGTTACCGATGACTCGGCGTATGCCCCTTCCCTCGATGTTTCTGTCTGCCTCTCTTTCTCTCTCCCTCTCTCTCCTCACACGCCTCCCTCTCTCTCACTGATATACACACCGTGTTCCGCCTACTATCGATATGATATAAATGAACGAGAAATGAATCGTAAATTAGATTATACGCACCCGTGCGACTTCATGCAGGCATCATTTGCAACTGTAATCGTTACGCGCACTGCTATCGTTTTTAATAAAAGTCCTGCACTCGGTGTTCGCTTTCATACTCTTTGTTATGACCCAACTATTTGTAGCTATGTACCGTTACTCGCTCCGCGCCCAAAAAATATTCTCGTTCGGCCGCCATTGTTCGCTCGGACATATTTATTCTATTCAGAAAAGCTGTAAGATGAAATCTCAAGACGGCTGAATTAAATTTAGTCCCCGCCACAGAGTTTCGATAGTTTCCGCGGTTAAAAGCGCGGCCGAAATCGGAATGCAATTAATCGCCCGATTCGGCGGACGTTCATCATGGAACGTTCTCCCGATGGATCCCAATCTGTTGATCTTGCGACGCTCGATAATTACTCACTTCCCAGAGTCTAGCTGGACGATAAAAGCCTGCACTGCCGTCCATTCGAATTGACCGAAGAAGGCCACTTGCGCATTCCACTCTCCATGCATACGGCATATGGAGAATTACGGGATATATCATGGCAGGTAATCTTGCCCCTGACGAAGTTAACGCCTTGTCACTCGGTCAATGTCAAAATGAATGCGTCGAATTATTCAAGCGGCGCGAGACAGACGACACGTGAACATCTAGAAATGAATGTATTGCCATTTGAGACAGTGGTCGCGCCAAAATTTACAGGTGATAGACCGACACCACTGGCATTGTACTCCGGCATATAACGAAGTACCAGTCTTGACAACTGACCCATTCCGATAACAAAAAGAAGCAGAACCATTGCATAGCTTGCCTGTATAAAAAGAATGACGCGAGTGACGCTTACGTCGCTTCAAATGACAGATAGTACGATAGTGACATGAATTATTTTTCGCGGAAGACCGGTGACGTTATTCAATCCTTTGGATGTTCTCGCCGTAGAGAGTACCGCTTCTGATATTCTACACTAGGGAAACATTTTAAGCGATACGTCAATGTATACCTAAGGCCGGATCAGAGAAACGGGAAAGTTCTGAAGTTTATCGACTGATCAAAATATTATGAGAGATCATAACGAATCGAAGGAACTTTAATGATAGGTCGTAATACTAATCCGTGTGCCAGAGTGGTACATTGCGCGATCAATGTCGGTAAATTTGAGAGCTGCCATTCAGATTGTGAATTGAAGCGAGGCGGACGACCGATAGACGCCGCGGATAATCTTATTCAGACACATTCGACTCGCCGAATCCGATGACGGACAATGGCTGAATTATTCCAAGTCCTTCGTTCGCATCGTTCCGCCGTTCCGTTGGTTTCGTCAAATTCTCCAGCTACCTCGTCGATTTTCTGCCATCGCCCTTCGCGTCGAGCATTTTTGCTTATTGATAAATTTTCGCTCCGCATTTGTCGCACTGAATACTTAATCGACGCCTCCCAGTGAACGTCACGTCACTGCATCTTTCATGCCAGGCAATATTTATTACTCGCCCCTATTACACCGTCAAACAGCGTCGGGCGGCAATTTTTTAATACTCTCGAGAGGCAAATGCGCCCAGCCGCCGTCGGAGAACGGTTTTAAATAATAATTATATCACCGCCTGAGCTAAAAGTACATTTATTAATCCCGTCGGATTAGCGGTTCCCCGCGGGCGCATTAATTGAAAGTTAAAGGTAGAGCGTGTAATGCGACATTGCCTGCGCGGCAAAACGGGGAGGCTCTTCTCCTTGACGCAGTCTCGACTTCGTGTCTGCCCCGACATCCCGATTCTGATTCTCTCGCTCGAGTGTTGACTCAGAAACGGCGGCCGCCCAGAAAGCTACATATATCGGCCCTATACATAGATCCAACCCGTACGAAACTTCAGCCCTCCTCCGCCGGCGATTTCGCGAAGTAGCGGAATGCAATTAACGCTAGGGATGTAGAGAACATCGTTTCTGCCCTTCCTCGCCCTTCTACCTGCATTTCCGCGATTAACGATGAGCCCAGCGTTAAAAGAATACTGCGTGCGAGCTTGTTAAACGTTACACGACCTCACCTCGGCGTTCTAAATGCATTCTGTGCTCGAACACGT
This sequence comes from Anoplius nigerrimus, assembly GCA_914767735.1. Classification (NCBI taxonomy): domain Eukaryota; kingdom Metazoa; phylum Arthropoda; class Insecta; order Hymenoptera; family Pompilidae; genus Anoplius; species Anoplius nigerrimus. Next base: position 4,800,655 of record OU612079.1, on the reverse strand, counting down.
GCGAATACGTTTATTTCCAAACGCGCGCGTGTTTTGAATTGACGTACGCCTCTGCGTGGGGGAAGAAACAGAACTGCTCGAGGAACACGCCTCTGAGTAATCAGATTGCATAATTTTTCAGCGCAACTGCTCTCTTCGCCGCATTCAAGTTCTTATTCGATAAATGCCGTCAGCTGAGAAACGAGACAGCCTTTCGCGAGAGCATTAAGTACGCTGAGCGTTCTGGTGGGATAAAAAGGAAAATGAAAGCGTCCGACGGGGCTGATCGTCATCGATAAGTGGCATGACTATCTTGACGCTCGCTTCAGCATCGCCTCCCACTTTCCTCATCTGATACCTTGTCCCGGGCATTAAGTATTGACTCGGAAGCATGGGCGTGGAAGCTGTCGTACATCACGGCGCGTAACGTTATCGGAGCTACATTTATATTCTTGTTAACAAAGACCTTTAGCGTCGCGTTTACCCCGTTATCGTTGGTGCATATCTGCTTTTCCAGCTCTGAAATGAAAACTCTGCGAGCGCGTGAATCATGCGTGACACGCACCGTGCGCGTACGGGGTGCTCGACGATACGATGTGCAATTAAAAGGAATACGACTATTTGGCGATATACGTAGCGTGGTTACGGATTTAATGTAATTAATCGTTAAAGGCCA